>JALIZH010032979.1:1262500-1862500 GCA_030522465.1 Rhipicephalus appendiculatus | reverse complement strand
GAGGCGTGTTTGAATTTGTCGGCACGTTGAGTTCTTTTTCTGCTCGCAAGTGGTTGTTGTTCTTTTAAAAACGTCGTTGAGTTGGTACGAGAGCCACGTGGTCCGCATCCTGGGGAGAGCAAGGCTTAGAGCACGTGGATTGTAGGCCAGGCCCGAAGCGAGTGAGTACGGAAGCCTCGTAGGTGGTCCGAGTTTTCTGTAAATAGCTTCTCCTTTCTCTTTGGCTCTGGGAGTCGGGCGTCGTTGCTGTCTTGTATTGCGGCTCGACGCCGGGCGTCGTGACACCGTCCGGGACGGTGGGCGCCGATCGCTCGGTAAGCTGCTGTGTGCGGCGAGCGGTTAGGGCCACCTTACAGAGCTGATGTCTCCTCGCGGCCGCCTCTTCTGCGCCGAGGCTGGGTGCTGGGTGGATGCCGGTTGTTGTCGAGCGACTCGTTAGGCCTAAGGCTCTGCGGAGCTGCCTGTCGGGACACAACCCGTTGGATCGTGGCGTTGAGGTGTTGCACTCTGCTTCCCTCTTATCTTGCGATGCACGAACTAAGAAAAGCAACCTTTGTTTTAGATGAACTGGGCGTCTCGGTCACCGCCGATGTTATTGCTAGCCGTACTGAACATCGTACCACGAGGGCGATGAGCCCGTAGCTCCCTTCCTTTGTCCTACCGCACCGTTCTGTCGAGAATGTTTTTGAGTGTACGCAGCGGGATTGATGTAACCCGCGGCTGGCTGTCCTCTGCACATCGTCTTCGCCGCTGGCCAGGAATGCGGTCGAAACATCTCGGGAGATGGACATGCCTGGGACCTGCGCAGCGGCCTGCAGACCGGCGGCCTCGTGAGTGCCGCTCGCAACCGGAAGACGTGTCGGCGCGAGTGACGCTTTCTCGCGCCGACGGCCACGTTGTCGTTGCGGGTCTGGGACTGAGGTCAAGTCGTCGAGCCAGTGCAGCGGTGTCGACCAGCGGCTGTGTTGCAGTGCACGGACATTCGGACATGTGTTGTTGTCTTTCGTAGAGCTTGTGTAGCTGTTTTCTTTTTTTTTTACCGGGGTATGTTTTGAATTAAGGTTGGGAGGATGTGGGGGTGCCATGTCGTCTGCACCCCACGGCGCGCGCGTCTCGCGGATAAGCCGCAGTTTGGGTTGATGGCCGCCGAGCGGAAGGTGGCGTTGTGCTCGCGCGGGTGATTATCATCATCATCGTTAAAGTTAGCACGGTATCGCCAGCAGCGCCGCTGGGCGGCGAAGCTGGTGGGCGCACGGGAAGAAAGAGTCTCTTTGGCGTCGGGGAGGCGATCGGGACGGACGTCTTCCTGCAGGGGGTAGGCGGGATGCGACAGCCGCGGGTCGCTTCCCGTCGGGCCCCTCGTGGTGAGTCGGCCGTCCGCAACGCCACCTTCGCGTTACCTTGTGTTTGCTGTTATGTTGATTGAGCGTATTGGAATTTGTATAATTGGTTTTGTTAGCGTTTGATTTATGATTCGGCTAGCGAGCTCGTCTTGTAAAAGCAGTTAAATAAATGTACACGATGTTGGTTTGGTTCGACCGTGTCTGCTGTCTCCCTTGCTCCGAGAGCGGCGCGTTCATTACGAGACCCCACAACGCAAAACTTAATTTCTTAGAAATGACGGTTCTCTTTCACTTCGGATAAGCCACGGAGTGCACACGGAAGCCAGGGATGAGATAGCCTCGACAATCTATCTTGTAAGCTTGTCATGATTACTGTACATGCGTTGAAGAGTGGTGCACAGCCGCAGGATTTACAATGAATGGCTAGCCATCCCCGTTGTTACTATGCTCCCTTAATCTATCATTAAGGCAACTGTCCGATACATTGTTTGCCTCACAATGGTTAACTGGGCAAGTTGGTGTGCTTCCATCTTGAACGAATAAACAGCGCGACAGAAAACGAAGACGAGAAGAGGAACGTCATCATTTCCCAAAAGTGCACTTAATCCAAGTTTTGATAAAATGGAAATCTTGCACTGCCACAAAGATCAGCGCACACGGGAAATCATGGAGGCGTTTTACATGTCACTGGAAGCTCACAAGTGTCAGCCTTCGTTGGCATTATCACATGCAGAAGTGTCATACCTCATAGATACATTGCGTCACATTCTTGTCACATCAGCCAAATAAAGTTTTTTTTGCTACTTTTTATCACCTTGTGCATGCGCGGTGGTTGTTTGTTTTCATGTTGTTTTTTTCCAGATGCTATTGATTCTGCTTCGTTTCGCAATAAAATTTTAGTTGCCAGCAGCGCTGTTGTCTGTCATTCCTCTTCTCGTCCTCGTTTTCTGTCGTGCTGTTTATTCGTTCCAAGATATTGTTTGCCACGGGAAAGCGGGATGTGATATACAACGCCTAATGTACAAAAAACAAATGCAGTTTGGTGCTCCTTATCGCAACCTTTGGGTGTGCCGTTGCGGTAATGAAGCCGACAAAGGCTAGCCAACTTTTTGGGAGCCGTAAAAACTACCCTAACTTCGGAACCTTTAGCTAGCTTCTTTAGATTGTGCGAAATCATTCAGCGCTATTTTTCATTGTCAGCATGTACCAACAAGCCCAAATTTCAACAGGGCTGATAAATTAAAGTCTTTACATATTTAACCGAGAGCAACTATACCACAAAATCCTTAGCAAGCCCCCGCCCTATGATGGAGGATAATTTGACAAGATTTGGAGAGGAGGGGGGGGGGGGGGGCTTGCTCGATTATGGATCAAAATTCAAACTGCTGGCAGAAGAGCGGTCAAGAATTACCCCTTTAGGCGCGAATTATGATGCATGGTCTATGAATGTGTCAAATTCACATAACAATTTCAAGGCATTCAATATTACATTCCAAGAAAGAAAATGAAGCAATGTATTATTCTGGGTGAGTTTCAGCAATTAAATGTAATTGAATGCAGTCAGTCATGTTTCATTTTGACATAAAAAGAATGAAATCATAGGCTCCCAATGTATGCGCAATTAGTTTTTGGTTGCATTCATTTTGAAAAAAGAAAAGTAATACTTCTGACATTGGTTCGTGAATGCGGCACGTCGAACGACCCGTCGAACATCATAGTGCCTTCACAAAAGTGATTGGCTACAGTCATACGCAGCACACTGAGGGTGAGTCCAGTCATACTGAATATGCAGTAGGTTCAATTCATTTAATGAGCTATGCGTCTTGTTCTCTTTTGGCCACAAGTTGACACAACTACCACAAACAAGTTGCATACACAAACGTAGCCACCGCCGCTGAAGGGGATAAAGAATGCACACCCATACTTCTAATTAAACGCTTTATTGGCTATGCATGCATTCAGTGAAAATGGTCGGAGGGGAGTAGGGGGCGCATATTTGAAATCTCCCAACGAAGGGAGGAGGACGCTCACTCGGAATTTTACGATAATCACAGTGCCTTGTTTTTAACATTCTCAAACGCACCGTCAACTCCCCACACAATTTGCTCACCCGGCTGTCCCGGTGTCGGCAGAGAAGTGGCCACCCCGAATGGAGCCGGGATATAATTCAATCTCCGTCGAACCAATAACGGCGTTCACCAGGCGGCCTCCACAGATGTCCCTCACCAAGTTGATGCCCGTCAAATGCTGTGGCCTGTAACCACACCGAACATTATGACAGCGCTAAGAATTACTCATGCCAAAGACCTGCGAGAGAAATACAACATAACTAAAGTCCATAACATCTATAAAACTTGAACTGGTATAGCGCATTACGGGAAAGAAGAAACGGCCGAGCAGCGCTCTGTCCTGTTGTGTCGGCCTGCTCACCTGTTTCTTCTTTCCCGTCATGCGCTATACCAGTTCAAGTACGACGAACCAACTCGCCCAATCTCAACACTTGTGCTCTATAAAACTAGACTTTTAGGTGAATATTATTTTAGTGCTAGATGTAACAATACTTTATTGGCAGAACTTGTCAACCTATCTGTCAATTTATTTCATTTCATTTATTCATACTGTCAGCCCTTTTTGATGGGCTATTACAGGAGTGGAATAAAGTCATATTTAAACAGAAATGTGCACAAGAGAAACATAAGAAAAGGAATCTTCGCAACTGGAACACATATCATTTCACATCAAAATACATATAACAAATCTATTCACTACATAGGGAAAGAAAGCATCATACATATAGGGAAAGAAAGCACCACTGCTGAAACACATATATTAAAGCACAAATTAAAACACATAATAAATATAGTCTAATTACAAGGCATGTAATTTACACATGGCATCAAAGTACACTACAGAGTTTATTGCCTCTAAAAACTCAGTAAGTGGTTTAATTTTCACAACCAAATCTGGTAATGAATTCCACTGCTGAATCGCCCTAGGGAAGAAGCTGCAACTGAAACAGTCATTATGAACTTTGTGGGGCGGTATGTACTATCCGCGTCAAATGAAACCCGAACAGCGGAAAGCATTCGCAGTGCTATAGTGCACGCCGTCCAGTTATCCCCACTGACAGGCGCGCGCATCCGATTCGGCAGCACTTCGCATACATGCGCGCCTGCCCATAGTGATAACTGGATGGCGCGCACTATACCACTGCGAATGCTTGCCACTGTTCGGGTTTCATTTGACGCGGATAGTACATACTGTGTCTGTGTCTTGATGTTTCTTATGTTTTGATTTCAAAGTACTTGTCGTAGCTTGCCTTAACGTGATTATGAATTATTAAGAAAAGGAATTTCAGCCTTTCATATTCGGTTCGTTCTATAGTGGTGAGAGCTCTACAAGTTTACATAATTCAGTAAGCGAATGAAAACGGCGGTATTTATTAAATATAAACCTAGAACTAAGGCGCTGTATTTTCTTGAGTTTTGAACAGTTAGTTTTGGTATAGGGATCCCAAACTACTTTAGCATACTCGATTACAGGTCTTAGCAAGGTTTTGTAAGCTAATGTTTTAATTTCGGGAGAGGCACAGTGGAGGTTACGTCTGAGGCCCCATAATGCCTGAGGCCCCATAACACCTTGTTAGCTTTGAAACACAGTTCCTCTATATGAAGATTCCAGCGCAAGTCGGGCGTAAATATGAGACCTAGGTATTTATATTGATGAGCTTTAGCAATGGTTATAGCACTCGTACACCAGAAGTATGAAAGGTTCCGCGCTTTATAACGAACTATGCTTATCAAATGCTGTGTCATAATCTACCTAGACTTGTTAACTCATACAATAGAGTAGGCAATAATTTACAGCACTTAACATTGCCAGAATTTCAAACGTTAATGCTTTCCCCTCTCTAGAATGTTTTCTGGAAGTTATTTATGTGCGATAGATGTTTTCTTTTAGTTTTTTTGCATGTTATGAAGTACATACCTATTTTGCTTCCCACTTTATCTGAGCAGCGTAATCCCTTGTGCAAGTGTTGTTTTTTTTTCTATTCACTGTATAACTGTCATACTTTATGGTCACTGTATTATTGTATTATACAAACGTTATGTGCTTTACCCTATGTAGCCATACTACACTAAAGGGGGTGAGGTTTCCCTCAAGCCACATCTGTGCGGCTTTTTTTGCCTCCTCCACCTTTATATACCACTATGTTGTACATGTGTGTGTCAATGGAAATCAATAAATCAAACCAAATCAAAAGTGCCGTGACTACCTCAGGCCTGGGTTGCTCCTCCCTGCTCGTATGTTCGTCACCCGCACCGGCTTTCGGAATAGTGCGCTGAACGCAACGGCCATTCGCAATACTTGCCCTCCCTAAGGAAATAAATGAACGCCATCCGGCATTTGTCAATTAAAGGATGTCTGCACAAACAACCCGGGCCTCTACTTATGAAACAGAAACTCATAAATTGCATGAAGAAAAGCTACACAACAGACAAACTGGAGAAGAATCACGTACAGTACATCCTTAAGAAGCGCGAAAGAAACACAGAGACGAAGAAGAGATATGCGCAGGACAGGCACTATCTAAGAACTAGTTTTATTAAAGGAAATTCAGCCTTCTTACCCAACAGAACTGCGCAAGGTACTTAATCACATCAGCGCACATAGTGAAACACGTGAAATGCCTAAACAGTCACAAAAAGCAGATAGTAGTAATGTCTCTTTGTTGATATGGAAATGGAAGGATGACTTACACAGTCATCTTTGTGATGTGAAATGAAAAATGCTTCTGCGATTTTCCTAGATCTTGGTTATAATGTTTAAAAGAGTGTCAGTGTTATCAAAGGGGGTGCACTCACATTCCTTGCAGTGTTTCTTTCGTGCTTCTTAAGGATGAACTGTTTCCAACTAGGCCAAATAGCTGTGCTGCTAGACGTACAGTCGTCAGCAAGGTTAACTCGAACGCTCCGCAGCATGTCCTGAAAGGGTTTGATTGATGCAAGCGCAGCATAGCTTTGTGTTTTGTTGCCAAGGTGTTACCAACGCATGCCAACATATCCAAGCATAGCGAGGTATTATCTCGGCAACAGTGCCCAGCGCTTCGCGGCTGGCTTCAGTCAAACCAGTGCAGGCCACGCTGCGGAGTGTTCAAGTTAAGCTTGCTGATGACTGTACAGAAGTAATCACACTTGCCTAAAGCAGGGCAGCACGTAGTTGTGGATGCTTTTTTTGACCACAGCTGCCACCTCACGTTAGCTACAAGCTTCTGTTCATGCTTGGATTATAGCACAAGGACCTAACATGCAGAATGACTATGTTCGGTATCATTACAGCGTCGGTCCTTGCATATTCCTGCAGAAAACTGCAGATGAAGCGGCCGGCTGGGCGCTCCAGACAAGTGTGATTCCGTCTGTACTACAGCTGCAACGGCAGAGTTCTGTGTGGTGTCGCATAAATCGGTTGCCAGATTTCCCCTAATGAGGGGTCGGCAACCTGCGCCCCGCGAAGCAGTACATGCGGCCCCTGGCCCGACGTTGTCGCTTCCTATCTTAAGGCCGACATGACATTTTGGACCTCAAATGGGGTTAGACATCGCTTACATTTGGCCCCGTGCCCCATCTTCAGACTCAGCCAGAATTTGGCAAAAATTTTGCCAACACTTAGGCAGTTCTGTACATTATTGTCAGTTCGCCGAATTTTTTCTCTTAGCCTGCAAAGCCTCCTCCCCCCCCGATTTGCCGTGCGGCCCTCCGCCTCAAAAAGTTGCCGACCCCTGGTCGAGAGCGGTGAGGCGCGCGGTTGTTGTCCGCAGCCGCTACATCACGTTAGCTACAAGCTTGCGTCACAAGGACCTAGTATGCAGTGTGACTATATTGGGTATCATTACGGCGCCGGTCTTTGCATATTTCTGCAGAAAGCGGCAGCTGAAGAGGCCGGCTGGGCGCTTTAGACAAGTGGGATACCGTCTGTACGACAGCTGGAAGACAGCGCATTAGAAGCGACAGCCCTCAAAATAAGATGTCATTTGACACTTAGGCACGAGACGAGGACCGTTTTGTCAGTCAGTACTCACGCCTTCCATAACGCTGCCGTCAATGGTAAACAACTTCTCAGTCGCTTCACCCGACATTCTGGCTCGCCGACAGCTCTAATGAAGGCAGACGAAAAGGATATTCGCTCGTTCAACTCGGCGATGCGCTCGCTTTTGGCGGCAGCAGCCCGAACACACACAAAATGGAGAGCCAGTGGGTGAGCCTTGCGAACACGTTTCGGTTTCGGAATGTTTCCTCCTTACTAAATAAAATTAGGTACAGAAATATTTCGTCCCGCTTAAATAAAACTGGTCATGGGAACACGTTTCTCGTCAGTGGGCTACCAGTTTATTTCAATTTTAAAATTTTTATGCCCTAGTTTTTTTATATGCGAACGAAGCGCCACAGCCTATTGAATAGTTCTTTAATCATAACAGTAGCGAAACTATAGCGCTGTTTCTTCATTCAAAACCTTCAGGGTTCATAGATCCTCCTTTGATCCATCGTTCTCCCCCCCCCCCCCCCCCCCCCCCCCCCATTTTTTTTTTTTCGTTCACCGACCGAGTTGTAAAGAAATTACTACATGAAGTTTTTCTGTTTCCCGAGCTTTGACTGCTTCGCGTTCATATGCTAGTCCCTGCTTTTTCATTCGAAGCTTGCGTAGCAGCTTTATTGCATTTCGTTGTGTTTCGTACGGATGTACGAGCACACCGGTTTAAAATGCTTGTCGCTGACGTGTCAGCAATTTAAAAAATAGTATTAATAAGCGCGACGTATCAAAGCACCGAAGCGCTTCGGGAGCGCTGCGCGATGCGGCAGCCCATGCTGTGGTGGCGCCATCTCGCGGCTTTCCATATCACCTGCGGCAGCCTTGGCGCTTCCTGAACCACATCTAGGAGGCTGTGCCTGTTCCTAGATTTTCCTTGCCTGCCGGATTATCGGCGATCACATGGGAAGCGGCCGTCGTCGGAACTGTGGCGGTGGCGCCACTCACGTAGGGTTGTCTTGAGGAAAGTTTTTGCGTTTTTGGTTCTTATTTGCAACAAAAAAGATTATCTGAAAAGTATTAAAACCATGTAAATGCAATAGTATGTTACTGTACTATCAATTTAGCAAGTTTAAGCGGTCGTTGGCGAAATTTTGAAGGGGGCGCCACTTACGTATGGGTCTAAGGCGCGCTTTTTGAAAGTTCGCGAGTATGTGCGCTCGTACGAGTGACGATCCCATAATCGTATGTAGGTGATTGTGAAACAAAGTGTGAGTGACTGTGATGTTTGGCATCAGGATGAAATAATTTTTTTTGCCGGTCATAATGTGATCAGCCCCCCCCCCCCCCCAAAAAAAAAACAAAAAAAAAGTACCCTGTCTATTTCCGAAAATTGCGCATTGAACGAACTATTCAGTTCTAGGCCGCGACGGGAGAAGTAAAAAGAGAAAAGAAACGTGAACTTAGGTTCAGCTGCATTATGACGGACACTATGAGCGAAAATTAATTCGCAGTCCCCTCCCTACGGCGACTCTTACAATCATGTCGTGGTTTTTGCGCATGAAACCCCACATGTTATTATTATTGCTATGGTCCTCGACAGATGCACCACACTAGTGCGACGTCGCTTTTGAAAATTTGAAAGACATGCTATTTTTAGTGCTATAAAAAGTAAAAGAACCATCGCTCGTCATAGTAATCAAGAAATAAATTGCGACACGACCACTTGTATAAATAATCCTTTATTGCAATAGCGTCGGTCGTCGAAGTTACTCCGTTCAAATCATGGCTGATGATTTGTGCACACGAACTCACGGACTTATCTGACGTGTTTTATTGATGTGGTGTTGACGTCGTTCTCGAATAACTTTTCTAAGCCGGAACCACGAAAAGTGATTTACAGATACACCCAGCACCTTTTTTTTCCCCATCCGACTTCCAGCTGGGCACACCACAGTATGCCTTCTTGCTCTGAAAAATATAAGAACAGTATTGTTTGTCTCTCCCTTTTCTTAAAATCATATACAAGAACATTTTTTTTACAGTAACTGTAAACGGACTGCTAATGAACCGACGCATTTTGCACCCTATTACGCTTTACAAAACATAACTTCGTCTATGCGCACAATGAATGCTTCAAAGAGCGGCATGTATGCAATCGTAAACTTCAATCGCACGTTAATTGAATGCGCTGTATGCAATAAGTACGATTTCAGCGCACATATTGAACTTTCAGCTATATAAAAAAGGAAGTGTAACGGCGACACAGTCGTAGCGAACTTCACTGTACTATTCAATCCTATTTAATCCGCTCCAATAGCGAATACTTACATTATTTCAGTGCTCCTGTGTGAAATCTTGACTTCGTGGAAATAAACTTTGCGTTTTCGGCGATACAGCTGCGATGAAAAACTCAGAGAAGGCAGTGAAACATTCACAACGATGTCAACGATGTTCTCACTTCTGCGGCTTTCAAAAAAAAACCGTCTGCTACCACCCGCAACCGCCACTCCAAACCGCTGTTATCACGAGAGCATGGACAACTTCAATCGGCGGCTGCTGCGATCGTGGCTGCAATGCAGTTCCGCCCTTGACATGGTTGCCTACTGCCTCATGGCGCTTGTCGCTTCCCTTCAATATGGTGACTGTCCCTACGTAAGTGGCGCCTCCATAGACGACGGCCTTTTCGCGCTCATCCGGCAGGCAAGAACACACTACACCATCATAAGAAGTAGCGCAATTTAGACAGGGACAGAGATGACAAGAAGGACACGACACTGTCAATTTAGACAAGGGACTAATAGCGAAAGTTGGGCTAGTTGGTGGTTCATGCTTGGGATGTAAAAACAGCGCAAATTTTTTTTTTCGGTTATTATACACGTGTTGCTGTTCACAATGATTAGGCCTTTTTCGTACCCTGTTTGCTCTGCTGCGCAGACGCCTTTGGTATGCCACGTGACTAGGTCGACTGATTGATATATGTGCGTGTGCCTTCCAATAAAGTTTAGTTGCGAGCTCAGCGCCGTGTCGTCTCTTCGTCAGTCCTTGTCTATATTTTGCGCTGTTTTTACATCCCAAGTTAGACAGGGACAGAGAGGACAAGAAGGACACGACACTTGCTACAGTGTCGTGTCCTTCTTGTCCTCTCTGTCCCTGTCTAAATTGCGCTACTTCACCATATAGGTACAATGATCAGTCACCAACTCGCCCAGCTTTCAACCTTATTGACACTACCCCATATTCTATACTCTGTTTCACCACTACCGTTCAGCACTGCCAAAGCTACGGGGTGTAAACAAGCCACACGCTTGCGCAGGAAAACATAGATCCTGATATAATTGCCTTGGAGTTGGCAAGGTTGAGACATTAGCCCTTCTTTAGCATCTGCTTCTGCACATCAATAAGTAATTTGTTTATTCCGCATCACATTCACGTCGTATTTCTTTAATTGTTGTATCAGTAACCGTCGGTAACTGTGGTCAAAAATCAACATGGCAGCGCCCATGGAGACGCGGCCACCCGCTTCGATCCGAACTTGCCCTTGACGCTCGCTCAAAAAGTTCACAGCAACAAATGAATGGTGTAATAAGCTATCCCTTTGCGCCATCTCACGATCAGGACAAAGCATCAGGTACGCTCTGCCGTTATTGGCAAGATTAGCTATTGCTTTAACCACGCCTGCTAAGCATAACGCGCCGAGAATTTGATCACGGTTCATGGAAATAGCGCAGTGTAGTCACGAATACATTGCTGTCGAAGCTCCAAGACATAAATCTAAAGCAAATACAAGCGTCTGTTTGGAACTTACGGGCCACAGAGCGCACGACGACGACGTGATAAACTCGAGGCGGAGATATAGCGGAGAGCAGCAGCCTAGATGCGCGCAGCCATGTTAATTTTTTTTCGGCGCTGCCGCGGCTAGGGTTACCGCGGCTGCCGTCTGTTCTCTGAACGTGTGTGCGCTGATGGCAGGGGGATGCTAGCAGACGACGCGGCGCGGATGAATACACGTGGAGGGGCTAATCACCCTTCCTATTGGCTAATGGGCCCTGTAGCCTCCACAGTGCTGAAGGGAACTTCTGAAAGAGAATTTTTTTTTTATAGTCACGATTCCCCCCCCCCCCCCCCCCCCTTTTTTTTCCCCAATGTATAAAAATCGAACTCGCCTTTGAGCAAAATCGCGGGGTCTGCCTATGGATACAGTACACTATGGTGTACTGGAATGGGGTAGTGTGCCGTCTCGCGCCTGAGACGTGGCTCTTTTTGCGATGACGGCCTAGTCAACAGAGCACACCGTTCTACGGTGGCGCCACCACTCGCTGGAGCTTGGAGTCATTGTATGACAGCGGATAATATACGGCCTCCGAGATGGGCTCGGCTTTCACGAAGGCCTTGTTTAAACTTACACTAATTGGTGCACGAGTGCTTCGCCCTATCTGCGCTGACACTTCGTTTCTGCGGCGTTCTCTTGTGTTGCTAGCAATGGTGAATCTTCGAGACTATGCGACAGAAAGAGGTGGTAGCCAGGGGAGCACCGTTGAGAATCTTGCGGACATCAGATACACATTAGCAGACGATCGAAAAACACCCGCATCATTCAGCAATGGTCTTTCGCTCCATCTGCAGAGTTCATTTATTAATTTCAGCTAGTAAATGTTTCCTTTTATCGCATTATGCAAACACAAGGCTTACATGAGCAAATAACGAAATCTTTTACCGTCTGCACTATGTGCAGACGACGCTCAATACAAGCATTGAAAGCAGACGATTAGAAATGTAGTGCCGCGCACGTACGTTATGATTGTTTCGTTCCCTGGCGTTACCCAGCGTGTGAAGAACTTTGAAGCCGCTATGTTACCCCGCATTTTGAGCTCTTCTTTCACGTACGAAGCGACAAAATGTGGCCTTCATGTGGACTTAAGCGACCTCAAGTAAGTGTACTTGTTCACTTCCACAATCGCACTCTGTGTGGGGGGCACGTTTAAGACTTTTCATATTTGTCGGCGGTTAGCCACATAATGGTATGAAACCTAGAAACAAACAAAACTGTGCGAAATAATGATGTTTATCTGCCTTAACCAGCACTAGGCCCCGCATGACAAATTCAAAATTCGCGCCATAGGCACACCGTTCGATCGCAGCGCCCTTCTGGTGGCGTCATCGCAAAAGCGACCACCACTCTCCCATTGGTTTGCTCTGAAGATGGCACACTATCCCATTCTAGTACACCATAAGTACACTGTACCTTTTTCACGGAGAGGAGGGGCGTAGCCTCGAACCGGTGCATTTTCGTCACTCTCTCTCTCCACCGGCCGTTCGGCCACCTCTGCTGGTGTGTGGGGATCGCCTATACCCCGTGAACTGAGCTCATGCGCTGCGTACACCGCCGCAGATCCCCACACACCAACACAGCGGTGAAACATCGCCAACATCGCAGACGGTAGACGGCGCTGCGGCGGAAAAATGGCAGCCTCCTTGTGCCACCGCGAGTTGCACTACGCCGCCGCTGCCGCAGTACATGCCGGTACTTGGAGTACTCGGTACCATAATACTGGCTTCACGTGCTGCGATGCTACAACAGCAGCCTGGAGCAAAACGACTTGGATTTTACATGTTTTCAAAGGATGTCAAGCTCAACAGGAATATGTGCGACAGTCAACGAAGTCGGACAGAGCAGCAACTAGCGCGCGCACTTCCAACGTGTTGTTCAACGTGTTTGTGAGTTCAGTGTGTATAATATAATGCATGGTAGTTCAGCAGTGCGCTATTACATCATAAGCTTTCTGCGCGACCGATGGGCCGATTAGCGACAGCAAAACTTCATGCAACGTGTGCCCGATCCCTTTGCCGGGGCAATAGCCACCAGCGGCGGCAAATTGGATACAACGTGTTTTCCTGGCAAAACAGAGATCACCTAAACCGACCTCTCACCAGAAGCGATGACGACTGCCAAGTGTATTGCTTGAATCTGACCTGTGTGATACAAGCCAAGCTTACAACTTCATGTTGTACGTGTACAGCTTGCGCCATGCAGTGCACGGCGTAACTCGGCCGTGCCGGCATCGCAGCCAACGACGCCGCCGGGATTTCCCCAACACTTTCAATATGTGATATCATGAACCAGGCCCGTACGTAGCCAAATTCGGATTGAAGGGGGTGTTTTACCGAGGAAAAATAATAAAATTGGGTGTTTTTCAAGGCTTTCGACAAGTGCCCCCCCCCCCCCCCCCCCCGAAAAAAATTCCTGGCTACGGGCCTGTCATGAACGAAAAAACGTAAAGCGGCAACAGCGGTAGCAAAGCACAGCTTGTTATATGAGCCACAGTATGAGCGTAGGCGTACCGTAGACTGCAGTTTCGAAGTTGTAGGCCTAGCGACGATATCGGCGCCCAGCCGTCCGCTGAGGCCGCCGGTAGCCGGAGAGGATTACTGCTCATCCGCCGCATAGTGTATGTCACCAAAACCTCTTACTGACTCATCCATCCCTTGTGCAGCGGGAAATATTTTGCCGTTCATAAGATTTCCGTGACGTTAAACTTTAGCAACGGCATGCGGCCAGTCGCCGTCTCACGGACGCGCTTCTAGCCGGCTTCACGGCGACCATTTCGTAATTCACGTTTAACGCATCACTGTAATAGAAGACCTGCGTTGACAACACAGTGTACGTACAGTCGAGTCCACTTAAAACAATACTCAAGTGCCATGAAAATTCAATTGTTATAACCGATAATTGCTATAAACGGGTTCCACGAAAAAAAAAGCAAAATAGAAGGATGGGAAGGTGTTGTGAGAAAACTAAAATATTGGATGGGATACACTTCCAAGTCTCAACTTTTTACTCAAATTGTATGTCCGAAAAGAAGCCACCGCCACTCGCACACCGTAGCGCATTTTGAAAGTCAGCTTTGCCGCAATGCTTCAACACTGTATGGTGAAGCATACCGCAAATTCGAAGGCGCGCTAAGGGGCATTGGGGTTATGGGCGGGCGCTCAGTAGCTTGAATTTCTGGTTTTCTTTTTTTCTTTTCAGGAATTTCGCACTCCATTACCTTTTGGCATAGACACCCAACATCCAGAATCCATTGTTATAACCGATAATGCGGCATGCGGGCATTGCTGTGAGCGGGTTATTTCAACATAGAAAAAATACAAAAGTTGAAGGTGCAGCAGCTCCTCATTGTTATAACCGATATATTGTTAAAACCGGTATTGTTATAAGTGGACTCGATTGTACATGAAAAGTGTTGCTTGGACAAAAAGAATCGCAAAAAGCTGTTAATTGTTTTCTTCGGCCAATCTTTTTTTTTTTTTTCCCCGTCTTCGGATCGCGGAGATGCAGTTTCGGGAACTTATTTTCCGCATACTGTAACTTGTATCGTTCGCGTGCTGACGTTCACTAAAGAATATTGTTGCTCCCATGACGACAGGATTGTGAATTCTTTTTTTTTTTTTTTTTTTTTTTTTTTTTTTTTTTTTTTTTTTTTTTATATATAATGTTGGGACGCGTGTACGCGCGGGAGAAGCAGACACAACCGCGCGGTGTGATCCCAAACATCAACTGGTTTTATTCGGGTTCTCTGGAGGTTTCGGAGAGCAGCGGAGGGTGGCGCTGCCTGGCGGCTTGGCTTGGCTTGGCTGCCGCCACAATAACTAATATGAATTCAGTGACGCAAGCTGCGCAAGCGCATCAACACGCCGAGATGACCTGGCCACACGGACGTAAGCACTGTCGACTGTTTTTTTTTTTTTTAACGCTACAATATGCAGTGTAACCTGAAATAACGTGCACTGGAGGTCCGGACACAGTTCTTCACACCGTTCAATCGTCTTGTGCGCCGAGTATTCGTGCCAAACGCACGAGTGCTTGCTGCTTGAAGCACGCAGCAAGCAGCCACACCAGCAGCGCTCAGAGTACTCCAACTAAGATGGCGGCAGCGCCGCTGTCGGGAACCCGCGCATGCGCAGATCCTCTGGTGGGATCGGTCTATTGTCGCGTCATCTGTCGACCAAAAAAATAAACCAATAAACGCCTGTATTAGAAGGTTATAGTATAGCGGGCTTAGCGGAATAGCGGGATCGACGTGAGCATGCGCTGTACGCTAAAAGACCCGTAGCGTGTACCGCACGCACGAGATTTATCGGCATCCTATCATAGAGTTTCCTAAAATTAACTAGAGGGGACTCTGGCGCTGCGATCGTTCAGCCACAATGGGAATGATGGGTAGTACACAAATTTGCCTAGTCTTCGTGCTTCCGGCTTCGAACGGTAGTCTACCCATCATAGAGTTTCCTAAAATTAACTAGAGGGGACTCTGGCGCTTCAAACGCACTTGTGGCTTTGTTTATTGTTGCGTTTTCGTTCTGTTTCGGATAAAAGAATGGACCGTTGTGAACTTCGTGAACGTATTTGAATTCGTGAGCCTAAAATGGTCTAGGTGGTGAAGCGTAACTGCTAAACCTTTGCAGAACTTCGAATTGCGGAAAAGCGAATTCAGGCCACACGCAGCCAAGAGAACGAAGACTAGGCAAATTTGTGTACTACCCATGATTCCCACGCTGGCTGAAGCGCCATGTGTTGCAGCCCCCCAAAGACACTAGCGCCAGAGTTCCCTCTAGTGTACTTATAGGAAACTCTATGGCCAAACGAGCCGCGCATGTCACGAGAGTGCTTGAGTTGCCGCCACTTATCCGCAAAGTGGCAGCAGAGTACTGTGGGCCGATTTTTTTTCACCGTGTTTGAAAGTACGTAGCCGGCGGGTGTAGCGAGCATTTAAACTGCATTTTTACGTCTCAGGCAGTTGAGGAAGACCTTCGCGGTGTAATCGGTGTAATGCTGTACGCCATAGAGGTCTTCAATAACACGTTGCCGTCGCTTATAACGGGCTTTTCACTTTCACGGGGATTTGCACTTGTAGTGTAACGCGAGCGACAGCAGACGACGCTCGGTGTGGGTCTCGCGCCTTCGCAGAGTGCGACTTGAGACACGTTTGTTCATTCTTTCATTTCTTCGTTTTGCTGGATACAGATTGGCTCTGGAAACCTGACGGTGAGCAACACGTCATTGCCGAATGAATCACGTTTGAAACAATAATCGTTTCGGTGTATTATATGTTCACGATCAAGTACATCTCTGCGTCACAGATTCTAGCGGTCTGTGACGTCACGATAACGTCGTCACGTGATGATCATTTGCATCACTCGTGTTGACGCGGGACATATCTAAGACCTTCTGTACTCCCTACTCGGCCCGGACTAGCGGGCTCCTACGGGAACGGGCTCCTACGGGAACGCGTGCCCCGCTCTCGTTCAACCGCTCTCCGTTGGTGGCGCTGTTCGTCTGCTACAGCAGACGAACAACAAATAAACAGAGAGGTGCACAGGTGGGGTGGTTTTCGAAGAGACGGAATACACTTCAATAGGAGGCTTGGTCATGAGGTGGGTTGGCGACTTGCAGGACGCGCAGTAGCTTTTTTGGGGGGGGCACGCGGGCCCTTCGGTGTCCAGGGTAGCGTGTAATGAGGACAACAACCAGGGGGGACTCTGTGACAGGTAGTATAGCGAAAAACCAGAGAAAAGGTAAAAGAAGGGAGAAGGCGCGTGTCGCAATTGGTTACATTAACATGCAGGGTGGCAGAAAAAAGGCAAAATGGTTAGAGATTGAGGGACAGTTAAACAAGGAACAGATAGGTGTTTATGCGGTTACAGAAACACACCTTAGAGACTTGGAAGAGCCACCACATATTGACAATTACATTTGGGAAGGATGCAACAGGATCATATCAGAAAGGAGAGGTGGGGGGTGTTGGAATGCTAATTCATAGCAGAGCAGAATGGGATAGAGTGAAGCAAACGTGTTCAGAGCACCTGTGGGTTTCGGGCACAGTAGGTGGAAAGAAAACGTGGCTAGGTGTAGCTTACTTGTGGACGGGGAATAACTGCAGAGAAAAGAATCTGGAGATAGTGAAATGCATAAGCACCGATATTAAAGAATTTGGTCATGATGCCGAAATAATCCTTCTAGGGGACATGAATGCACACATACATGACCTTGACGGATATTCAGACTCCAATGGCAAGTTATTGCTAGATCTCTGCTTGAAATAGTTAACGCGGGGCCTAAGTGTGAGGGACACATCACGTGGGAAGTCGGAAACAGGCAGTCGAGCATTGATTATTGTCTCAGGACAGAAGGAATCTATGACAAACTTAGAGAGATGAGAATAGACGAGGAAGGCATTAACAGCTTGGGTAGTGCTCATAAACGCATAACATTACAAATGGGATATGAAACTGAAAATAAGAACCTAGAATCGAACATTGGCAGCTCATATTTAAATGAGAAACAAATAACTAATATAGCCGCAAGAGTCGAGGAAGAAGTAGACAAACTTCCAGGCAAAGACTGGAAGTATAGTGAGCTGCTACATGTAATCACGAAAGAAATAGAAAAAGAGAAGAAAACTATTTCTTGGAAAGGAAAGAGAAAGCCAAAAAGTTGGTGGAACAAAGAAATCCGGGATGCGATCGAGAAGCGACGTGAGGCATCACGGCAGCACAGACAAGCAAAAAAGGAGAAGCGGCCACAGGATGAAGTCAACCAAGTATGGGAAATATATTTAGAGCAAAAATCCATTGTGCAGAAATTAGTCGAGGCAAAAATTAAAGGCGAAAGTGAACGCTGGATGACAGAGATTCGCGAAAAGAAGAAGGCCGCGCCTAGGATATTTTGGAGCCACCTAAAAGCGCTAGGTAGGAAGTCTGTAACAATGCAACAACATATGGTAGATGAAGAAGGAAATCAATTGGAAGGGTATGAAGCGCTAGGTTACATCCGAAAGGTAACAGCCGATTCGTTTAAAAAGGTCGCCCAGGGGATTCCCCCGGTGAGTAAAAGTATACAGAAGAGTACAACCGAGGAAGATGTAGTACTTGAAAATTTCAATTGGAAGAAGGCCGAAGGAAAAATTCCTAAGCGCACTACTCCGGGCTTAGATGGGGTTCCCGTCACCCTAATTAACGAACTAGGACAGAGCACTAAAGAAGCACTGCTGAAAGCCGTAGAAAAGTGCTTACAGGAGAGGGAAATACCAGACAGTTGGCGAAAAAGCAGAATGAACTTAATCTATAAAGGCAGGGGAGAAAAGGATAACATTCGCTCGTATAGACCGCTAACTATTACATCGGTGCTATACCGGTTGTCGATGCAGGCAGTAAAATTAAAAATAGAAACGTGGGTAGAGCAAAATGATATTTTGGGAGAACTCCAGAATGGATTCCGAATCGACAGGCGGTTAGACGATAACCTGTTTGTTCTTACACAGTGTATAGAAATATCAAAAATAGAAAACAGGCCCTTATACGTAGCTTATCTAGACATCACCGGGGCATATGACAACGTTAATCAGGAAATTTTGTGGGATATATTGAAGGAAGTGGGCATAGGTGACGACTGTATACAGCTTTTGAGGGAGATATACCGAGAAAATACAGTTTGTGTAGAATGGGAAGGAATAAGCAGCAAGGACAGCGTTGACATTAGCAAGGGGCTGAGACAGGGATGTCCTTTGTCCCCGCTGTTATTCATGCTGTACATGGTGAGGATGGAAAAAGCGCTAGAAGGGAGCAACATTGGATTTAATCTGTCACACAAACAGGCAGGCGCGATGGTTGAGCAGAAGCTTCCAGGTCTATTTTATGCTGACGATATTGTCTTATTTGCGGACAGTCAAGATGGATATACAGCGGCTGGCAGATATATGCGGAAGGGAGGGCGAGGCTCTCGGACTAGGTTTTAGTGCAACAAAATGTGGATTGATGGTATTCAATGATCACGAAGACCATGCGGTCTTAATACAGGGCCAAGAAATACCGAGGGTAAGCGAATACAAGTACCTCGGAGTGTGGGTAAATGAGGGGGGATAGATATATGGAGGTACAAGAGAAAGCATCGGTAACAAAGGGAAAGAGGAATGCTGCAATCATGAAGCACAGAGCGTTATGGGGATACAATAGGTACGAGGTGCTTCGAGGGCTGTGGAAGGGTGTGATGGTTCCAGGGCTTACATTTGGGAACTCAGTGGTGTGCATGAAGTCAGAGGTGCAATCTGGAATGGATGTAAATCAAAGGACTGTGGGACGCCTCGCGTTGGGCGCTCACGGGAAGACGACAAATGAGGCTGTAAAGGGTGATATGGGATGGACAGGTTTTGAAGTGAGGGAAGCTCAGAGCAAAATTAGATTTGAAGAGAGGCTGCGGCAAATGAAGGAGAGTAGATGGGCAGGGAAGGTTTTCAGGTATTTGTATAGAAAAAGCGTCGACACGCAGTGGAGAAAAAGAACTAGGAGGCTCACCAGTAAATATACGGCTAGCAGTGTGGGCGACATGGCAACAAGGAGCATTAAGCGAAAAGTCAGAGAGGCGGAGAGGACTTATTGGATGACAGCGATGGAAAAGAAGCCGGCTCTCAGTGACTACCGAAAGGGAAAAAACGAAATAAGGAGGGAGAGGTTTTATGATAATTCAAGGGGAAGCGCTTTACTGTTTGAGGCAAGGTCGGGTTGCCTTAGAACGCGTAGCTATAAAGCGAGATTCTGTAACGAAGAAGAACAATGTACATGCTGTGGGGGGAACTAAGGAAACGATGGAACATGTACTGATTGAATGTGGCGATATCCACCCAGATATACGTGTGGACACGAGTCTACATGAAGCCTTGGGTTTTAGGGACAACAATGGAAAGCTGAACACGTCCGCGATAGAAATAAGTAAGAGACGGTTAGAGTATTGGTGGCAGAAAAGTAGAGATAAAGGACAAAAATGAAGAAGGGGGAAAATAAGGTCATTCTGCCTTAAGAAGCAGAGAGATGGACCGTGAACTTATATTTTTCTTTGCTGTAATAACATAGATTTAATCAATGTAGATAAGGCATTAGGCCACCATAAAAAGAAAGTTTTTTTCGAGCCTGGTGGCAGACATGTCACCGCCCCGTTATAAAGGGGACGCTCATAGCATCCATCCAGCTAGAGTTACTGTATATGCTACCTTTAGGTACCTAAAGGTAGCATATACAGTAACTCTAGCTACAGCCGTGGCCTCGTGGAAAAGTGCCCGCTTCGGCTGCGGGAGGTCGCGGGTTCGAATCCCGCTGCCGCCGGTTACCCACCGGTTTCCGTAAAATGGGCACAAGCGCTCCCCCCGGCCTGGCACTTTGGCTTTTCTATTCAGGGGTGATGCCGCTTGGGAACGGAGCCTGCGCCTTGAAAGCCCGTCGAAATACTCGTGAGCACAAAACGTGGAACCCACTCGAGCGGAGGGATCGAGTGGCTCTGAGTCGGTCTGGCTTAGGTCGGGGGGCCAAGACGACGACGACGAAGCATCTGCGGCCGTTTGGACGACGAACTGCCGGCATAAATGTGGCTGGACTGTTTCTGCAAACTTAGACGGCGGGTCACGTATGCTATTCAGTGCGGTTAAGTATCTACTGCACATACCCCTGTCACACTGGACGTTTTAATGACATTCGCATCTAATGACATTATGCGGCTGCTACACAGCGATATATAATGTCATTAGAATCTAATGAGTTCGAGAAACACATTCGCCGTCGCAGTCGAACCGAACCCCAGAGACTACTTAAAGGGTGGCCTTCGGCATTCTCAATTTGACCCGCATTCATGTAAACACGCTGTTACTGTTGCCTTATTAAGGCATCTCTAATTTTAACGGAGAGAGAGAGAGAGAGAGTGGTTGATGGGGAAAAGAAGAAGATACAAAACTTCCCCATCTCCCGCTAAAGGGAACCATGTGTGGATGCGAAGCAGCGGGGAGATAATTAGCTTGAGCGGGAGGAACGTCGCCGCTCTCATTTCACGGCAGCGGTCCGGGCGCTCATCGTGGCGCTGCACAGGAGAGAGAATGAGGCACTCGCGCTGTACTCGCGCTCCGTCATTTTCATACCGCGGAACTACCGTGCCGCCCCCAGCGGAGTATGCAGCTGTCACACCACCTGTCATAGAGGATTCCTAGAGGAGAGGACGGGGGGGGGGACCGTAGGAGAGGAGAGAGAGGGGACGTGCATGCGCTGTGGGGGGTGTGGGACGCGGGAACCGCTCCGTAGAGTAGAAGATTCCTAGAGGAGAGAGGGGGGACAGGACGGGCATGCGCTGTGGGGATGTGGGACGCCGGAGAGTAGAGGATTCCTAAAGGACAGAGGGGGGAGAGGACGCGCATGCGCTGTGGGACGGGGGGCACCGCTCCGTAGAGTAGAGAAAGGGAGTGAGCGTAGGAGAGGATAGGGGGAGGGGACGCGCATGCGCTGTGGGGGGTGTGGGACGCGGGGGGCCGCTCCGTAGAGTAGAGGATTCCTAGAGGAGAGAAAGGGGGGTGAGCGTAGGAGAGAGAGGGGAAGGGGACGCGGGACGGACTAAGCCCCCCTCCAAACACATGCAAGCAAGATCAAGGAATGGGGTCAACCTGGGCCACAGACACCACCTGCCTAGCCATTGCTAAGCAGCCTCTCTGTGCTCTGGGCCATGACTCTGATGACTGTAGTAGTGGTTGACGGCCTTCATATTACTAGTGTTCTGGTTCGCATAATGGGTGCTTCCCTACATCATGAAAGTGGCCGGACGCGAGACGGGGGGACGCGGGACGGACAAAGCCCCGAGCATAAGATGCTTCGCATCTAAAAAGGGCGCTATTTTCTGCCTCCCGACGTGGGGGGCACGGCTCAGCGCCCTTAGGGAAGGGGAAGTAAAGAGGTTAGGAAGAAGAGAAGATAGAAAGGAGGAGAGAGTAGCATGGCAAGAGGGTATCTTGTCAGCGCAGGTAGGCGCACGAAGGCAAGCGTTCGGCTATTCTGCAGGAACGGAAAACTCGAGGAACGCTCGAAGGGCCGGTATCTTCGACCGCGCGGGAAAAAGGAAGTCCTTCGCAGTTGTCGCAGGGAGACGCAGCAGGCGATAGCGGCGCGCCATCACACATCGTTCAGCGGCCAAAGCAGGGCAGGAGCATATTGATATGCTCCAGTGTTTCGTCGTCGCCGCATCTGCGGCACGCAGGCGATGGGCAGCGACCCTTGGAGTACATGCGTGCCGTAGGCCAGACGCTGCCGGTCCGCAGGCGCAGCAGCAGCCGCCGCTCCCGCCTCTCCAGGCCGGTCTCCGGAAGGGGCGGTGGCGGTTTGCCGCTTGCCACTCGCACGTCAGGGTGGGCCGTTGGTAGCAGCTGCCGCAGTCGCTGCCGAGAGTAGTCTGACAGGGCTACCGCCTTGGTGACTGGAGTGTCGCTGTGGTGTGCTGCCTTTGCGTCGGCGTCGGCCTCCTCGTTCCCAGCTATCCCAACATGCGAGGGAAGCCAGTGGAGGGACAGACGCACGCCGCTAGCTCTGATGGCTGTGAGCTTGGCGTGCAGCAGCGCCACGGTGATCCCGGCTTGGGCTGGCTGCAGCAGCGCTTGTAGGGCTGGCCGGGAGTCACAGAGAATCGCCACGGGCAGCTGGGGTGTTGTAGCAGCGAGGTAGTCGGCTGCCAGGTGAAGACCAGCCAAATCGGCTGCAGTGGAGCTGGCGTGAAACGGAAGGCGACACCGGATGGTAGTTCCAGTCGTTGGTATGACACAAGCAGCCGCGGCAGAGCGGGAGCTGTCCCGGACAGACCCGTCCGTGAACAGCAGAAGATGCCCCCGTAGCCTGTCATGGAGTTTCGCCACGGCTGACTGGTGGAGCTCACACGCCGGTGTCCGCCTTTTGCTGAGGACAGGGGGCTTGGGGCACCAGTTCTGCATAGAGAGCGCAGATCTGTCCCATACGTGAAGCTGGTGGGCTCCGCAGTCTCCGAAGGAGAGCAGCGCCCCCGTGGGCTCTGTGCAGGCGGTCGACATGATGCAGCGCCTGCCGCAGCATTAGGAGCGACAGAAGCCACGCCTTGGCCTCCGCCAACGTAGCAGCCACGGGCGACTGGCGCGGGAGACCCATGAAGCGCCGAATCGCCAGGCGGTGTTGCCGCTCCAACTGTTTTAACGAGGACATGTGTACGGAAGGCTGTCGCAAAATGTTTTCACTCTCCACCTCAGTAGCGTTGAGCCGCCTGTCGGCCATAATGTAAACAAGCAGACGCCTCTGTGCACGTGTTTTCGTGTATCTTCAGCGATGGCATCAGCTACACGAGCGCAACGAACCCAGGTTATACCCAGGTGGAGACGTTTGTACTCATAAGGCTATGGCAGTTCCGTTGCAAGCTGTTTTTCCGCATGGACTTGTGGGAGACCGTGTTTTAAAGCGAACAAACGCGGAACGCTCTGGGCTTTTGTAAGTGTGCAGTCGCAAGTGTTACTTCGCGTTCTAGAAAACCTCAATAGACGCGACACGTTTCTTTTTTCTTTTTTCCGTCACGCCGCGCCCGCCTTACGAACGCAATATCCGCCTTGTTTTACGTGCAGACTCAACAGGCTGCGTCTTAAAGGGGTACTGACACAAAATTTCGCGGCCGAGGTAGCCTGCTGGATCGTTTTCCGTGTACATGCGTGTACCATCTGCAAAATATCGACAGCGAATAAAGCTTGGAAGGTATTTTATATGAATTTTGAAGTTCGCGTGCGCGATCCAGCATTCTAGGCCGCACCTGGCGGCATTGACACCCTCGGAGGTGACCCGAGGTGACCCCCCTACTTCCTGGTAACACAGGTTATGATGACGTCGTAGCCGCCATTTCTGTTTTGGCGCGCTCGCCACTGCGCTGTTGGCGTGGCTGTTGGTGACTGCTCGGCGGCTGCTTGCGAGTGTGTGGCCGCGGCCAAGAGGAGGCGCTGCCGCGGCGCACGCGTTGAAAGTTTTGTGTTTGGCGACACTACAGCTTTCCCGTTTCCTGCTCCCAAGGACTTCTTGATTTCCCTGTGCTGCCTGGGCTGCAGTGACAGGCCACAATGCCGAAATCGTTCTGCGCCGTTTCCTTCTGCACGTCGAAGTCGGGATCAGGCGTATCGCTGCATACGTTTCCCCGCGACGAACCTCGGCGGCAGAAGTGGATCGAGTTCGTGTGCGCTTGTGGACGTCAGGAGTATCAGGACTGGTCCCCCCGTGCAGAACAGTCGCGTTTGCGGGCTCCATTCCGAGAGAGAAAGAAACTTTATTAAAGTGTCCCTGCTGGGGTCAAAGGTGGCGGGGGGGCCGGGAGACGGGCCCCTCCGAAACCCCCCTTCCTCAGGCGGCGGCCAGGCCTTGAATCCTGGCGGCGTCTTCGGCCAGCCGGACAGCGAAGAGCTGGTCCTCCGGGCACGTGCTGAGCAGCATAGCCTCCCACTGCTCGGCCGTGGTGATTGTAATATGTAGGGTTTGTGCTGTGTTTTATTGTGTGAGTAGCTGCGGGACAGGCCCATATGATATGGTCGAGCTCGGCGTGAGGTGCACCACACGCCTTACATTGTGATGTGTGGACGGCCGGGGTGGCTGTATAGTGAAGGACAGGGGAAAGTGCGTGTCTGTAATAAACGCCAAGTAGTGGATTGCTGCTTATTAAGGGACTTGTCTGGCCTTACGGTAGTCGGGCCTTACGGTAGTACATGAGGATTTCTCCGAAGGTAACCATTCTGTCTCTCGCATGGCCGCGACTCTCGCTCAGCCGCATCGGGTAGCGAGGGCTGGTGCTCTGTTGAATGACGCGCCCGGTGGACGAGAGCTCGGGCGGCGTCATGAGCGTGTTCGTTCCCCGCGAGCCCCGAGTGGCCCGGAGCCCAGATGATCTCAACGCGGCGGCGACGTGAGACAGGTGTACTTGTGAGAATGCGAGGCGCATTGCTTTACCACACAGGCGCCGGACTTGGCGTCCGACTCCACCCTGTGCATCGCTCACGTCTGGTGCTCTGGTGTTACCTAGCTTTCTTCGGCACCAACAACTTGAAGGGCATCACAATGTTATCAAGTGATTCAATCGGATATTGAACGTAGAAAAAGCGAACGTACTTTGGCTAAATGAATTGCCCTGCAGAACATTTGTGCACGAATGTGTCGGGTCTATGCATAGTACATTGCCGACGCGAGGTTCATCGTGGTCGTCGTCGCTGGTATCGTTGCCGCTTCCCGACGAAGCACTCCTCGCCAGCGGGTCAAACCTGAAGTGATTCGCCCCGTCGTAAATTCCTTCCATCCCCGTCGCAAGAAAATTGTCGCCATCAGACGACGATGAGCCCGACGACGACAGCGAGGACGATAACGGCGACGACATCACGCAGCATGGGTGACAAGCCATGGTGACAAGCGAATGCAAGCAGACGACGCAGACCGCGCGGAAGTGCGTCACTGTTCTGTGTGCTCCGTGACCGAGCGTTTCACTCGCTAGGTGGTGATAGTTGCACCCGGCGGCTTGTCGTTTTTGGAGCTCTGTCAAACCGAAACTGAGGCTGTGTCGGTAATGAGGAGCTTGTAATTAATTATCTGTCGCGCGCTGCAGCAAACGATGTGCTGTGTTATGACTAACAGGCCCCCAGCAACACATTGCAGCAAAAAAACGCGGGGCGAAAATTTTAGATGCGGAGCAGCTATTTGACTAGGCTGTGTAACGCTGTCCCTCCGTGCGTACGGACGAACGCGCCGCAACGCGCTCCCCTCGCCGCAGGTGTTGGAGCGGTGCCAAGTAGGTCACGCCGCAGCTGCCGGCTGCTCCGCCCGCTCGCAACACCTCTGACCCGCCTCCCGTGTCTTTGCGTTTCAAACAAACGTTTACTCGAGTGAACGCTACACCGAGTTTCGCTTCAAACCGTTCTTCCAGCACCCGCGTCGACGCCCGTTTCAACCGGGTCAACGCCGTGCGCACCGCTGCTGCTTCGCATCCCATCAGGGTTCCCTTCGGGGAGATGGTCCAATTTTTTGTGTCAGGACTCCTTTAATTCTTCTTTTATCACACGATCAAGTCTTCGTGTGGCTTGTGCACATTTCTCGCAACGCCAAGAACAACGCAACTGAATGCATTACTTGGTGTAGCTTAACGCGCCGTTCTCCAGCGGCTCTGCCATGTCAGCTGTGTTGCTTGTGTTCATTCTATCGGCTGTGGCTACTGGCTAAGCGTCGTCTTGGCTTATGGTGGCCACATATTCTGCGATATAAAATTGCTCTGCGTGTTTATTTTGCGAAGCGACTTCCCGCATGTCTTTTAGAATAAATAACTTCACTTTTCTACCACTCTACCTTTACCTTCCTCAACTTCTCCGGCCATTTTTTTTCTGAATTATCGACATTGATATCATGAACGAATGACATTAGTATTTCCTGTGTAGCACCACCACGGATCGAACGCCAGTCGTTGTACCGAATGACATGACAGACTTGCATAGTGTAGGTCGGCCTATGTTCCTTCGTGTCCTTATCCATCCCCATGCAAAGAATTTCTTAATCACTTCTAGTATATTTATTTCCCGAGTCTTTTGCATTTATGCATCACCCAAATATGAGCGCTCTGTTGGCCGCCACGAGCGCTGGAACTGACGTCGGCGAATAGGTGCTGACTAGCGCGACGCAGCTCGTAGAGTAATTACGTCCCTAGAGGCAGAAGGTGTATGAACTAAACGCTGGAACGTCTGGGCAGGTCAGGAGGTCGTGACGATGCTCAGAGCACGCTCAGCGCCCGGTCGATCCACCCGCGGTTGGGTATGACGCCGCTCCAGACGGTGCCGGATCCCATTCCGCAGAGGGCGCTGGTCATGGTCACCGAGGTGCCCTGGCTCGTCATGCCCGCCAGCGTCCAGGCGGAGGAGCGGTTCAGCCGGCACACCAACGGACCGCCGCTGTCACCCTGCAACGGAATTACGGTAACGCTAAAGCGTAGCGTAATGCGTATGCCGGATAGCGTGTCCCGTCGCTGCCACCACGCCAAGTGGCGCCATCTATGGAGGATAAAACACAACTAACAAAGACGTAATCTATGTCCTCCGAGATTCCGGGACCACCACCGCTAAGCCTACACCATCGATTATTTGAGTAAGTCTCTCGAAAACGGTGCTGAATCGACTCAAATAATTTGCTGTCGAAGCTGAAGGACGCGAATCTCAAGCGAATAAATCAATTCGGAACTAGCCAGCTATGGAGCGCACGACGGCCACTTGATAGAATCAAGGTGGACGGCAACCGCTTCCGGAGGCGCGGCCATGTTTTCCCGCGGGCGCGCGCATGGGCAGTTCACACAGATCGACTGGAGGTGTGCCGGACAGACTAAAACACTCTAATAGTTTAGCGTGTATACGTGTGAAGAAAATACAAGAACTAAGCGTCACATCATCCCGCGCTGCTTTTAGGAAACTCATCAGGATGTATAAGGCCAGATCACGGTGTTAGAATAGGTTAGGTGTACCGACGCTCCGCCTCCGCCGCGTAGCCTCCCCGCCGAACACGGAGACGCGCTTGGCATTTTTTCCGACAGGCACGCTGGGTGTATCGAGGCCTCGGGTCAGCCGCTTCAACGGGGGGCCGCGTCGCTTACAAAGCTGCATTTGCGATGGCCGTTCGTTTTTTATCACGGTAACCGCACATATCACTCTGATTTGAAAGTAAATGCACAACATCAAGAAAATTCAGTGGCGGTAGCCAACAGATGGAAACACATAGGAAATATAGCTTCTGCGAACAGTGATAATGAGTTGACAGGTGAACACGGATTTCAAAAATATTTTAGCTCGTGCACAAGTAAGGCCACCGTGGCAAATTGGGTGAGGCCGCCTGGACGAACTGGGTTAGTAAAAAAGAAAAAGGTATTCCCTGAAAAAAGAAAGCGGGGGGCGAGGGGTGCAGGATGGGGTTGACGTTTCCCTAAATGATGGTTGTCAGAAGAAAGCAACACATTTGACAATGGTAGGTTAGAAATTCCTCTCCTGGGTTGTCGTTGTGCATGCACCATATCGGATGGATTCAAGCAGCCGCATTTGCTACGTTTACACGTGCTGGCTGGCGCGTGGTAATTAAGGTTAACGTCCGTTTAACGACCGATCCATCATGACTCATCATGTTCCATTCCGACTGCCTCTCGTTATTCGTCACAGACATGCTGTTCGTTGCAGTAGCAGAAGTAGAACTTAGTGCTCTGCTCTGGGTGCGCAAAGGTGAAATGGTCATGCTCGTTTCCTTTTCAGCGCCCTAACTATTTGCTTTCCAGCTTCTTCTTTCAGGAATGACAGGAATTGAGAGTGACACCATATTCCGTGACGTCACTGTCTGAACCGTTAAAACTAACACGCCAAACCAGACGAGGCCCCATTCGTGCACATACGTTCGCCAGTCGAAACGCCTGCCACCCAAATGCTAGCCTATTTGAAATAGCTTATCCTTGTTCATCGTGTCCTTATTTACACAACTTATATTGTCCAGATGGGCAAGACGTGCTTTGTGCCGCGATGCAACTCGGGCAACAAATTTGAAGATCACGCCATAACGTATATATCTTGCAGTCTATTTATTTTGAAAAGCTAATTGCTTATATCAAAGAGCGGCTTCGTAGTCAACGGTTGTCGCCCACTTTATTGCATTCTCTTTCAATCCTGTGTTTGCCGACGTGGGAGCGGCGCGTCGCGTGCTAGTGCACGCCTCGAAATACCTAAATAAAGTTATTCTATTCCATTACATTAAAGCATTCGTCTTCTCGCAAATGTTTAAGGAATTTGAATAAGCGGTTCGTAGTAAAAGATTCTGTGGGGCCACTTGATCTCATATGCGAAATGCCCCTTACGCATGACACCTGCGCTTTATATGATGCTGACCGCAAATACATCAAGTAATCTTTCGAGGGTAAATGAAGGGTGAATTCAACACGCGTCACGGAACTGCAGATTTATTTTTGTAGAAAAAATGCGAGCACGATCGCCTAGGCCACGGTGTTGCCGAGGCCGAAGGTGGTGTTTATGAGCTTCACGCCGCATGCCGAACAGTCATGCATAAAACACTACCACACAATCCTCACAGGGCCTTGCGATATCGCTAAACACGCTAAAAATCCAAATGTTAGAAGCGTCAGGTTTGCGCTGGGTATAGCCAGGCGGCCACCGTCCCGCGCGCGCCACCTTTCGGCAAGAAGGGGAAAGAGGTCCCCGATTTCTCCTCATTCCAACGCGCCGTCGCTCCACCTAAACTATTCTAACACCGTGGGCCAGATGTTACGAAAAGTACGTCTGGCAACCAAGCCAACCGAGAAGCGAACAAGAAAGTTCTGCAGCACGTTACACACATTCAGGCCCGCTGCAAACATGGTAATCCATTATATGCTATGCAGTCGGGGCACAGACATGACCAGGATTTGGGGGGGGGCACGTAGCGCCATCTCACGTCGGCGACAGCGGTGGCCTGCCGTAACTGAATGGGCGAAAAAAAAAGAATCATATCCGACGATAAAAGCTAGTTAACATAAACAATTTCCGGTTCCATACAGCAGAGACTTGATTGAACATTCTGTTAAAATTACAGTGTCGCAATTCAAACTGCGTGGCTTTTAATATTTCACAATGGGGCCCCATGTGTTTCCGATGGGCGGTGTTCCTGGAAAGCCACACGCTCTGTAGTGGGTCTGCGCTGCAGATAACCGGGAGTCGTTTTTGATAACTTTTTTCGTCAGATATGATTTCTCCCATTCAGTTACAGCCGTTGCTGCCGCCGAGAGATGGCGTCACGTACAGAGTTACTTTTAAGGACAGCGGCCCGCGCCAATGGGATCCCGGACTAAGGATCCCACTCACCGATCTTCTCGAAGAACATCAAATAAATGTTTTATTCTCTCTCTTACATGGTATGGGAATGCCCACACAATCCACCTATGCAACCCAGGACACAACACAACATTAAAGAGTGGGAGGCAGCTCTGTCCAGCTCGGATCCGAAGACCCAAGAGGCCCTCGTGAAACGGGCGAGGACAGCGGCCCGCGCCAATGGGATCCCGGATCCCACTCACCGATCTTCTCGCGCAGAACATCAAAAAAATGTTTTATTCTCTCTTACTACCCTTAGGTAGCAGAGTTGCGCATCTGTTTTCCAAAGGCCGCTAGCAACCGTGTACTGCGGAAAAGCTTATGCGCAGGTCTCCCCGCCGCCGCTGCAGCGAACCGATTTAACAAGGATCCCTCGGTGTCCCCTTATAGGCGTGACCCCCTAAACACCCACTGCTGCTGTGAAGTCATTTTTGATACTCCCGAAAGCAGTTGTTTCCTCTTTCATCGCAGGTCATTGACACGCACGCCAGGCATGTCGATCGGCGACAGGCTTAGAGGAGCACTATAGACACCAAATTTCGAAGACGAGATAGATTTATGTGGAGACATACACAGTATCTACGAAATATCAAGGGCAAGTACAGCCTACAACATATTTAAAATCAGTTTTAAAGTACATGCCGCGCGACTGAGCGAGATGCGGAGCACCTCGCGACGCCGACATCAACGCGGCGACAGGGTAAACATACACACGTCACAGTTTCGCGTGGTCACGTGGCCAGCTGTGTTTACCTTGCCGCCGGAACTGCTCCTGCCTCACTTGGTGCTCTTTGAAACCGAAACTGCGACTGGGCGCTCTAAAAAATGTCTCTAAATAAATAACCGTCGCGCACTTGCGCAAACGAGGTTTTCAGCCATGATAAGTGGGTCATAAGGTACCCATTGCAAAAAGACAAGATGCACAATTTTTGTGCTCCTTTAAGAATGTCGCCTGCAGAAACAGAGTGCGGCTTCGCCGCATAGCTGGGGTTGCTAGCCGGACCAGTGCGCAACTCTGCTCCCTTAGGGAACATATGCAGTAATGTCCCCAAATCCTGGGAATTCTTGCCGCTTAATAATGAGAGAACTGACGTGACACGGTCCGGCGTCGTCGGATTCGTCGACGGCGCACACCAGGAACTGCTTGCGGAGGTTCGGCTGAATGCTCAGGATGCCCGCGCACGCCTGGTCGAAGTCGCGCACCGCGAGACGAGCCTGCTTCAGCAAGAACGAGTGGCCGCTGCCTGCGGTCGAACCGAAAAAGAAAAACGAGTCACGGGGAAGCCCTGTCGCGCTATTTAATTAATGATCTTCATAAAATGTAGAACGTTTTGCAAGGAGGTGCATCCGCAAGAGAAGGGCCTTTCTTCGCCTGCCGTGACATGACAGGCAAGATTAGTCGATAACGTGCGAAATTCAATGGCATTCCTGAATTCTAGGACCACAGTGCGCTAATCAAGCTGCGTAGCTTATTGCTACGGCTAGGGAAAATATCTGAAATTCCAGGGGGGAGCGCCCCTCCTGGCCCTCCGGACGCCCATGATGGCAATACTGTGGTTGCGCGCGTCGAGAAGCGTTATCACGTACCACGCACGAACGTAAAGCCTCCTCGGCACAATCACAGAAACGCTCTGGCGCAGAACAAGTGGCGGAGATGGATGAAACGACGAACAAGAACCACCTCTCGTGTTTCCCCATCCCGTGGCGTAGCAGGTGGTGTTCACGGGCAGCTGCTGACCGGGCCCCGGCAGGCACACGGGTCGCACGTGCGCCGTGTAGTTCACTGGCGGCGAGAGCTTGAGCACCGCCACGTCGTGTGTCAAGTCGTCTGGTTGCAAGCGCTGAGAAGAAAAAAAAGAAGAGCCCTCCTCGTGCTACGCTTTCGTGTCAATAGAGCTTTTTCAAGCGATCCCAGAACGCCCCGCGGGCGCGCGAAGCACTACGGAAAAAGTGTGTACGACACCCGCTGCTCGCAGGCGCCTGCTCGTTAGAGCATAAAACCGTAAGAACACGTCGCCGCTTGTTGACTATTTTTAAGTCGTAAATACTGCAGATATCCTAATGCACCTGTATGTATCTCTACGCACGAAATGTGAAAGGAAGGAAGAAAAAAAGAGGAGGGAAAGGAAAGGCAGGGATGTTAACCGGTCTAGTAGAACCGGTATGCTACCCTACACTGGGGAAAGGGGTGGGGGGAGATTTAAAGATGGAGAAAGAAAGAGAGGAATAACGCAATCAGTGCAGGTATTACCGAGCGGGTGTATATCGGTTGTTGCAGTTAAGCGGCATGGCACGCCGATATTGTCAAGATGTATACTCGTAAGCAATATTAGCTGGAACACCGAACTCATATTTATTCAAAGATTACTTGAAACTATGGCTCCGTTTTTTCGGAGTTTATTTTTCTTGAAATTCGGAGGGTGTTTTTCGGAGTTTGCTTTGTGGCGGTAATTCGGAATTTATCGTAGTTTATTTTTCATAAATACCCAATTCTCCGAAATTAGGAGTTTAATTTTGCATTAATCTCAATACTCCGACATCTTAGATGAAATGATATCTGAACACGAGAACATCAGAACAGACGAAGCGTCTGAATGCGCAAACACAAGCACAAATACTTGAACACGAAACACGTACGATTGTTCGTATTAAAAGCTTGTAATAGACGACCCGACGGCGGGGCACTTACGTTGTGCGTTGCGTAGGTGGAGACCCTCCTGATCTGAACGCTGGCGTCGTCGTCCGCAAGGCTGTGGCTGCCCAGTTTGACCACAAGGTCGACAGGACGCTGCCTGCGAAGGAGAGAAATTCCAACATTTCGAATAACGAATCGAATATTCCAACTACCGAATATTTTTCGAATGCTTTTCGAATAATCTGCAGCGGCGGGAAAGCCCCAAAGGCACACTACCCTGGAAGGATCTTGTTTTAATGAGTGAATTACCAATATTCATGCAGTTCAAGCTTTTACGGGACTATCGAAGCTGTGAAATGGAGAATTTGATGAAATCTCGTCTGGTCGGGACGGCAGACAGAAAAACAGTGAGCGTCGACCGAAGAAGTGTTGTCGAAAATAAGATGACGTTTCGGCTTCCAGTGAACAAGGCTTCCGCGAGGAAGCCGAAACGTCATTTTATTTTCGACAACACCTTTCTGGTCGGCACTCATCATTTTTCTTTCTACCATGCTATCGAAGCTTTACTCGTCACCGACCGGATGAAGGACCTTTAGGGCGAAAACTCGCGTCCGTCCGTGCCCTGGAAGGGTGTGGCCTCTCCCCCTCACACTCTCTCAGAAATCACGTCATTGAGAGTAAAAAGAAAAGAAAAAAAGACATGGCATAGTCAGTCGAATAGCCACAGGCTTTCGCCAAACACACTTTGGAATTTACAAAGTTTCCTTCAATTTTTGCTTTACACTACAGTGTTGCGGAAGCGAATGTGCCCTCAATATACTACCCCTATAATGAAAATCGTGATGTTAATTCGCGAAATACTATTTAACTTTTAAGTGCCCGTGTTATCGAAAAGCTGGTAACAAAGTGGCTCCTTAATACTGAAGTAACTGCTGCATTGATCCTACTGTTACAAAATGCCCCGAAGGCTCTAGTTGCTACTGTGGATGAGCTTACCAAAGTTAAAAACGCTTCTATAGTCGGTGACAGCCTAAGAATAAATATAGGTTCCGCCCACGAGGACGCATTGCCCTTATTTTTCATGCTTCCGCCGTGTTCCCACTTCAAACTGCGGTAACGAAGGAACGCGATAAAACGTAGCAAAACACTCCGAGCTGCTGCCGCTTCGGTGCACGTCAAACACGGCACAATTACCAACTTCAACTGCATCGAATGACGACCGGCGAGGATGATGCTGTATACGTGTGGATAACAATTCAATTTTTTATTGGTTCGTCCTAACCATTACGTCATAGCAAAGGGCAGCTCTAGTTGGACGCGCATAATACAAATGGATAGTGGTACACTTTACTTTTTATTCTTAGCTTGTCACCGACTATAGTATACTCTGCCTCAATTGTGGTATCTGTTTTCGGTTAAGCAACAGTAATGATACTTTGTTAAAGTTTGTGAATATTTGTCTGAAATAAAAAAGTCGTAGACTTCTCGGCGTGTACTTAAAATGGTTGCCTGGCTATTCGAAAACTATTCGAATAATATTCGACTCGTATTCGATTCCGTATGCTCAATATTCAATTAGTATTAGATTCGATTCTAAGTTTCACTATTAGCAGAGCCCTCGAGAAACGCCGTTCAACAGTTTGCTGCATCTGGCAACTCGGCCCGAAGCTCTGGGAGTTGAAACTGGAAAGGCGTACGGATTCAGGCATTTCTTTTCTTTCTTTATTTACTTATTATATATATATTTTTTGCCTTCACTGATTCGTCCGTGGCGCGAGCCGAGTATGAGCGGCGAAAGGCCCGCGCTTCTACCGGGGTGCCACAGCCACGTTAGTTCCTGGCTATGGAGTTTGGAGACTCTTGCATGGTCTGTGACAGGCTGCGGTTAGACTCTACTCTGTCAGCACAGAAGGGCCCACAAGATCGACCAGCTTCGCTGTTTCTTAACACTGCTAGAGTAAACTTCCGCTATAAATGCTGACTCGCAAGCAGTAGTGTCACTACAATCGGTGAAGGAGGCCGTCGTGTTGCTTGCTTGAAAAACTTTATTGCAAGTTTGAGGTCACAATCACTCGGTGGGCTCCTCCTTCCCACTGGCGACCACCGCGACTCGGGCTCAGTCGACCAGGGCCTTCTGGCTCGCCAGGTCGTAGCAGCCGAGCAGGGCTGTCTCCCAGTCCTCCCGGGTGGGGTTTGGTTTTGGGGCGAGGTTCGGGGTTGATTGGCATGCCCACACCATGTGGAGAATGTCCAAAGACGTCTCCGCACAGTGCGGGCACTTGCCTGTACAGGCAGGATCGAAGTGTTTTTAAAAAACGGAAGGACACTTTGTAAATTCCAAAGTGTGTTCGGCGAAAGCCTGTGGCCATTCGACTGACAATGCCAAGGCTTTTGTGTGTGTGTGTGTGTGTCTGTGTGCGCGCGTTGCGTGCGTGCGTGCGCGTGCGTGCGTGCGTGCGTGCGTGCGTGCGTGCGTGTATAGCGTTCGGTATAGCGTTTGGTGTCGGGGGGAATCCACGTTCTTAGGCCGCTTCTCTGAGTCGCTTGCCTGCCCTTCTCCTGTGACAGACAGTCGCGCTAGCTGCTTTCCGCTCAAACTACAAATACTTCTTGTCGGCGAACATAAGCACTACGCATATAATATTCCTATGTTTGGCTGAGCAGCGATGTCAGAGTAGCAAACGAAATTTGCCAGGACGTTCAAGTTGCCGAAATGAAACCAGCGACACAATTGTGGGTCTGCGCATGAGCATGAGACATTAAAGGCTTTCGCCTCAAAACTGCCGGAGCGGCGGAGGAGTGTGCGTTCCGCTGCCTTTGTGAGACCCTTACAGGGTTTAGGATAAATTGCGTGGCCGAATTGGTAGAATTCAATACTTTCTCGAAACGTTAAGGCCAGATTGGGTGCCTGATTAGTTGCGTTGTCTTCTTTGTCCTGTGGTTGTAGATCCAGCCAACATGCTATTTGTCGAAAGTTAGCTTGGATCTAAAAACTGCACGTTCCGAGTTCGTACCTTTGAAAGTTAGTTTTGTCCTTTTTCTAATAAAGTAGTAGGAAATCGGGCTTTCCTGCGTTCCTTTTTATGTTGTCTTCGCTTTGTCTGTGCTGCACCTTTCCTATTTTGCTAAATTATTGGCATCGGAACTCTAAAACAAGCCAACTTGCCTGCAATTACGTAACGCAGTTGTGTTTCCCGACTAAAATTCTTATTTCAACTAAAAAATAAACCTCACAATATTAACATTTCTGACATAATTACTTTTTCTTCTGGGTATGCCGCAAGACCGAGGCATCACCCTACAATTAGTTCATTCCGCGCAAAAAACAATTGTTTCAAACATTTCTTCCTTCCAAGGACTGTGACTGAATCTAACACCCAAGTCACTCAATCTTCACTGTCTTCATTTGCTGCAAACATCTTTTAATTACGTTCCAATCTCCAATATGACCTCCTTCATAATATGTATTTCTTGCTGCAGAGTTTTTATTTATTTAGTTGATGTTTTGTACACGTACTGTATGTGCATGCTCAATAGCATAAACAGTGTATTTGTTGTACTTTTTGAAACATGTATTCTACCCTGCTTTGTTCAGTTGCCTGCATTTGTGCCATATATATGATGTATTTCCACCATGCTAAAAATCCCCTATATGGGAGTGCTGTATCTGTAAATAAAAAATCCGGCAGATGCCACGCTCCGGGAGAATCGATGCATCCGCCAGCAAGGAGTGGCCTACATTTAAGTCACGTGACATGCATGCCAATATTTTCATGTGGCTCTGTGCTAGAGCTTGTCACGCAGACGGTTCGATCCTCACTTGGACCTGAAAGTTTCTATTGTTTATTTGATTTGCATCTTTCTCGATTTTTTCGGTCACGAAGAAGATGATGATTTTTCTCTCACAACCAACGACGCCGGCACCGAAATTTCTGCGAAACGAGCTCTTTAACGCTATCGCATTGACATAAAAAAAAAATAAATGATTGTGCTTACCCCTGAACGCAGTGAGCCGCCGTGATGACGAGGTCGTTGCGTAAGAGCGCTCCTCCGCAGAAGTGAGCTGCCGGCCAGAAGCCTTTCAACTGGACGCTCGCCTGCGTCCATCCCGTGTTAACATTTGCGTAAATCAGCTCATGAAAATGCGCGCACAACTATTTATCGCAAAAAAAAAAGTCAGTTTCGCCGCAACGGCGAAGCAATGAATGCGATAGCGAGAAAATTGGAATGTCATACGCATAGGCGTGCGCACGAGGGGGGGCAGAGGGGGGCGGCCGCCCCCCTAGTCGCCTAAGAAGGGGGGGCGCAAAGTGTGCCCCATACATTGACTTAATAGGGAAGGGGGGGCGCTGCGACGAGCCTTCGCCCCCCCTTGAAGGGGAACCCTGCGCACGCCTATGGTCATACGATGCAGCTTCCCGCTGAAGCGCAAAGAAGGAACTATTACAGTTGTTACGCTTTTGTGTTTGAACAACGCGCTGCAAGTGTCGACATCGCAGAACCCGACGCTCTTAGATATTTCTTCTTCTTTTAAAGTGCGGCGCGCGGAATGAGCCCTCTGCGTCCCCTGCCAAGCGGTGGCGTCTGACGCAAGGTGCCTATAGGCACCGGGCGGTCGTACGGCGCCAGCGGCGCCCCTCCCGAAAAGCGCCCCTAGCGGCGGCAGCGAAAGCACTGGCATGTGAAGCAGACGACGCGGAGAAGGCTCTGCTACTTTCGGCAACGTATTCAAGTAGTAGCGGCAGCGTTTCTTTTTAGACAATCGCAAGCTGTAAGCTGTTTCGTTTGTCGCCCAAGGCAAAGAGAAGCGGCAGCAACAGTGTTTCTTGAACAAAGCACGAAGCGTTCGACTGTCGGACATGTGTTCAGATAACGGGGCCACTCGTCGGGCTCCAGGGAGACTCCCCCGCAGTCGTTTGTGGTCGTGGCAGCATTCAGTGGTTGCCAAGTCATCAAGAAAGGATGACACATGTTCTTTTCATGTCTTCACACCCAGGAGCACCGTCGGAACGTCAATCGACTAGGTTTCTTTGCGTGGTGCTGTGCTTTTATGCGTTTGCTTTCGTTTGGAGACGGACCAGAGGCACGATGCCTCCTCCCTTTCGGGACTGCAAATGAGACCGGCCCGGTTGGCGAAAGTGTTGTAAAATAAACATCTTTGTATTTTAACTGCCAAACTCGCTGCTCCTCACTGTTGGGCTCCTGGCGGGAAGGCGAGTACTGACAGCGCACGTGCACTAATGGCGATGCCAGTTACATTGCGCTGCGGCTTTCAAGGCTTGACCAGCCGGCGTACGCGTTTTCATGCGTTTGCTCTAGAGAAGGGTCACCGCTTGCACGAAGCTGGCCACGTGCTTGACATCAAGGAATATAAAAGCGACAACGACTGCAAACTGCTTTGCAAGTGCACCCCGCAGACGAAGTTCAATGCGATAAGCTACGATGTGGAGCTAGATCTAGGTATCCCCATTCCTATTTTCTATTTTAAACGCAAAGCATTTCTTATCTCTATCTATAAATGCCTCTATTTCTCTGTCTAGCCGCCTACGTCTGGGCGCTCTCGTGGTCGCCTCCTTAAGTTGACATTAACCAAAATTGGCATAGGTGGGTACGAAAATAAGACGAACATGGCTGTCTGGTTGTGATATGGTGGTATGAGTAGCGCGAAAATCTTTCCAGTCACGTGCGGCACATACCGGGCGTATACCACGGGCCGCGGGATGCTGGTATGAGGCACAGGTGATTCACAGTGGATCGACCCAGGAACGGCGAGAACAGACATTGATAATTTAAGCGGGTGCATGTCCAAAAAATCCGGCATCAGCCACGAGAACCCGACGTATGCAAAGAATAGAAATCCGGATCCCAGCAGGAGTCGAAACCAGGTACTCTGAGCGGATATCAAATATTCTACCACAGAGCCAAGCCATGACTTGATATTACTTTTGAAAAGATCCTATGCGCAAGAAAAATGTCGGTGCAACCAACGTCAATTGTGGTTGCAGTGCTGGCTATCTAATTTCATGACAAGGTAATAAACATTACTCATGTACTTATATGAAACAGACGTTACGTCGGCTTTACGCCAATCTTGGGTTTATTAAGACTTCTTGTTGGGCGAGTTGGTTAACATCAAAGGAATACACGGTAGCGCAAACTTGGAAAATAGACACGAGAAAAGAAGTAGGAGGGAGCAGAAAGGTCGGACGCTCCCTCGTACTTGTTTTCTCGTGTCTTTATTTTCTAAGTTTGTGCTACTATGTACCCCTTTGATTTCAATGTTGGCTCCGCTTTTATAACCGTCAGATAAACATTACATATGTGCTCCTATGAATCTGCAAGCCATATTCAAGCGTTGCTCGACCCGGAGCAATACTCTGATCAACGCTACGCGTATGATATTCACAGCATCGGCACGAAATGTGAATCGCAACGTAGCGTGCGCTTCGTTTCAATAACACTGACGTCTGTTCTCTAACATGAGCGCTAACATTATGTCAGGCCACAAGTTAGCCTTTAAGCGTCAGTGTAGTCGCATGCTTATTAAGCACACTATGTGCACACAACTCCATCTACAAAAACACGTCGATCCACCTCGTTACGCGTGACTTAAAGCTAAAAAAAAATGCAGCATAGACTCGCTGATTCGCATAAAATCAGTTCCCACAATACGTGGGATCCGCTGAATTTTTCCTAATACTTTGTTATTCTGTCTATACGTTAACATTGTCCCCTAACATTAAAAAAAAATAGAGCGTACGTCTCCCATTCCCTTCTCGTCTTTACTGGATGCTTCGCCGATTGCACTTGTTCCTCAGTTGTAGTTTTGCACGCCCCCCGTTCCTGTTATGTTTTCCATTGATTTTCGATCCTTCGCCGACCCTTAAGATATTGTAATCTTCAGTCTTCGCGCACACGTAGATCTCGGCAGCGCACGACACAAGCGACGAGAGCACAATGAAGAGAAACGAACGTCCAGCTCCGCGCTCCCGCAGCAAGCGCCTGCGCCCTTTTCGGCACTCCCATTCCATTAGTTCCCCGTCGCCACCGAAAGAGGCGCCACCAGTCCCCGCGCCCGGTGCCTATAGGAGACCAGCGCTGGATAGGTGGCGCGCCGAAAAAGGGCACCTGGCGGCGAGTCGCGACACAACTCAGCCGCTCGCGCCCAGACGGCCGGCCGCAGTGTACCGCGGCGAGAGCACGCGCGTGCGCCGTTCCCCTGCTTGATTTTAGCACGAGCAGCCGTTCCGCCAGTAATACTGCACTGTGGTTCTTTAAAAAAAAAGAACTTTGTCCGAAGGTAACTCTCACTGCAAATCACTGGAAAACGGAGAGAAGCTCAGCAAAGCGGACTGCGCCAGTGCGGTGCCATGATTGCGATTCCCTCGTCAACATTTTCTGGCTGCTCGATGGGACTCGTGTCAGGCTAGTGCAGGCTGCACGCCTCTATTGATAAGTACGTGCTGCGTCGATATCCCGGTGCCCACTTCTGCAGTAAGAAAAATAGAGACAAGGAGTAGCGCCGTCAATTTTTTTCTGGCGTGGTATGTATTCCCAATGCGGGGTATGTGTACACGCGGACGTTGATGAAGCAAACCACCGTGGTAATATAGCACGTACGGTGTCACGCTGCTATACTCGAGGCCGTGGTATAGATTTCCGGCCACGGCGGTGGAATTTCGATGGGGGCGAAATACAAAGACCACGCGTGTACCTAGATTTATGTGCACATTAAAGAACCCCAAGCGGTCAAAATTGATCCTGGTACCCACACTACGGCGTGCCTCATAATCATACCTTGTCTGGCACGTAAAACCCTGGCAACTATCGATGTTGATCAAACCCCTTTATTCTAAGGAGACACAGGCAAGCGGAAAATCTAAAACACTAGGTTAGGCGTATTAACAAGTAAAACTCCAATGTCTGTTAGTTCTAATTAATATTGTGTTTATTGTGAAAGAAACAACGAGCCCTTAAATTTACTTTTCTTCCCTTCATAGGTAAAAATCCAAGACATTTGACAATTCTCTATAAATTCCGATGTCACTTCGGCACGGCATCCAATGCAGATAGAAGCTTTCCGCATCGGCTGACTCCAGAAAGCTAAGCCTCGAGTAAACCGCTGCAGACCCATGTCTGTAGCACAAATTAAGTTAAACGGAGGCATCACAACATCGAGTATCCATTGTGTGCGTATTTTTTTTATAACAGCTAGTTCAGCGGCTTGGGCGAGCGTGCCCCCGCAAACATCTCGTAGACAAGGCAGCTTTCCTTCTATACGAAACTGTTTGCAAATAATGTAGACTACTTGCCCGCCGTATCCTTCAAGATAACGCGGGGGGCATCAGGAGGAGGTTGGTGGTGGTGGTCAGATAAAAAAAAAATTGTTAGATATGCCACATGCTGCATAATATGCTAGTTTTATTTTGGACAGACTGCCGGTTAAATGCTGGTGTTCGGCCCTGGTTTTGACTGGTGGCCGTCTTGACTATCGTATAAATGTAGCAGACACGAACAATTCGGTTTAGAAACCAGCCCGACGCCACTAGACAGGAGAGCAAGAGCAGACCATACTCTGCTCGCCCGTCCGCTTGGATGCAACGCCGCCGCCGTTTTTATTCATGATTTAAAAGGAAAAATGTAGACGGATACGTCCTCGCTCATCTCTACATATTGTGGCACTTGAATACGCAACAGTACCGCCAGCGCCATTTGGTTTTGTTTCGGCGAAGCGCGCCCGCACCGCCTCTACCAGTGGCCGCTCTCGTCTGCGGGAGCGGCTGAGAGGTGCGCGCTTTGACCACCAGGGCGGCGCTGCCCGCACCGCCAAAACTCCAGCGCTGGTTCCCTATAGGTGCACGCTGTTCTTTTTTTTTCGTTCCACATCACGAGTGGGTACAGAAAGGGGACCCTTTTTTCGTGCGCGTCTCAAGAGCATTTTGTAGGAGCGTTGCGTGATAGAAAACACGCTCAAGCTCCTCCGAGACCTGCATACCACCAGCGGTAGATGGATGCAAAAATAGCTTGCCATTATTATGCCGGCCCAAGCATGGGGAGTGGCTGAGTTTAACTTATCAATCGCCCGTTACACTTCAGCTTAGGCACGTCACAGCGTACAGGCCAATCGCACTGACAAATGTAGACTACAAGATATTAATGAAAATTTTGGCTGCTAGACTGCAGAGAGTAATAAAAGATATTGTCGGTCCACACCAAACGTGTGGAATCAAAGGTCGTACCATAGTAACAAATGTTCATAGAATGCGGTCTGTTCTAGAATGTGTCGACATGACTCAAGCTCGTGTGGCCGTACTCCAGCTGGATCTGGAGAAAGCGTTTGATTGTGTCCCCTGTGCTCTTTTGTTTGCAGTATTGGAGCACATTAATGTTGGTAAGATAATTGCGGACGGTGTTGCCCTGGCATACCGGAATGGTAGTACAAGACTAATAATCAACAAGACATTGAGGTCCCCCCATTAAAATTGAGCGTTCAGTGCTTCAAGGTTGCCCTGTTAGTCCACTGTTGTTTTGCATCTACATTGCAACATTATGACTGACAATCAGGGCTGGGCAAAGATACTTTGAAATTGTATCGCGATACGATACAAGATACTCGGGCAAGAAGTATTGGAGATACAGATACAAGATACTTCCGGAATGAATGTATCCGATACGATACTTCCAAATTGTATCTTAAGATACTTCGATACATTTGTAAATTTGCTATTATAGATCTATATAATGACGCTGCAAATACCTATGTACAGAAGTGTTCGCTTGAAAATGTCTTAACTACGACCAACTTTGTTCATTTTAATGAAATATATGTTTAAATTACGAAAGTTATGTTTTTCTTGCTTAATGTATATTAGTTTCATTCCGACACAAGTTATTGGCATTTGCTTACTTGACACTTTTGTATCTAATGGGTGTCGCTGCTCTACTTGGCGACCAGCTAGTGGGTTGCCGTCTGATTGCAAGAACTTCAATAAGAAGCCTCCGCAAGATGCCACAAATACCGGTGCAGGGTCTTACCTTGTCCGCAAGCGTATAACCATTTTCGTAGAACCGCATCACCCTACAGGTGTATAACCGGCACGCTGGTAGCGATATTTTTTGTGAAGCATCATGAGAAGACGATAACTACCGAGTCAGCGCTCACAGTTCACTGAGGACATAAACCTGCAGTGATTTTTCATGTTCTACATTGCGTAAAGTGTTCGTTAGCAGCATATTCACTAACGTGCGATCTTTTACCATTTCCTCTCAGAGAGAACTTCTGCCGCCCAGAAGCTTCTTAGATGTATTGTACTTGGCAAAAAGCGTCGCAGGATATCACTGCTGTTCACACTATAGCAGCTTCTAGCCTGCTTATCTGCTTTTTTCTAACACACACAAAAAAAGGAGTTTACAGGGACCTAAAAAAAGGAAAGCGAATATACCTAAGTCAAATAGCAAGGCAATTCCGCAATAAAAAAAATGTCCGTGAATAAATATGTACACGGCGTTTCACGTAAGTAGAAGCAAATATTAAAGAAAAAAAACAAGCGTTTAACCATGACTGAATGAAACCAATGACATATGGTTTACCGTCATGTGGTGCTCGTTCTGGTATTTTTATATTGTGCTTACTTGGTTGATTAACTGTGGTCAATTATGCAACATTTTTAATATTCACTTTAGGGCAGAGTGCGCTTCGTCACATCGTAGAACGCGTTTAAAAATGACCGAAGCAATTGTTTTTTGGTGGCGTACATTCGCCATGTAAATGTTTCCTAGCTTTTAAAGAAAGCACGCGAAACATCAAATAAAACCACCTGACTGCGCTCATGCGCTATCGTACTGCAGCGCTCTTAAACGCGCTTGGAGCGAAAGAACCGGCGCGCGGACCGACAGCTTGTCGCTTCTCAGGGGCGATGGTGTTTCTTTGCCGTGTGTGGCGGTCAGAAATGTTGACGCCCTGTGGAGCCGATGCCTAAGTCACAGCAGCTCATTTCGCCGCGGTCCACTTGCCTGTTGTGCCGCTCGAAGCGCGTCTGTGAGCGCTGCAGCACAATAGCGTATACGAGCGCAGTAACGCGCTCATATCTCTCCGGCTTTCTTTAAACGGCGGAAGAATCACTACTATAGCATATACCTTTCCACAAAAAATCAGATTTGTCGTTTTCGAATGCCCTCTTAAACGTAAAGAAACGCACTTGGCCCCAAAATAAATAACAGAAATGTTACATTACTCATCTTATATAGTTAAGAAATTAAGCGCAATATAAAATACCCCAATGAGAGCCACATGGCGGTAAACCCCATCGTTTGTTTTATTCAGTTGAGGTTAACCTCTTCTTTGCAAATATTTGGTTCCAGTTACGTGACACCCTTTATAAACACGATACAAGCAGCACCCCTAAAAACTATGAAAATAGAGCATGATGTATCGTCAACTTAGGTGTTAAGGTCAGACAAAAAACTCAGTGCCCACGGAAAATAGCACTTAAAGGCTCGTGAGAACGCTGATGAGAAAACCGTAGTACTTGGTATTATGTGTATAAAATCCTCTTTCTAACGTCTTTAAGACTTGTTGTTATAATTTTCATTATTATAATGTAAACTCAATTTTGCTGTTTTATTAAATCGTAAACAGAATTTTTGTTCCTGTAAGTACTAGGCACGCTCAGATTATTTTACCTTTGCCCTAACATCGCCTGAACAGTGAACTCACATGGAATGTAGATATGTGAATAGTAGCATTGACGCAGACAATTAAAAATAAGAATAAATAAGAGAAGGAACAGAGCAGGAGGTTACAAAAGACTCATTACAGTTAACAAAAGGGGGAAAAAACTACACAGTGACCTAGGTAATGTGTGGAATGCAAACGGAGGACAGCAAAGAGAGCACTTGTGCTAACAATCAAGCTATCATCAAAGAACTTCTCGCATAATTTAGCCCGTAGAACAAAGATTCAGTCCCCCCAAACTATCATCTGTTACGTAAATGCTAGTTCTATTGCATATAGTATCGACACCGGTAGGGGGACGGTTGTTATAATCTAATTTGCATATAAGACACATACTGTGCAAGTCAAGCTTACATCGACGAGATCTGTGAAATCTCTGTGTGAAAGCACCGAAACGCAAAGGAACCCCATTCTTGCATTTTGGAGAATTTGTAACAAAGCACCACGCAAGATAAACTTCAATAAGGACACTGTAGCCGCAACCGAATCTGAGCGAAAGACGCCGCATGCATTGGAGTACGCAACACAGTGCCGTGGCTACAAACAAGGTCTATGGCACTGACACAGCTAAAACGAAAGAAAACATCTAGAAACAAAAGGACGGCTGCACGTAGACGTTCACGCGCTTGTTTTTGTCGAGATGGCTCGAGCGCCATCACGTGACTCGGCCCCACCAATGAAGACGCGTATACACCTTATTTCCTATGCTCACTAGAACACTCTGAAGGAAAGGCAAAGGAATATCACTGTCTTCAGCTTTATTAAGGTGGCTTAGTGGCAGCAGTATCAGCTTGAGAAGCAGAGTTCAGCCGATGTTTGTTGTTTCACAGGGTGGCGTTTCTATAGCAGTATCTTGTATCTTAAGATACAGGATACATTATTCAATGTATCGGAAATACAGATACAGATACTCGTTCTGCGAGACGTATCGCGATACAGATACAAGATACCCAAAGAGTATCTAAGATAGTATCTAAGATACATGTATCTTCGATACTGCCCAGCCCTGCTGACAATACTACAGAACCATATCACTAGTGGGTTTAGATTGCAATCCTCAGAGGTCATACTGCTCGCGTACGCTGACAATGTTGCGATATGTAGTACTTCTTATGAAGGCATTGAAGAATCACTAAGAGTTTCTAAATGTTTCGCTGAAGTTACAGGAAGCCACATAAACTGGGGTAATTGCCTCGGGTTTTGGCATAGATCGTGGCCTCCAACCCCTGATTTTTTTGATGCCATTAAATGGACAAAAACTACAGTTAAATATCTTGGAGTTCCACTCGAGTCATTCAAAAGTACTGATGACTATTGGAAACAGCAAACAAAAGAAATAAGCGAGTAGGTGGAAAGCAACTTATCTGCCCATGTTTGCTAGGGCTACTGTATGCAACTGGTTTTTTGTGTCTAAGCTATGGTATGTGATGAAAGTGCAGTACTGTTCACGGGTCAATGTGCAAAAACTACGTAGGGTGTTTGCAATATTTGTGCGGGGGTCCAACTGGGAAAGGTGCAGTCGTACGAATTTGTTTAGACGGGTGAACAGCGGAGGCCTTGGGCTATCACATCTGTTCATCAAGCAGTTAGTAAACAGGTTTTTCTTTTTCCGTGAGGCAAGCGACCCCTTCCTGTTAACCGTGTGTCAAATAAGATTAGGCAGACTCCTGCCGGAGTTCGTTGTGAGCACTCAAGTGATGACAGGTGCAGTACAAGGCTATATGAAGGAAGTTGTGGCCAGCGTTCGATTTTTGAATGTCCGTTTTTCGACAGACTATCTGTGGACTGTTGGAAAGAAAAAACTTTATAAGGATTTAAGTGATATTGTGCTCCCCATCCCAATGTACAGAGCACTATATACTGCACGCAAGGGTCAGAATGTACTTAAACGTGTTAAAAAATGTAAGTAGCTCCAAATGCAAAAATATTCTTTTTTAAATTACACACCGGAACACTTCCAATAAGAACCTTTTCTAGAGGAACGAGGTTTTTTTATGCCATGGGGATCCGACTGTCTAATCTGTAACCAACCGGCAAACAATTGACCACGTTTTTTTACACTGTTGGGCAGGGGGGTACACTTTTGGGATGTTTTGCAGAGGACAATAAAAAAAGAATTTCCGTTAGACCCTCATGGAATTAGGTATTTAGCAATAGAGAATGAGGACGGATTACCATTTGACTTAATCATGATGACTGCCCTGCACAGTATATGGCGCTTTCGAATGGCTGGATTTTACTGTGACCCTGACAGGAGACCGGCAAGACAGTATTTTAAAGAAAGTATTGCAAGGTTTATCGAGGTAGAAAGAACAAATGAATGTGTTCCTTCATGGTTGGGAAGGGTAGAAGCCCTGCTTACTATGAAGGAATTTTAAGTTGTAATGCTCTTTATCAGTGCTTGACGGCCGTGGCAGCGTTTGTTGTGTCATGTCTGTAGAATCATTATTGTTTTCCATTGAAAAGGACGAAGACGCCGACCACAAGGGAATAAAAAAATGTAATGAATTGACGTTTCGGCACCCAGAACGGTGCCGAAACGTCAATTATAAGTCTCTTGTCTCCGCGTGTGTGACGTTCAACTGGAAATAACGGGAAAAAATGGGGAGTGGCTAACTGTTCTAACGCACCGCGCTGCGCTGCGGGGGGGTTACTGGTTTGAATCCCCGGTCGGGTGCCCTGGAATTTTTTTCTTGTGATTTATTTTTCTTTGTGCCTTTTTTATATATCTACATACATATACATATCCGGGGCATGACGGCGACGGCAAAAATCAGCCGAGAGTGTCCATATAATTGCTATCGCAATAAAAAAGAAAGCACAGGCAAGACGACGGGATAGGGCGTTACTCTCAAGTGAAATCTGTTACTGCGTCACATTACTACATAAGTGTGTATCGTGTTGTAGATTATAAGTGTGTATCGTGTACTTACCTACGGAGCATAAACCTGGAGGCTTACAGGGAGGGTTCAACTTAAATTGTCGCAATAAAGCGTACATGTGGTGATACAGGCTTCGTTTAAAATTAGATAAAAGCGATGAGCGAATTTAATTTTGAATAAATGCTTGTCACCGGTCAGTTTCAAAGGAAATGCCAATAACCGTGACCATCTTTTCAAGGTTTTCTAAGCCACCCGTGCCTATATGACTCACGTTCATAAATTTCTTTCGATGTAGTGTCCTAGAGTGTGAGTGTCACAGCGCGGTTGGATCGTGCGAAGTTCTTTTGCAGTGTGATGACAATTACGCACTCGGACTGGACATAAGCAGTCCGGAGGCTGTAAACAGACAAGTAACGCAGATTGGGCAAGTTGGTGCATTATAATAAACAAAAGTTGGAAGTCTAGCGCTCATCCCTTCTTCGCTTTTGCCCCCCCCTTTCATTCATGCTCAAACTGAGCATAGCAATACGGCTGTAAACATAGTTCGCATTCACGGATAAGGTTCACGAATTCAGATATAAATGGAGCTACAGCGTGCTAAGGACGACATAAACTGATCTCGCCAACCACGGCCCAAAGAATGCGACAATTGCACAACAAAGATCAGCCCACCAGATACAATGATGTTACACAGCACTTCTTCTACCTAGGCAGGAGGGTCTCACACAAAACTACACAGAGCCCAGGCGATGATGCTTAGACTCCTACAGACAGATTCGTATCCAAATTTGACTTTACTTCGCAAAAATTTTCCGGATACCTAAACTAGCTTGTGGCCCCGTTGTGGAGAGGTAGCTGATTTAGAGCTCTGGCGATGCCACGCGTTACTGGGCAGCGATCAAGTGAACCCGGCCAAGTGGTGCTCCGCCATCAGAAGCCCCAACAAAGGGGATCAGCTTTGAGCCGTCCAGAGAGGTCAGCCTGCCCGTTGCAACGTGGTAGGAGCCCAATGCGCGCTATTCGCGTCTCTCAGGACTCCATAATGCATAGCATTCGTGCACGGGGGTGCCTACCTGCCAGGGCCAGCTGTGCGGCACCGCCTCCTGTCCTGCGACGATGCGGTCGGACGCCTCGACGTCTGGCTCAACGCTGGGGCTGCCGCACTCCGTGCTCCTCACCAGCCGCTGCGACCACTGGTCCACGCCTGCGAGACACGGCACGTTCACACCGAGCGGATTTTCAAAGCGGAGAGGGCGCTTTCCAAACGTTGTTTGTAACCAAGTGCAAGAAGACAGGGACGTAAGCATGGCGACTGACCGAGAAAGAAAAGAGATTCATAGATTTGTGTAATTTGATGAGCGAGTGGATGACAAGTGCAAGATATTGTTCAAGAGTTCATTTCACATGTAAAAAAGCGGGGCGCAGTACAACAGGGACTATAGAACGAAGACACAGGCGCACCCTGTTCTGTACTGCGGCCCAATTTTTGCATCAAAAATGAATTACTAGCCCAAATGGCCGTTTGGCTACATTGTTAAACAGTTCGTTATAATCGTGTGTACGCTAGAGGAAACTTACTAGATGAAACTCTGGCGCTGCGATCGTTCAGCCACCATGGGAATGATGGGTAGTGCACGGTTTTGCCTAATTTTGTGCTTGCGGCTTTGCACGCACTTGTGGCTTTGTTTATTGTTGTGTTTTGGCGTTTGCTTCCAATTAAAGGATAGATCGTTGTGAACTTCGTGAGCTGATTTTAATTGGTGAGCCCAAACAGGTTACGGTGGTGAAGTGCTAAACATTTGCTGAACTTGGTCTAAGTGGCTCCGCGCCTCACGGAGACAAACGGAGCCGAAAGAACGAAGCTACTCATTCCCATGCTGCTGGCTGAAGCGCCACACGTTGCAGCTCCCATAGACGCCAGAATTCCCTCTATATGGTTTTCTCAAAGTGGGTTCCCGGGAACCTCTGCAGGCGTATCCTCGGGGTTCCGCGAGCCACTGATCAATTTTTCCTGGTTCCTCACTTAGATGGAGTACCCGCATTCTGAGGAACCTCCATAACTCCCGCCCATTTGTTGGTTCAAGGAAAGTGAGTTCAGTTGCACGTCAGTAAATGAATTTTATTGCGATAGCAATTATATGGACAGTCTCGACGGGTTTTTGCCGTCGCCGGCACCGTCATTTCGCGTATAAAGTCCAAACTGATAAACCCCCCAGCGCATCGTACGTTCTACCCGCGGGTAACAGCGCGGGAGCGGGAGCTACAAACGCATACGCCTCGGAGCAACGTAGGTGGTTGCTCCGAGGCGTATGCGATAAGATCCCCCCCCGCCTGTTCGACCAGCCGGGGTATGGTGGCTAGAGGGGGAGGTGGCGCGAGCGGCACTGCGGCGGAAGAGAGAGAGCGCTCCCTTGCTTCATGAAACGGCCGCGGACACCCTGTGGCGCTGCTGCAGGCAGTTCGATGCTCGCTGCGCTCGCACACGTGCTTTCTTTCGTGCTGTGCCCTCCATGTGCTGTGCCGCGTTTCGTCGTGTGTTTCGCTCGTTCTTCGCGCCGTTTTGCAAAACGCTAAGCAGATTGTCTCTGCAAGTTTTCGTGCTTTACTGCTAACAGTATGGACTCGGGCGTCAAGAAGAAAAGGACGCAGACACACTGCTTCGCACCCGGCTGTTCGTCCGGGTACGTCTCATCGAGGAGATCTGGCCAACGTGTGTCGTCGTTCTACGTGCCGAAAAAGCCTGAACTCTTAAAAGCATGACAGCGTGCAGTGCCACGTTCAGATCAAGTTCTCGACGCAAGCTCAAGAATCTGAGAACTGCATTTTGATGAGCAGTATATTGTGCGATCGTTTACGCACACGATCAACGGTGAGACAGTGACGATTCCTCGCGATCGACCTGTGCTGACAAGCGATGCGATTCCGACTGCGTTCCCCAACCTCCCCCAGTATTTGTCGAAGAAGGCACCTCAGAAAAGAAAGACGAAAACGTCGACTTGTCGCCTTCCTGTGAAGTCTTCGAGGCACGAGGCAAATAATGCCGCTTGTGCTGACGAGGTAGACGTTTCAGAAGAAAGAAGCGCCTTCCCCGAAGTCAACTCTCCAGAGCTCAAGTAGAAGCCACAGTTGTGGCTGTTTCGCGCAAAGAATTAACATGGGAAGTGGTCTGCCTGATGTGGGGGAACTGCCGATGGCCCAGCGCTTACTGGACTCGACAGCCGATTTCTGGGGAGGACAATGTCATGCCCTTCACGGTATGTGCACTACATCGCGAAAATTTGTATTTTGAAATGTGGTATTGTTCGTTGCGAATGACAGTTCAATTCACGCGAACGTTTGCAAGCCACAAAAGTAAATTCACTTGACATCACTGACGTGGCAATGGCTGAAGATCTGCTTCGGCATGTTGATAAGCTCATCCCATGCAAATAATTTGCAGAAGAAGGAGAGCTCAGCCCCAACCAGAAGCACAGAGAGAAGACGCATCTTGACGTCATCTGCTCCACATAAATCATTTCTGTGTCCAAATAAATCTCATAAGTACTTACAGATGATTTTTCTTCACTTTTTTGCAAGATAATTCACACTATCTGTATTTGTATTCTGTTACTAGTGCACTGTTTAAAGTAAAGTTTGTGTGATTTGCGATAGAACTGTGCTTATCTTATTTTATTGTATGTTCTGTTTATGTATTATTCCTCAATATGTTCTGTTTTTAAATTGTTTTTTTTTATGTGTGTGGAATGTGTTTTCTTGCTTCTTTTTGGCTTCGTGTATGTTCCTGAGATTTGAATATGTTCTTGTAAATTATTCTTGCATGCAAAATAAATTTTTGTCTCTGAAGTCTGCGTGTAGTGAGTAAAAGTGGTGTCGTGTTGACACGAGCAGCGGCAGTATATTCTTACACCTTAGCCCAGCTATATTTTTAGCGAGTGCGGTTGCTATGAACTTCAGCCGCACATCGCACACTAGGACGACAGGCTACCGTCCCAAAAAAGCGAACGCTCTTAGCCAAAAGGGAGTGCAGTGGAATAAAGTATTATAATATTACAGCGACCTTAACGCAAGTATCGGATACCTGCACCGCATCAGCGCGGTTCCGAAAGTTTAGATGTATTAACGTGCTCATTCCAAAACGAGCAGCCAATAATGAAATGGGCGCCGTGTCCGCAGTAGATGGAAAGCCGCGGCCACCGCGGCGGACAGGCATCTTACTGCGAGCTGCAGCGCCACCGCTACGTGTCATGAAACGGCGGATCGCCTTTCGCGCAGCGCTCGCGCCACCTCCCCCTCTAGCCACCATAGCCGGGGAATGCTCAAGAAGATAGGAAACGCCCCGCGCGTCTTTAATAAGCGCGGAAAGACGCGAGGGGGGGGGGGGTCCCTCATGCAGCCACTGCGACCCTTGGTTTTACGAGCGCGGTCGTCGCGGGCGCGCGCGTTATCTCGCAATCTCAGCAGCCGACAGCGGGCGACGAACAGTTTCTCTGGAGCGGCCGTATGCTCTTAAACAAGCATTTTGTAGAGTTGCGTGAGATCGGATCCAAAAGAGTTAGCTGCCAGCCTCAGTTCGAATAACATTAGAATTGGTTGCTATCGCATTCATTGCTTCACCCTTGCGGTGAAACTGTGACTTTTTTTATATACCTCTGCTTTTGAATTTATTGCACGTGAATGTAGCTTCAGCCGTTCGAAGCGTTCGAACGCTCCGCCGCGTTCAGCCGTCAGCATGCTTACGCTTAACTTGAGTTAAGCGTGCTCATGAATGAAAAGCTCGCTTACGGCAGCGCCCTTCGTCGGAGCCGTCAGCGCAGTCGAAGTGTCCGTCGCACACACGAGTCCTCGGAATGCATGCCGAGTTGTCGCACTCGAACATGTTGGGGCTGCTGCATACACCTGTAAGGAGAAGAAAAATTGGCTGTGGCTGAACTCAGTCAAGCCTGGGTGTGCGCAGCGAGAGGTACGGTTAATCTTATCAAGGCGAAAGCCTTTTATAGACAGATTAGGTTGGGCCTTTATATAGCACTACGGAAGTGTCATAAACGCACATGTCGCCATTTCTGCCGATAAAATACGCTTCCATCGTTTCTCTGGCTGTCCTATCTTTACTTCTAGCGATAACCCGCACATCAGAAAGGCGTGGTCCACAAGAGCTTGAAGGGCAATGCCTAATATGTTTAGGCAAATTGGGACCCTCTTTATTTTGCTCAACATTTCTTTCATGCTCCCTGATCCACTCATTTAAACATCTACCGGTTTGTCCTATGTAGGTACGACAACACCTTCGGCACATCTTGTGTAAGATAGCCCATGCTGAGTACCGCATCCTCTTACATTGCCTGCTTCTTTTTTCTTTTTGAGAGCAAAGCCCTCCGAGCGGAACACGATGTCTGCTCGCGACCTTCTTCAGGCTGTGGGCCAACTTGTGCACATACGGCGCGGCCACCTGTCTTACCTCTTCACGAGGAACCTCAGCAACGGCACTATAGGAGCTCTCTTCTTCATTCTCTGTAAGAGGCTTTCAGCGACACCAGTGACAAGTGAACCAGGGAACCCAGCTGAAGCCAGCCTGACTAGAGTGTACTAGATAGGGGTAGTGGGACGAGGGAGAGCCGGCGGCAATGGCGCACGGGGAAGCTCAAAGTACGGAAAATCCAACCGGCCGCGCGGCGGCGCTGCTGCGCCTTTCACCTGGCGCCTGCTAGGGGCGCGCGTACCGGGAGAGGACATTTGGAATGTTTGGCGCGCCTCGACATGTGCTGTTGATCGCGCTTGTGTACTGTTTCCTGCGTGCAAGACTCGCGAGATGAGAAAACCACGTTGCAGAAATTACGGTTTTGCTCCTGGTTGCAAGACAGGATAGTGGCGTGAAAAATGCCCCTAAACTGTCTTTGCTGGATGCACCCGTAGACATCGAGTGTCGCCGAGAGTGGGAGCGGATTCTCAAAGTAATGCCAGGAATCACCGAAGCGCACTTAGACCCAAATTCGTTTGAGAAGATGCGTCTGCCGTATCGTTCCATCTGTTTGGGACAAATGTGCTTAGGGGAATGAATTTCTACAAGAAGGACATTGAAAGAAAATGTGACAGCATAACGGCTACGCAAGAGTTTTTCCTGTCAGTGCTTTGTTTGTGATCTTCTTCGGTGAAATCCAAGTCAGAGTAATTTATGCGTTTTATGCAGGAAAATCAACAAACTGATTCATGGGATGACATCAAGGTTTCGCGCAGAAGCACTCAGCCCTGCTTCCCACGCTGCTGCAGACATGGTTAACTTTCTCGATTACCTGGACAAATGGGAAGTCTGCAGTCCTAGAAAGACGGGCTTTGTAAGTGACTCCACGGTGACAGGATTGAGAGTCACCATTGCGAGCACTCTATCATTACTTCGATACCTCACAGAAACACATCTACATAATGACTTCGCGTCGACGCCATAGAGCACCTGTTCGGTATTGTTCGACAGTCCAGTGGCTGTAACGCTCACCCGTTGCCAGAGCAGTTTCTAATCACTGTCAACTGCCTTTCATCTAGTACACTGTAGCCTGACCAATTGGTTGTCGAAACAGGATTGCATCTTGTGGACACACGACTTTCTGAGGGCAGATTTAAGACATAGTGACGCAATACCCCGTTTTACAAGCTTTGAATGGCAGGAGTCATATGGCAGAAGCGCCTTCTTAGTACGCGGGTCATAACCCGAACGGAGCCGTTCAGTACAGAACTCGATATTAAAATCTAAAAATTGCAAGTGATTATTGTCAGGCAATTCACTCGTGAATTGCAAGCCTTTTCCCAATGGCCTAAATAGGGATAAAACATTGTCCACAGAATTTGCAAAGTATGAACGTATACCAACTCACCCAACAAAAAGTTCTCTTACACTATTATCGACATGTCATGCCTCAATCATCAGGCGCGTTTCTTTATTTCTATGACGGTACAAAACTGCGCATTCATCGAAAGTTGGCGTGCACTTACACTATCGACAATGTAAAGATAGATTAGAAAGATAGATTACATTAGAATCAGTAGCTGACTAAACTGTACATCGTAGGGACAGGACTGTAGTGAGCGTTGCTGCTGATGGCATGGGTGTAGACAACTTTCGTAAAGGCCGAATTAAGTTCGTCAACAAACGCCGTCGTTCCTTGGTGACAAACAATGCAAATGACGTATACTCACTGTTGCTTCCGGTGACGCTGAAGCGGATCACGAAGCCACGGCTGCTCTTTATCTTGTCCGTGGCGAGGATGACGGTGACCGCCGAGTTGCTGCTCAGGTACGGCGGCGGTCGCAAGTTAGAGCACATTGTCCTCATCGTCACCTGCGTGCGAGGCCACATTCTTATTTTTCAGAGTTTAACCTTGCCACGAGGAAGAAGCCTACATAGTTCTTTTAACATCCGCCGTCTGCAGAAACCTTCCGCGTCGTTGTAGAGAAAGGCACGTGCACACCGAGCTCGGAAAGCGGATCATCCGCACAAGCGGAAAATCCGTGGCCGCTCTCTCGGATCGCGCCCGGAAAAGGCCGCTTTGGCCGCAGCCAATCAGGGATCGAGACGCGCAGTATCGCGTTGTACCGCAAGATGGCGACACGTCCACCGTCAATTGGTGGATTGCTCCGCCCCCCGCGGCGGTCGGTCTGAAAAGCCGCGCGCCTTCACTGCCTCTCCGTTTTGAAAATCCGCTCGCCCGCTTGCATGCTGCGCATTCGGTGTACGTTCACACCGAAAGCGGAGCACGCAAGTGGGCAAGTGGATTTTCTACTACTAAGTGGTTCTTAAAAAATGGGAAAAGAGGAGAAAAGTGCCCGCCCCGTAACTGTCTCTCTTTACGAGGACACCTCAACAGGACGGCACAGGGATGGGGAATAAAAGATAGTGAGGAGGTAAAGGACAGGGGGAGGGAAAAAATAAATGTGTCATTAATGTGACGTCCGACAGCGCGAGCTCTCGCGCGAAGCGCAGCCGCGGGGAAATGCCGCCCAGGAGCACGGGGGGAAGAAGGAGCGCCGAAAAAGGGGGAAGATACGGGCCTTGGGGGGCGCGTTGGGAGATGGGTGAGCGCTGGATACGCTCGCCGGGGCACATGGCCTAGGCGCAGTAGAAATAGAGGAACTCACGGGAAGAAGTCCTGATGTCCTCGATGTGGTAGTCATCATCATCATCATCAGCCTGTCTACGCCCACTGCAGGGCAAAGGCCTCTCCCATGTTTCGCCAATCAACCCGGTCCTGTGCATTCTGCTGCCACGATGTGGTAGTAATAATAATAAATAGAAGGAAAAAAATTACACGATCTCCCACTAAAGGGAACCATGAGGGGATGCGAACCAGCACTGGGGGTGCACACCCAGTTTCCGTTTACGTTCACTCGGCCGTCGAAGTCAAGCGTCGGCGTCAAGCTACCGCTTCCGCTACAGAGAGACAACGCTAGTCTGCGGCGAGGGTAGCGAGGCTTTCGAGCCAACTGCAGCGACCGGGAACCGACGGAGGGACCGCACGATTCAAGCGAGACTTCCTCGACCGAGCGCACGCGGTTATATGAAATGGGGGAGGGAGAGGAGGGAGTGGGTTTACAGGTTGCAGCGCGGGGGGAGGAGAGGAGAGAAGGCGACCGAACACCTGCGTAAAGGAGGAGAGTGGGAGAGAGAGTAGGCGCATGCGCAGTAAGGGTGGTCAGGACGCACACCACCACCGGATTGAACTCCGCTCTAGGCTGCATCGCATTTAATGGCGAATTCCACCGGTTGAGTGGGGGCAAGTTTTCTTGCTCCGCGGCCGCCAATCTGCATTCCACTGGTAGATTCGGAGCAAGTTCGCGTTTTCCACTGGCAGCTTCGGAGCAACCCACTCCGCGACGGAGCGTTCCGCGTTGCTCCGTCTAGCAGAGGTGGATTTCGCCGGAACTCCAGCAACGCGTTGCCGTCATTTCCGGCACAAGCGGGCAACTCGGTTGTCTTCGGCGTTTTTTGAGGCGGTGTCTGGTCACCCTGTGCTCTTGTTTACATTGGTGAAGTGGTGTCTTTTGACTCTGCTGGACGAGCTGCGTGGTTTACTTTTTGCTCTGAGCGATAGCGAGAACACAAGTTCTGACAATATTAGCAGCAGCGATGTCGACGAACCGTACGTGCTCTACGAAATGATGTTTAAAGAAATGTTTCCTGACCTGCTTTGCGCACGCCCGAAGATAATCGGCTACGCCGAAGAAGTTCAGATAGAGAATATTCTAGGACACTCTACCATGGTGGACGCTTCGCGATCTTGGCGACTGGCGCGCAGCCGCGCGGCCGTCAGAGCAGACAGTCGTTGAGTGCCCGAGCAGCACCAAACGCTCTCCTAAGGCCGCTAGCACGTAGTTTATCCGAATGATGAACTGCTGCGTAGTCGATTGTAGCAACAGGTAGACGTCGTGTCCTGCGGGAACGACGTTTCACAGTTTCTCGACTCGTCCCTGCTTTATTGGGCAGCGACATAAGTGGATCACGGCTGTGCGACGAAAAAAGGGATTGGTTCCCGCTCCCTCTGTCGTCTCGCGTTCTGCCGCTGCATGCTTGAATTGGTCTGAGACACCACCCCTGCAGGTGCAATGATCTTGCGTGATGTTCCTGCCGACATAGAGCTGATGAGAAAAGAAACGTATGCATTTCAGTTCAGCTCAAGACTGATGGAACATAATAATATACCTTAGTAACTCGCCGTCTACCCTTCGCAGTTTTTGGGAATGCAATGCGAGGTCAATTAGTGCTTTGTTGGGTTGATGGGACCATCAGTTAAGGGGCGAACTGAGTTACGCAACATATTATCGTAAACACAACTGGCCGTCCAGCAGCGCTATGCGCACTCGGTAGGATCAAGCTAATACGCAGAGTAGCAGAACTACAGGGTCTGTACGAAAAAACGAAGCCTTGCGAAGGCTGTACCGACGGATGTGCGTGTCAGTGTTTGTTTCGTAAAGCAACATGAACAACGCAAGAGGTTGTAGCGAATTAGAGAGACGTGACGGTGGCCGAAGTGTCGTCGTTACAAGGTGAAGCGAAAGACGAAACGGGGCTGCGGCGTCCTCTCTGGCCGAAATCTTTTTCGCCCGCGCCTCAAGCATGAGCTGCGCGAGCGGTGAGTTAAAGAGGTGACGATGCCGGGACAATTTCAAGCAAAGCGCTTCGCGAGACTCAGTGGCTGCAAATCGCCGTGGCACGAAGCCGCAGCAAAGCAGCACGCCGCCCGGCCACTCACCGTGATCTCCACGGCGAGTGGCCGTGCACCGAGTATTTTGCAAGTACGCGTGTGAAAGAATGACAGCTTGCCGCGACAGTTATGGAGTAAGCATCTTGAATTACGCACACCTGACGCACGCATTTAGCCGTCAGTACTGACGACGCGCAGCAAGGCGCTCACTGACGTGGTAAACGTGGCCGCTTTCGTGCAAGTTTTCCCCTTTATTTATGGTGGCATCGCGGAAGAATGTCTCACTACGATATCTTTAAATCCAGCTTAAAGCACTAACATGCCGGCCACGGGCGCTTGCGCCCGTGGCCGGCATGTTAGTGCTTTAAGCTATCAAACCAATGAGGCGCTGCTGTCTGCTAAGACTCTCAACGTTGCGCACCAGCCGCACCACAAGTGGCGCTGCGCGCGGTTTTCAAGGCGCCACCTATAGGTCCCAAACGGAGTGTATACCCGGTACTGCGCGCGCGCGTCTCGGGCCCTGATTGGCTGCGGCCAAAGCAGCCAACTTTTCCGCACGAAGAAAATCAGTCCGGGCGTGATCCGGGCAAACGGCCGTGGATTGTCCGCTCTCCGGATCCGGCTCGCCGCTTTCCGGATACGCGCTCGATGTGAACGTGCCTGTGTATGCACCCTATGGGAGCAGAGTTGCGCATAGATCCGCCATGTCGCCCGCTGAAGCATCCACGTTAAGCAGGAAAGCCACCCCGTTTGAATGTAGGAGCCGATGCGGCCCAGCGGCACCCTGTGCTTTTTAATTCGTTCATAACGCGTCGCTGGCGCAATGAGTTTCCCTTAGAAAAAAAAAAAGAGGAAAAATCCGCATCAACAATGAAAGATAAAACTGGCTGTAACTTGTTCGATGGCAGTCGCTATCGTGAGTAATTTTTTTTTTTTAATAGCAACTAGGAAAACTACGACAGACATGATTGATTCTGGAGCAATTAGGTTCAGGAAATCGCTCGTTTCACGTAGTTTTTGACGCAGGGCTTTAAAAGATAAAGTAGTCAGTTCGAGAAAACAGGTGCTAGAATTATCCCTGTATAAATAAGGCAAGCTAACGAGAATGCAAGAGTGTTGGCGGTGATACGCGATGGAACTTGTAGCGCATAAAAAACACGGACAAAGAAAGTGAGGACAGGACGATGCGCTTCGTGCCGACGTCACTTGCTTTGTCCGTGTTTTTAGTGCGCTACAAGTTTCATCATCTAACGAGAATATTACGCATATCTGGCACAAAGGCTTTAAATGTTTATGCCGCACAGTGCTCGGACTGAATTGTGCTGTTTTGATAGACCTGCCAGGTGAATATTCACACATTCACTCGCGCACATGTTTATCGTTCTGTCCCGTTGGATTTTTGTGAACGGCAGCCGTCGACAAGTGGGCGAGAAGCAATACATGTTGTAGCCTACTCTAGTCGCAGTAACAAAATACAACAGCAACGAAAAACTCTGTCGGATCGTCTTGCCGGACGGACAGCGGTGACGCGGTGGTCGCCAGCACCCGCGCGGTCGTGAAAGTGGCTTTACCTCAAAATGATGCTTTTTGCGCACTTGAGCGCGCTTGGCGAATGGGGGGCGCGAGCGGCGAGTTCTGTCAAAGGCTCAATGCAGTAATTCTAATCCGAGCCAGAGCTGCGCACCACCCTGGTTTAGCTACAGTGCACTAGAAGGAGAACGAACGAAGCGGCCGCATCTCGGATGATGCTTCGACAGTCGCTTTGTACCGAAGCTGTATAAGATCGTCTGCATTGTAGCCGGCGTGTAATGGCGCGCGTTTAACGCATTACTGAGATTTCATCGGTGTCTCAACGTCTGCTACGCGCCATGGCGCATGAGTAAATATGCAGGCGGGCAAGAATTGCGCCGAGACATTTCCTGTTTGAGGAACGTGCCGACCCCCGAAGACAATCGGATTTCGCATAGATGCTCGCTGATTGCTGTGCGAGCGACACTTCGGAGCAGCGCTACACCGTGACCACGAACGCACTACGAAGAAGCCACAAACCGGGGCGGCGCCAGGCACGGAAGTTATTTTGACTATGTTTGCTCATATCGTCGGGTGTTGGGCCTGTTGGTACATAGCTTGGAAACGAGGAACCCAGCCTTCAAAAAAACACGCACTCAAGAAGAGAAGTGTGGTCGTCATACTTCTCTTCTTGTGTACGTGTTTTTGAAGGCTGGGTTCCTCGTTTTCAAGCTATGCTTGCACTTGGGGGGGGGCAAAGGGGAAGCAGGCGCCCCCCCCCTTCCCCCGCGCCCCTGGTAACAAACCAGCGGCGAAAGCCTCCTTTTTTCGGCAGTCCCTACTATATTTAGAGCATTCTCTTTATACTACGAGCTCCAAAGCGCCCGATTGTGTCATGGCTAATTTGAATACAAATAACCCTATCACAACATTTATGGCTAAGTTCTATTGTGCCAGTGTTTCTCTAATGTCAATCTATTTTGTTTTCAGCATCGTGCTTCCGCGGACCGAGGAGTCGAGTCCTAGGCACGAACTTCGTGCATCATGGGCTTATCTCAAGTATATTAAAATGCGCCCATGTAAATATAGGCCGTATTTTATTGTGCCTAAATTCACTATAGCCAGTTTTCATTTTCTATGGAAAGCTTATATTGTGCTGTTTTCCATATCTTCTATTGATACCATTGCAACAACTTGTTTATGACAATGTTCTGTATTATAACTTAATTCTTGTATCTGTAAAGTGCCATATATATATATATATATATATATATATATATATATATATATATATCTGGAGAAGCTTTTTCAATGGGCCAAACGTACTTGGTAAGAGAAGAGACACAACTTAGCGGTTGTCTTAGTTTTATTTTCCAACGGTTTCGGCCGGTGGACCGGTCTTCGTCAGGGCTGATTTCTCATCAGCATAGCTCGGCACACTCACTCATGAGTGCACTCAACTCACACTCACTCACACTCATTTGAACGTGGTGAGTTGAGTATGAGTAAGTACTCATGAGTGTGATGGACGTGAGTGTGAACGTGAGTGAGTACGCATGAGTGTGAGTGGAGGTGAGTGTGAACGTGAGTGAGTACTCATGAGTGTGAGTGGACGTGAGTGTGAACGTGAGTGAGTGCGAAGGCTGAAAAAATTGTGGTGAGTGAGTTTGAGTGAGTACTCCCTTAAAGTGCCGACCTATGCCACTTGAACACTTTTGAAGCAGCGCAACCAAGTGCACAAACCAAATGCAGCACTGCACAAACCATTTTTGAAGCAGTGACCTATGGAGCTCGGCACACTCACTCATGAGTGCACTCAACTCACACTCACTCACACTCATTTGAACGTGGTGAGTTGAGTATGAGTGAGTACTCATGCGTGTGAGTGGGCGTGAGTGTGAACGTGAGTCAGAACTCATGAGTGTGAGTGGTCGTGAGTGTGAACGTGAGTGAGTACTCATGAGTGTGAGTGGACGTGAGTGTGAACGTGAGTGAGTGCGAAGGCTGAAAAAATTGTGGTGAGTAAGTTTGAGTGAGTACTCCCTTAAAGTGCCGACCTATGCTCATCAGCCCTGACGAAGACCGGTCCACCGGCCGAAACCGTTGGAAAATAAAACTAAGACAACCGCTAAGTTGTGTCTCTTCTCTTACCAAGTACGTTTGGCCCATTGAAAAAGCTTCTCCAGATATATATATATATATATATATATATATATATATATATATATATATATATATATATATGTGTGTGTGTGTGTGTGTGTAGGGTGTCTCAAGACATGTGTCCAACGTCCTTAACAAATCAGGAAAATGCGGTATTAGCTTGCTGTCTTCCCAATTGCTTTTTCTGTAGCGGCAGGCATCTTAAGTTAATTGAAGATATAATTTGGGATTGTAATTAAGAAAGTTTAATTAATTAACGTTTTACTTAGTGGAGTTAGGTGGTTAGGTCAAATGGGAGAATTGAAGTCCTTTATGCGATGAACCCATTGCACCTTTGAGATTTCGAAAAACCGGCCTGTAGTAATTATTGCGAAGTAATGAAATTCTCCCAAACTTAGCGGCGAAACCGAAACGCGGAAGAGCGCACCGGCCATATTCGTCTAAGACGTGCAGAATGAGTGAGCGTCGTTAATCCATCAACCGACTTCTTGCTATGCGTGTGTGGGCTGCGCTTGCAGCAGTAGCACGCATGATACGCTAACGAAAGGGGAAGAACTGCACTTCTGAACAGTGACGTCATTCTAGTCGTCTGCTTGTTGCGCTCATCGGTTTCGCCGTTGAATTTGCCTCAATTACTTTACGTCACAATAATTAACAGAGGCCGTATTTTCTATATCTCAAAGCTGCGATGGGTTTTTCGCATGAAGAATTTCAACTCTTCCATTGGACATAACCACATAACTCCACTCATTAAAAAGATAATTTAATTTTCTTAACTACTGTCCCAAATGATGTCTTCAACCATCTTAAGATGCAAGCCCCTACAGAAAAAGCAAATGTGAAAACAGCGAGCGAATATCGCATTTTCCTGATTTTTTTTAGGATATTGGACACATTTCTTGACGCAAAATACGGCCAATAATGACACACCTTCCTCCCGGCCCGATTAACAATATCCGTGCAACACCCCTAAGGACGACCGTCATTTGTGCGTGGTCCAGTTACGTTTGACTTGCGATACCTTTGAGTCCTCGTAATGTCGAAAAAGTCACACAGCGCATTTGTAAAGAAACGCACCGTGCACGCAGCTTCGTCAGCGGTCAATGTCCGGCGTGCATTCGGCAGGATCAACACACATAGAGCTTTCTGAGCACAGCTAATTTCTAATAAAGGAGCTCAGTTACTCTGAATAAACTGGACGCCACCGAAGAAAGGACAGAATAAATGAGAATAAGGCACGCCCTTTCCGTTTCCTCTGTATCTTTCTTCTGGTGGTCGTTCAGCGTCCATTAGCTAACTCGTTCAACGTCCACGTACTAACTCGCCCAAGCTCGGCTCAATTACACCGAAATGGGGAATCTTCACTGTAGCCCGTTTTCAATTTTATATTATTGCGTACCTAGTCGCTTCGGCTACAAGAACTCACTTGCAGCATATGTGAAGCAAGCATCGATTAAAAGCGTTTCGTCGATCGACGGTCATAGTGCCGGGTTAGCCAGGTGCCGCCGACGCGCCCAGCAGTTCTTGCGCGCCTTCAGTACCGAGCGACTGCAGCGCCGCCGCTACGCGTGATCGCAGACACCCACACAAAAGTCGCAAATTGTGCCGCTCTTTCTGCACGTTCCACACTGCCTGGTCAGCCCACAATGTGCGCACAGCTACAGCACTTGTAACACTTGCCTCAAAGCCATTCAGCTTCGCGTGACCAACATCACGGACATTTCTTCAGCCTGCTGGTAAGTGCTGGCGTCGTTACGCAACTATGAACAACCAGTTCATGTTCTCTAGATACGTGAATGCGTATCTACATACGTTTACTGAATACCACCCGCTTCGTAACGATATGCTCATTCTAGAAGTGCCACATAGCAAACTTGTCGATGCACATTGATTCCCACGGTATGTGGGATCTGCCGAATTTCTTAAATCTAGAATCAGTAAGCTTTTTCATAATTCTTTTTGCATTAAAGGGGCCATGACACGGTCACCAACCATATTAGGGTTTTCAGCGAAATATACAAGTAGAGAGTCTATTCGCCTCGAGATCTTGGAGTGGCGCCCTCTCGCGTGTGACGTCAAGGAGAGGACTCGGATGCAGCTCTTCGCGCGCGCGCTCGCTACGTGAAGGCTGCTCGACGCTGCCGGCCTGTCTATCGTGCTCGAGTTATTGAAATATTGTTGGGCGAGCTGATAAAGCAATTTGTACTGAATGTTCAAGCAAAATGTCCATCGAAATCGAACGGAGTTGCCGTCAGGAGCACGTTCTTTGTCGATTGCTCCTGTTGTCGTCTGCTAGCCATCCATGTGTACATCTGCTTCTATGGTGAATTTTTCTTTTCGCGACTGTTCTATGGCCGTGGCGCACTCAAAATGACTTTCCTGTCCATTTTCGATAACTGACTTCAGCGTTCGGGCTTCAGCTTCCATTTCTGCGTTAAAGCGCAATAAATGTATACCGCGTACTGCGCGTGTTCGGTTGCCAAGCCTGCTCCTTCGATTTAATTCATTTGTTCGGAGCATGACAAACGACGTGTGATGTCATTCAAATAAATTAAGTGGCGTTACCGGCAACAACGTTTGATTAAATACACATTTTTAGCAGCTGCTGTGTAAGCGCGTCGTAAGTACTTTAAATTGAAACACGAAATAAACAGGGTGAGTCTAAAGGGGATGCACGACGGGGATATGAAATATCGATAGGTTGTCCGGAGTGATTTTCTTTTGTTTTTGTTCTATTTTTTTTTGCAACATATTTTAACCCTTACGTTAATAAATCGACGTTTGTTCACTCGTTCACGGTGGTCTGAAAATATGCTGAACAGAATTAGTGTAATCATACTAACGTTGATAAATATGAAGCTTTCGCATCGAAAAATGTATTTGCAATTAAATACTGTAAATCAGTCTCAACGGTTGCCTCCTGATGTGGCTTGGTGCGATCACTGTACTAAAGAGACTCGATCGAGTTCCTTATGCATTTGCCTAAGTTGACTCGAAGGCGAAAGCCATCTTTTCCTTGAGTCGATGTATTGTTCCTTCGCCGCCCCCCCTCCGAATGCTTTCTGGACGTAACGTGGTTTTGCATTGAAGCTTTCTACACATCACCTGGTTTTGCATCGCCTCCGAGATCGGCCCACCAATCACGGAGGCAATGTAAAGCGACGATGTCATGTGATGACGTGATGACGATTTTTCCTAATGTTTACGAAGCTGTACTATCGGTGTCAAGTGAAACGCGAACGCTGCAGCGGATCGCGTTGCCCAAGCATTAGAGATATAGTGCGCGCCATCCTGTCATTACCATTGGCAGGCTCGCACAGTCGAGTAGGCAGCACTGCGCGATCGAAAACATGAATGCGGCTCATGAACGTATCTATCTCTAATCATGAGTCGAACTGTACCACGCGCACCACTGCTGGCGTTTCGTTCCGAGCGATCTTATTTGCATCCAGCTCGCCCAATCTGTGCTAGTGGCCCGCAATAACCCGCTGGTCGATGAATTTATCGATTTCATTTTGTCGGCTGTCGTGTCTGCACAAGTCCACATGACTACAACTGGGAGTGGAGCATGAATTTTCATTCACCTCAAGTCTGTTTACACAACGCTGATTTTTGCGAATAAGCCGCAAAATTGATCGCGCTGCGATTTCAAAGCAGCGGAGACTCTCTTTAACTCACTTGGCGGGGGCGTTCGCGCTTTCACGTAAGCTATTTCAACGCCATCCAGCCCAGTGAGCGACGCTACGAACTCGGTGGCATGAACCTGACCGCGATGGCTGTCGGTATACAGAAGATATGTTAAATGTTAACGTTTCATAAACTCATGTAATGCTAGCAGTCATCTCAAGAAATATCATAAGAAGAAAATGCAGCTAGTAGTCGAGGAACGCCGTGCGATGCGAGCGAACTATAACGAAAATGCTGCTGTTTTAGCCAGAGCGTAGCAGACGACAAAAGCCGAATCCCCGCCCTTGCGTCACCGGAGCGCCGTTCGCAGCGCCGCCATCGGTCGCACACGAGGCGAATTGTGCCTGTGCATGTATGAAAAATGAACTGTAAAGGAATATTCCGTTGCAAAATGAAGTCGCCGGCTATAAACCTCGCCCACCGCCAGCGACCACCATTTTGCCGTGACGTCATGTGCTTCATGGACCGTCGTCCTTAACTAAGTCTTCAATGTAGTACTGAAGAAAGCTCTAATAGCTCATGCGCAGCTGACCACGCAACAAAATCGTTGGCCAGAATATTTCCAAAACAAGCGGCTCGTTACGTCACGGCTCGCGAGTGCGCCACTGTTGTCAGACTCTCGGGCCGCTCGCGTGTTTATAAATATCGTTTGTGGGAATCGAGCGCGCCCTCCCCTTTGGCGCCTCGTTCCCCAGCTAGCGCGAGTGCTCGCCCCGTGCTCCTCGAGCGCCGGGAACATGGCCACCGTGGTTTCGCCGCCAGGCCTTTTTGTCTGGTGCAAGCCACGCGTCGGTCTTCCCTGCACGGAGACACGTTGTCCGAACATGCCCGGACAATGCCTTCCCCTCGCATCACGCTAGCACACGTGACGGTGCTTCGCCGATCATCATTGGCCGCCCGTGACAGCCTCCTCTCTCCTGAGCTTGCTTCCGCCCGGCGCTCGCGCGCCGTGGCAGATGCTGGCACGCCTGCAACGAAGAAGTCAAGCTCTGCCTTTGCGGGCGACTTCTCGTTCGCGCGCTTCGGTGGTTGCCCCTTTGTGTGGTAGCCGTGGCGCCGCAGGCTGGTGTACTCGATCGGTGTTGCGGAGTTACCCTAACGGCCCGCTATCCCGTGATTGTCGCACTGTGCTGTATCTTGGGTTAATAAACCCGTGTTTGTTGACGACCTGCCTCGAGTGCCATCTCTGCGCCGTGTCGGAGAGTCGACGAACCCGGCCGTAGCGTCTTTGTGCGCGACGGCAGTGGAGAGCGTCGCGTCCCTTCCCGGTCGCTTCGTAGGGTAAGCTTGTATAGCGAACCTATCTCCACACGTTATAAATCAAGTTCTCGGCCAAATGCGCTGACATTTCGCAAGCTTGTTTGTGAACACCCACATAACTCAGACTATGAGCGAAAATTGGGTGTCATGGCCCCTTTAATCTATGATTGCTAATCCCCAGTGAGAAAACCTTGGGGTCTCCAAAGGTGCGCGTCGACCCAAAGCAAAGAATGCGTATACGCACCCCCCTCTCCTGGATGATGACCTTGTCCGCATTGCACTGGGCGCTCATCTCGAGGTCGAACTGGTCGAAATCCAAGCGGATTCTCTGCATAGTCATTTCAAATAACAATTTTATTTATTTTTATTTACAAGATAATGCAGGCCCAATTTGGGCCTTAGCAGGAGGGGCAAATGTGCACTCAGATAGATAATACTACATAGACATGTTTACATGCAGTGCATCGAAATAAAAACAAAAAAGTCACAGTTTAGCCGTATGGGCGAGACAGTGAATGCGGTAGCAAGGAATTGGAATGTCACACGAAGAACGATCGGCAGCTAGACACTTGCAGCGCGCCGCTGAAGCACAAAGAAGGACGTTCGAAAAGAACGGACGGGTATACACAGAACAAGTGTGAACTAACAAGTGTCACAGTTGTTATGCCTTTGTGTATGAGCATATATACATACATATGCATATCCGGGACATGACGGCAAACGCAAAAATCAGCCGAGAGGGTCCATGTAATTGCAATGACAATAAAAAAGACTTATTGCCATATTCCCACAGTGAATGGGAATGAAGACATGTACAAGACAAAAATAGAAGGAACACACACAGGAAAATGCACGAAAAAATAAATAAAATAGATAACACAACATAAAATCAATAAAAATTTGCGATTGTTCCTACGCATTGGAGTGATGACACAGGCATCGAATTCCTGAACTTGAACAGGTTAGGAGGAGGAGGAAGGAAAGGAATGAAAGGCAGGGAGGTCAACCAGACGCGCGTCCGGTTTGCTACCCTGCACTGGGGGGGAAGGGATCAAAGAAAGCAACATCAGTGTACTACATGTGCGTCTGTCCATTGCACGGCTACAAGCGGTCGCTTTTAAAAAACGTATAGCAATGCTCGTTTAGCCTGCGACGCATAGGGCCACGATCAGAGGATCTTCGGAAAACGGTCTATCGTCTAGTTGGTTGAGCGTATCGCGTAGAACGTTGCGTTCGCTCACATAACGATCACAGGAACATAGTAGATGTGCTATTGTTTCGTCGCTGTTGCACGAGTCGCATCTGGAGGTGCCTGCCATTCCTATGCGAAAGGAGTACGCCTTCGGGAAGGCTACTCCTAACCACGGGCGGCACAGTAAAGTTGCCTCACGGCAACATTACTGTTGTGGTGCTACATGGTATTGGTGATTCTTCATGTCGATGCCTTGTAGTTCGTAATGTCAGTGGCGTCACGCAAGGTTCAGGATTGAGTAATAAATCGCGATGTTTCAAATGGAAGAGAAATTTTATTCTGTCAATTTTCCGTCGTAACTGCAACGTTTTTATTCCACAATGATTCATTATAATTGAGTCGGAGAGTCAGTTTGACGGTATTTAGAATAAATAAACCTTACTGATTTTCTCTGGATCATCTCCAGTGCTTCGATACTTCGTTTAGTCAATGATGTCAGCACAGGCTCTCTAACCAAATACACTGTAAACCCTTTAATTTTCTGACCAACTCGCGATAATACTGAAACGCATACAAGAAGGAGGAGTTCTTCTGCCTTACAGGGGAAGTACACACGATTTCATTGTTTTAAAACAGCGCAACTAGCCCAGTTTTGCACGCTGTTGCACATGATTGAGGGACAGCGGCAGATTGCCTGTCATGATTTCCTAATGCCTGCCTATCCTTCAGCGAATTTTCTATTGGTGAGTATAGGCATATGTTAGTAATAATCGGCCTAGGCCATCTCCAGGGGCTTGGTTGTCAATGGCGAATTATTTCGTTAACCTTTGTCTTCAGCAATTAGGTAAATTCAATTCTGTGGGAATTAAGCCACTCGAATTTTGAGGTTGGCCAAGCGACTTCCTCCAGTGGGTCAGGGTGGTTTTTTTAGGCTAATCTTTCGAATTGTGCCAGCCTATCTGCAACTCTTTACCTTGCACCATCGCATCATTCACATCATTTCATTTACATAAACAGTTTGTTCGCGATCACCTACAAAACTTAGAAGAGTAACATTTGTATTTGTAAATATTATTCCGATATGTTTGTTTTATATGTATTTGGTGTGTTTCTATGTATCTATTGTATCAGTTTATTGTATTTCTTTGCACTTATATGTACTTATTTGCTCTGTGGCTCAGCAGTAACTACGCCTGTTAAGGTATGAGGCCAAGTGTTGGAAGATTTTTTTTTTAAAGCGATTAATCACTAGATATTATTAGCCTACAATATAAAACACATCTTTCTAGGCATATGTGAACATTTTGAAGCAAGTTCTATTTTTTGTTAATTTTGCATAATTAAAAATGTCATTAAAAGTGGGCCTTACGCCAGCACTCCTAACTCAAGTTGTGCTCAATAAAAAATGTTTATTTTTTTGCAGGGATATGAAAAAAGCCTTGGACTGTGCAATGAACCAAAACAATGGAGATCTGATGAATATTAAAAACATAGTGATTAAATAACCAACAAAGTCTGCACTTGCACTAAGGGCACCTTCGTATAACAGGCAGCAATATTAAATCTTGTGGCACGATTTTGCTTATTAGGTTCATTGCACGCCTATTAACTTGATAAGGAAGTATGCCAAGTTTTAATGAAAAATGTTTATTAGCAAGAAAGTTATGACTAGAGACCGGATTATAGGCAAATGCCTATTTTTTTTTCTTGCGTTCCGATCGTGCCACTTTGATATATGAGCATGAATTAGGGGTAAAGGAGGGCTTTTATAGTGTTTTTATAGTGTCTATAAATGCATATTTTTGGGGTTTGTGCCTAAATGTCTATAAGTGCCCATAAATGCCTATTTTCAAAATTGGTGCCTATATCAACGCTATTTAGCCTCAAATTTTGCTTTCGAGTACAGTTTGAGACCGTAATTCATGTTACCAGGCAAAATTGACGTTTCGGAACTTTATGGAGCGCAACAACCTAGTTCCCTAGTTCAACAAACATCCGGGAAGCAACCGGTAGCAGCAGTGAAATGGGACGCGCCGGCCACCTTACCCCACCGCACTGACATGGCGCGAGCGGTTGGAGCAGGGGAGAGGAAAAGACGCTATTTCTGCAACCCTAAATGGGAGCACGTCCCAGCGTGTACAGTGGAATGGGGAGAGGAAAATAAAGGCGGGAAGAGGAGAGGGGAAGAAGAGGAGAGTGGCGTCTATGGCCGAGGACGTGGCGGGCGGCTTTTACCGCCGGTTTTCCGGTCCAGTGTTCCCAAGGAATTGAAGCACCTCCTTGAAGACTTGGGCGTGGTGGGGGGGCAGAAAACAGGAGGTGCCTGCGCGCAGCAGCAGGAATATGGAGAGCGAATGCGAAACCATAGAGTGCCGTCAGGGGAAAGTAGAAAATAGGTAAAAAAAAATCAGATGTGCACATGGCTTTTGTTTCGTTTGTAATTTACTCTTAAAGGGCGCTTCACCAGGTCACATGAGAAATTTTAGTCAGATACTGGAAGTGTTCGCGTGCCCAATGAAGAGCTTTGTACCACAAGAAATTTTTAATTGGTTCATTACGAGCCGCGAAAGCATGATGCCGGTAGGTGAGCTAGAAACCTTTGCCACTCGCAAGCCAAGTTCCTTCCCTGCCCTCTTCGGTATCAGAGAAACTCGGAGCCGGAAGATCACACGACGTTGACGCATCAACATGCCATGCGCACGCAAGATTACACTATGTGCACATGACATGCCCAAGCCAGGTCGTGCGCACAAGCGGTGTTGTATCGTTTCGGCGTTCGCTCTATAGTGTACTGCCTGTTTCTGTGGGATGGATCCGTCTATGCGTTTGGAGAGGCTGGCATGAATCCTGTATCCTTAACACGACACAGCGCGTCGCACAGCTGGAACTGCTGTAAGGGACGATGCACCAAAAACATGCTAAGCGTTGTCAGGGCTGCCGCCGGCACAACGCGGGAACGGCGAGAACACGAGCACAAAAGAAATATAGGCAGCTAAGTCTCGCATCGCTCTCGATTCGAAGAAAAAAACTAAAGAAAAACGCGCACACATTCCGTTTGTATGTTTTGATACTTCTATTAACTTTCAATCTTCTATTCAAGCAACAGATTGTACAAATTACACATGTAGCCTCGAATAATTCTCGCAGTTTCACGTACTACTGTGACATACACAGGATCATTCCTTGTTGAACTTCACCTCCCCCACATTGGTGCGCGCGCCCGTGAGATAAAGGGCACGAGGCATTCAGTCTGACATTTCACCTCCTTCCGGGGAGCGTATCGTTGCAAATCTTGGCAGACGTGATCGTTAGCGCAGTGCATGCATTACACTTCCAGCTCGAAACGCTCAAATCTGGTAAGGGGCCCTTTATGGTGTTCACACAAAGAGGAGAAATTGACCCTGCGCTATTAGACCTGGCCAATACGAGGCTAACAAACCCTTCTGGCCTTTTAGCGGTTTGGCTATTGAATCCTGTGCTGCCCTTCCCAGCCATGCCGAAAAGAAGCAGACCCAGGAGCGTCTTTATTCGATGGTGGACACTTAACTCACCATGCTGGACAATAAAAGGAGAGACCGTGTTCTGGAAACCGTCCTCGAAAAGGGACCATTGCATGGCTATGTTAAATCATTAACGCCTTTGTACAATCATAAAATATAACATTTGTTTGCTTTCCTGTCGTAGACCAGGTCGCGCACGTCCTTATTCGGAAATTTGAGTTTTTGTAAAAATTATATATTGTGCCTATATTTACGATTTTGGGGGCCTAAAACTGTGTTTTTCCTGCCTATTTTTGCCGCCTAAAACAAGATTTTTAGTTCCTAAAAGTCCGCCCTCTAGTTATGACTGTTCGCGTATGGAAAAATACCAGAAATATAAGTTCTGAGAAAATCAACAAAAACGATTTGAAACAGGTGCAGCGCTTACACAAGGTGATCACGAGCGCTAAAATTTTCAATATTTGTAGCCAGTTTTATCGTGGACCTTACTACTGTGTGCCTTTGCTCGAACGGCAACTCTGAATTTTTTTTTCTAGCTTGTATTGCAACATCAGTGCCATGACGGGACGCTTTCGCGCTGCGGTGCTGATCGTTTGTGAGGCAAGCTTTTGCAGTGTAGAGGCCTGGATCGATCCGAATTTGCTTAAAAATATCAAATGTACTTCTGTTTTCATTATTTAAATGACACACTGCGTCAAACAAAGCAATTTGATGGTTTACGGGCTCACGTAACGTGTTATTGAGTGTGAACAACACATGTACCACGTTACGAGTTCACCCGGTGACAAGTTTATGACTTTTATGAACAAAAATGATGTGTTGACAACGCTTTCAGAGCAATATTACATGTTCGCACTTGATATGATTGCTAAATAACCAACAAAATACTACATATCAAGTTAATCTTATGATTCACACAAAACTGGCACTTTCGGTTTCGTAGGTGCTCGGTGGTCTCACATTTTTGCTTGAATCTTTCGAAAAAATCTGTATAGACGGAAACTTTTTGTAGCAATATGATTGGAAATAAATTGCGCATTTAACATGACCAAAAACAAAAAAAAATGACATTTTGAAAAAATATCGCTTTTTCATCTTGGCCTCATACCTAAAAACCCGGACACCTGCAACAGCCCTTGAATGGGCTCTGGATCCTGCCTGCGTAATAACAACCGGCCATTGAATGTATAATACACAATAAAAACTGCTTGATTGATAGATAGATAGATAGATAGATAGATAGATAGATAGATAGATAGATAGATAGATAGGTAGATAGATAGATAGATAGATAGATAGATAGATAGATAGATAGATAGATAGATAGATAGATAGATAGATAGATAGATAGATAGATAGATAGATAGATAGATAGATAGATAGATAGATAGATAGATAGATAGATAGATAGATAGATAGATAGATAGATAGATAGATAGATAGATAGATAGATAGATAGATAGATAGATAGATAGTGTACGACTTGCTGGTTCAGTGAGCCGGAGCAGTAATGAATCTTACGCTGCCCTGCGGAGCGAAAATCGTGACTGCGCCTTGGAATCCGTTGGGCGTGCTCTGTCCACGTCTAAACCCGGGCGTCTCCAGCTGACCACTGGCCACGCCGTGGATCTGCAGGTGCATGCCATGCCGAAGCGTCGCCGGAGATCTCTGAGCCGCAACTGTAACAGGGTTTTCCATTCAGTTCAGGAGTAGCCGTTAGCAACAACTGGCACGTTTGGGCGAGTCGGTTCACTAGGCGCATAACTCTAAGCAGCTCGAAAAAAAAAAAAAAAAAAAAAACGAGGACAACGAAGGAACACACACAACAGGACTAACGTTGGACTGAATATTTATTGAAAATTCACCACTTATAGCAACGTCACCAGAAACTTCAAAAAGGCACGACGTTTGGGCGTGTTGGTAGTACATCAGAAACCACAGCGCGATAAGGAATAACACGGGAGAAGTGAGCGCATGGCCTTTCTTCTCTCGTGTTATTCATTATCGCGCTATGGTTTGTGATGCAAGTCATCAAAAACACCTTGTCACAAGAAACGCCACCAATAATCAAAGATTATGGGCATGCTTATACTCGCAGGTGTTTATCAAGAAAACACCTCTCCTGAGTAGTCAAACTAAGTGACGCCGCGCTGACACACTTATCTCCAGCTTTATTGATATAATAAGCTTCCACGATTTCTCTTTCTCTTTTTTGGTTTTCCAGACATAGTCGTGTTCAGTTACGCACAAGCGAGTTACTACATCGCAATTGTTGATCATCAGTCTGTGTCATCATCATCATCATCAGCCTGACTACGCCCACTACAGGGCAAAGGCGTCTCCCATGTTTCGCCAATCAACCCGGTCCTGTGCCTTCTGCTGCCACGTTATACCTGCAAACTTCTTGATCTCACCTCCCCCCTCACGCGTCTGCCTTCTCTTGGAATCCAGTCAGTTATCCTTAATGACCAGCGGTTATCCTGCCTACGCGCTACGTGCCCGGCCCATTTCTTCTTCTTGATTTCAACTATCATATCCTTAACCCCCGTTTGTTCCCTGATCCACTCTGCTCTCTTCCTGTCTCTTAAAGGGACCGACAACTGACCAGAACATGTGATTAGATCCCAGTATAAATACAAGACCATGAAATATAGTGACAGATTCCAGCATTTTTTTTTTTTTGCGTTGTTACTAAGATTTATACTTTTAAATCGTGCTTAAAACTGACAAAAACCGTCATGTCGCGCAGCCTAGCGGAAGAGCCTTGAAGCTGGTATATGGAATATGGAGTCGCTCACTTTACTGTACGTAGCCGCGTAGTCTGATGCTGTCGTGGGCGCCAGTCCTCAAAATTAAAATATGTATATATTATTATCCAGCCCCGCTCAATTCTGTGCTGCTTACGACGTGAAATGAGTTGCACGGTGAGAAGCGGCGCTGCTGTCGCCGCCGCCAGTGGACCGAGTCGAGCCGCGGCGCATGCGCGCACGCATGCGCAGTAAACCAGCGCGCTCGAACACGAACGGCTCTCGCGCTCTCTGTTTGCAGCATGTGAGTACGCGACTGCATATTCGCTGCAGATAGAAAAATTTTGATTACAAATGTTTCGCGGCGTTTTCCACTTTACCATTCCGTGATTAGACTCACTGACCGATAAGCTTTCAGTTGCGCTAAAGAAAGTAGGCACCATAAAAATTGGTTGTCGGTTCCTTAAGGTTACACATGAATACACCAATTAACCTCAGTCTGTATATATATATATATATATATATATATATTGTAATGAAGAAGAAAGAACAAAGAGACAACGCCCTTGCTGCGGGCCCGGCTGTTCTTATTCTGCTCGTGCTAGCCGAGCCATGCTACGCTGCCGCTCATCGTCATCACACTCGGCCATGACTGCGGATGAGCGAAGCTGCCGACAATGTCTCTGGTGGCCGATGCTGGCTGTGTCGCTGTGGTCGGTCGCTACAACGCTGGGGCTTGCCTTGGTGCTTTGCCGATGACGCCTCTGGAGGGCGGCACTGACTGTATCTCGGAGGTCTGTCCCGGCCGCGCTGCGATTTGGTTCGGCGATCTGTCAGAAGTGTATCTTGAGGGCGACACAGGCTGAATCGAGGTGGTTGGTCTCGGCTACGCAGGGAGACTCTGCGGGCACTTGCCAGACGTACATCTGGCGGCCGGCATTGGCTGGTTCGCGGAAGCCAGTCACTATGTCGCTGTGGACGCGGCGGTCGACCTCGGCCACGCTGCGACTTCGCATGGAAAGCGGCATCATTCTCTTTTGGTGGACGAAATTCCTGGCCACGATAATTGTCGCGTTTCCGGACGTAATGTGGCTTCGCATAAAAACCGCCAAACACCTCAAGGTCGTGTCCAGGACTGCTGCCTCGCGCCTTCATACCGATGCCACGCCGCGGCAGCATTACGAAGGCGGTCGACGGCCACACACCATTTATGTTGGTCTGTCCATGCCTCGCGAGCTCCAAGAGCGTTGATGTTCGCCACCCAGTTATCGGCGTCATCTTGAAATCTGTTGAACACCGTTAGTTCAAAGGCAGCCGGTGATGGTGATACGGCAGGCGAAACTCCGGAGAATGACGACGCCACGCAGCTGAGTTGGTATGAGAGCGGCGCGAGGGTGTATCGGAGCTCTCTGCGGCTCTCTCCTCTTCATGGTCTTGCGAGGCGGCTGCGGCCAACGCGGCATCGATAGAGTACAACGCTGGCAAGGCCGCAGGAAACAGCGCGGAGGTCGGCGCTGACTGCGATGCGGAGTCGCGCGATGGTGCGGGAAAGCTCGGCGGCGCTTTCGGGCGAACCGCACGCGGAGCCAGTGGTGACGTCCGAGGTGTAGGAGGCGACTCACTGAGGCGGTATCCTTGTCCGAGGGAGCTTGGACAGCACCCCTAAGCGGCTCAGGTGCCGTACTGAGCGACTCGTTGTCGCAGTGGGAAGCGTGAACGGCATTCCCTGGCATCGGTAGGCCATGCACTGTCTTGGCGACGCCGGAGTAAGCCTGCCCTTGCGCCATCGAGAAGGCCTGGACGCCGTCCTCGAATGGTGGCATAGGTGCTCCCGGCTGTAGAAGGGTCGCGGGCTCCATGAGCGCGGTACCGTGAGCGGCGAGAAGGAAAGCCCTCAGCAGCGATGACCCACGGGGACGCGCTTACGGTTCGTAGTTCGTAGACTGCGCCATTGTAATGAAGAAGAAAGAACACAGAGACAACGCCCTTGCTGCGGGCCGGCTGTTCTTATTCTGCTCGTCTTCTCTTCTGCTTCGTGCTAGCCGAGCGCGAGCCCATGCTACGCTGCCGCTCATCGTCATCACAATATATATATATATATATATATATATATATATATATATATATATATATATATATATATATATATATATATATATATATATATATATATATATATATATATATATATATATATATATATACACACACACACACAGAATGATCAATAACTGCGATGTACCTAGTAATTCGATTCTCGGTGTGCACAACAGAACGCGACTATGTTTGGAAAAAAAAAAAGTACGAGGAATGCGACCGTTGTTGCACTACGTCAGAGCGGAACTCCCATGGGAGTGACAAAATTTGAATGACGGCGTGCCGCGGCCGTATGCTTTCGTGAAAAGCTGCAGGTCATCGCACTTGTGACGACGTATCACCTCACTTTTGTGCGTACTGTCACGTGCTTATTCCTTCCTGTCGAACTGTGCATAGGAAAACTGGAATAGCAACCTTTTCTTTGTCTGCGAAGCATAAGAAGTCCCGCCATATCAACGAAGTGAATGATGATGAGTGGGCGAAGGTACGGAGATTAAATGCGGTAAACCGTGAATCCTCCGTACATTTTAACGCGATAGCGTTAAAGACCTCGTTTCCCAGAAATTAAGGCGTCGGCGTCATTGGTTGTGAGCGAAAAATCATCTTGTCTGTGACCGAAAGATCGAGAAAGATGCAAAGAAAAGAAATAATAAAAATTTCCGGGTCCGAGTGAGGATCGAAATCGGGCCGTCTGCGCGGCAAGCAGCTGTTCTACCACACAGCCACGCCTCTGCTTGGAAATACAGTGAAAATAACTTCCTCTGCTTGGAAATGCAGTGAAAATAACTTCCATGCTTCGCAAACGCAAGGGTACTTTATATAGGCGTCGCAATTGTGGGGTCTGTGAATGAGATATGAGCCGCTCTCGGAGCACACGAACACAGTAGACACGGTCGGACCAAACCAACATCGTGTACATTTATTTAACTGCTTTTACAAGACGAGCTCGCTAGCCGAATCATAAATCAAACGCTAACAAAACCAATTATACAAATTCCAATACGCTCAATCAACATAACAACAACCACAAGGTAACGCGAAGGCGGCGTCGTGGACGGTCGACTCACCACGAGGGGCCCGACGGGAAGCGACCCGCGGCTGTCGCATCCCGCCTACCCCCTGCAGGAAGACGTCCGTCCCGATCGCCGCCCCGACGCCAAAGAGACTCGAACTTTTCCCGTGCCCACCAGCTTCGCCGCCCAGCGGCGCTACCGCGCTAACCTTAACGATGATGATGATAATCACCCGCGCGAGCACAACGCCACCTTCCGCTCGGCGGCCGTCAACCCAAACTGCGGCTTATCCGCGAGACGCGCGCGCCATGAGGTGCAAACGACCTTACAGGGGGGTGATAGCACCCCCACATCCTCCCAACCTTAATTCAAAACACCCCGGTAAAAAAAAAGAAAACAGCGACACAAGCTCTACGAAAGAAAACAACACATGTCCGAATGTCCGTGCACTGCAACACAGCCGCTGGTCGACACCGAATGTCCGTGCACTGCAACACAGCCGCTGGTCGACACCGCTGCACTGGCTCGACGACTTGACATCAGTCCCAGACCCGCAACGACAACGTGGCCGTCTGCGCGAGAAAGCGTCACTCGCGCCGGCACGTCCTCCGGTTGCGAGCAGCACCCACGAGGCCGCCGGTCTGCAGGCCGCTGCGCAGGTCCCAGGCATGTCCATCTCCCGAGATGTTTCGACCGCACTCCTGGCCAGTGGCGAAGACGATGTGCAGAGGACAGCCAGCCGCGGGTTACATCAATCCCGCTGCGTACACGCAAAAACATTCTCGACAGAACGGTGCGGTAGGACAAAGAAAGGGAGCTACGGGCTCATCGCCCTCGTGGTACGGTGTTCAGTACGGCTAGCAAAAACATCGGCGGTGACCGAGACGCCCGGTTCATCCAAAACAAAGGTTGCTTTTCTTAGTTCGTGCATCGCAAGATAAGAGGGAAGCAGAGTGCAACACCTCAACGCCACGATCCAACGGGTTGTGTCCCGACAGGCAGCTCCGCAGAGCCTTAGGCCTAACGAGTCGCTTGACAACAACCGGCATCCACCCAGCACCCAGCATAGGCGCAGAAGAGGCGGTCGCGAGGAGACATCAGCTCTGTAAGGTGGCCCTACCCGCTCGCCGCACACAGCAGCTTACCGAGCGATCGGCGCCCACCGTCCCGGACGGTGTCACGACGCCCCGGCGTCGAGCCGCAATACAAGACAGCAACGACGCCCGACTCCCTGAGCCAAAGAGAAAGAAGCTATTTACAGAAAACTCGGACCACCTATGAGGCTTCCGTACTCACTCGCTTCGGGCTTGGCCTACAATCCACGTGCTCTAAGCCTTGCTCTCCCCAGGATGCGGACCACGTGGCTCTCGTACCAACAACTCAACGACGTTTTTAAAAGAACAACAACCACTTGCGAGCAGAAAAAGAACTCAACGTGCCGACAAGTTCAAACACGCCTCAGCAACCGATCTCCTCACTCTCAAAAAAGCACGCCGCCGACGCTAGCGATGAACATCCCTCCCTAGGCCTACTCTACCCCGGCTTAAAAAAAGGTTGTTCCGAACCGCGAAAACTGTCGTCCGATGCTCCAAGAGCCCCACGTTGGGCAGCCAGTGTGGGGTCTGTGAATGAGATATGAGCCGCTCTCGGAGCACACGAACACAGTAGACACGGTCGGACCAAACCAACATCGTGTACATTTATTTAACTGCTTTTACAAGACGAGCTCGCTAGCCGAATCATAAATCAAACGCTAACAAAACCAATTATACAAATTCCAATACGCTCAATCAACATAACAACAACCACAAGGTAACGCGAAGGCGGCGTCGCGGACGGTCGACTCACCACGAGGGGCCCGACGGGAAGCGACCCGCGGCTATAGTACCGCGGCTGTCGCATCCCGCCTACCCCCTGCAGGAAGACGTCCGTCCCGATCGCCGCCCCGACGCCAAAGAGACTCGAACCAGGGTTACCAGATGGCGCAAACCTCAAACAGCCAAATAGGACTCCGCAGTAGCCCAAATGTAGCCAAATGCGTAAATTTGAAGTAGCCCAAAAATAGCCCAAATCATTTGTTTCGCGGAGATTTTTTTTTTTTTTTGGCGCTTGAATTACTTTTCCGCAAAAAATCCGCCTATTAGTTTCTTGGTAAGCAAAGTAGGGTGTTCAGTAACCGGCAGCCCAAACGGCGCATTTTTTCTTTTCTTTTTTTTTTTGCTGCCGTATGAGGGAATCAGTTGTATCGCATAATATATTTTGTTTTTGCCATCCAAAATGATGGTTTGGTGACTAGAATATTTTTATTGTCACCTAACAACACAGAACCTTCCGTGAAAAACGGAAGGAAGATGAAAGCTTATGTACCAGTGGCGTAGCCAAGGGGGGGGAGGAGGGGGGGGTTGGGGGAGTTCAACCCCCCCCCCCCCCCCCGAAATTTTCAATTTTGCTTGCGTATATATACACGCACACATACAAACGTACGCACGAACATACATAAAGTATGCTTGAACCCCCCCCCCCCCCCCCGAAAAAAAATTTCTGGCTACGCCCCTGTTATTTACAACATTGCGAAAAATTAAGCGCATAAAACCTCTTACAAGCAGGTGTAAAAGTTGACTGTAACCACATGCAACTGTAGTAGCGAAAGGTAAAACGTTATTTACAAGCACCATGGGCGTAGCTAAGGAGGGGGGGGGGTTCAACCCCCCCCCCCCTCCGAAAGTTTTCAATTTTGCTTGCGTAATATACACGCACACATACAAACGCACGCACGAACATACATAAAGTATGGCTGAAATCCCCCCCTCCCTACCGAAAAACATTTCTGGCTACGCTCCTGACGAGCACACAGTAAGATATCACGTAGCTGTATAGAAAAGACAAAAGAAAAAAAAAACATTGAAAAAAGAACAAACCAAATATATGAAAGTAGGCAAGAAAAAGAACTTGGGCAGAATCGGCTGATTTGGAAGCCAGCTGTCCTTCCATATCGCTGAAGCACCCACAGGCGCCAGGTCGTCAGTAAAAAGCTCTCGTGGACTGCAAGATGAGCAACCAGGACCAGCTTTACAACTTGAGCTCATCAGAGGACCCGGAACATGGCTTCCTCGGTCTTCTCTCCAGAAATAATGCCACGGGTAGAGTGTGACGTCACATCGGTTGAGCGTGACGTCACAGACAGGTTCTCTGCGCTGGGTACCCAAACATGGCGGCCAACGTGACTTTTTATCTCATTAGAGAGTGTCAATGCAGGTGAGGACACACAGTCGTTTCCTGCCCGCGTTCTTTAGTGCTCCCCCCGCTTTCTTCCGTTCGCCAGCCACGCCAAGTGTGAACACGACGTGTAACGACACGAACCAGCTTTCAAAGGAGACTCAAGCACACTCAAGCAACCCCCCCCCTCCCTGCCCCCCTACGCAAGGTGAAGACGATTTCTCCCAGCATTCGCGCAGTTTTCGGCACTGCTGCTCTTTCGGAGATGCCGGCGAGGTGCCGATGTAGTCCCTAGAAGTTTGGGGAATACCACACCCAAAGGCAAGCGGGTCTTTCGGACTTGCCGTCGCCTTCATGTAACCGCTCGAAGTTTGTTGCCAAGTCGATAGCTATGTAGCCCAAAAATAGCCACATAGCCAAACAGAAAAATTCGACGCCAACTCGAACACAATGTAGCCCAATTGGGCTATTAATAGCCCAATCTGGTAACCCTGACTCGAACTTTTCCCGTACCCACCAGCTTCGCCGCCCAGCGGCGCTACCGCGCTAACCTTAACGATGATGATGATAATCACCCGCGCGAGCACAACGCCACCTTCCGCTCGGCGGCCGTCAACCCAAACTGCGGCTTATCCGCGAGACGCGCGCGCCATGAGGTGCAAACGACCTTACAGGGGGTGGTAGCACCCCCACACAATATAACATGTAATATCCCAGGAATATTGCGTGGTACATGCGTACATTGCCATCGGGCGTCAGAATATGTGACTATCATACCGAGTTCGTAGTTTAAAGCCGGCCACCCATTACAAACGGCACACACCTTACTGCGCGTATTCCCTTAATACCCCGTAGTGGGTGCATAGCAAGTTCGAAAATATTTCCCGCTGATAATTGCTCGTGGTTTAAAGCATGCTACCCATTACATAGTTGCACTAAATGATTCAAGTGCGCACTAGGTACAGGATATCGCTATCGCGTTCAACTCTTAAAGGCGAAGCTTTAGGGGTCGCCCAATTTTTCACAATGCTTGCCGATTTGCTTGACCCAATTCCGCCTTGGCGCGCCTTAATTCAAATTTCGCCACTTCCCTGTCACGTGTCATGTTTGTGTTCCGCCGCTCTCCGCGCGCCGGGCGCGATCAGTTGCGATTTCTCCCGTCAAGTTCGATGATGAAAATCTCTAACTACGTGCAACTTTTGCGATTTCTAAAAAAATAGGTATGGCATAAATTGACAGGCACTACAACTTTGTAATATAAACGCTTGCCCTCAGGTCAATAATTAAAAAGGTAATTAACAAGTTCTAGGAGCGAAGCACCTTAGAGTCTCGGCTTGTCCGTTGTGAGTTGTCCGGCACAGCACATGCAAGGACCACCTATACGCCATGGCGATGACGATGACGCTGATGACGATGAAGAATAAGCGCGTTCCAGACCACACATTCTCTTTCAGCCATAGATGAAAACGATCGTGAAAGCGCTCTCGCCCGCGAAAGGCAAAGCGGCAACGCCGACAAGCTGCTACTCCGAGGTTGAGGGCGCGGGAAGCGGCGGCTCAACGGCAAAACACATTGTATATACTGTACACACGCGTTGTCACTCATTTACATGCGCGAGTGGGCAATGTCACGGGTGCTTTACGGTAAGAACGACCCCCAGTGCTTCGCACACTCTTCATGATTCACTTCGTGGAGTTGCGTGGAATTTTTGTTGATTAGTCGCAACTGCGGCAAAGTATTTCCGCCTCGACGTGGGGTTCGTGTGCGAAAATGACAGGCCTCACTGTCATAGGATTTTCATACAAAATCTGCATTGCTTAAAAAAAAGCACCCTGTATATACACTTTGCCTCCGTTTAGTTCCCGTTGTATTTTCTTTTTGTCACTGTTATGCTTTGTATAATTTTCGACAATTTTTCCTTATTTTGTTATTGTTTGTATTTAAGTTGTGCATGTATATAATCTTTTGTTGCTCCCCTTACGCCAATGCCCTGTTGGGCCTGTAAGGTATTTTGAATAAATAAATAAATAAAATAAAAAGCAATGTTCAACCACTATCGCTGATGTGCGCAGGTACCTGAACAATTGTAAACAATCCCGAACACACCTCTGGCGAGTATACTCACACTGTCAGAGATGTGCGTCAGTTACGTGGACGGATAAATGGCTCTGTTATTTTTGAACTGGTATAGCGCATTATGGCAAAGAAAAAACGGCCGACCAGATCGACACAAGAGGACAGAGCGCTCTTGTGTCGATCTGCTCGGCCGTTTTTTCTTTACCATAATGCGCTATACCAGTTCAAATACGACTAACCAACTCGCTCAATCTTCAACCCTTCTGTTATTTTGCTAGGCGTTGGCATCATTAAAAAAAGATCTGTTTTCGTATGAACATTGTTCCTGACCGCACGGCTCTGCTTGCCCGGAATTAGGCTGAGCTTATTTTCTGCCCGTATCGTCTTTCGTCTCCTGTTTCCAAGTCTGATCAAATCAGCTGACGTTTCGGAACAGGATACGGGTTCTTTGTTCACTGAGCAGGACTGCCGGAAGTCGCTGACAATTATATCTGCAAGTCGTTGTCACGTAATTGACAACGACTCAATTATGTTGTCAATTATGTTTTCAATTATGTGACAATTATGTTATGTTGTCAGTTATGTGGCAACGTTGTCAATAGTGTGACAACCATACAATTGACGATGACTTCCAGCTCAGCGAACAAGGAACCCGTATCCGAAACGTCAGATCGTTTCATCAAACTTACCGTGCTTCACCTGGTCTAATGCCTGATCAGGCAATCGAACTCTCGTCGAGGTTGTACGCGAAGGAGAACGAGAGTGAGCTTCCTTGCTGCGCCAATTATGACGCACTGCCTTTGAATGTGTCAAATTCACACAGAATAATCCCAGCTGGGCACCCAGCATTACATTGAAAGAAAGCAATGTGTTGTTTTGTGCTAGTTTCAGTAATTAAAAAAGTCACAGTTTCGCCACAAGGGCGAAGCAACGAATGCGATAGCAAGAAATTGGAATGTCACACGAAGATCGACGACCAGCTGGATACTTAGAGCTTCCCGCTGAAGCACAAAGAAGGACGCTCGAAAACGACGCACAGGTATACACAGGACAAGCGTGAACTAGCAACTATCACAGTTGTTACGCCTTAATGTTTGAGCAACGCGCAGCAAATGTCGACAACGCAGAACCCGACGCTCTTAGATATTTCTTCTTTTAAAGTGCTGCGCGCGGAATGACCCCTCTGCGTCTCCTACCACGCGGTGGCGCCTGACGCAAGGTGTGGGCGGTGTTCTTTTCTTTTCTTTTTTTTTTTTCGTTCCACATCACGAGTGGGTACAGAATGGGGCTCCCTTTTTCGTGCGTGTCTCACGGGCAGCTTTCAAATGGAAAGAAAATGTAGGAGCGTTGCGTGATAGAAAACACGCTCAAGCTCCTGTGCGATCTGCATACCGCCAGCGGTAAATGGCGTCTATAAATAGCTTGCCGCTATTATTATGCCGGCGCATGCATGGCGTGTGTCTAAGTGGTCTAACGCAGCACGCTGCGGAGCGGCGGGTCACTGGTTCGAATCCCCGGTCGGGTGCCTTGGAATTTTTTTTCTTTGTGCCTTTTTTTTATACATATACATACATATACATGTGGGAGGTATGTGGGAGGTACATGACATGGGCCGGGCACGTAGCGCGTAGGCAGGATAACCGCTGGTCATTAAGGGTAACTGACTAGATTCCAAGAGAAGGCAAACGCGTGAGGGGGGAGACAGAAAATTAGGTGGGCAGATGAGATTAAGAAGTTTGCAGGTATAACGTGGCAGCAGAAAGCACAGGGCCGGGATGAATGGCGGAACATGGGAGAGACCTTTGCCCTGCAGTGGGCGTAGTCAGGCTGATGATGATGATACATATATATATCCGGGGCATGACGGCGACGGCAAAAATCATCCGAGAGTGTCCATATAATTGCTATCGCAATAATTGTAATTAGCATATAATTAAATATTTAATTATTCTGCAGTCTGTCATGTTCAGTTTCGACATAAAAAGAATGAAATCATAGGCTACAAATGTGTGTACAATTAGTTCTTGGTTGTATTCATTTCGAGAAAAGAAAAGTAGTATCAGTACTTTTGACGTTGGTTCAGGAACGTCGAACGACCCGTCGGACACCTTCACCAAAGTGATCACTTACAGTCATACTCGGAACACTGAGGTTAACTCAAGACATGTTAACTACGGAGAAGGTTCAGTTCATCCACTGAGAAACGTTGCTTGCTCTCTTTTGGCCACAAATTTACACAAGAAGCGTCAACGAGTTGCGTACAGAAACGTAGCCACCGCCGCTGAAGGACATGACAGACGAGTCCTGGCGGCCATTTTGTTGCCTTTTTAATAAGGGTTGCATTTTTGTATGCATAAGAATTAAATCGTGCCTTAAAATACAAATTTTAAAACGAGCATGGTGTCCGAGCATTGTATTGTTCGATTCAGTATTCTTTGAACCCGTCGATCGGCTTTTCCGATTTCCATAGTCTCACACAGCTGAGAGGTATTGAACACAGGTACACACTAAACAATCATCAGCCACTAAAAAAAAGTTCAACGCACTACACTTAACCGTCATATAACTAAATATATGCTGTTCTAAAGCTAAATCTCAAAAGAGGACACCTGCAAGGGGTCTGCCCCCCCCCCCCCCCACCTCCAGCCTGACCAAGGGGGGGGTTCACTATACTTAACTGTCAAGTAACTCAAACATAGATGATTGAAGGAACGAAGTGGCGATTTAAGGGCTCGTTTTAGGGGCGAAGCTCCTTAGGGCCTAGCCTTGTCGGCGTCCGTCACGCTACACAAAACCGAAACCGAAACTGAACACCTGTACAACGAAAACATCTGTGTACATCAATCAAGCATATGACAGCACAATAAAATGTTGTTAACCAGATCAAAATTAAAGGCCACAACGCCGCACAAACAACGACATTTAAGCACCCATAAATCAAAGCATATGACCGAATAAATGGTTAACAAGAACGAAATTAGACACTGTTAACCAGCACAAAATATAAAGCCACAATACCGTAAAGCACCGACATCTAAGCACCCATCAATCAAACCATATGACAAAAAAAAGGTTTAACAGTAGACTAATATTGTCAATGCTATATATGACGGAACAATATAAAACACCAGAAGCACAAACCCTTTGTACTAGTCGGCCATTTCAACGTAAACATTATGAACCTTAGGCCCTAGCTTTGTCGTCGACGCTCACTGCCCGCTGTCATGGTGGTTAGAAAACCGTTGCAGTAGTCGAAACGTGTGTGTATGTGAATCGATTCACGGTTACCGGACGATCCCCGTGCTTCGCCCACTCATCATCGTTCATTTCGTGGATATGCGTGGATTTGTTTTCTTTGTTAGACACAATATTATTGAGAACTAACAGGCAACGATGCCTAGGAAAGTATAGGGGATGTTGTTAGTATAGTAATTGTAATGTAAATGTGAAGAAAGAAAAGTGGACAAAAAGGTAATTCTTGCCGTTGGCAGGGACCGAACCTGCAACCTTCGAATATTTTTAGATGCACGTATATGCCCCATAAAGCGGACGGGGGGATGACCGCCGCTGTGGCTCAGTCGGTATAGAGCAGGGGTGGACGAAAAGATAACTTGCTTCTGTCAGAGACCGAACCTGCCCCCCCCCCCCCCCTGCCATTACCTTCTTCTTGCCTGGCCCTTGCGGGGCTGTGACTGAGATGAGTTTGAGACCCCTGGTATAGAGCATCGGACGCCTTACTCGAAGGTCGCAGGTTCGGTCCCTGACAGGGGCAAGTTATCTTTTCGACCACTTTTCTCTCTTCACATTTCCTTGGCATCATTGTCTGTTAGTTCTCATTCATATTGTGTCTATCAAATATATGATGTTCTAAAGCTCAAGGGGGCGGGGGGCACTTGCAAGGGGTGTCCGCCCCCAGCCTGTACACAAGGGGGGGTTCAGACCCGCCTGACCTCCCCCCCAATGATTTACGCCAATGCTACTTACCGACAGCAAGCAGTACGATGAAGATCGAGCACCGCATCTTCGCCGCTGCCACACAACCAGTTCTCTACACGGAACAGGTCTTTATCTGATGAAGCAAGGATAGTATTTGGAGACGATGGCGAAATGTGTCACTTTCCGTGACGTAATATCTCGTCTCGTCCAATGCGTGAAGCGATTTCCCCGCGCGCCGCAATCAGCTCCTCAGCGGAAGCAATTTGATGTGCTTTGTGTGAGTTTGAGGAGAGAACAACTTTATTGACTGCAGAATCGATTAGGTTCCAGTAATTAATTGTAATTCGTACGTAATTAAATAATTAATTATTCTGCAGTCTCCATTTCGACATAAAAAGAATGAAATCATATAGGCTCCAAACGTGTGTACAACTAGTTTCTGGTTTTGTTCATTTCGAGAAAAGAAAGGTCTTGACGTTGCTTCTGGAACGTCGAACATCGTGGTGCCTTCGCAAAGTGATCGGCTACAGTGCACCACACTGAGGTTCAGTCACGACTACGCAGAGGGTTCAATTGATATAATTAACAATGTATCTTGTTCTCTTTTGGTCACAAATAAGTCGACACAACTAGCATAAACAAGTTGCGTACAGCCACCACCGCCACCGAAGGGGATGGAGACGGATCCTACTCACCGGCGGCCACCAGCACGATCAAGATTGAGCACCGCATTTTCTCCACTGCTACACAACCAGTTTTCTACACGGAACAGGCCTTTATATGATGATTGTATTTCGGGACGATGTCGAAATGTGTCGTGACGTAATATCTCGCCTCGTCCAGAGCGTGAAGCTAGTTCCAGCTTATCGGCGGAGGCGACTTCACGGCTTCGATAACATAATCGGGGGGCGGTTCCTGAAACGTATTGTCTCCGCTGAGCGCCGATAAGGAACGGACCTTTCGAAATTGCTGCGCTCTGTTACGAGGTACGACGTGCGCATATCGCCCACAACGCAAACGCCGTCGAGGTTGCACTGGCGATTACTGCCAGCCACGAAAGACAAAGGACCGAGCAACATTTACATAATAGACAGATTCAGTTGGGCGTCTGCAGCAGCTCTGCGGACGCCCAGCCCTTTCCAATGGCAGACTGCGTCCGCACAGCCGTTCTGGACGCTCAACTAAATTTGTCTGATAACCCTTTCAGTGGCGGTGGCTACGTTTGTGTATGCAATATTGTTATGCTAGCTGTGTCAACTTGTGGCCAAAAGAGAATACATTGCTCATTAAATGAACTGAACCATAGTCAGTATGTCGTAAGCTGTGTAGCCGATCACTTTGGTGAAGGCACTACGACGTTCGATGGGTCGTTGCCGCGTTCCAGATACCAACGTCGAGAGTGCTTTTCTCGAAATGAACAAAACCAAAAACTAGTTGCACACACTTTTGGAGCCTATGATTTCATTCTTTTGACGTCAAAATGAAACATGACCGACTGCAGAATGATCAAGTATCAAATTACATGCTAATTGCAATTAATGAGATTAAAGCTCACAGAAAACAACACATCATTTTCTTTTTTGGAATGTAATATTGAGTGCCTTGGAATTGTGTTATGTGAATTTGACACATTCCTGGACATCATAATTCGCGCCTGAAGGGGATAAACAAGTTGTGTACATAAACGTAGCCACAGCAGGGGATCGTCGCGTAACCCCCCTGCTTCTTGCCCCCGGGGATGCGCTCGGCTCGCTGTGCTTCCTTGCTCTAGGGGGGGGCAATTTGCTCCCCCGTGCCTCACTTGCGAGCCGTGCCTCCCTCTGCCGAATGAAGCCCTTAGAAGGGGTGTGTCCTGGCCTAGCCGCACATTCCCACGTCACGTGGTGTGGGAACCTTCGCGATTGCTTTAGAGAGTACTGATAAGATTGCGCGCACGAAGCGATCAGGGCACTTAAAGGGGACATGACACCCAATTTTTAGGGGCGAAGCTCCTTAGGGCACAGGCTAGTCCCGCGCCGTCCGTCGTAGCCACCGTGTAGTGGAATGTACCCACTACACGTGATAACGATGACGCTGATGACCATGAAGAATAAGCGCGTTCCAGACCACACATTCTCTTTCTGTCATGGATGAAAACGATCGCGAACGCGCTCTCGCCCGCGAAAGGCAAAACGACAACGCCGACAACAAACGTTCCCCTGAGCTTAACGTCATATATGACGAAAACAAAATCAGGGGAACCCCCTCCTTGTGGTCCGTAGAGCTCTTGAACCAAATCATCATCTACCCCATATGTAAATAATAAAACATTGCGTATATACTTTATCAATATGTAAATAATGAAACATTGTGCATATACTGTATGTATAATCACACCACACCCCCGCGTTTGTGTGTCAGGTCTTTGTATGATGATTGCGTGGGCAAAATTTACGGAGGATTGACGGTTTACCAGATTACCTCCGGAGCTTCGCCCACTCATCATCATTCACTTCGTGGATATGGCGTGTTTATGGTAATCTGTGCTACGTGCATTAATCCTTGAACATTCACAAATAAGCTGACGAAAATTTATTGGTCGAGCACTTTATTTATAATTGAATATTTTTACAAACACGCCAGCAGTCATGGGCACGTTACCAGTAAAAAGTAACAGTGTTACAGTTACCTAAGCCAAAAAAAGTAACTCTGTTACAGTTACAGTTACCGAGTTTCCAAAAGTAAATTGTTACAGTTACCGCGAAAAAGTAACGTCGTTACTTTTCCGTTACCGTATAAAATAAGTAATGGATTACATACCAAACAATAGAATTAATTAAAAAAACATATGAAGAGGTACGGAAAGTGCGTAACGAGTGTAGACGACGTCCATTGAGCATTGACGTGCATTCCCTACGTTCTTCAAGGTGTACCAGACTCTGTTCGGAGAGTTTTGCGTCCGCTGAGGTGAGCATACAAACCGTTGGGACGCGTGTTCGCGAAGACCGCACACCTGCGGGCGATCACTGCGGGATCATCTAGTACGATGCGGGAATTTCGAAGCGACATAATTACATCGGTGAAACGGGCAGCAAAGGACCAGGAAAGGAAACGTTGCCAAAGTGAACTATGCAACGCGTTCTTAGACGGAGCTTGTTGAACACTGCTGGACAGGGCATAGCTTTGACCTAAACAATGCGACAACGCTGCCTCATGACCGGAAGGGGGGGCACTTCTGGAAACGTTTGCAAGCACGTGATCGACATCCACTCATTTTCCTTTTTGTTGCGAGTTTATGCTGAGGATGCCACCTCCATAGGAGGCGAGACATTTGTCATTTTCTTAATAATTGATGTGTGAAGTCGAAGTAGACCTCTGAGCATCAGCTTTAAAAAATAGCTTCGTAGTTGACGGCCTTCCGACTTTCAGCTGTTTCGCTCTGCTTAAACACGATCATCTCGGAGAGTCAGACGAAGAAGAGAGCTAGATGTGCCTCCTCAAAAAAAGGGACGTGAACTCAGGAAGCCGTTCAGCTGCAACGTGATCGATTTACGACATGTAGTTTACTCCCTAAAATTAGGCAGATCCAAAGTACCATGGGAATCGATGTTATGCGAAGGTGACTGGGTTGTAGTTTTTTTATTTAGCGAAACGTTATGAATTAAATTACACTAAAGATATGTACAAATGTTGCACACACTGACATATGTTGAACAGTCGCATATGTTTCATGTAACCAGTTGTTTACAGTTGTGTAACGATGCCAACAGAAACATGGGTATTGCCAACACCAGAAGCCGTAAGCTGATATGCAGAGCTTGTGCTCGCAAGGATGGTAGCCCTGGATAGGGCTACGTAAACCAACTACAGTGGATGGCACTTAAGTATACAATTGACATTAACCCGACATGACTCCTTCATCATAGGAGTACGTATGTAATGTTTTTAAAATGAGATAGCCAGCACAACAACCACAACTGACGTTTCCCCCGCCTGCAGAGGGTCTTTGTCCAAAGCAGCTTGGAGATCTGACGTAGCTCTGTGGTAGAATACTTGATTGCCACTCAGAATGCTTGGGTTCGATTCCTGCTGGGACTGATTTCTATTCTTTGAATTCGTCGCGTCAACGCCGTTGATGTCAGTTTTCCTCAACGCTGTCGCCTTTAAATTACCAGTGTCAATGCCACCAACGTATAGATAGATAGATACGTAGAGATACACGCTCAAATTACTTGCAGTAAGCAAAAAATGCTACGCATTTAATACGGTCTTCTGCGCAGAAGATATTCTTCTTAGTGACATCTTCTCCTAAACTGCGAGGGAAGCCATATTGTCGAAAGTTGAAAGGTGGAGAGAATATGGTAAAGAAGAACGTTTAAATACGAGAAGAGCGTTTAACGAGTGTTGATGTTGGATAATTTTTTATAAAAACAAAAGTAACTGTAACGGTATTTTCCGTTACAGTTACTGTGTAAAAAAACTTCCCCATCTCCCGCTAAAGGGGACCATGTGTGTATGCGAAGCAGCGGGGTGATGGTTAGCTTGAGCGGGAGAAACGTCGCCGCTCTCGTTTCGCGGCAGCGGCCCGGGCGCTTATCGCGAGCGATAGAATTGGCCGCCTCGTTGCCAGGATGACCCGCGTGAGCTGGTACCCAGATGATATCGCGGCGCTGCACAGGAGACAGAATGAGGCGTGCTCCGTCATTTTCATACCGCGAAACTACCGTGGTGCTCCCAGCGGTCTATGCAGCTGTCGCACCACCTGTCATGCGCGCCGCTCCGTAGAGAATTCCTAGAGGAGAGAACGGGGGGGGAACCGTAGGAGAGGAGAGAGAGAGGGGACGCGCATGCGCTGTGGGGATGCCAGAACCGCTTCGTAGAGTAGAGGATTCCTAGAGGAGAGAAAGGGGGTGAGCGTAGGAGAGAGGCGAAGAGGACGCGCATGCGCTGTGGGGATGCGGGACGCGGGCTCCGTAGAGTAGAGGATTCCCAGAGTAGAGAAAGGGGGGTGAGCGTAGGAGAGAGGCGGAGAGGACGCGCATGCGCTGTGGGGATGCGGGACGCGGGCTCCGTAGAGTTGACGATTCCCAGAGTAGAGAAAGGGGGTGAGCGTAGGAGAGAGGCGAAGAGGACGCGCATGCGCTGTGGGGATGCGGGACGCGGGCTCCGTAGAGTAAAGGATTCCCAGAGTAGAGAAAGAGGGTGAGCGTAGGAGAGAGGCGGAGAGGACGCGCATGCGCTGTGGGGATGCGGGACGCGGGCTCCGTAGAGTAAAGGATTCCCAGAGTAGAGAAAGGGGGGTGAGCGTAGGAGAGAGGCGAAGAGGACGCGCATGCGCTGTGGGGATGCGGGACGCGGGCTCCGTAGAGTTGACGATTCCCAGAGTAGAGAAAGGGGGTGAGCGTAGGAGAGAGGCGAAGAGGACGCGCATGCGCTGTGGGGATGCGGGACGCGGGCTCCGTAGAGTAAAGGATTCCCAGAGTAGAGAAAGGGGGGTGAGCGTAGGAGAGAGGCGAAGAGGACGCGCATGCGCTGTGGGGATGCGGGACGCGGGCTCCGTAGAGTTGACGATTCCCAGAGTAGAGAAAGGGGGGTGAGCGTAGGAGAGAGGCGAAGAGGACGCGCATGCGCTCTGGGGATGCGGGACGCGGGCTCCGTAGAGTAAAGGATTCCCAGAGTAGAGAAAGGGGGGGGGGGGAGCGTAGGAGAGAGGCGAAGAGGACGCGCATGCGCTGTGGGGATGCGGGACGCGGGCTCCGTAGAGTAGAGGATTCCCAGAGTAGAGAAAGGGGGTGAGCGTAGGAGAGAGGGGGGAGAGAACGCGCATGCGCTGTGGGGATGTGGGACGCGGGCTCCGTAGAGTAAAGGATTCCCAGAGTAGAGAAAGGGGGGTGAGCGTAGGAGAGAGGCGGAGAGGACGCGCATGCGCTGTGGGGATGCGGGACGCGGGCTCCGTAGAGTTGACGATTCCCAGAGTAGAGAAAGGGGGTGAGCGTAGGAGAGAGGCGAAGAGGACGCGCATGCGCTGTGGGGATGCGGGACGCGGGCTCCGTAGAGTTGACGATTCCCAGAGTAGAGAAAGGGGGGTGAGCGTAGGAGAGAGGCGAAGAGGACGCGCATGCGCTGTGGGGATGCGGGACGCGGGCTCCGTAGAGTAAAGGATTCCCAGAGTAGAGAAAGGGGGGTGAGCGTAGGAGAGAGGCGAAGAGGACGCGCATGCGCTGTGGGGATGCGGGACGCGGGCTCCGTAGAGTTGACGATTCCCAGAGTAGAGAAAGGGGGTGAGCGTAGGAGAGAGGCGAAGAGGACGCGCATGCGCTGTGGGGATGCGGGACGCGGGCTCCGTAGAGTTGACGATTCCCAGAGTAGAGAAAGGGGGTGAGCGTAGGAGAGAGGCGAAGAGGACGCGCATGCGCTGTGGGGAATGCGGGACGCGGGCTCCGTAGAGTAAAGGATTCCCAGAGTAGAGAAAGGGGGGGGGGGAGAGCGTAGGAGAGAGGCGAAGAGGACGCGCATGCGCTGTGGGGATGCGGGACGCGGGCTCCGTAGAGTAGAGGATTCCCAGAGTAGAGAAAGGGGGTGAGCGTGGGAGAGAGGGGGGAGAGAACGCGCATGCGCTGTGGGACGCGTGCGCCGCTCCGCAGAGTAGAGGATTCCTAGAGTAGAGAAAGGGGGGTGAGTGTAGGAGAGGAGAGAGGGGGGAGGGGACGCGCATGCGCTGTGGTGGTGTGGAACGCGGGATGCTGGCGAAATCTTGGCGCATTAGCTCGAGCACTTAATTTATAATTGAATATTTTTACAAACTATAAATTATTCGGTGACCGTGTCAAGGGGCCATGACACGCCGGTCCCTCAACAATTTGTTGTTTTCAGCGAAAACTAGAAGTAGAGCGTCTATTATACAGACATGAAAAGTGGGCCGGAAAAGGATATTTTAGTGCAAAATAGGCAGTCGCCGGCCGTAAAGCCCGCCCACAACCGGTGACCGCCATTTTGTCATGGCACGTGTTACGTCATCTGCCGGACGGAAGCGGAGCCATCGTCTTCTACTGAAGTTCCAGCCTCTGCAAATCGTTCAATTTCACAGCTGAACTGAAGCATCTCGATTTCACGTGCAGCTGACCACGCAACAATATCGTTCGCCGGAATGCAGACGCTCGCACAGCTAGCTGCTTGTTACGTCACGGCTCGCGAGTGCGCCAATGTTGCCCGACTCTCAGGCCCCCCCGCGTGTTTGTAAAAATATTCAATTATAAATTAAGTGCTCGAGCTAATGCGCCAAGATTTCGCCAGCTTATTTGTGAAATCCCCAAGGATGAACCCACATAACATGGATTATGATCGAAAATTGGGTGTCATGACCCCTTTAACGCGATAGCGTTGAAGAGCTCGTTTCGCAGAAATTCCGGCGTCGGTGTCGTTGGTTGTGAGCGAAAAATCATCACCCTGACCGTGACCGCAAACTCGAGAAAGGTGCAAATAAAATAAATAATGAAAATCTTCAGTTCGATAGTGAGGATCGAACCCTGCAGGCTGCCCGCGTGGCAAGCAGGTGTTCTACCACAGTGCCCCGGTACTACTTGAAAGTTGTGCAGAAAAAAGAAAGGCCATGGAAGGAGTCGCCTGAACGCATGTGACATTGCGTGGCAGAGAGTCGCGCCGGACGTCAAAACACGTGACTTGCGCAACGAGTGGGTGAAAGGCCCACACAGACATGTCAGCTGCCTCAACAAAGTGGGCCCTTCGCAAAAGGAAGAATTATGGCGACACTGCACTTGCGGCAGGCATTGTGCGATAATTTGAAACGGCCAACGTTATACCGTTCAGGCATGCGGTGAGAAGAGAAGGCGATGCCCGATAACGCGTGCTACTGTTGAAAGGGCCCGTGACATTAGTCGGGAAGGCGCCCAACAAAGAGTGCACTATGCTCCAAGTAATCGGTCCATCAGAAGCTGAGAAAACGAATGTTTTGAAGCGATCACATGACGCATGGCACACACAAGGCCACGAGCCCGAGAGACGTGCCCGAGCGGTTCATCTCTGCGCCCTCGACGATCACTTGGCTTCCAACGGAGCATGAAAGCTGCGACATTTGTACGGCCTAGCGGTGTCATCAGCCGGTGCCGCATTTAGTTAGACGCGAGAGGGAATTAGTTTCGTTGTAAGCGGCGGCGTCTGCACGATGCTCAAAGTGCGAGGTTAAGGACGCATGCGAAGCGGAGGTGTCGCTGCGATTCGCAGTAAAAACTAAAAACGAAAACACGCCCACATTCCGTCTGTGTTGCTCTCAAGTTTTATTCATCCATTCAAGCAAATCGCCTTCTGTGGGCGACGTCAGAGAGGAGCGACGTCAAGACACTACCAAGGAGATGTTAAAAGAAGGCTGCTGGAGTGACATTTATTGCCCAAGAGTGAATCCCTGCCCACGAAAAGATGGCGGCCACAGCCGCCATCTTAGAAGGGGCATGATAAACTGTCGGCGTTCGGCGAAGGAACACGGGGAAGTTTATTGCATACTATAGCAGTTCAGGTGAGTACAACAGCTGCACCGGGTAACAAAATGACATGAGCGGGACGTACAAACAAGAGAGCATAGGTATATACGATGCAACTTATGGCCCTGCGATGCTATCACAGATCACGGATCAGTGGAAAAAAAAAAAAAAAAGACGAAGCGTTTTCCTCGCACGCCGGACGAGGCATATTTTTCGGGTCAGGTACTGCTCGAAGTTTGTGTTACTAATGTTCCTTAGTAAGCGTCGCATTCTTGGCAAATTTTATTGGAGATAAAGTTTCGTCTCGATGTGTTGCTTCGTCGGGAACAACTATCTTTTATTTTATAGTTAACCATTTACACTAACAGATGAAAGCCACTTGATCTTTCATACCCCTGTCACACGGCACGTGTAATGTCATTTGCAGCGAATGATATTCATAACGAATGTCATTACGATCTTGCATTCCGGGTCTACATGAAATGACATTCGCACTTTATGTCAGTGTTTATTAACAGGCTGCTATGATACCAAAAAGTTACAAATCGCGCATTTAATTCACATATTTTCTCTTCATTGTTAATAATACAATGATAAACGTTGTCCGGCTGATTCAAAATATACTGCGACACGATACAACAGCATCAGTAGAAAAAAGTCACAGTTTCACCGCAAGGGTGAAGCAATGAATGCGATAGCAAAAAATTGTAATGTTATACGAAGTGAGGCTGGCAGCTAACTCTTTTTGGATCCGATCTCACGCAACTCTAGAAAACGCTTGTTTAAGAGAATTCCCTTCGCGTTGAAAGCGCAGCACGTAGAAGGGTACGCCGGCCCGGCCGCCGAGAAGGGGAGATGAGAAGGGGAGATAACGCGCGCGCCCCCCGCTCGTAAAATCGAAGGTCGCTCGAGGGACCCCCCCCCCCCTCGCGTCTTTTCACGCTCACGAACGACGGGCGGGCCCGGTTATATATATACATATACATATACGGCAAATGACGCCGACGCGGACGCCGACGGCGCAAACCAGCCGCGAGTGTCCATATAATTGCTATCGCAATAAAAAAAGTCCTCGTACGTATCCAAAGCAAGACTAGCTTAAAGCCGTTCACAACTTGCCGTCGGCAATATTTGGGACCATGACAGCGTTCATGAATTTGATGATGATCAGTGCAAAGGAACGTTAATTGCTCTCCAGCTGCTGCGAATGAAGCCTCAGAACCGACTGGAGCGGCTCAAGCTTGCTATTGAAAAAAGATCACAGACGACGTGGGATTTGGAGCTGCGCCTACACGCCAATACATTTACGATGGCTGCTCTTTGGGCTTCGACTTCGTCGGCGGTTAACAGAGAACTGTGGTGCTTCCCAAGAGAGGAAAGTGGGTTTTAAAACACTCCCTAACCTGGTGTCCAACACGTGCGTCTGTATTCTGCTCCTGCGAGTGCTACCGCGGCGGCGCTTCACCAAAACAACAGTGAGCGTTTGTAAACATGGCTGACAGGAGGTACGAGCATCAAGTCGGAGTCTGGGAAAGAGAACATAGCTGCACAAATTGCTTCCACTATCGCGTTGTGCGTTAAAAAGTTACAACAACCTTTAATAAACATCTGAACATCGTTTACTCTTGCTTTAATATATCAATTTTGTAATCTATTGTCAAGCGCCTGTTGACGAGATTACACATGTCGCGCATGAGTTCGGTGAACACACTGAACGGGCGAATGTCATTAGGCGAGAATGTCATTCGCTATGCCCGCGTAGCAGCATGACATTACAGGTGCCGTGTGACAGGGGAGTGGACACCACCAGAAAAGAGCATGTGTCCGAGATCTTCGGAGGGCTGGCTTCACTTTTGCTGCCAAGGCATTGGGAGACTCCGGATTTCTTTTTTTTCATCCTCCTTGGGCACCACCAACTCATTCGTTCTCGTCCCCTCTGCCAGAAGAAGGGCAAGCGGTTTGACCGCGGCGCGCAGCGTTGCAAATTTCGGCAGACGTGAAGCATTGCACTCGTCAGCTCAAAATGGCTGGTGAGGGATAACGCAAGCGACACTTGAAGGCGAACATGTGTTTCGTAGTAAAGACTGCAGGTGACGAGCCGAGGCCTGCTTTTGACGTCCGCCGGCAGCAGGTAGTAATTGCTGGCAGATACGTCTTTCTTATTTTGTTTTTCTTTTTCCTATTTCGCGTGATGGCGGTTACGGACACCGGCGGCGGCGGACAACGACGGCGCCAAAAACGACGTTAGTGGAGCTGAAACACCCTTCCCTACATGCTGTAGGAAACCGGCCATGTAGGGAAGAAGAAGCACCTTAGTGTAAGCCAAAATCCGACGCAGTTTTCCGACGGCGATCGTGGAGCGGAAACACACATGCCCGGTTTGGCACCACCTCATCAGAGAAATCTCTCTCAAAAGACCGCCCAGGTTAGCGGAGCCGAAAGCCTACATGCCTTTGTCGTAACCTTGCGCTGTTGCTAATCGGGCAAATGTCTGAATAAAGAAAAAGAAATAACGCGCCAACCCTTACAGCTTGAAATATAGGCCGAAGACTCGTCGACTTTGCTAATTCTACAAATTTAATCAGCTCGGCCGCTCGGTCATCACAGCAGCTGATATTCCCGTCGCCACTTGAAAGCTGTTTATCTCGGGCGCTCTTCCGCCCACCTTGTGGCAGCCAAGGCCTCCCCTCGTCGTGACGCACTCCATTTGGAAGGACTGCATTGAAAACAGCAATGTGGAAACTTACGCAGCTCATATCGCGGACCGTTGATGTAACAAACGAATAAACATTTCTAGTCAATTTCCGAGAAGTCCGGGTGAATTTCCCTCGTGTTGCAAACAGGTCACACGCATGCATAATGCATGCGTCAATAGGTCCGCCGCGGCGGGGCAGTGGTCAAGGCGCTCGGCTGCTGCTGACCCCAAGTTCAATCCCGGCCGCGGCTAGTCACATTTCGATGGAGGTACTGTGCTACGTCAGTGCACGTTAAAGAGCGCCGGATGGTCCTCCACTGCGGCCTCTCTCATAATGATGGGACGTCAAACCTCAACGATCATTGCACACGTCATCTGGATGTGTGTATTGACGTATGACAAATATGCGGTAATAAATTCAGTTGGGAAATTCTGCGATCGTAGAAACGGAAGGTGGTTGTTTGAACGGAATTAACACGGAGCGCGTTATTTGCGGCTCGCGTCGGCGTTCACGTGGCGCGGTTTCACCACAGCAGCCGACTTTGGAGGCGTCCGTCGAAGCTATCGCGTGCGTCGGCAACCTTTTCAGCTGGAGGGCGACAGCGCGGAGTGGAGAAAAAACATTGGGCGACAACATTGGAATAAAAATTATGCTCATTCGCTGCCCGCATGTCGCAAGGTTGCAATTTACAAACATATATGTTATTGCAAGCGAAAACCCCATTTGAAGTCAAAGCGGCCATGTCGGCCTTCTGGAAGGACAAGGCGTTCTCATATCGTGTTGTTGGGAGCCGCATAGGTTGCCGACTCCTGGCGTACAACATAGGAGGGAAAAAAAGTCGGGGCCGGAATCGAACCCGGGAACTCTGGGTGGGGCATTTCGCCACCGAGCCACTGGTCGAAACGGCAAAGGCCCTGTTGTGTGGGACGACGAGTAGTCGCGGCTGTGCATGTGAGCGACAGAATACCAGCCGTCATTTCGCAATGAGGCTTAAAACTGCCCAAAAAGTGCTCAGCCATACCTCATCGTCATCAACAAAATTTGCAGATACTGGCGTAGCCACAGAAGGGGATGATGTTCGCTTTTGCATATACGGCAGTATGCTCCGTTAGCGACGTTCGTAGCGAAAAACGTGAACATACAACGAATGCAAAAAATGAAGGACACTACGTAAATTCCAAAGCCTGTGCCCATTTGACTGCCATGTCTTTTTTTAAATGCGAAGCATTTCTTTGCGCACTTTGAGCGTTTCTATCTATTACGTATCTATCTATCTAGCCGCCTACGTCTGGGTGCTCTCGTGATCACCTCCTTAAGTTGAGGTCGACCAAAATTAGTGGGGGGAGGGTAAGAGGATTTGACGAATGTGTCTGGCTGGTCGTGACTTGCATAACGTGAAAATCCCGTCGCGTACGTCGTCAAACTCATTTTTCCAGACACGTGTGGCTCATACCCGTAAATCACGGGCCGCGGTATGCGGGTATGAGCCACAGGTGTTTGACAAAATATATCTACCCAGAAACGGCGAGGCCAGACATTGCTCGTTTAAATCCGACAGCGCTAAGAAAAACTGACATCGGCGGCGTTGACCCGATGAATGCAAAGAATAGAAATCAGAGCCCAGCAGGAATCGAACCCAAGCATTCTGGGTGGCAATCAGGTATTCTACCATAGAGCCACGTCGGGTCTCGAAAATGCGTTGGAAAAAGATCCTATGAAGGCGTAATATTGGTGAAACGTCAATTGTAATTGCAGTGCTGGCTATCTCATTTTAAACACATGCTCCTATGATGGAGGAGTCATGTCGGGTTAACGTCAGTTGTATACTTAAGCGCCATCCATTGTAGTTGGTTTATCCAAGGCTACCATCCTCGCAAGCACAAGCGCTACATATCAGCTTGCCGCTTCTGGTGTTGTAATACCCATGTTTCTGTTGGCATCGTTACGCAACTGTTAACAACTGGTTATATGGAACATATGCGACGGTTCAACATAAACAGTTCAACAGCAATCCGTGGACAGCCGAAAAGGGCGAAGAAGACCAAGTCGCAATATGTCTGTGCGTTCAACATTTGTACATATCTTTAGCGTCATTTCGTAACGTATCGCTCGATAAAAAAATTACAACCCAGTCACCTTACCGCCGCATGCTTCGCATAACATCGATTCCCATGGTACTTGGGATCTGCCTAATTTTTCTTTTGTTTTTGTTTCCTCCTTTTTTTTTCACAATGGACTTATTGCGAGCCTGTTTTCTCTATATTCACATGCTACTAATCACTCTTACTTTGCACTTTCTTTGTAATTACTTGTTGTTGCCATTGTATCCCAATTGCTCAAACTTGTATTGAACTACTGTATGTGCCCTCCTGCTATGATCCCTTTGGGATTGGCAGTATTCTCAAATAAAAATAAAATAAAAATGTATTGTTACACTGAATATATAACGATTGAATGAAACAACAGTGACGAGTTGAAAGATGCCGCCGTGACGAGTTCTTTGTCAGCGAGTGAAGGTGAGCTTACTATCACCACAATCATTGCCTCAGTCTTCGCGAATGAGCTGCGTTCTGCCACGGGATACAATCGTGCAAACATTGTGGTTCACTGCCCTCACAGACAAAAGAAAGCGTCTTTTTGGCGGCGGCATCTTTCAACGCCTGACTGTTGATTCATTCAACGTACACTCATGCCCAGATGTGCGGTCTTCTTTTTCGTCTGTGTACCCGCATGCGCAATGTATACTGCGTCGGTATGTAAACAGATTCAGTGGCACAATAAATTTAGTTTGCGCCGGGTCTTTCTTCTGCGCCGTCGTACTGAAGTGATGAGGCACCGCACTACGTCGGTTTTGTAGTAATGAAGACGCGCGACGATAAGCGCTTCCTGCCGGGATCACCCCGGTGGACTCTCTTCTTTCTTTTGCAGAAAATAAAAGAAGCTTTAGTAGGAGCGAGCAAGCACGGTCGGCGTGCGGGGAGGGACCGCGCAACATCACAGACCTCATATGCTCACCTCTGTGCAGTTTGCAATGGATCTCTCTCTCATGCCGCCGTTTCACCTCGCTACGCCGAATGTTCCTTGAAATGCCGACTGGGATTAACATTTACTACCGCCAACCTGTTATCGTTTGGAGCCGGTCAGTTTGGGGGGCAGGCGACGCGCTGTTCTAACTGCGCTACATAAATTCATTCAAGCAACTGGGAGGTTACGCTGCTAGCGTTACCGACCGATGGAAACAATTCATTTTTTCTTTATTTTTCCTATCTTGTATATATCTATGGCTTTTTGAACCCTTTTACCTCTTTCCCTTTTAATTTACATTACATTCCGTCGTTCTCCTTGTTTTTTAACGTTGCGCTGCCTTTAAATTTCCCTTTCTAATTACAGTGTGGCCAATCCCCCCTGGTGGGTATGAGCGAATTTCTCCTAGGCGACAAAACAAAACATCGACAGCGGCTAAAATGCCGCCCAGCCATGGGCTTCTGCGCTGGGACAGTAATATATACAGTGCTGTAGAGAAGTTCATGTGCGAATCAAATAGTTTCATCAACCGCTAATAATTCTACATATCCCGGTGAAATGATTTTCGGTCACTGGGAGGTTACGCAACATGAAGTAAGCTAAAATAGGGATTCATTATAATGGCAACGCTCCATTATAATCGTAGACTGTGTGGTGCCCCTCAGTGGGTCGGTGCCTCATCCGGCGAGGAGAAGGAGCCGGCCGCCATGGCCCAAGGAGGCGAGCGTTTCTACCGCGCCTTCCTGCTGGCCTTCAACGTGCTGCTCATGGTCATCGCCGGCTCGGTCGCGTCGGTCGGCCTCTTCGCCTTCTCGGAACGAAGGCGGCCCGCGGTGAGCAGGCATCGTGACCGACAACCAATCTTTAGGGTTATACCTCTTAAACGTCGGGTGTCCGCCCTCCGCGCCGTTGCTTATCAGCCGCGCCCACCGAAGGAGCGTGCCGCGCCGAGCTTGCCCGGCATGGCGCGAGCCGAGTACGAGCGACGAAAGTTCCGCGCTTCTGCCGGGGGTGCCACAGCCAGCTTTGCGCGTTAGTTTCTGGACATTCTTGCATGGTCTGCGACAGGCTGCGCTTCGACTCTGTCGTGAAACCAGAATTTCCGTGGCGAAGTCGTATAGACACGGCATGCTGCAAACATTCGGCAGTTGACTGCGTGTAACCGCGCGCATGCGCCGCACGAAGGCAGCGTCGCCTCTCAAGCTGTGCAACTCATTTTACCTCGTAAGCAGCACAGAATTGAGCGGGCATACTCTAATTTTGAGGACTAAATCATGACAGTATCAGACTCCGTACAGCAAAGTGATCGACTTCATATTTCAGCTTCAAGGCTCTTTCGCTAGGTTGCGCGACATGCCGGTTTCTGTTACGCGATTTAAAGATATAAATCCTACTCACAACACGTGAACGGTGCTCGAATCTGTCACTATATTTCGCGGTCTTTTCATTTCTACCAGGATTTAATTACACGTTCTGGCCAGGAGACGGTCACCCACCAAATTCAGCGAAAGATAGAAGTATAGGGTCTTTTGAGCCTGAAAATGCTCGAAGAAATGGACTCTAAAAGAATTGCGAAATGGGCCCTCACCGGCTATAAACCCCGCCCACTGCCGGCGTCCGCCATTTTGCCATGTGCTTCACGGAGTGCAGCCGCTACCCAAGTTTCATCCGCTGTAAACCGTTCAATTTTCAATGTCACACTGAAGAAAGCTCAAATATATAGCTCCATCGTACGCTCAGCTGACCACAGAACAATATCGTTGACCGCAGTATACAGACGCTCGCAAAGCAAGCGGCTTGTTACGTCACGGCTCGCGAGTGCGCCAGTGTTGGCAGACTCTCGGGCCGCTCGCGTGTTTATAAAAACATTCATTATAAGTGCTCGACCAAAAGTGCTCAAATTTCGCCTGCTTGTTTGTGAACACCCAAGGATTAACCCACATAACTCAAGACTATATGAGCGATAATTGAGCATCGTAATGTGGTTCAACTCTTCACGTCACCGAGCACCTTGAGGTCTTCCTTCTCTCGCTCTCAAACGAGCCTAGAATAGCGTAACCACTCGATGAACGCCGTTAGCTGGCTTATTATAAGTGTGATTAGCGATGTGGGAGCGCATGCATATATATAGTGGAGTCCTGAGAAGAGAATATGGTCCACAAGTACATTGCGGATAACGTTGATGTTATTGAAAGCACATGCAGAATGCGTCGCGATTAAACAGTTGATAGAGACATTGCAGTTGTTAAACCCAAGTCAACCAATATATCACCTTGCAGATAAAATGAACGAAGGAAGGGCAATTTTAAGGGCACGTCTTTTTTTTTTTGCTAGAGACAACATTAATTAGAACTAACAGACAAGAAAGCCAAGGAAAGTACAGGGGATGTTATAGGTAGTTTAAATGTAATGTAAATGTGAAGAAAGAAAAGTGGACGAAAAGCGAACTTGCCGCCGGCAGGGACCGAACCTGCGACCTTCGGATAACGCGTCCAATGCTCTACCAACTGAGCTACAGCAGCGGTCATACCCCCCCCCCCCCCCCCCCCGTCTACTTTATGGGGTACAGATGTGCATTTAAACCTGGGAGTGTTGGTTAGCGCCGCTATAGTAAGCATGATAGCGAGTGTGGAACACTCTTTTTCTGTCTTCTGGCCACGTGCTCCGTGACGTCAGCAGACACTTTCCTTGGCTTTCTTGTCTGTTAATTTTAAATGTTGTAATTCATGTGCCTAACAAAAAAAAAAAAACGGAGCCCTTAAAATTCCCCTTCTTTCGTTCATATATAATAAGGGCTACATTACGTTAGAGTGCACACATTCTAAACTTGATAACCCTAACTATCGGTGCACAAAATCACATTATTCGGTTGTCACGTTTAGAGCGTAAATACATTGTAATTATTAAACAGCGCTAAAGTCCTTTTAATCGTAATGGAAAACCAAGCAGCCCAATATGTCACCTCGCAGGTAAAATGTGGCACAAGAACACGCCATGATGACGACGATGTTAAATCGGCACTGCGAACGTCACTGGAGATGCGAAAAGGAGAACATCGACATTAGCACAGGAGGCCTCGTGCCCCAAAGCATAGACCGTAGATGAAACGAACTGATTCTTTAAGCAGCAGCTGAGTAAGACAAAGCTCTACACTTTGTGCGGCTGCAGTTATTGTCTTTTTTCTCCTTCTCACGCATTGCACTTCGTATGAAGTGATGCAGCCTACGTAGGAAATGAGTCTGTGAGCCGTCATGAAACGGATCCGCTGAGGCTGAATGAACTTGCTTCAGAAAAGGGTAAACAAGCCACAGCCACGTGCTCGGTCGAGTAGTGAAATGTGCACAACAAAGCCCTTCACACGCATGCACGAAAGGAGGGGAACATGCGTGGCTTTCATGAACTACGAAAAGGCGTTCGACTCGCAAGAGATACCACACTCGCATAGAAGTCAACGAAAAAGGTCACAGCCAATGGCGTCGCCGTGTCATCGTGACGTGGCGGCGGACCGCCTTCGCGCCGCGCTCAGAAAGAAATCAAAAACCAAGATTGCCGCCTCGCGACAGCCCATCGGCGTCGGGACAGCGCTCTCGCAAGCTGATTCTTTCACGTGCTTTATTCTAACGGGGAAATAAAAGAAATTCAACTAATCTTCGCTCAAAATAAAGGTTTCCAGAGGAACTACATACAGGGTACGTGTTTCAAGAAATGTGTCCACTATTTTTGAAAAGTCAGCAAAATGCGGTATTTGCTCGCTGTCTTCACAATTGCTTTTTCTGTAGCGGCAGGCATCTTAAGATGGTTGAAGACAGGATTAGGGACAGCAATTAGGAAAGGTAAAGTAATTAACGTTTTAATTAGCGGAGTTAGGTGGTTAAGTCCACTGGGAGAATTGAAGTCCTTCACGCAAAGAACCCATTTCAGCTTTGAGATTTCGAAAAAGCGGCCTCTATTAATTATTGTGGCGTAATGAAAGTCAGGCAAATTCAATGGCGAAACCGAAACCCAAGCCCCGATGAGCGCAACAAGCAGACGACTAGAATGACGTCACTGTTCAAGACAACGGCTACCGAGGTGCAGTGCTTCCCCGTTCGTTAACGTATGTGCGTCATGCGTGCTGCTACTGCATGCGAAGCTCACACACTCACACCAAGAAGTCGGTTGATGGTTGATATAATGACGTTCACTCATTGTGGACGTCTCAGAGGAATGTGGCAGTTGCGCTCTTCCGCGTTTCGGTTTCGGTTTGGCCGCTAAATTTGGGAGAATTTCATTACTTCGCAATTATTCCTAGAGGCCGCTTTTTCGAACGCTCAAAGCTGAAATGGATTCTTCGCATGACGGACTTGAATTCTCCGATTGGGACTTAACCACCTAACTCCGCTAATTTCAAAGTTAATTAATTTAACTTTCTTAATTACTGTCCCAAATCATGTCTTCAACCATCTTAAGATGCCTGCCGCTACAGAAAAAGCAACTCTGAAGACAGCGAGCAAATGCTGCATTTTCCTGATTTTTTAAAAATAGTGGACACATTTCTTGAAACACCCTGTATATGGGTGCACTCGTAGAAGGATAGTAGGCGCAGAGCGGTTGGCCGCGGCGTCGCGGCGACGCCACTGGCTGGATCTTTTGACGGCGCTTTTTCGTTGAGTTCTCTCCGGTTTTGGAGGCGTCTTCGAGGAAACACGCGTGAATACTTCAGGTAGCCCAAAACAGAACTGAACAACACGAACTCTTTTGCGCTGTTTCAAAATGAGCCCATCAGGTCCAACTATCCCTTTCGATACGTGTGAATAATTAATAATAATTGGTGGGGTTCAACGTTCCCAAACCACGATACGATTATGAGAGACGCCGTAGTGGAGGGCTCCGGAAATTTCGACCACGCGGGGTTCTTTAACGTGCACCTAAATCTAAGCACACGGGCCTCGAGCATTTTCGCCTCCATCGAAATACACGTCAATACCCTGGCCAACATTTACAAAGATTTGTGAGTGGCTTGTACGCTAGAAAAGCGAGGAAATTTCGATCAAGAAAGGGCAAGGAGATGACTGCACGCTTAGAACAGACTAGAGAGGCAAGAATTCCCGCGGAGGACAACTTACGGCATCCTGCTCTTCGGCAATAGTGCAGAGGTATCAACAATAGCCAGGCCAATGCCTAACTTTGTCAACGGCGCGTCATCATTCGTGGCATCATGTCACGTGATGCTTGTCCCCTGCGAAAAGAGAGGGAGAGAAAGAAAAACCGCCAGGCCGGCTCAGAACGCGCAGCACAGTCGCAGCGAAAGCTGGAAGAGCGGCCTTTCTAGAGCCTTTTAAATGCGAAGCATTTCTTAGCGAACTTCGGCGAGTTTGAGCGCTATCTATCTATCTATCTATCTATCTATCTATCTATCTATCTATCTATCTATCTATCTATCTATCTATCTATCTATCTATCTATCTATCTATCTATCTATCTATCTATCTATCTCTATCTAGCCACCTACGACTTTGTGCTCTCCTGGCCGTATCGTTAATGGGATTTATACCAAATTTGGTATGGCATAACATGACTGTATGACGAACATAAATGACAGGTGGTAATATGCAAATAATGACGTGCATGTCATGAACAACATGATTTACATGCCACGCTCATGGCGCGCTCGCGGCCGTTTCGTTAGCTTGATATACACCAAACTTGGTATTGAGTGACGTGACTGTATGACGAACATAAATGACAAGTGGCAATATGGAAATCATGACTTGTCATGTGCGACATGACTTGCATGCCACCCTCATGGCGTGCTCGCGGCCGTTTCGTTAGCTTGATATACACCAAACTTGGTATTGAGTGACATGACTGTATGACGAACATAAATGACAAGTGGTAATATGGAAATGATGACATGTCATGAGCAACATGACTTGCATTCCACGCTCATGGCGCGCTCGCAGCCGTTTCGTTAGCTTGATATACACCATATTTGGTATTGAGTGACATGACTGTATAATGAACATAAGTGGCAGGTGGTAACATGAAAATCTTGGCATGCATGTCATCTACAACGCCATTTACATGCCACGCTCATGGTGCGCTTGCGTCCATTTCGCTAGCTGGATATACACCAAAATTCGCAATGCCCACGAACTATAGGTGGCGCGCTGAACGATTCAAGATGGCGCCCGATGGAGGGTCAATCCGTTTGTTAGCATAGGAACACATAGGACGCGCGGACGTACGGCCCGTGCCACTTTCACCGGATGAAGTCATGAGCTGCACTGAAATGGATATGAGACCGAAATGCTTTCTCAAACTATGGAAGCTCGCCACCTAATTATTTGCCGCGGTGTGAAAGGTTATATTTCAGCTCCGTTACCGTGCATAAGCGATGCTGTGCGAAATCCTGTGCGTGCTGCAGAAAACTTCATGAACTAGAATTGACGTATGACCTGAACGGCACTCCGAGATACTGTGTACCGAGCCTGCCTGACGGATTTGCCGCAGTGGTAGGCCGCTAGCGAGTAGCGTCATCGCTGCTGCTGTTCCGAACTCGAGCGCTTTGGCGGCATGCGGCGCTCGATAATATCCACAATAATTGAGCTACGTGCAATGCACAAGAAAAAGTATGTTTTTATTTTGATCTCACTGAAGTATACTATACATTAAATACAATTAAGGTGACTTACGAGCGTGAAAAAACATCAGCGCACGAGGGGACGTGAAGTGCAACTCGCTCCTCGTGAGTTAGCAGCTGATCGTTCATCGTCGCTGTCACACTCCTTCACGCACACACACACACGCTTTCACAGCCTTCTCCGTCCAGTGAAAAATCCTCGACGTCAAGGTGGTTCCTCTTAACATCATTGCTGAAAGCAATCTGAAGAATTTCCTCCGCCGAACGACTTCGATTAGTCCTCGTCACAACATTATCTGGGCGCGCAGAACTTCTTGCTCTCAGAGCAAGAAGCACACCGCACACCGGTCAACAAAAAAATCGCTTGCAGAGTGCTGCCATCTATCAACAACAAGCGGCGCAGCGCTGGCCAATTTGAGATTACTCAGTTATATATCGCTAGCTCGCGCGACTTCCCGACTACAATGTTATAAATTCATGCACTACAAGAGCACTGACGAATGCTTTATGCAAGTAAAACAAGGTGAGTTTCTACTGAAAAGGTCAGACGACAGCGTTTAACTAACCTACGTCACCTACGTGGCTACACAAAACCTCGCGAAGCTGATATTTGTACGATGTGGGTCATCGTTGAACGCGCGAGTTGGCACGTATTTTCACGAAAACTTGGCGTCTCGCAAGAACGAATCAGATTTATCGTGTCACGGATGGCCCGGTTTGTTCACTGATGCAGGAAACATGCAAACTCGTAGTGTTTGTTTCCTGCTAACACAGCCGAACAAGTGAGCGACTGCGTAGGGCTACCATGGTGTCGTCTACTGATCATCCATGAGAGGACGCTCCTAAATTCCGCTATCTATGGACATTGCGAATAGGTATTGCGCGACGTGACTGTATGACGAACATAAATGATAGGTCCTAACATGTAAAACATGACATGCAAATTATGTAAAGCATGATCTGCTCCTTCCTGGCTGCTTCGCATTACATCGATTCCCACAGTGCGTGGGATCTGCCGGCTTTTTTCTTTATTTGCATCTACCTCGAATTTTCGCTCACGGACAACGTTGATTTTTCGCTCGCAACCAAAAACCGACGCCGACCTTGGAATTTCTGCGAAACGAGCTCCTTAACGTTTTCGAGTTCAAAGCTGGCTTACAATAACCGCGCAGCCTAGATAAGTCCTAAGTGCCAAAAAAAGCGAGCAGTCCCACAGAGTACTGGCGAGCCTTCTTGCGTTGGATGGCGCCGTTTTTTGAGAGAGTAGTTGTGCAGGCAACTCACGCGACGAGGCTCATATTTGCTGCCAGCCGGCGTCGCCCCCCCAGCGGTGCCAAGATTATGGGACGCTCGCAGAACACATCGACGTGCTTCATTGTCTCCATTTTGTGCACCTTTTCAATGGAGGTCCCCCGCGTGCGGCCGTAATGTTTTTTAGGGTGTTGTAAATACGCGTGACACCTCCAAATACACGCTGCCGGGGCCGAAATTGCAGATTCTACTAGGCTGTGTGTTCTGGCTCTACAGGGCAACGCAACATCCTCTACGTGCAGCTTCTATGCCATGCTGGGCTAGACTAGACCGCTTAGCAGAACGATGGCTTGCGGTTAAATAACTTTTCCACTCCCCGGATTCTCTACCTGAGGAAGTAGGGCCCTCGATATTGCGCACTTCGTAGTCTCCTAACTCGGCCCTAAAATATGTTTGCCGAGCCCCTTTTAATCAGAGGCGAGAGGGACGGCTCAGTACCTGCCGTCTCCATCGTCTAAAGAAGTATAAACGTCCTGCACCTGCGATTTCCTTACGGGAATGGAGTGATGTGCTTTTTCCTAGCCTGAGCGGCACATGGAATTCCATCGTGTTAGATAAAAAAATCACGCCATATCCACGAAGTGAATGATGATGAGTGGGCGAAGCTCGATCGTTTTCATCCATGGCAGAAAGAGAATGTGTGGTCTGGAACGCGGTTATACTTCATGGTCATCAGCGTCATCGTCATCGTTATCACGTGTAGTGGATACATTCCACTATACTGGAACGCGCTTATACTTCATCGTTATCACGTGTAGTGGGTACATTCAACTATACTGCGTCATCGCCATCTTTATCACGTGTAGTGGGTACATTCCGCTATACTGGAACGCGCTTATACTTCATTGTTTACACGTGTAGTGAATACATTCCACTATACTGCGTCATCGTCATCTTTATCACGTGGAGTGGGTACATTCCACTATGCTGCGTCATCGTCATCTTTATCACGTGGAGTGGGTACATTCCACTACACGTGGCTATACTTCATTGTTTACACGTGTAGTGGGTACATTCCACTATACTGCGTCATCGTCATCTTTATCACGTGGAGTGGGTACATTCCACTACACGTGGCTATACTTCATTGTTTACACGTGTAGTGGGTACATTCCACTATACTGCGTCATCGTCATCTTTATCACGTGGAGTGGGTACATTCCACTACACGTGGCTACCTACCTACCTACCTACCTACCTACCTACTACTACTACCTACCTACTACTACTACTACTACTACTACTACTACTACTACAGAGGAGGGGCAGACCCACACCCTAAGGAGCTTCGCCCCGAAAAGACGTTCGTCTCTACCCAAAACCCCGCTGCCGGTACAGATGCCACAGAACGAGATGCCAGCGGTAAGCCGCAAGAGAGGACCCCTCCCTCTTCGGGCCCTCAGCCAGTGAGGTATAATTCTTTTCTGTTCAAGACGTCGCCTCTATATGTCAGGGGTCTCAAACACGCAGCCCGCGCCTTCCGACAGAAAATGCCTTGCGAGTTTGCTAAATAGTATTCGCATTATTATCTCGCCTACTGCGTATAATAGCTCTTTAGTAATACGTTCTGGCAGGCTAGTTGGTTCATTGCGACAAACTTTCGTAAACTGCGCGAAAAGACGAGAACACAAGTAAGAAAACATTCAGACACCTTCAAACTGCGCTGGTGGTGTTCTGAATGTTTTCTTGCTTGTGTCCTCGTCTTTTCGCGCAGTTTACGAAAGTTAATAGCTCTTTGTTCAGGCAAGCTACAGAGACGGGACTGGTATCAAGCGTTTTGTGCGTGTGCGTGAGGCACCCCATGGGCTCATGATAAGTTGCAACATCACCGCGAAACGAAAACTCCATATTGCAATCGGCTTCCAGATTTTAGTCATCGTGAAAATCAGTATACATACGGTTTCCGACACCTCCCGTCGAATACCCTTCTGAAATGACCCATGCATGAGATATGGGAAATGCTTTCTTTATTCTTTCAAGTGGCAACGTTTGGTGACATTTTGATTCAAACTATCTGCACCCCCCCCCCCCCCCAACTCCCGGAATCCACCATCTTCACTTGTCTCCCAGCCCTTGTGGGACTAAACTTCGTTACTGCGGCCCGCTAGTTGAGGTTTGTTGGAGGCCCCTTCTATACATATTAATCCAGAGCGTCTAGCGTGTCAACAATAGTTACTCCTTCGCAGTGACAGGGCTAAAATTGCAATGCAAGGCACTACACCATCGTTTGCGGAATATTTCTGATGGTATGATGGCACAGCCAGATCTATAGGACCGCCAGCGGTCAGCAATGTTCACACCGAAGTGTCTTTTCGACTGCGAAAAGCAATTCTAGAAAAAAACCCAGGATGATTTCCGGCGCACCTAGCTATATTGGTCGGCGATACATCACAACACGAAAAGATTCCTGGGGGGGGGTGGGGGGCTGAAGCCCTATAATCCCCCCCCCCCCCCGTGGCTACGCCCCTGGTGACGTCATTATGACGTCAACGGGATAGCACAGTGACGTCGTAGTTGGTCAACCATGGGCCGATCATGGAGGCAGCTGTGCAAAACCAGGTGAGCTGCCTCAGATCCCGGAGGCAATGCAAGAGCCCATTACAGTTGCAGAAAGCTTTCGGAGGGGCAAGATCAACACATCTAGAATTACTGCATATGCTACCTCTAGGTAGCAGAGTTGCGCATAGGTCCGCCATTATGTTCAACGGCTGTGCAGTGAAGCCGCTCGTCGCGCGCGCAGGAGACGAATACGGCGCGATGTTCCGGTGCGGGCGACTTGCCGCAGAATTATTCGCACGCGCTGAGCAAGGTTCCACTTTTACAGCGAAGCTGTATATTGCTACTGGTTCTTACAGATCACGTCCGCGAACAAAACGACGCGAAGAACAACAGTTTTGCAGCGTTCGGCCAATCCCGGGTGCAGTGCAGGGCGTGGCGCACACGCACAACCAAATGTGAAAGAAGTGAAACAAGTGAGAATTAAAGTGAATCAAAGCACATGAAGTGTACTAAAGGTGACGGAGTCAATGAAATTTAATTAGGAGATTGAAAAGTTAGTTCATAGGTGTCATAAGTGAATCGCAGATATCGCGTCCACCGAGAATTTCACAGCGGTGGGCCGATTCCACCATCACAGCTTTCAGGAGCATGCTACGATCGAGCAGCTCAAAAGTTCGCTTTTCTGCGCAGTACTTTGCAACGAAAAGCGGCGCGATTAGTTTCAGCATGCACACGAGCTTTTCTCCCCTGGACGTAAGGCGAGAAATATTTGTCTTGAAGGGCGTTTGAAGGAAACTTCACGCACGTATGGTCAACAATAAGAATGCATTTTGGCCGCTGATGCCAGCTGATCAGCGGCCGTCGACGAAATATTGCGCGTGCTGTTACGCTGGCGACCACTGACAAAGTGTCATTTGTCATTAACCATCATTCACCACTGCTTCATTGTTCGAAAAAGTGGCGCAGAAAAGTAGCTTCAAACTCATTTCAAATGTACACGTGAACCGCGTACTTCTGTGCAGTACACATTCTAATAATTAAGGCGAAAGCCTTGTACGCGGGGCTTAAAGTTTCCCTTCATTGGAGGAGGCCAGGGCCTTCTCTCTCTCTGTCTGCATATATATATATATATATATATATATATATATATATATATATATATATATATATATATATATATATATATATATCCGACATTCATTCAATTCGCCAATCCAAAAAAAATAGCATTTGGGATTTTTGGATACGGTTTTTCAAAAATCACTTGGGGTATAAAGGGTTCAAATATATTGAGCTCAAAGCAATCATAACTTTAGCTGCAATGCAGAACATTCATTAATTGACTTACTGCTTTGAGAACCTCAGGCATGACAACGCTACGAATACGACGTACTGTAGAACACTTCGCAAAGGTATGGAGCCGTAAAACAAAGCATACACTCGACGACCGCACGCACGCTGAAACACTCGACGACCGCTAATGGCAATCACGATGGAACTGACGGAAACTAGTCGGCGTGGGCAGAGGACGCGCGAGCGCCGCACCGTCGGGCACGTAAAGTTGGCTTCGCCGCGCGGATTTGAACATTTGACGTCATTTTGCACCACGTGATGTCACCGGACGAATAGCGGCGCGAGCGGCGCAAGGAAAAGTTATGTGCAACTCTGCTACCTAAAGGTACAGTAACTCTAAACACATCCAGAGCCGTATACGGAGAGAGTCTGGCGAAGAGGTGGGGCAGTGACGTCGCGGCGCGCCGATGACGCCTGCCACGTCACCGCCACGCTAGGGTGGCTAGAAGGGGGAGGTGTGAAAAGCGCCCGCGGAAACCGGTACCCAATGTGCACCGATGCCGCAAGGGGCGCTGTACGCAGGGGCGCATGGCGTTGAGCACACGACGTACAGCGCAGCCTTGCTTGCGTCCGACGAACGTGGCTCGCGGTCGCTCGCGGTATATTTTGCGTGCTACACTTTCCAACGTTAATCGTTTTTTCTCAGTAAGTGCAACAATAAGGGGTTGCATTCATCCCGTTCTTTGAAAAATAGCGTTCGCATGCATTATCATGCAGCAGACTGCATACCGAGTAGCACTGCGCGCTAGTAATATCGTTCGGCGCATGTCGGGCATACCACTTAATTTAAGCGCCGTGTTTCTTTTTTTTTTCCTTCTGTCGTGCCATTTTACCAATTGCAATTATGCATCATTGCAATGTAATGAAGTCATATTCAATGCTTATTCACATTGTTAAAAACTTGCCTGCTCTCTTGGACCCATGGTTATTCCCCGGCTGCTGGTCAAAACGTCGTGTGTACGTTTTTTCAGCAGGAAAAAAAAGATATTAGTCGAGAAGAAAACGCCTTCGTACGCGAAGCAAGTTTCTCTGATCTGTGCAATAACAGTCGACAGATCACAGGGAATTAGCCCGCTTGGATTTCATTTGTTGCTCCTTTTGGTTGACTTCGTTTATAAATGAAGCGAGTGAAGCAATAAAAGCGTGTAACGGATCGCGTTAACATAATGACATATTCACTGTAACCGACCTGTGACGTTTGCCCAATCTTTTGCTACATGTCTGCAACAGACTGCGTGGAGGCGAGCGGTTTATAAAAATGGTCATCTTGTTCTCAAGCGACTGAATTAAGTGGTACAGCCCGTCTGACAGGTAAAGGAGACCACCATGGTCCTAATGCCCCCCGCCGGCAGATTTGGGGTGCCATTTTCTTTGATGTTGAGGCAAGCTGCTTTGCATGGTTCCCAATCGATGCAAATAATCTGTTCTGTTGTCACATATAGCCGGCGATGTAATAGGCGAGGCGGGCACCATTTATTCAGCATCAACTCTCGGTGTTACACGAGCCCACGTCACAAACAGCTCTCTGTATGCCGGTTCTCGGAACAAAGATGCTTTTACTGTCGAAGACCTGTATCTATAGGGCTGTGCGAATATACAATTTTAGAACCGGATCGAACGCGAATGAAATAGTATAAATGACAACGAATCGAATACAAATTGAGTACTATTCGAATAGTAAGGCAACAATTTTCGAAACAGTTCTATGCTTCAACAATATTTAATTTGGAACAAATAGTCGCAGACATTAACAAAGGAACGTTACGATTAACTTTAACCGGGAAAAAATGCCACTGTTATGTTAACTGCGGTAAGCTCGTGTAAGCAGTGACAACCTATGAGAAAAAATTTTAACTGTGCGCTGAAATTTACCGCGGTTAATTCAAAATTCATGGAGGTACTTTGTCGCCACTGTTAAAATAAAACTGAGGCTTAAAACTGCCATCGACTAGTAGAATAAACTACCTCAGAGTGCTGTTTCCTCTGCTTCAGTAGACTCATTTGTTAGCATCATTGCAATCATCAACTTTGGTATGTAAACTGCTGGGAATGCAACATTGTATGATTTACTTTTCTATTTTTCGAACTTATGTATTCGGAATGCAACGTTCTGTGATTTACAATGTTGTATTTCGTAATCTTATTTTATTTTTCTATATGTCCATGTGTTCTTAAATGCCACTCATGTACATGATCGTTTCTTTTTTTTCTTTTCTCACCACTTCTGCTTGGGCCCTGATGTGGCCTAGAGTATGTATAAATAAAGTAAAATAAAAATAAAAATCAACAGTATGTTTCCTGAATCAATATCATGAATTTCGTGCATAGCAAATTGAGGATGACACTAAAGTTTTAAATAGAAGCACCTGCATATATGCATCTTCGTAATCCAACAATTCAAACAAGAAAAATGTTGCCTCGATGTTCTAATATGTGTTGCTCCTTTGGGGTTTTTCCGCCAGTGCTAATTACTCGAAAAATACTCGGCATTCCGAATATGTGATAACGATTCGGATACTGAATTGAATAGAACACCATTCGATTCGTTATTCAAGCTTTTCAAACTTTTCCATTTTCTTTGTCGTTTTATAGAACATTGTCCTCACTGCTCAAAAATGTATGATTCGCGTACAATAAAAACCACGTAAACGCTGAAAAAAAAAACAAAAAAAACGACGACACCGCGCTGTCCAGTGCTAGGCTTCTTCGGGCAATCTGCGACGGCGGCGGCTGTCCCATGCAGCGCCCCTTGCAGCAGCGCCCCTAGCGGCATCGGCGCGCAGAGCGACCCTCTCTGGCAAGGGAAACGCACGGCGCTCAGCACACCTCCCCCTTCTAGCCACCCTAGCCACGCTATAGTGCCTAGAATATACTGGCTAGTGTGCTGAGCGGAGGGGGGTTTCCAATGGGAGGAGGTGGCAGTGCCGGTGATGCCTTCCAACTTTGGCCGGTAGGCGGCGACGCTTGTCGCAAAGGTGTAGCACACGCGCCGGCGTCGCGGCGTGACGTTTGCGCTGTTTTTACCGTGTTCCCGCTAATATTCGTGTACGAACGTGTAAATGGGAACTGCAAAGAGTAATTATGCGTGTGTTTTGCATTTTGCACATTACTTATGCTTGATGAGTTGATGATTATTTAGCTGTGGAACAGGGGGATTTTTCAAAGTGTAGTTCAGATTACATTTACAGTTATTGAGGTGGGGCGAAACTTTGAAAGTGAGTTTCAAATCTTGGCTATACAGCAGTGGTAATGAAAGCTATGACTAAAATTTGCGAGGTATTTTAAAGGTAGACGCAGGTTGCATTAGAGCCCAGAGATAGTTTGAAATTTTTTAGTATTTTTTATTTTTGTTTGTTTTTCTACTAATGTACTTCTCAAATAAGATCTGCCATCTGTGGATCACTGAAATTTTGCAGAAAGGTAGCGATTAAGGCTTTACAGAACTGGAACTAAAATTGTGAGTGTACAACTAAAATTAGATTTGTCATGTTTTTTTTTACGTTTGTTGAATTATGAAAATGGCTACTTATGAATAATTTTTATACTAAAAAATACAAATGCGCATAGGCTAGAACCAGTTATGTTAATACCATTATAGTTAACACGTGGAAATCTTCGTTTTCCTACGCCTGCTAGTTCCCGAGAAAAGTGTAAAGAAATTTTAAAAATGTTCTTTTGAGAAAAACGCAGAAATAACGTAGGAGTACGCGCGCATTACCTGTGATTGTGTCAACAAAAAGGAGACCTAAAATTCTTTTTGAAACCGCGAGTGCCCAAATGTGATATATTTTCTCAAAGAAATGCTCTATTCGATAATTGAATTTCCAAAATTGCATTTTTGGACCACAAGAAGTCTCACCCCACCTTAAACTGTTAATTAATTGCGATTAAAAGCAAGCACGCATAATACGCACAAAGATGCTTTGCACGAAAATTTTTTTCAGCCATTCACACTACTAGACTATAATGAATTGATCTAATGGAGATGTTGTTCTTGACTAATGACCCCTGTTCGTTTTATTCGCATTTACCTTTTCTGAATCCTATTTAGACTAGCTTGTGCTCATCGCATGTGGTCTAGAAAATGTGGTCTAGAAACCTCATCGCATGTGGTCTAGAACCTGATACCTCGCAAAGCAGTGTGAAGTATCCGTCACTGGACCAACAAAAAATATTCCTGATTACAGGTTTTATGTCCAACTTGCAGTTCTGTACTGAGGGAAACAAGTCACAGTGCCGCCGAAAGGCTATTTTTGTTTATTTTACTTGTAACGCCACCTATTGAGCATAAGATGAACCACGAACTCGTAATATATGGCCTCTGAGCTTGAAGTTGTCGCACGTTTTTGAGGCCACGTATTCGGCCTATACACTCAGGCCTGCTAAGCCTACCGATGAACTTGAGGATGGCGCTCGGAAACTGTTCGAAGAAATTCCGAGCGCTTGCTGTCGAAGCTTCTGAGGAACAAGCTAAGTCAAATACAAGCATCAGTTGAGAACTTGCGGGTCACACAGAGCACGGCGACGACTTAATAGATCTGAGGCGGGTGGCAGCCATTTTGGCAGCAGCGACGACGCCGTTACGTAGCGGAAGTCGCTGCCAGCTGCGCGCTGATTGGTTATCCATTCAGCGAAGCGCTTCCGGCGGCGACGCTGACGCCGGTGATGTCTGGACCGTCCAGAAGTGGACGTTTCGGCCACCGTCACCGGCAGCGTCGACGCCGAGTGACGCCGGCGTACGAAACGGCGGGAAAACGCCGGGAAAACGCTGCATATAGTTCGGCCTTAAGGAGCCTGGCTCCTAAAGAGAACGTGGCTTTCGCCTTCCAGTCGTCTTAGCATAAGGGACCCTGTGAGTTACTTTTGTACAACCTGCGAGAGAGAACATTATTAGATGCGAAGCATCTTATTAAATGCGAAGCATTTCTTAGCGAACTTCGGCGACTTTGAGCGTATCTATCTATCTATCTATCTATCTATCTATCTATCTATCTATCTATCTATCTATCTATCTATCTATCTATCTATCTATCTATCTATCTATCTATCTATCTAGCCGCCTACGACTTTGTGCTCTCCTGGCCGTATCGTTAATGGGATTTCTACCAAATTTGGTATGGCATAACATGACCGTATGACAAATATAAATGGCTGGTCATATGGAAAATCATGACTAACTTGTCATGAAAAGTATGATTTACATGCCACGCTCATGGCGCGCTCGCGGCCGTTTCGTTAGCTTGAGATACACCAAATTTGGTATTGAGTGACGTGACTGTATGAAGAACATAAATGACCAGTGGTAATATGGAAATCATGATTTGTCATGTGCGACATGACTTGCCTGCCACGCTCATGGCGCGCTCGCGGCGGTTTCGTTAGCTTGATATACTCCAAATTTGGTATTGAGTGACATGATTGTATGACGAACATAAATGACCAGTGGTAATATGGAAATCATGACATGTCATGAGCGACATGACTTGCATTCCACGCTCATGGCCCGCTCGCGGCCGTTTCGTTAGCTTGAGATACACCAAATTTGGTATTGAGTGACGTGACTGAAGAACATAAATGACCAGTGGTAATATGGAAATCATGACTTGTCATGAGCGACATGACTTGCATTCCACGCTCATGGCCCGCTCGCGGCCGTTTCGTTAGCTTGAGATACACCAAATTTGGTATTGAGTGACGTGACTGTATGAAGAACATAAATGACCAGTGGTAATATGGAAATCATGACGTGTCATGAGCGACATGACTTGCATGCCACGCTCATGGCGCGCTCGCGGCCGTTTCGTTAGCTTGAGATACACCAAATTTTGGTATTGAGTGACATGACTGTATGACGAACATAAATGACAAGTGGTAATATGGAAAATCATGACATGCCATGAGCGACATGACTTGCATTCCACGCTCATGGCGCGCTCGCGGCCGTTTCGTTAGCTTGATATACACCAAATTTTGTATTGTGACATGACTGTATGACGAGCATAAATGACAAGTGGTAATATGGAAAATCATGACATGTCATGAGCGACATGACTTGCATTCCACGCTCATGGCGCGCTCGCGGCCGTTTCGTTAGCTTGATATACACCAAATTTTGGTATTGTGACATGACTTGTATGACGAACATAAATGACCAGTGGTAATATGGAAATCATGACATGTCATGAGCGACATGACTTGCATTCCACGCTCATGGCGCGTTCGCGGCCGTTTCGTTAGCTTGATATACACCAAATTTGGTATTGAGTGACATGACTGTATAACGAACATAAGTGGCAGGTGCTAACATGAAAATCTTGGCGTGCATGTCATCTACAACGCCATTTACATGCCAGGCTCATGGTGCGCTTGCGTCCAGTTCGCTAGCTTGATATACACCAAAATTTGTGTTGCGCGGCGTGACTGTATGGCGAACATAAATGACAGGTCCTAACATGTAAAACATGACATGCAAATTATGTAAAGCATGATTTGCTCCTTCCTGGTTGCTTCGCATTACATCGATTCCCACAGTGCGTGGGATCTGCCGGCTTTTCTTGGGGCTATGTCCGTCCCTCCCGCATCCCTCCCACGTCCGGCCACTTTCATGAAGTAGGGAAGCACCCATTATGCGAACCAGAACACTGTAGTAATATGAAGGCTGTCAACCACTACCACAGAAATCAGAGTCATAGCCGAGAGCACAGAGAGGCTGCTTAGCAGTGGCTAGGCAGGTGGTGTCTGTCGCCCAGGTTGACCCCATTCCTTGATCTTGCTTGCATGTGTTTGAAGGGGGGCTCAGTCCGTCCCTCCTTCCCGCGTCCCACACCACCACAGCGCATGCGCGTCCCCTCCCCCCTCTCCCTCCTACGCTCACCCCCCTTTCTCTCCTCTAGGAATCCTCTACTCTACGGAGCGGCCCCCCGCGTCCCACAGCGCATGCGCGTCCCCTCTCCCTATCCTCTCCTACTCTCACCCCCTTTCTCTACTCCAGGAATCATCTACTCTACGGAGCGGCGCCCGCGTCCCACAGCGCATGCGCGTCCTCTCCCCCCTCTCTCCTCTACGAATCCTCTACTCTACGTAGCGGCTCCGGCGTCCCACATCCCCACAGCGCATGCGCGTCCTCTCCCCTTCTCTCCTCTAGGAATCCTCTACTCTACGGAGCGGCTCCCGCGTCCCACACACCCACATCGCATGCACGTCCCCCCTCTCCTACGGGCCCCCCCCATCCTCTCCTCTAGGAATCCTCTACGGAGCGGCGCGCACGACAGGTGGTGCGACAGCTGCATACTCCGCTGGGGGGCGCCACGGTAGGAAGCGGCGCCCGCGTCCCACATCCCCACAGCGCATGCGCGTCCTCTCCCCCCTCTCTCCTCTAGGAATCCTCTACTCTACGGAGCGGTTCCCGCGTCCCACAGCGCATGCACGTCCCCTCCCCCCTCTCCTACGGTCCCCCCCCCCGTCCTCTCGTCTAGGAATCCTCTACTGAGCGGCGCGCACGACAGGTGGTGCGACAGCTGCATACTCCGCTGGGGGGCGCCACGGTAGTTCCGCGGTATGAAAATGACGGAGCGCGCGCCCCTCATTCTCTCTCCTGTGCTGCGCCGCGATGAGCGCCCGGACCGCTGCCGTGAAACGAGAGCGCCGACGTTCCTCCCGCTCAAGCTAATTATCTCCCCGCTGCTTCGCATCCACACATGGTTCCCTTTAGCGGGAGATGGGGAAGTTTTTGGGTCCCTTCCGCGTCCCCCCGTCCGGCCACTTTCATGAAGTAGGGAAGCACCCATTATGCGAACCAGAACACTGTATTAATATGAAGGCCGTCAACCACTACCACAGTCATCAGAGTCATGGCCGAGAGGAGAGAGAGGCTGCTTAGCAATGGCTAGGCAGGTGGTGTCTGTCGCCCAGGTTGACCCCATTCCTTGATCTTGCTTGCATGTGTTTGGAGGGGGCTTAGTCCGTCCCTCCTTCCCGCGTCCCACACCACCACAGTGCATGCGCGTCCCCTCCCCCCTCTCTCTCCTACGCTCACCCCCTTTCTCTCCTCTAGGAATCCTCTACTCTACGGAGCGGCCCCCCGCGTCCCACACCCCCCCCCCCAGCGCATGCGCTTCCCCTCCCCTATCCTCTCCTACGCTCACCCCCCCTCTCTCCTCTAGGAATCTTCTACTCTACGGAGCGGCTCCCGCGTCCCACACCCCCCACAGCGCATGCACGTCCCCTCCCCCCTCTCTCTCCTCTAGGAATCCTCTACGGAGCGGCGCGCACGACAGGTGGTGTGACAGCTGCATACTCCGCTGGGGTCGCTACGGTAGTTGCGCGGTATGAAAATGACGGAGCGAGCGCGCCTCATTCGGGTCTTTTAGCAAGTTACGGAAATACGGTACGCATATACGGTACGGTATTGCCGTAGCGCTCCTCCTTTCCCGGTCGTCGACCTTTTGCCGGCGAAGGCGCCCCAACACAACAAAAGCTATTCCAAAAATTACTCTGGGGCTGTCAAGCTTCATTGTTGCCTGTCAGTCTACGCATTGTTAACGAGACATCGGTCTTTCGGGGGGACGGAGTGTCACTGGAACGGGGAACGGCAAACGCACAACGAGCGGGAAAGGAGGAGTGCTGCCGTACTGCCTTACCGTATTTGCGTACCGTATTTCCGTAAGTTGCTAAAAGACCCTATTCTCTCCCCTGTGCAGAGCCGTGATGAGCGCCCGGACCGCTGCCGTGAAATGAGAGCGGCGACGTTCCTCCCTGCTCAAGCTAATTATCTCCCCGCTGCTTCGCATCCACACATGGTTCCCTTTAGCGGGAGATGGGGAAGTTTTTCAATGTGCATTCCGAATGATATGGTGTTTACGGGTGGAGAGCCACCACGATGCACGGACATCTATAGTATGAATTAACGGAATACAGTGAAACCTCGGTGATACGAACACAGCTCATACGAATTTCGGGGTGATACGAATTTTTCTTTGGTCCCGGCCAAGGCCCCTTGGCCTGCAATGTAATGGAGTACGGTTGTTGCGAACCGATTTTCACCCCGCGACGTTTGATACGAACGTACGCTACCGCCCTGGTACGAAGAGGTGTTGTCCGCGCTGTCGCGGAAGATGCGCCAAGCACGTGCAAGTGCGGGAACGCAAGCGCGGGCATGCGCGCCGCACCGCCAAATCGTCATAATCACGATGTAAACGTTGTACTGTGTTTACACGTGCCTGCCTCGTGCAACAGACATTCTACGAAAGGTGGACCAGGACCGAAAGAAGGCGAGGACGGTCTTGCATGGCGATGAAGTCAGGCCTCACAACGTCAACATGCGCGACTGTTGAGGTCGCACTTGTGTGGGCATGTCCGTAAATCTCCCAAAAAACATCCCCAACACCTCCGCGATAACAAAATCATAAGATAGGACCGTGGTTCTGAAATTTTGTGGCCTTGATCTATGGCGTCAAAGCGCTTCTTCCGTTACTTTGGCCGCAGTACTCTGGCATCATGCGAAAGAGCATACTAAAATTTGGAAATGGCTATTGCTGTCGCGAGTCACAATGCACCTGGTTCATTAATTAAACACGCGCGTACGGTCCGTATATTTACAAGTGCTGGTAGGATTGCCGACATCTAAAAACTTCACTACAGTCAGTCAGAGTTCTTCCTGACGTTCCTGCGGCCCCGAAAAGCAATAAATGAAAGTGTAGGCCAGCTTTCTTTTGTCGTACGCTAATTTTCCATGCTTTCTGGTGATACGAATTTCGGATGATACGAATATTTTCGGTGGTCCCGTGAGATTCGTATCACCGAGGTTTCACTGTACGATGCGTTATTGTTCATGCGCAGGAGGCGACGTACTTCAGTACGCTGCTGATGCGGCTCAGCGTGAACGTGGAGCTGGCGGCGTTCATGGGCGGCGGCGCCGTGTTCTCAGTCGCCGTGCTCGGCTTCCTGGGCGCGTTGCGCGAGAACGCGGCCGCGCTGCGCCTGTACGCGTTCGGCATGACCGGCGTCGCTCTCGTGGCGTTCGTCGGCACGGCCGCCATCACGCTCACGCCATTCCTCGCAAACAGCGTCTTCCACAGGTCAGTGCAGTTCACTCTTCGCTCAATGGGGGGTCATTGGCGGGTGCGGATGCATGTTACATCGGCTCCGCAAAACCGATGCGGCCGCTTTGGTAGATCAGCAGCAAGGTTCACCTATTTTAGTGTTACGCTACCGGAAGGTGGGCGGAGGCCACCCACCAAGGTTGGTTATCCTTGCGCCGAACCAGCCCGACTTATTGAGGAAACCGGCAGGTCGTACACATAGAGTTTCCTAAAATTAACGAGAGGGGCCTCTGGCGCTGCGATCGTTCAGTCACCATGGGACCATGCTTCCGGCTTCAAACGCACTTGTGGCTTTGTTTATTGTTGCGTTTTAGGGGCGAAGCTCCTTAAAGCGGCACCCGTTCGTCCCTCGTCGTAGTGCGTAACCAGTCTTACGCTTTGACCTCCAAGGTGGTGCCGGTGGGAGATTTCTCCTGTGCGTTGTTGAACAATAAAAAATTCGCAGCGTGCGCGTTAACTAAAAGCCGAATTCTTCTGTCTCTCATTCCCCATTAGCAGCCATTGGCATTTCTCCTGTGCGTGATTAAACAATAAAAATTTTGTTCAAAACGCCGTTGATTGATGAAATAAACCAACGAAAGACGCCAGATGTTTTCTAAAAGCAAAACGAAAAGACGCCAGATGTTTCTAAAGCAAAACGAAAAGACGCCAGCTGCTTAACGAAAGACGCCAGGTGTTTTCTAAAGCAATGGTTTTATAATCAAAACCATATCGCGATACAGGTTTGTAGTTGACGATGCTCGTTACCGTCGGTGTGTGCTCGTATGGATAAGGATGCCGCTGCAACCAGTGCAAAACCACTTAGCTTACATTTCACCGACCACAAAGCGGTCATAATGAAAGGACAACGGAAACCAGCAATAAAAGTTTGATAAAACATTTAATCAATCGTTTCACGTCATTTTTATCGGGCGAATTAACGGAAGAAATTTCACGGTTTAACCGATGATTACTTCCAGGAGCTTCGCCCAATCTCATCATCATTCACCTCGTGGATCTGCCGTCAATTTTTTCATTCTGTTTCGGATAAAAGAATGGACAGTTGTGAACTTCGTGAGCGTATTTGAATTCGTGAGCCTAAAAAGGTGAAGGTGGTGAAGCGTAACTACTAAACCTTTACTGAACTTCGTATTGCTTCGTATTGCGGCAAAGCGAATTCAGGCCACACGGAGCCAAAAGAACGAACACTAGACAAGACTAGGCAAAGTTGTGTACTACCCATGATTCCCATGCTGGCTGAAGCGCCGTGTGTTGGAGCCCCCCATAGACACTAGCGCCAGAGTTCCCCTCTAGTGTATTTATAGGAAACTCTATGGTCGTACAGGCCGCGCTAAGCCAAGCGCGAGGCCTAGCTCGGCGGCACACCGACGATGGATGTTGTACACGTCGAAGGAACTACACTCCGGGAGAAAGACTACGATGGAGCAGACTGGACTACGATCATTGGCACCTATCACGGCAAGTCCCAGTCAAAAGCGCGCATGACGGATCTACCCGCAGTGAGCGAGAAACAGGAGGCGCCGCAGGAACGCACCGAAACGCTTGACGCGTCGCCGTGGCGTCCGACGTACCGCCCGAAACCGGCGCAGCTGCGTGCAACGCAGCAAGTGACGCGCAAAAGTCGGCATATGGCTCCGCTTCCGCAGCATGCTATATAAAGGTGATTTTCCGCTCACAGGGAGGCCTCTTCATGCCGAACATATACAGCCGCAGCCGCTACTCCGATGCCTTTGCGCAACAGCGGAGATACCGGTGGACGCAGACGTGCAAATACGCGTACACCCAACGAACAATACGTGCACAGTAGCCACCACTAACCAGGAAACAGCACTAAAGCTGGTTAAAATAAGAAGCATCACCTAAAACGCAAAGGCGTACGTGGTGGCAGCGTACATAGCCCCTGCAGCGGACACTGTGCGAGGAGTGATATCCAACGCTTTTTGGGATGAAACGGAAGAAGAGCTTCTACAAGAACTGCAAGCGAGAAATCCAGACACCGGCATCCTGCTAGCAAGACGGGTGGGCAAGTCCAAGTCTATCCTCATAACGTTTGCCCAGGGACCCATCCCTCGTTGAATCATCTACTATGGGGTAGTGCTGCCGAGCGCCAGGTCACAGATATGATGTGTGCCCGGAACAGAAAAAACCGAGATGTCCAAGATGTGGTGAAGATCACGGGGCAGATAGAAGTCGTCAGTGCGTGCCCCGATGCATCCTATGCGGTGGAGAGCACCTTACTGGAACAGGCTGGTGTAAAGGAAAACAGCGACAGATCACAGCGAAGCCCACCAGCACACAGGGAACCTACCGGAAGACAGCAGCCACACAAAGAGGGCTTCCCAAGATGGCATCCATCAACCCCGCGGAAGGCCCCCCGAGGAGATCACATGGGCAGAACGAGTCACCCGCAAACCATACCCCCCGGGATGAGGAGCTGGCCCGCCTTCGAGAGGAGGTAAGATGTTTGCAACAGGCCACTACCCAACCCCTGGTAAACCTTCACCCAAGACAGTCATACTTTACCTGCTAAAGAATCCCCAATCCCCGAACCACCTGTAAAAAAAAATAGAAAAGAAGTTCCTCCGCCATTAGACGAAACAACTCAATTGGAGCAATCAGGCAAAACGGCTGAGCTGGAGGCTCACTTTGAAGCCAAACTTGAGGCAAAATTAACAGCAAAACTTGCACATTTCCAAAAGCAGGTGCATGATGAATTTCAGCAATTCCTAGAAAATCGTCGACAAACAATTGAGGCTCGATACCCAGCTCTCGAGGCTAGGATCGAGTGCCTCATCGATGAACGCTTCAAAATTTTTAGATAACAAACTAGATACCTTCTGCGCCCAGCTCAGGGCACAGTTGGGCGTAATGGTGGCGGAGGCAAGCAGCCATATACAGGCGACGCCACCACATGTTTCCCTCCTGTTTCCAATGGCAGGTGATTCACCGAATTCTAACACACCTTCACCTTTAAAACTTTGGCATTGGAACTGTCGTAGCATACGCCGTAAGCGAGAAGCGCTAATTTAGCTGATACTAAACGAAGAGCACCCACCAGGTATGATTCTCCTACAGGACCACAACACTAGCATATCGCTCCCAGGCTACACTGCTTATCACTCGCCAAATGATAGTGCTCCGGTTCTGTCCACATTTACAAAGCGATTCATAAGGCATACGCAACGTAATTTCCCTCATGCAGTCCATAACGTTGTCCTCGAGGTAATCCCATTCGACATCCAACAAGATTCATTACTCGTCGCCAATATCTATATTCCACCTAGCATGCCAGCAAAGCGTTGCGCCCATCTATTAGCACAAATCACCGCAGCGGCAAATAAGACTCCACTTATAGTGGCCGGAGACTTTAACTGCGCTCACATCGATTGGGGATACAAGAAAACTACTGGCAGAGGTGAGGTACTGATGACACAAACTCAACAGTCGCAGCTCACGGTATACAATGACGTTGATTGCCCAACCAGACAAGGTACAACAGGAATGATGGACACTGGTCCAGATCTCACTATGGGAAGGCGGGGCCAAAACCTAGAATGGAATAGAACGACCCACACTTTAGGCAGTGATCACTATATTATTAGATGCGAAGCATCTTATGCTCGGGGCTATGTCCGTCCCTCCCGCGTCCGCCCACTTTCATGAAGTAGGGAAGCACCCATTATGCGAACCAGAACACTGTAGTAATATGAAGGCCGTCAACCACTACCACAGTCATCAGAGTCATGGCCGAGAGCACAGAGAGGCTGCTTAGCAATGGCTATAGGCAGGTGGTGTCTGTCGCCCAGGTTGACCCCATTCCTTGATCTTGCTTGCATGTGTTTGGAGGGGGGCTTAGTCCGACCCTCATTCCCGCGTCCCACACCACCACAGCGCATTCGCGTCCCCTCCCCCCTCTCTCTCCTACCCTCACCCTCTTTCTCTCCTCTAGGAATACTCTACTCTAAGGAGCGGCCCCCCGCATCCCACATCCCCACAGCGCATGCGCGTCCTCTCCCCCTCTCTCCTCTAGGAATCATCTACTCTACTGAGCGGCTCCCGCGTCCCACACCCCCACAGCGCATGCACGTCCCCTCCCCCCTCTCTCTCCTCTCCTACGGTCCACCCCGTCCTCTCCTCTAGGAATCCTCTACGGAGCGGCGCGCACGACACGTGGTGTGACAGCTGCATACTCCGCTGGGGGCGCCACGGTAGTTCCGCGGTATGAAAATGACGGAGTGTGCAGCGCCGCGGTGAGCGCCCGGACCGCTGCCGTAAAACGAGAGCGGCGACGTTCCTCCCGCTCAAGCTAATTATCTCCCCGCTGCTTCGCATCCACACATGGTTCCCTTTAACGGGAGATGGGGAATTTTTAGGGGCGAAGCTCCTTATAGTCTAACCTTGTCCCGCGTCAGGCGTAACCGGCAATATCTCGTGATAATGATGACGATGACGCTGATGACCATGAAGAATAAGCGCGTTCCAGACCACCTCTAGTTCCCATGGTGTGCACCGAGGAAGCAGAGCGTCCCGCAGGCGGTGTGGCCATCTATGTCAAGCAGAACAGTGTAGTACAATAAGGCCGTCCACCACCACTACAGTCACTAGAGTCGTGGCCGAGAGCATAGAGGGGCAGCTTAGCAATGGCTAGGCGGGTGGTGTCTGTCGCCCAGGTTGGCTCCATTCCTTGATCTTGATTGGACGTGCTTGCGGGGGCTTAATCCACCCCTCCTTCCCGCGTCCTACACCCCTCCAGAGCATGCGCGTCCCCTCCACCTCTCTCTCCTCTGCAACGCTCACCCCCTTTCTCTCCTCTAGCAATCCTCTACTGTACGGAGCGGCGCCCGCGTTCCACATCGCCACAGCGGATGCGCGTCCTCTCCTCCTCTCTGTCCTCTACGCTCACCCCCCTCTCTCCCTCTAGGAATCCTCTACGGAGCCATATAAGAACCCCTATCCCTCCACTTCACCGACCATAAAGCCGTTATAATGAAGGGGGGACCGGAAGCCACGTCTAGCTACGATTTACGAATAAATAAAATTTCTTGTATATATACACACAGTGTTTGTCACGTCTTTGATGATGTACTGGACGAAGATTCACAGTTTACCGATGAACCTCCAGAGCTTCGCCCACTCATCATCATTCACTCCGTCGATATGCTGTGATTTTTTTTTAACTTAAACTCTGTGGTCCCCAAGCATCTCGAGTGAGAATCAAACATCAACTAATAAATTGGGATAGCTTTAGAAAGCAGCGAGAAGGAAATCAGCAAACAGGGCCGCTGGATGCGTCTACAAGGACAGCACAGGTTCTTGGAGACCAAGCGGCGCGCACGAGGGAATATAGCCCAGAACACCACGTTCCAGTTATGGACTTAAAATTAGCGCATTTGATAGAAGCACATGAAAGTCTCATGAAACGATATGCTCAACAAAAACGCAACAGGAAGCTCCAAATTAAGATATCTGAGCTTTCAACGCAGATTCAAGAATACAGTCAACAACATTGTCGACAGAATTGGCAGCAAATATGCGAAGATCTCAGAGGCAAGCGTACTACCGCTCGCGCGTGGCATCTTTTAAAACATCTCATTGATCCCATCAAAAGTAAACACCATAATAGGAATCTCGTTGCTAGGCTACCACACAATCATAAATACGACACAGAATCCCTTCTAGAGCAGCTTAAGAGCCTACATACCTCGCCGGGCCTTCCCACTTCTTTGCCGGACTTGGTCGGCCCACCAAACAGTGAGCTGGACAAGGACATCACACTAGAGGAAGTTCGGGCAGCCCTTCATAGACTCCGTAACACCAGTCCAGGCGAAGATCGCATTACAAACGCCGCTCTTATAAACCTAGATGACAACTCCATGCGAGACCTCACTGATATTTTCAATACGCATTGGCAAAGCGGCACGCTGCCGGAGGAATGGACACATGGGAGGGTTATCCTGATACCAAAGCCTAACAAACCAGTTACCCCTGAAAATATTTCGCTTACTTCTAGCCTGGGTAAAATCTTAGAGCAAGTCATTCTTGCTAGACTTAACGGCCACATGGACGACAATAGCCAGACTCAATGATTGGCTTTCGATCGGGCCTATCCACGCAAGATGCCATGCTTCAGCTCACAACAGCTATTCTGGACCCCCCTCATTCCTACACATACCAAAGCTGTCCTGGCAATAGACCTCAGAAAAGCATTCGATAACGTCAAACATGAAGCCATCCTAAATGCCCTGATAGAACTAAGGGTTGGGCAACGAACTTACAACTATATAAAGGCTTTCCTGCAAAACCGAACGACCACCATGTGTGTAGACAATCTTCGTACACGCCGCTACACACTAGCTAACGTAGGCACTCCGCAAGGATCTGTGCTGTCCCCTTTCCTTTTTAACGCAGTACTTATTCCGCTTGCGCAGGAGCTACAGAAAATCCCCCATCCTTGACCATACACTGTACGCAGATGATATTACTCTGTGGACTACATACGGATCGGATGCCCAAATCGAAGAAACATTACAAACAGCTGCAACTGTAATACAGGAAGAGGTCACGAAGGTAGGCCTCAGCTGTTCACCAGAAAAATCGGAACTTTTCTTGATTCCGCCAAAAGGTAACCGAACCGAAACCACACTTTCATCAAGATCTGCGTACAGGGTAGGGAGGTCCCTAAGGTCCCTGCCATTCGCATCTTGGGGCTCTACCTGCAACAAGATGGGAAACATACCGAAACCATCAAACGCTTAAAGAGCACACTGGCAGCCACCACGCAGTTAATACGCAGAGTGACAGGTAAAGATCACGGCCTGCGAGAAGCAGATACTCTGCGATTGGTACACGCATATACCATAAGCAGAGTGTTGTATTCTGCACCTTACCTCAACCTTAATGTGACCGAAACCCAAACAGTAAATTCTATAATCAGGCAAGCCACCAAGGCAGCGCTCCGCCTCCCAAAGAGCACCAGTAATGAAATCCTGGCAGAGTTAGGTGTGCATAACACCATACAAGAGCTAACCGAGGCACACCTACAGGCACAATATCTCCGACTGGCCGGTACCCCTACCGAAAGACATATACTTTCAAAACTCCAAATTCGCATCCCCGCCAATCATGATTCCCTGATGTCCCTACCCAAGGAAATTCGCGAAACATTCTGTATTCGACCGCTCCCCCGTAACATGCACCCAGACCGAAACCGCGAGCGTACGGCGGCGAACGGGATGCTGTGTGGGTAGATGCTGCATGCGATCAGCACGGAGCCACAGCGGTGCCCTACGCACCGAACACCCCACCATTAACAAAAGAATTACCTCCTGGAACGAAACCACAAGAAGCGGAAGAGATCGCTATTGCGCTAGCGCTCGGCAGTTCCAATGCTACCTACATCCTAAGTGATTAAAAAAAATCACAGCATATCCACGGGGTGAATGATGAAGAGTTTGGGGCGAAGCTCGTGAAGCAATCATGGTTACACCGTGAAATCTTCAGTGGTTTCGCCCAGCAGTAATCAAAGCGATTACTGCTGGGCGGCCTCCTTGGCGCGCACCGTCTCGGGATACGCCTGACGCCGCGCGCGCTTGGCGGCGGCTTCGCGGGCGCGCACCGCCTCGAGATCCGCCTGGCGCCGCGCTCGCGTCGCGGCGGCCTCTCGAGCTCGCCACCTCGGGATCCTGCCGACGAGCACGAGCCGCAGCGGCGCGGCCTTCCACACCCGGCGCTCCTCGTCGTCCATGGTCCGCCAAGCAGCACGATCCGGCAAGCGCACTCGTACGGCGACGATCCGGGGAATGAGAGATAGTGGGCGCTCGCCGCCCGGCGCAACCCCGCGCAGCCCGCGCAGCAGCCAATCGGAGAGCAGCTGCACCGCCTACGCCATCTAGCGTACCTTCACCCAACCGCCATATTGTACGCATGTCTATGGGACAGCGCCCTCTCGGAAACGAGACGAGAAATGGACTGCGTACAGCGCCATCTAGTATATCGTCACCCAACTGCAGTTTGCATGCATCTCTATGGGACAGCGCCCTCTATTGTACAGAGGATGGTTGACGATCGACGACCGACGCCGCTCGACAACCGGCCAGGTCTCGCCATAAGGAGCTTCGCCCCTAAAACTGCATTGCTAAATTATGCTAGGGGCCGAGTTCACCCTACCACACTCCACATGCTGACCCAGCACCCCCCTTCCTTCCGCAGCGCTGAGCTCATCTGGGTGCCCGCGCAAGCCGATGACACCGGGCCGCAGGCCAGGGAGCAGCCGATGCGTAAACGCAGTAGAAGGAACATCTCCCTCCTGTTGAGACCCCGGTCAGGCAGCCGAGTCGGTGGTTCCATCCTGGCTACACGATCGTCGGGGTGGCGTGCAGCGTAGTAGTAGCCTCCTCAGTGTGAGCCTCGAAAAGTCTGACGCGACCACGGCACGGCACACAGAGACGGTAGAGTGATGCGCTTCTTTCGCCAGTGCGTCTGCCTGCTCATTTCCCTAGATTCCCACATGACACGTACGCGTTGCAGCGCATCAGCGCGGGAATTTTTGACGCGATCCCTCTCCCTATAGGGGGGCTCCATGTGCGTCATCGAAGGAGGAGCAATGTCGTTCGCTCTTAAAGCTCGACGTAAAACGTCCACCGTGTTCTACAAGAAAGAAAAAATGCCCCCCACCTCCCCGAAGGGAATCGTGAGGAAATGCGAATGCATTTCGCGCGCGCTTCACTCCATTTATATATGGTGGTTGTGGTTCGAAGACGGAAAAGGCGCCTAATTTCTGCAGCCCGGTCGAGAGCACGGCGCAGCGCGTGTTTTTTTTTTCTTTTTTTATATATACGTGCGAGCGAGCGGACGGGAGAGTGGGGCGCTGGGAGGAGAGAGAGCGAACGGCGAGAGAAGGAGCGGCGAAGCATGCACCTACCCTCTCCTACACTCTCTCCACACACGCGGGAGCTCCGCCGAGCTCCCGCGATGCGAGCGCCCTCACACACCAGAGCGCGCTCCTCCTCTCCACTCACTCTCCGCTACTCCACCCGCACTACCTGCTCCGGTTGCTAGGGGCGAGGATAAGAGCGCGCGCCCGCAGCTGTTGCTATGGGAGAGGGAGTGAGAGCGGAGAGATGCGGACGCCGCCGGATGCGCCTTCGCATTTAAAACCTTCGCGCCGTTCGCCCAGCCGAGCATGCACCGAGGAGCAGCCGCCGCCAAGCCACGCCCACCGACGGAGACAGCCACTGCGCCACGTTTTCCCGACGTGGCGCGAGCCGTGTACGAGCGACGAAGGCTTGCGCTTGTACCGGTGGTGCCACAGCCAGGTTTGCACGTTAGTTTCTGGCGCTGGAGTACGGACATTCTTGCAAGGTCTGTGACAAGCTGCAGTTCGACTCTACTCTGTCTACGCCAAGGAAATACCTAGCATCAGCCACGAAGGTCACGTTAAGAACCCAAGATCTACCAACTTCGCTTTCCACGGCTAGTGTAAACTTCACTTTTTTTTCCTCTCCGCAAAAAGATTCGAAACAACCTTCGCGAACGTGGCTTTTTGAGCTAGTTGGTTACATACGTCAAAATGTGGCATCGCGAGAGATTGTTGACGCCGCCCTGATTGCGAGGGCCGGAAATGCCAGCTACCCGTTGGTGGCGCATGACTGTAAATGAATTGACCTTTCTGGACGCGGCAGGTTTTCATGTGCGATGATCGGGCCTTCGGTGTAGAACGGATCTATTTATACTGTTGCTTCTGAAAATAAACAATCAGGTGAAAGTTAGCGCTTGTCCTGTTGTCTCTTTCTCGTCCGTGTGTATTAGCGCTATGCCACATTTTGAAACTTTGCTAGCTGTTGCACTGACTTGCATGCCTATGCGAGTCTATTTAACGGCGTTAGTCCTTGAACCGCGAACAGAAAATGATCATCACGAAGCGCTCTCTTCTTCTTCATAGTCGTTCTCTTCATCTGCTGCTTCGGTCCCAACACACGAGCGCCGATTTCTCCGGCGGGAAATGCAATAACTCTGATGGGCGAGTCAACAAGTTAAGAGAACCACGAAGGTACTTGGAAGCGCACAACACACAAAATACGCAGGAAGGACGAGCGCTCTCTTGAAACTGAAGTCTCGTTCTTCCTGTGTATATTGTGTGTTCTGCGCTTCCAAGTACCTTCGTGGATCAGCACGAACTCGCCCAACTTTCTGTTCTTCTATGTACAGAGAAAGAGGGAGAAATTGTAGGGGAAAATATTTGCTCGCGAGGCGAGATCCGAAGGGCGAGCGTCTCAACTACTCGGCTATTCATGTGAGATGTCCCCAGTTACTCGCCGCCAAAGAGGGGAGGCCACTAAATCGCTTTCCTCAACCTCTCGCCCACGTCGCCACGATATACCGCTACTACACTCGCTCACCCCCCTCTTGGCTGCGCATCTCAACAACCTTCTACTCAAAAGGATTCGTGCTGGCAAGGCAACGAGCTTTCCTGGTCTACGAACACATGTTATTTACTAGCGATTATAAAAGGCATACACACACCACACACAACACATGCTAAACAAAATTGTAACAAAGGAATACAACACTCGCGACATGCAATACAGAACACATAAGGAAAATAATTGTAATACAGCGACACCATAAGTAAAAGAGGGTAGAGTCGTTAATCCGCGCAATGTCTCAAATTCGCTGCCTGCCACTTCGCAAAGTTCGTCAGAATAGAAAGGGAGCATCTCACGAGTGAGTCCGTCTTGTCGCTGGCCCACGGGCTGGTTGTTCGAGTCGCAGGTTGTTCGCTGCTGCATGGGGCCGAATCGGTCGTCGCCGCGCACTTCTTCGTGCTCTCAGCGTCGCTGTCATCTCCCTCAGTCATCTCCATCTTAGTCCTCTTTCATCACCTCCCAATCATCGTCGCTACCATTCTTCCTTCATCTCATCGACTCTCATCGCACCATCCCGATCGTGGTCGTAGGACCCGACTCCACCCCTCCGTGGCACTTAACCAACGACATTTTCCCTTGTCGGACGGCGTGTGCCAGCCGCCCTCCTCCGTAAAAACCTCTCTTGCAGCAAAGTGTACAAACAAAAATGCACAAGCTTAGAGAGGGCAACGGATCGGCTGTTCGAAGACGCCTCGATGGCCAGGAGACAAAGCGCGCCGTTCCTAATGGCGAACGCGTAGTGTCTTAATGTAGAAGAGCCTCTGGCCTTCCCCATCGCCCCAGTTTCCCCCGGCGTCCGACGACCAGATGTCCGGGCTTCAGCCCGGCGTCTTCCGTACGATTTCCCGTTGTCGCCGCATGAATGGAATCAGCAAAAGGCGCCCAGCTGCACCCATGCCGTGAAACCGAAGGGTGCGCAAGGCGAGGGCTGTCGAAAAAAGCTTCAAAGAAGACCGCTTCGAAATGCGTGCTCGTCGCCTCGGGTTCTTCCGTTTGTCGGGTGTGAACGCCACACGACGCCTGTGCTCCGTCCATTGGGACGTCACGCACTAGCAGAGCGGAGCACAACAAGAAAGGGAAGGACAGAGAACAAACACTGTAGCCGATATTTGTCAGTAGCAAAGCAGGCTCGATTAACCTATTTGCTATACTTAGAGGAACGTATCACAGCTGTACTATTCGGTCGAATGAAGAAAACAAGACCGAAGGAGAAATACGATGAACAGCAGTAAACCTGAAGCTGTTCAACATTACAAAGCACGGAAGACACGCTCTGTTAAGGCAATGCTGGGACAATGAAATTGGAGCAAGATCAGCTAATGATAACCACGATCATGAAGCCAACGAAAGGAGGAAATTTTTTAGTGTAGTAATTGTGATTTTCATGCTTCCTGGCTCCGTTGTCTGTTGGACCTTATTTATCTATTTATTTATTTATTTACTGACTTACTCATTTATTTATTTGCAACATTACCAGCCTTATATCGAGACCACATCAGGTGGGAATATGATTACACGAATTACGTTTATCTAAGCAAGTACAACAGTCGCAAAAGCCTGAAGTATGAGCAACAATTATGATCAACAGCATGTACAATCTAAGCAAATGCGAAAAAAAAAGGCTATGTAAGTATGTACAGCAATTTTCTATATAAAATTGCGAGAAACAAGCTCAATGCGCATGTTTTTTTTACTTTAATAATACCAATAAAAGGGGGCAAGTAGCATAAACAGTACAGTTCACGTTACAGCTCGGCGTATAGTGAAGTTATAGTGAAGGTGTAAATGCAGAGGAGCACCAAGTTGAGCTAGTTAGCTGACGTTCATTCCGTAATGATTTAACTGTGCTAATTGCAAACAAGGACACGCACAAAGTGGAAGACTAAAATTTTATTGAGTGAAAGATGACATACATAGAGTGAGCATGAAAAGGCAGCATGAGCTCATTGGCCAAAGATGGTCACGTGAACGCTTCAAACACTCAGTCGCAGTCTAAGTTCCATGTAATTGCTATCGCAATAATAAATGTGAGCGCCGAATCAGTTTTGCAGATCAAGATATCCGGTGTGTAAACGAAGCAAAGCGTGTGCGCATGCGCAGATACATGCAGCCGGACTTGGTGAAGTACTACAGGCACAGCGTCGACTGGGACGACATGGTCGACCACATGCAGAACAGCTTCCAGTGCTGCGGCATCGGACCCCTCGCGTACCAGGACTGGGACCGGAACAGCCGTTACCGATGCGCAGCCAGCAACCCGAGCCACGAGCGATGCTCCGTGCCCGAGTCGTGCTGCCGAGTCAAGGGCGCCGGTGGGTGTGTTGTGCTTTTTGGTCGGTACTAACAGACACTCGCGAGGAAAGTATATCTTCACATTGCAATTACTACTAATGACATACTTTCCTCGGTGTCTCTTAGTTCTTATTGCGTCTAACAAAGAAAACGAGCCCTTAAAATGTCCACTTTCATTCATGGAGAAGCAAAGTGTGGGTATCAAAAGTGATTACATCACAAGGGAAGGGTGCTTGCTCATGTTAGCCTCGTGTTTCGGAGGGGGGGCGCTTTTTTTATTGCATGCTGTCGTTTTTCGTAAATTGCTTGTTCTTCACAATAAAACTTTAGTTGTAAGTCAGCGCTCGTCTTTGTTGGTCTCCCGCGTCCATGCGAATTCCTTAATGGGAATGACGGTGTCTGCGAGGCTTGTGTGCACGGGCTGACGTTGAGCAGCTAAAAAGCGGATACGACTGCGCAAATAAAGCTTCTCCAAAACAAACTTTTACAAGCGGATCTTATTCACGCGTATTCTAGAATAGAAGTACACTCACCTGTACGGCATAACCAGACGGCGAAAGAAACAGGCGACAGACAGTGGCTGCAGAGTGAACGCTGCCTTCCCAGTTTAGCGGCAGTTCTTTACTTTTTGCGCTTCGTAAAATTGTACATCGACGCAGAAGCCTTCAAAGTTAAATAAAACTCGTTTCTGTGCAATCATAAAAAAAAAAAAAGAAATAGCTTACTACGTGCCCCTTCAGCATGGAGGAAAGAAAGAAATTTAGGAGGGAGCGCGCCTAGCTTCCACGTACAAGCCAACCTCCTCTGAAGCCACTCGCTCCTCGTTTCTCCTTTCCCTTTTGGTGTTCATTCGCGTTGCCTGCTGGGAAGTGAGCCTTGTTTGGTTCTCGGTAGGTTCTAGTTGACATCTGCTTCGAAGCACGTTGACAAGCGTCGGCTGTCGCATAGAGTTTCCTATAAATACACTAGAGGGAACTCTGGCGGTAGTGTCTATGGGAGCTGCAACACACGGCGCTTCAGCCAGCATGGGAATCATGGGTAGTACACAAATTTGCCTAGTCTTCGTTCTTTTGGCTGCGTGTGGCTTGAATTCGCTTTACCACAATACGAAGTTCAGCAAAGGTTTAGCAGTTACGTTTCACCACCTAGACCTTTTTAGGCTCACGAATTCAAATATGCTCACGAAGTTCACAACGGTCCATCCTTTTATCCGAAACTGAACGAAAACGCAACAATAAACAAAGCCACGAGTGCGTTCGAAGCCGGAAGCACGAAGACTAGGCAAATTTGTGTACTACCCATCACTCCCATGGTGACTGAACGATCGCAGCGCCAGAGTTCCCTCTAGTTAATTTTAGTAAACTCTATGGGCTGTCGCGATTACAGTGTACTAGAATAGAGCCGTCTGCCACTCGGCCGTCTGCCGCGGTGTGCTCGGTAAAACTCACCGCTTGCCTATCACGTGGTGGTGCTCATTTCCCAGCATGGCCCTGATGGCTGGGCTTCAAAAATGTCACGTGACGCTCCCTCCTATTTGTACCTCCATGCTGTAGTTCTAGTTCACCATACTCCATGCCCTTCAGTACGATATCAACGATTTTGACGCAAGGAACGCGTTGAAGTCAGACGCGTCTTCCAAGTGTCTGGGCTCTTCGTGAACGATGCCAATCCGAGTCAAGTCCGAATCTCACATATCCCAGCATTCCCATGCGTACAACAGCTCGCAGCGCCAGTTTTCCCTCTGGCAAGTGTAATGGAAAGGAAAACGAGGAAGAGAGCAGAGTGGGTCAGGGAACATCATAGTCGAAATGAAAAAGAAATGGGCACGTAGCGCGTAGGCAGGATAATCGCTGGTCATAGACGGCATTTTTAGCGCAAACGTAGAAAAGAAAGGTGTACTAAGAAGAGAAGAGAAGAACACAGTGCACAGGGCGAGCGCTAAGCGTCAACTCATCAACCGCTGGTCACTGGATTCCAAGAGAAGGCAAACGCGCGAGCAGTGGCGTATCAACTCTTTCGCGAATGGGGGGGGGGGGGGGGGGGGCAAACGTACCTCACTTGTCGACCGTGATTTGCGCGTTTGTATATATATATATATATATATATATATATATATATGATGTTCGTCAGGGAGGGAAGCTGAAACAAAAAAATGAATGCCGCCGGAAGCGGGCAGTTATCCGTCTACGAGGGGTAGATAAAAAGGGCGGCCTGAGCAAGCGACCAATAAAAAGCGGGAAAGAGAAGAATTGCCGCTTCTACCGAACCACCTGAGCTTGAACTCCATATGTGCGCTGACTGCTTCAACCAATTCCCACAGCGTATGGGATCTGCCGAATTTTAACACAATAATGTTTTATGCAAGGGTCCACCAAGATTTCAGTGACGTATTTCCGTCACGCAAATGACGCCGAAAAAATGTACACGATCAGATGTTAAAGAAAAAAAGTTCCGTGAAAGGGCATCGAACATACGACCTCTCGATCCGCAGCAACAAGTTCCGATCACGCTATCCACTGCGCCATGGCCTACAGACTCTAACGGCTTTACAAACGCGCCTTTTATATCTCACACTTTCCTCTTACAGTGCTCTTGGTCAGCGGGGTGGTGTCGCTCTTTTGGAGCGGTAAACCAATTCATCATTACTGTGGCCTCCAAGATTAGCGCCTTCAATGCGTGTTGCTACGCGTCTGTCCCATTAGGCACGTTTTCAATACTACTGCAGTTTTGTCAACGCCTTAACACACCGCGAGGTGGCAACCTTAGCCCAAGCGGTGGTCTTGCTCATAGCGTCCATTCAAACCAGAAATAGCTCTGCGACGCGCCCCTGCCTCACCTGGATTGATAACTGCGTTCCTCGCTTACGCTCGCCCCGAGAACAATGGCGGCCGGGCTAAAGGGGCGACAGGACGCGCTTAGCGTTTCCCTGTAGTCCGACCGTGGTGTTCAATCACACTTAACATGCCGTGGGATGGCGACCTTAGCCCAATTTCTGCATCCAACATGTGACGGTTTTCTGGCTATCATGCCTCTTTCTCTGATTGCGCTCTGGCGGTTAACGTCTCCAGCTATCACAATGGTTTATTTAATCATTGACCACGGACGTTAGTCGTCGGAATGTAGATGTACCACCAAGTGTCAACGAGGGTGCATCCACGTTAAACGATGCTATTGCTGTCAAACACCAAAATATACATTATGCAAACCCTCCTATATCAATGTACAGTAAACATTCAGTTACCTCTGTAAGGGCGCGTTTTATTTTCGTGCTATACTGATTCCTATGACGGACGGATCGTGCATGTTTTTTGTTTTTTTTTTGTTTTTTTTTTATGAATGACTGCGTTAAACTTTTTCATAATAAGTACTACACTTTCTTGCGTATATTCAGGCTTCTGTATGTTATAATTTGCCTTGTTTGCTAATAGTCCAAACAGTGTTTCTAGCGCGTGCTTATTAACATTATTACTATTATTATATTACTCTTACTGCCAACTTGTCAACACTTTTCTTTAAAGAAATTAATAATTTGTTTTTTTTTTAAAGGAAAACCCTTATTTTGTGCGCAAGACGTTTCAGGAAAAATTGAACAGGATAGGACAGAGCGCGCACTTACAACCAGTTTATTGCTCAGATGGCGGGAATATATATACACAATCGGATGGGCGATGAGATGAAGCAGCAATGAGAAAGCGAAAGCAACGGCGCATGTGCAAAAAGCCGATTCACATATTGAAATGACACTCAACAGATGCCGGTATTCGTTGTCTACAAGTTTACAGCTCACACACTCTGTTCCAGGCTGCCTTGCGAATGAGAAAAGCTTCGTATATTTCGCGTGCCCTCCTGTCCCCATATCTTGCCATTGCATGATAATCTTCAAACGTGGGGGGCACAGTGACTAGCCAAGTGTCCGCGCATGAGATTCGCGTGCTCCCTGAGACGGTCGTTCAGACAACGCGCCGTCTGGCCGATGTAGCATCGACCACGAGATAAAGAAACGCAGTACACAACTCCCATAATGCATTCTACAAACTTTTTTGCATGGTTCTTATTGCATCCAACGCTTCAAGTGCCTTCGGAATTCACTCGCTTACAAAGGGATCCTAGCTTATTTCTTGCCGTAAAAACAACCCTCACCCCTGTTTTTTCGACGATTCTTTTTAAGCGGTGCGAAACCTTGTGCACATAGGGTATGGCCAAAACTTTCGGCTTTGGCTCGTCCTGGGTTGTATGTTTCGACCTGCTTCAAGACATTGAATAGCGACTCGGCTATGCCCGAGAGCAAATAGTCAGGAAAACCTGCTGCTTTAAGCCGATCAATTTGGTTACCAAAACTGCTCTCAACTTGGTGATGACAGGACCTTGACAAGGATGCCATCATGCATGTTTTTGCAATTCCCCGCTTCACGAGCTTGGAATGTGCTGAACTAAAAGGAAGCAGGCCCTTCTGAGAGCGGGGAGCGTATAGCCAGCACACATGTTCTGGCAGGAAAGTAAGCTCTAGGTCTAAATATGCCATACCTCTAAGACCTACATCGGGCAAACTGGGCGCTGCATAAATGAGCGACTTAGGGAACATGCGCAAAAAGTAAACAACAATGTTGACAAAGGAGCACATCTTGTTGCTCATCTTAACTCCTGCTACCGCGATTTCGAGAGACGATGATTCTGGGCAGAAGCAACAATGAACACGCGCGGCTTGCCTTGGAAGCATACCACATAAAGAAAAGGAGAGCTGATTGCATTAGTGATACATCTATCTCTTTGTACCCTTCCGAATATGAGTTTATGCGTGCGCATCTTCGGTAAAGAATCTGTTTTTTCGTATGCAATACGTCTTGTTACGCATGCGCATGCAAGCTCTGTGGTTGTGGCATTTATATGCGTTGGTGATAGAAGAATAAATCAGTTGTCAGTAAGCGCCTGTGCTCGTCTCTTCTTCCTTTGTGGTCCGTCTTGGTTGCGCTAAAGTTTTTTAAATGCGATGTACCAACTAGGCCCAACCGAAGTTTTATCTAAATATCTAAGCCGATTGTTCTCAGGGAACTCCGTCGTCAGCTGTAGGTCAGTCATGTTAGCAGAAAAAATGCTGTTTGTGCGCAATTAGCTGTTTGTGCGCGTATACAACTCTGTGAGCTCATCCTTGCTGAGAGAGAGAGAGAGAGGGAGAGAAAGAAATAAGCTGCGCTGCGCGTGTGTGTTTCTTTGCTGACCGAGTTGTATTTTGAGCTGTAAAAGTCAATTCAAGTTGAATTAAAACCAACTAGCCCGAATGTTAATTAAGTCTCCTTAGTCCAAAAAAACCACGGACCTTAACCATCTTCCAGGTCCGGTGGATCAAGTTGCGGGGCAAGCTGATCCACCGGACCGGCACAGTGGACTCGAGCCCACTGTGCTCGAGTCCACCGCTTTATTCGTCGCCTTGTTGGAAGCTGCCACCATCGCTGCAAGCCACCTGATCAGATTGATCGGAGCCTAAAGCGGAAACCTTTGTTGGCGCTTCCAGTACGGCAAAACTAAAAGATTAAAAAAACTTCGTCACACTTATCGACTCACATCAGCTTCGACAGAGCCGCGGTGATGCTATTCCTTTTCAATGAAAGAAAATGATTTTCCTGAAGCAGGAAGCGGTTTGATCGGTCCGTAAAGGTTTGCTTGTTCGCACCCACATTTGCATCATCGATAATTTAAATGTCAGTCCAGGCACAGCAGAATAAAAGCATGAACGAGTGATCTCATGTTCTATGGTCCTTGCTCAGCGCTAGCCTGCTCTGCAATGCTACAGTACAAGGCACGAAAGCGTCGCATAGGGGGGCCCGCACCGCAAAGAGCCCTACAAGGAAAATCTTCACAGTAGAAGGGTAGGAAAATTTCCATGATATAATTAAGTGATTACTGTGATGAAGGAAAACTTCACCTCAGTTGTTGGGTTCCCAGCGTACAGCCGACAGTGACCACTGCCGAAAGTGGGGGGGGGGGGGGGGGCTCGCGCCCCCTTTGCCCCCCCCCCCGGCTGATACGCCTATGCGCGCGAGGGGGGAGACAGAAAGTTAGGTGGGCAGTCGAGATTAAGAAGACCTATAAGATGGGATATAAGTTGGTCAATAAACCAGTTCGTAGTTTGCGCTCATTGCGTCGTGTAGAGAGAACAGACTTTATTTTACAAAATGGGCCGGCAGTTTGATCTTGGTGGCTTCAGGTGGCGGCTCAGAGTCCCTGGACTCGGGCGGCATCCTCGGCCTGCCGGACGGCCCAGAGCTGGTCGTTCAGCTCCGAGCTTTGGAGGGCCGCCTCCCAGCGGCGGCGGCGTCGACGAAGAAGGTCCCCCGCGACTCCCGCAGCCGGGGCGGTGGTGGGAACGAGTGAGCTCAAGGCTTCCTCTGGTCTGGCATTGCCGGCCGTTATAGGCGCATCTCGAACGGCGACGTTTTCGCGACAGTTGTCGCCAGCACATTCCCAGAGCATGTGACTCAGCGTTGCTCTGTGCCCGCACGCTTTACACAGATCTGTGGGGTAGAGATTCGGGTAGCAGTGACGTAAGATGGCTGGGCTAGGGTATGAGTGAGTTTGGAGCAAGCGAAAGCTTACAGCATCGCGTCTGTTTAATTTATCGTGTGGTGGCGGGAATTTACGCCTTTCGAGCCTATAGTGTTGGGTAATATCGCGGAATGTTGTCAGACGATCACCCCACGACCATTGTGATTCTTGTTGCTGCGTGCCTGTCAAAGTTTCTCGTGCCAGCAGACCCAAAGCCCCGTTCTCGGAGTCGGAGGCGGTGGCCACGTAATGGGCCGCGGCTCGGCGAGTGAGACCTCGAGCCGCGGCGTGGGCTGCCTCGTTTCCCGGGAGCGGGACGTCGGTGTGTGCCGGGGTCCATAGGAGGAAAACTGTCGGAGTTTGGGGTTGCGAGCGTGACGCTGAGTCGCCATCGCCGCACGTTTGAAGAATTCGGGCTGCTTCCCTCGAGACACGGCCGCGCGCGAAACCGCGGACTGCCGCCTGCGAGTCGCTTATCACGATCTCTGCATTCGGCACCGCGACGAGTGCTAATGCTATCGCGGCTTCTTCGGCCGCCTCCGTGTGTCCTGTGGTCACCGTGGCGCTCGCGAGGCATTTGCCCGTATAGTCAACGACCACAGTGCGTGTGCGCTTCTCACTTCCCCATATCTCGCGGCATCTACGTATACAACGTCAGTACTAGTGCCATACTTCTTTTGAAGGTCTCTAGCGCGCTCGTTACGTCGCCCGACGTGGTGCGTCGGGTGCATATTCTTAGGAAGCGGCGGAACGATCAGGCGGTCGCGGACCGAGGCAGGAACCTCCGCCTTTTCGCCCTGCTGAGTGTGATGCCAAGCGACTCAAGGATGTGTCGACCCGCCTTCGACTTTGATAAGCGTTCGTATTGCGCAACGTCATGGTTAACTCGTCGAGTGAGTTGTGAAGTCCGAGCGCTAGAAATCTTTCGGGGCTCGCGTTGAGTGGAAGGCCGATCGCTCTCTTGAAAGCCTTGCGTATCATGCATTCGATTTTGTTTTTTTCTGATCCCATCCACTTGAGGTGGGGGGCAACGTATGTTATGCGGCTTATCGCGTACGCCTGCACGAGACGGATCGCGCAGACCGTTACGTCTATTTGTGATACGACGCAAGAGTCGGATCGTGTCGTCCACCGAACGGCGTAGTCTGCGCACCGTCTCACCATTATGGCCGTTTGCTTGTAGGTGTAACCCCAGAATTCTAATTTTGTCTACGTGTGCTATGGGAGTACCATCTTCCAATAGAACGTGTATTTTGCAGGATTCCCTTTCCTCGTCGCGCGGGGTCTTGCGGCCTCTACTCGTGGGATTGTAGATTAAAAGTTCGGACTTGCTTGCTGAGCACTCGAGGCCCGTGCCTCGCAAGTACTCCTGAACCTCGTCTACTCCCGCCTGTAGCGTTCGCTCGACGTGACCGTCACATCCTCCTCCGGGAACCCAGAGGGTGATGTCATCGGCGTATATACTGTGATACAATCCGCGTATGTCTATTAATTTCTCGGGTAGCCCTAATAGTACTAAATTAAAAAGTAATGGTGAAATTACGGAGCCTTGCGGCGTGCCCGTCGAGCCCATCTCAAATTCTTGCGATTCCTGGTCGGCGATGACGACGCATGCGCGCCTGCCTGCAAGAAAATCACGTATGTAATTGTATACTTTTCTACCCAGTCCTAATGCCTCAACCTGTTTTAAAATCGCTTCATGTTTCACGGTATCAAAGGCCTTTTTAATATCAAGACCGAGAATCGCCTTGGTGGAGCTGGTAGTGTCGTCAACAATGTGATGTTTTAGCTGAAGCAAAGCATCCTGTGCGGAAAGATTGCGGCGGAATCCCAGCATGGTGTGCGGGAATGCGTCACGGTCTTCGAGAAAGTCGGTCACTCGAGTGAGAACTGCGTGCTCCAGGACTTTTCCTACACAAGACGTAAGCGAAATTGGCCTTAGATTATCGAGCGCAATTTGCTTGCCCGGTTTAGGAATCATGATAACTCGAGCTCTTTTCCACGCTTCCGGAAGGTAGCCGTCTCGCCAGCACTTGTTGACGTAAGTCACCAGTCGGGAGATAGACTCGTCGTCTAAGTTTCGGAGAGCCTTGTTGGTAACCCTGTCTGGTCCTGGCGCCGATCGTGAGTTGAGTTCGAAAAGGACTGCCCGAATTTCTGCCTCGCTAAAGTCGGCGTCTAATTTCTCATTAGCAGCGCCAGCGTAATCGGGGTGTTGTACGCTGTCTCCCGTCTTAAAGTAACGGTCACGTATCGCGGCGAGGATGTTATTGCCTTTGTGATCTCTGACAAGTCTCCACGTTTTATGGCCTTGGGCGGCCCGAGTCTCCTCCGGATCTAATAGGTGCCGAAATAGACGCCAAGCGCTCGCCCCACTCATCTGCCTCTCTAGGCCATTGCACAAGTCTTCCCACTGTGCCATACATACTTTGAACGCGTGTTCCTCGATTTCTCTGTCTAACTGTGCCATGCGTTTCCGCAATGCCCGGTTGTGTCTTCGGCGTTTCCACCTCTTAAGCAGGCCTTGCTTTGCTTCCCACATGTGTAGGAGCCTGCTGTCGATTACTTCGAGCTTCGCCTCGGGCGGGATGTCACACGTTGCCGCGTCTACGTCCCTATTGAGCGTCGCGGTCCATTCGTCTATGTTTACGATCGGCTCGTCGCCTCGCCCTCCTTCTCGTTTCTTGCGGAACGCGTCCCACTTCACTAGCTTGAGTTTACGGCCTTTGCCTTCTGAGAATGCTCCACGAACGCTCGGGCCCGTATCTATCGTAATTTCTATCAGCGAGTGGTCACTCCCCAAGTCCTCCTGCGTGTTTTGCCAAGACGCTGCGGTTACTTTCGATACGAACGCAAGGTCTGGTAGCGTGTCTGAGCTCACGCTGTTTCCTCGACGCGTTGGATCGGCGGGGTTCGCGATGAGTTCAAGCCGTTGGTCTTGCGAGTCTTCCCAAAGGTGTTTGCCTTTGGGCGTTTCTCGCGTGTATCCCCAGGCTCCGTGCGGCGCATTAAAGCCGCCCGCGACGAGCATAGGTTCACCGTTGGCGGCCGCGCTCGCCCTCCGGAGCAGTTCCCCAAATCGGTGTTGCAGCGTGGGTTTACTGTATACGTTAAGGACAAACAGTCCTCGGCCGCGCTTAGGAATTAATTCTACGAAAACGTGCGGTATATTTACACACTCAAGTTCGCGCTGCGCCACGGTGACGTTACGTCTAACAAGCACGGCGGCGAGGGCGACGGCAGCGACCGCACCGACGACGAGAGCGGATCGCCCCGCCGCCGGTGCCCCGCGGCCTCCCCCGACGTCACACCATGTGCCGAGCAGGATGCAGCCCGTTTTTTCCTCTGCCTGCTGTCCGTCGCCGCCGCGTTTATGGCTTTGTAACCAGCTAGTTTTGCAGGATAGTTTGTCTCCTGTAAAATGATAACATCCGGTTTTGTTTCACGGCTGCGAATGAATTGCTCGAGATGGCCCCGCTTCCTCCTATATCCCCGGCAGTTCCACTGCCAGATCTTGTACTGTTGTTTACTAGTGTTAGTGTGAATGTGTGCGTGTCTAGCCATGGTGACGCTTGTGTTTAATTTAACCCATCGCCGTCGAGGCGCGATTTGGGTTCGGCTGTATCTGCGTCTCCGCGTCTGTCAACGTGTTTTGCTGCTGCTGTCTGGCGTACGGCTTGCTCATCGTTCTAATCGGTCTGCCCGCAGCTGGCGGTAGTCGGGTTTCAATGTTCTCTATGCGCGCCACGTGCGCGGCGATCATTTGAGTCACTTGCTCAGAGAGCTTAGCTATCGCACCATTTAACATGTCATTCATCTGGGCCACATGTTTTGCGAAACGTTCATCGAGGCTATTCTCGATATTAACTATTTGTTTTTGGAGTTGCTCATAACGGCCACGTCGCCGTGCAGGCTCGGGTCTTGCAGGATCTAGTGCAATCCTTTTTGCGGTACACGGCCGGTCCTCGCGTCCGTCCGCCCCTTCCCCCGAACTGCTCTCGTCGTCCGTGTCCATTCCCGCCGCCTCGGGTCGCGACGGAGTCAAAGACTGAGGCGACGGAGGTGGCGGCATCGTCGCCTGTTGCTGAGATTGTTGCGGTCGTGGAGCCCCGCCTTTCAATTTGGAATTTTCCGCTCTAAGGATGGCGTTTTCACGTTTAAGCTCGGAAATCATCGATTGTAACGGTCCTAGGCGTTGTTCTAGCGCTCGCTCTATCGCTTGCTCGAGCTCGCTCCCACCGGTGCCACCGACGGCGGGACCAAGAGGACGATCCGCGGAAGCGACGCCGCCGGCGGGAATAGCGGCTACATCCGCCCATCTCACCTGTTGCCCGGTGCCCATGTGCCCTTGTTGTTGCGGCTGCCGCCACGTCTGCTGCTGCTGACTTTGTTGAGTGCCTTGGTTGAAAGCCGCGGCGCCTGGATTGGCGCCACCGCGCGTCTTCGACGTGCTTCTCGGCGTCGGAGTCCGGCTGCGAGAGCTGCTGGACCGGCGTTTCCCCTTGCCGCCTCTAGCGTCACGACTAGTCGAGCGTCCTCTGGGATTTTCGTTGCATGAAGTATTGTCCAACGCTGGATAATGATTGTAGTGGCCTCTGTTGCCTCCTGTGCTGATGTTGTATCCGCTGCTGTACACTGCGGCCGCTTCCTGTTCTTCTCGTCGTCTTCGCTCTAGTTGGCGACGCTTGACTATGTATGGAGTCTTGTATCTCGCCTTGCAGCTGCGGTCTCCCGTGAAATGATCTTTGCCGCACAGTTGACACCGCGGCTCGCACCGATGGTCAGGCGATGGGTTGTTGCCTCCGCATCCACGGCAGATTTTGTTGTGAGGGTTGGGGCACACGTCGGAACGATGTCCCAGCCTCCCGCACTCATAGCACACGTCGATGTGCTTCCTGTAGAGGGAGCATCTGACAAGCATAGGTCCGTAGTATATGTGTCTGGGTACATGGAAGCCGTCGAACAGTACGATTATGTTGTCCGTGGTGCGCATGCGCTTAGCGTGCAGCACACCGGGGTTGCGCTGCGTCACTAGGTTATTAAGGATGTCCGCCGGGCTCTCGTCCTTGGAAATGTTTCTAATCAGGCCCTTGGAAGTGTTTTTCGGGGCGGCTTGATAGGCGTTCGCCTCGAATTCTTTGTTTCCTATGCAAAGCTTGCTGATGGCTCCGTAGCGTTTGGCTCTGTCTTCTGACGGCGTGCTGAGTACCACGACGTTCTGCTTAACGTTGACGCAGATGCTATCTTCTCTAGCCGCTTCTCTGCCCGCCGCGTTGCGTAGGCAGCAATAAATGCGATCCATTCCGTATTCGGCCCCGTTGAATCCGCCTCTGGGGTGTACGATGATCTTGTAATCATCGGGCGGTAACTCTGGCATTCGGCTCGCCTTAGCAAGGTGCTGCAAGTGACGGGCATACTTCATTTTGGACTGCGCCGCTGTGGCGGCAGCTGGGACGATCCCCGTAGTCGACGCGGCAGCCGCCTGTTGCTGCGTCTTCGCATGTTGGTTTTGCGCCGACTCGGACGCGCCGTCGGCCTGCTTCGTTCTCCTGACGTGGCTCCATCCTGCTCCCTCGCCGACATCTTCCGGCCGAATGTTCTCTCCTTCTACCTCTACGACATCCATTTAGCTCTCGGAAAGGCCTGGTACGTTGCCGTCGGAGATCGGGAGCTCCGAGGAGGTCCGGCGACACGTTAGGCTGGCGGGCCCCACCGCCGCAGCGGCCGGGCTATGGCGTCGTACGTAGAGACGCTGGACTTGGCGTTCGCGCCTGCGTGGCGGAATAAAAGGCGCCGAAAGCGGCCAAAAATTGGGCCCACCTGGCAAAACTTGGTGTCAGGGAAGTTCTTGAAACTTCCGCTGTTCGATGGTGAGAAAAGTTTCCACGATGAATTTGACAATCCACCAAAAACATAGGAAAGTTGCGGAGCCGACGCGAAGCACGTCCACACTCCGTGGCCCCCCTAGCGGTGTCCCTCTGCGTCGTGTATTTTTTTTTTCGTGCTGTGTCCGTGCTTATAAGGCGCACTTTTGAAGATGAGATTAAGAAGTTTGCGGGTACAACGTGGCAGCAGAAAGCAGAGGACTGGGTTGATTGGCTGAACATGTGAGACAGGGGCGAATCCAGCCACTCATCTTGGGTGTTGAAGGGGGGGGGGGGGGGTCCTGACTTGTTTTTAGGAGCGAAGCTCCTTAGATCCGCACCCCGCCGTCGCCGTTGAAGCTCCCTGGCACAGTGCCAGCTGTGGCGTCTCCCCTTCACGCGGGAGGATAAATGAGCTTTATAAGGACACTATTTTTCTGCCTCCCATCGTGGGGGCACGGCTCAGCGCCTTTGGGGATGGGGGGAGTAAAGATGATAGGAAGAAGAGAAGATAGAAAGAAGTGGGATGCGTGGCAAGCTAGTCTTGTCAGCGCAAGCGGGAGCACGAAAGCAAAGCGTTTGGCTACAATGCGGCAAGGTCTGCAGGAACCGCAAACTCGAGGAAAGCGCGCAGGGCTGGGATCTTCGACCGTACAGGAAAAAGGAAGTCCTCCGCAGTCGTCGCAGGGAGACCGAGCCGGCGATAGCGGCTCGCCAACGTTCAGCGGCCAGAGCAGGGCAGGAACAAATGATGTGCTCCAGTGTTTCTTCGTCGCCGCATCTATGGCACGCAGGCGATGAGCAGCGACCAGCGGAGTACATGCGTGCCGCAGGCCAGACGCTGCCGGTCCGCAGGCGAAGTAGCAACCACCGCTCGCGTCTCTCCAGGCCGGTCTCCGGTAGGGGTGGTGGCGGTTTGCCGCGTGCCACCTGCATGTCAGGGTGGGCCGCTGGTAGCAGCTGCCGCAGTCGTTGCCGAGAATAGTCTGACAGGGCTACCGCACTGGTGACCGGGGTGTCGCTGTGGTGTGCTGCCTTAGCGGCGGCGTCGGCCTCCTCGTTCCCAGCTATCCCAACCTGCGAGGGAAGCCAGTGGAGGGACAGACGCACACAGCTAGCTCTGATGGCTGTCAGCTTTGCGCGCAGCAGCGCCACGGTGACTCCAGCTTGGTCCGGCTGCAGCAGCGCTTGTAGTGCTGGCCGGGAGTCGCAGAGGATCGCCACGGGCAGCTGGGGTGTTGTAGCAGCGAGGTAATCGGCCGCCAGGTGAAGGCCAACCAATTCGGCTGCAATGTAGCTGGCGTGAAAGGGAAGGCGCCTTCGGATCGAACGCATGCGAAACGGAGGCAGATTAGTTCCCCTCTCCTTCTTTCTTCGTCTCTGGCGGCGCAAAAAAAAAGAAAAAAAAAAGAAAAGGCACCTGGCGTTCGGCGCGCGTTAAAAAAAAAGAAAAATAAAACAAGGCACGCGGCGCAAAAACCGTTCGCGTTCATAAACGACATCAGAGAAAACCATGTTATATACAAATAGGGACCCACTTGAGATTAGTTCGGGCTGATCAGTAGCACTGACAACTGGGCGAGTTGGTACGGATGCATGAATTTTGAACGGCGCGACAACTTAGACGAAAAATACCATAGAAACGCTTGTGTTTCTATCGCATTTTTCGTCTAAGTTGCCACGCCGTTCAAAAATTCATGTAGTTAGGGCTGCTCACAGAACATGGATAGTCGTCCTCAGAAACGGAAACGTGATGATGAAGACGATAAGCAGCCTGGCAAGGATGTGGAACGCAAAGCCAAAGCAACGCCAGCAAGACGAGCCCGGCAAGAGGATCCTGCGGTTAAACCACGACGGGCGGAGCTACAACGGCTACGCCGACAGGATCCTGCCGTACGTGCTAGAGCGGTCGAATCTAAGCGCCGACGCCGCCAACAGTTTCACAACGTACGTAGTCGTTTGCGTCGCATTTCGAACGAGCTTCGCTCATCGGTTGTATTCGTACATGGAACAACTGCTAGTTTTTAGTATAGTTACTACTGTCATCACAAGAACCCCGTCAGAGCATGCATAAATACAGTGGCCCCCCCCTGTCCTAATCGGTAATGAGAGGTAGAGAACAGGGACTGAAAGCTCTGGATCCGTCACTGATGGGAGAGGCCTTTGCCCCTGCAGTGGGCGCAGTCAGGCTGATGATGATAAATGTTCCTGCAGGTTGTGGCAGGAACGTGCTGTCGAAGAGCTGGGAGGAAGCGAAGCAGCTGATCTACGGCGACAGCTGCCTGGACAGCGTCCTCAGTTCGGTGCGCCGCAACGTCGTCGTCGTCGGCGGCGTCGCACTGCTGCTCTCCATAGGGCTGCTGCTCGCAGTGGCTACGACCCGGGACTACATGAACGCACTACGACGGCGGCCCAAGCTGGCGCCGGACGACGGCTGCCAGTCCTACGATCAGTAAAGGCATTGTGCGCGCGTGTGCGTTTTTCTTCTGCGACATCTGAAGAAGCACGACGGCCGAGTTTGTGCCACGGTCGTTTATTGTCTTAATCAGACGCCGACTGCGGCGCAGAGATCCTCGTGACATTTAAAAAACTAAATAAAAATCTCGGTTCCAGCCGGCATCGAACCCAGGTATACTGCGTGGCAGTCACCACTTTTGGAAAAAGACCCAACGCAGTCCAAGATCAATCCGTTGATTGGCTAGTTGGTACATTGAAACTCCTTGCTTGGTGGATGCTGGAATCGTTGCTGGATATGGTGGAAACAATAGCGGATGTGATGGAAATAATAGTGGATAAGCTGCAAGCTGTGGTGGTCATAATGGCTGATGATGGCGAGAGTGGAAAAAATGGTGGCAGATGGCGGTGGTGGTGGCTAGCCAATGATGGTGGCAGTGGAAAATGCTGGTTGATGGTGGCGATGCAAAATATGTTTTGGTGGATGGCTTGGTGAACAAGCTGCATGACGGTGGCATAGTGGAAACATGGTGGCATGATGGAAATGCACGTGGCACTGTACGTGAAATCACTTATTTTCAACGTTTCCCTCTCAAATGAGTAGACAAATGTGCTTGCAGTCCAAATAAGCCAACGCCAATCATTACGCAATCTAGCACACTTTTTTTTCATGCGGTGTCAATACCGCCTCAATATTTGTGGAGCGCAGAATCCGTGAATGTTTACATTTTTATCACGTAATTATATCAATTTGACAACCGTGATGTGGTGCTGTATTGTGCTGTTTACGTGTCTAGAGGTGTCGCTGTGAACAGCGATGGTAAATGTGTTACATCGCCGCGCAATTGTAGAAGTAAATGAGACCTTTCAAAATTCAGCGGGTTGACCAGAAAACAGCCGCCACTTGATATCGCCACGCTAGAAACGCAACTCTGGAAATTCTTGCATGTGCTCATTACCTCAGCTGCACTTTAAAGGGACACTAAAGGGAAATATTAAGTCGACGTTGATTGCTGAAATAGCGGTCCAGAAACCTCGTAGTGCTACTTTCGTGCCAAGGAAATGCTTATTTTGAAATAAAATCACGTTTTAGTGGTCCGCATCACGTTAGCGCACTTCAAATCACCCGCGGAATCTCTGATGTCACTGTTTCCGTGCCCAACGTTGCCCGCCTTTACTGCGCGGCCGTCGACACTAGCAGCAGCAGAGCGAAAGTAGGGTGGCTAGAATGGGGAGGTGTGAAAAGCGGCCGCTCAAACCGGTCCCCAAGTTGCGCCGATGCCGCAAGGGGCGCTGTACGCAGGGGCGCGTGGCGTTGAGCAGACGACCCTGCTTCTGTCCGACGAATATGCTCGCGCTATTTTGCGTGCAACACTTCGCAGCGTTAATCGTCTTCTTTTTCTTAGCGATGGCACTAATGAAGGGTAGACTTCCTCTCCTCATTTGAAAAATATGGTTCGCATGCATTATCACGGTAGCAGGCTACATACCGAGTAGCACTGCGCGCGCGGAACGCGCCGAAGTAATATTGCTCGCGGAGTTTCGCGCACGCCGCATTTAAGCACCGAATTTTTTTTTCGCTTGCGCCCTGCCGTTTTACTAATTGGAATTCTGCATCACTGCAACTTATTCGTCATTTTTAGTGCTTATTCACATTGTTAAGGAATGTTACCACCCTTTAAAATAATGAATTTTTTTTTCAAAAAGGTAAGTTTTCACTTTTGACCTTCTAAAAATGCACGGAAATTCAGAATTGTGGTTCACAAAAAAAGTAAGCCTCTATCTGATTCTGTTCGAAAGTTATGGTCCTTCTGCCACTACACTGACATTGAAAATTACATGGAAAAGTATAATTCTTGATTTTCTCGAAACTTGATTTTCAGTGTGTTTTTGTTGCGAAAAAGCTCATAGCTATTAAAAATATCAATATTTTCCATGAAACTGTCCATGCTTTTTGCTTAGACATTTACCTGTGCAATGAACTAGAATAATTCGAAACGAGGAATAAGTTTTCATGTTTTAAATTTTGATGACTTCAATTGAAATGCGACTTTCTGCAACAAGTCGACGTTTTAGGCTACAATATACCTTATGAGAAGCGGTTTATTGACAGTATGCTTCTGTGGTGACACTGCGAATTCAACACAGCGAAAACAGACCGTAGCACCGTCTAGCAAAATGGCAGCAACCAGAAGCGCGCGGTCAGCGAGCCGAGCGAGCCCAGCACCCGAGCGTTCGCGATGCTGCTGACCGGCGGCGCGTCTTCTTCTTCACACTTATAATAATGATAGCACAAATATCCTAGCTCATTGCACAGCCTACGTACACAGTTGTAATATGCTACCAAACCATTTTCTGTTTGTATGGTTGGACTGGTAGTTATGACTATTGGCGTGATGGGCATATTATGCGTAATATTGCTAATTAACTTATAGTTACCTTTCGTGCCTTTTACTCAACACTTGTAGAGTCCTTTTAAACTGTCCTCCTAAAGGCAAACACAAAACAATCAATTTTGGGCCAAAATCTGAAAAGATTTCTAAATAGGTGGTAACATACCCAGAAGATTGCCTGCTCTCGTACTTGGACCCATTACTGTTCACTAGCTGCAGGTCAAAACGTCATGTGTACGTTTTATCGGCAGGTTGAAATATTTATTAGTTAAAAAAAAAAGATTCGTACACGAAGCAAGTTTATTTGAACTCTGCAATAAAAAAAGCTATCTACAAAACACCGGTCTTAGCCCACTTGGCTTTCTTTTCTTCCTTTTTACGTTTGACCCCTTTTAAAAAGAAATTCATCCGAGTTACCCAAAAAAAGAAAACAGCGAACAACAGATCATGTTGTACGCGCCGACGCTCCCTTCTGACTGCGCAATACCAACTAGCCCAACGTCGTTCGCTTCGACATGCCTTGCGTCGAAATGTTTCTTGCACTGTACTGAGTTCTCTGTCAGCTGCTTTTCAGCTCTCGGTATCGCACGATCTTACTTCTAAAATAACTCTTTTCATGCCAGTACTTAGAACAAGGGTGCCCTGTCTGTCAACGATCAGTACTCAGTCTTGCAGCCAGGAACGAAGCAACAACGTCTAGTTTTCATCTTCGGTTGATAGAATGTTATCCTCACACTTCAAAGCTCCATGACCACAGAACAAAAATTGGCCGCGTATCTGCGTGCTTCGCTGCAAATGTCGTCGAAAGACGATAGTCTTGTGCCGACTGCACTGCATGAGCGGCATGAGTACCACAATTTAATAGCTGGGCTAGCCGCTGGGCTCGTTTTTCGGACGTTTTCCGGGCACGCTTAGACGGACGCCGGCGTTTCTCCGCTGAAATTTGGTCGTCGGTCTTTTCTCTGCGTTCTCTGATCATGTCTTGTAGAGTGGGTCGTATTTCATCAAGCGGCCATATATGTTTTGCCTTGCCTGAGACAGCGCTCTTCTACGATGAATCAGCCGCATCTGGCTGGCATTGATGGATGGATGGATGCTATGAGCGTCCCCTTTATAACGGGGCGGTGACATGTCTGCCACCAGGCTCGAAAAAAAACTTTCTTTTTATGGTGGCCTAATGCCTTATCTACATTGATTAAATCTATGTTATTACAGCAAAGAAAAATATAAGTTCACGGTCCATCTCTCTGCTTCTTAAGGCAGAATGACCTTATTTTCCCCCTTCTTCATTTTTGTCCTTTATCTCTACTTTTCTGCCACCAATACTCTAACCGTCTCTTACTTATTTCTATCGCGGACGTGTTCAGCTTTCCATTGTTGTCCCTAAAACCCAAGGCTTCATGTAGACTCGTGTCCACACGTATATCTGGGTGGATATCGCCACATTCAATCAGTACATGTTCCATCGTTTCCTTAGTTCCCCCCACAGCATGTACATTGTTCTTCTTCGTTACAGAATCTCGCTTTATAGCTACGCGTTCTAAGGCAACCCGACCTTGCCTCAAACAGTAAAGCGCTTCCCCTTGAATTATCATAAAACCTCTCCCTCCTTATTTCGTTTTTTCCCTTTCGGTAGTCACTGAGAGCCGGCTTCTTTTCCATCGCTGTCATCCAATAAGTCCTCTCCGCCTCTCTGACTTTTCGCTTAATGCTCCTTGTTGCCATGTCGCCCACACTGCTAGCCGTATATTTACTGGTGAGCCTCCTAGTTCTTTTTCTCCACTGCGTGTCGACGCTTTTTCTATACAAATACCTGAAAACCTTCCCTGCCCATCTACTCTCCTTCATTTTCCGCAGCCTCTCTTCAAATCTAATTTTGCTCTGAGCTTCCCTCACTTCAAAACCTGTCCATCCCATATCACCCTTTACAGCCTCATTTGTCGTCTTCCCGTGAGCGCCCAACGCGAGGCGTCCCACAGTCCTTTGATTTACATCCATTCCTGATTGCACCTCTGACTTCATGCACACCACTGAGTTCCCAAATGTAAGCCCCGGAACCATCACACCCTTCCACAGCCCTCGAAGCACCTCGTACCTATTGTATCCCCATAACGCTCTGTGCTTCATGATTGCAGCATTCCTCTTTCCCTTTGTTACCGATGCTTTCTCTTGTACCTCCATATATCTATCCCCCCTCATTTACCCACACTCCGAGGTACTTGTATTCGCTTACCCTCGGTATTTCTTGGCCCTGTATTAAGACCGCATGGTCTTCGTGATCATTGAATACCATCCAATCCACATTTTGTTGCACTAAAACCTAGTCCTAGAGCCTCGCCCTCCCTTCCGCATATATCTGCCAGCCGCTGTATATCATCTTGACTGTCCGCAAATAAGACAATATCGTCAGCATAAAATAGACCTGGAAGCTTCTGCTCAACCGTCGCGCCTGCCTGTTTGTGTGACAGATTAAATCCAATGTTGCTCCCTTCTAGCGCTTTTTCCATCCTCACCATGTACAGCATGAATAACAGCGGGGACAAAGGACATCCCTGTCTCAGCCCCTTGCTAATGTCAACGCTGTCCTTGCTGCTTATTCCTTCCCATTCTACACAAACTGTATTTTCTCGGTATATCTCCCTCAAAAGCTGTATACAGTCGTCTCCTATGCCCACTTCCTTCAATATATCCCACAAAATTTCCTGATTAACGTTGTCATATGCCCCGGTGATGTCTAGATAAGCTACGTATAAGGGCCTGTTTTCTATTTTTGATATTTCTATACACTGTGTAAGAACAAACAGGTTATCGTCTAACCGCCTGTCGATTCGGAATCCATTCTGGAGTTCTCCCAAAATATCATTTTGCTCTACCCACGTTTCTATTTTTAATTTTACTGCCTGCATCGCCAACCGGTATAGCACCGATGTAATAGTTAGCGGTCTATACGAGCGAATGTTATCCTTTTCTCCCCTGCCTTTATAGATTAAGTTCATTCTACTTTTTCGCCAACTGTCTGGTATTTCCCTCTCCTGTAAGCACTTTTCTACGGCTTTCAGCAGTGCTTCTTTAGTGCTCTGTCCTAGTTCGTTAATTAGGCTGACGGGAACCCCATCTAAGCCCGGAGTAGTGCGCTTAGGAATTTTTCCTTCGGCCTTCTTCCCAATTGAAATTTTCAAGTACTACATCTTCCTCGGTTGTACTCTTCTGTATACTTTTACTCACCGGGGGAATCCCCTGGGCGACCTTTTTAAACGAATCGGCTGTTACCTTTCGGATGTAACCTAGCGCTTCATACCCTTCCAATTGATTTCCTTCTTCATCTACCATATGTTGTTGCATTGTTACAGACTTCCTACCTAGCGCTTTTAGGTGGCTCCAAAATATCCTAGGCGCGGCCTTCTTCTTTTCGCGAATCTCTGTCATCCAGCGTTCACTTTCGCCTTTAATTTTTGCCTCGACTAATTTCTGCACAATGGATTTTTGCTCTAAATATATTTCCCATACTTGGTTGACTTCATCCTGTGGCCGCTTCTCCTTTTTTGCTTGTCTGTGCTGCCGTGATGCCTCACGTCGCTTCTCGATCGCATCCCGGATTTCTTTGTTCCACCAACTTTTTGGCTTTCTCTTTCCTTTCCAAGAAATAGTTTTCTTCTCTTTTTCTATTTCTTTCGTGATTACATGTAGCAGCTCACTATACTTCCAGTCTTTGCCTGGAAGTTTGTCTACTTCTTCCTCGACTCTTGCGGCTATATTAGTTATTTGTTTCTCATTTAAATATGAGCTGCCAATGTTCGATTCTAGGTTCTTATTTTCAGTTTTATATCCCATTTGTAATGTTATGCGTTTATGATCACTACCCAAGCTGTTAATGCCTTCCTCGTCTATTCTCATCTCTCTAAGTTTGTCATAGATTCCTTCTGTCATGAGACAATAATCAATGCTCGACTGCCTGTTTCCGACTTCCCACGTGATGTGTCCCTCACACTTAGGCCCCGCGTTAACTATTTCAAGACTATGTTGCTCGCAGCGATCTAGCAATAACTTGCCATTGGAGTCTGAATATCCGTCAAGGTCATGTATGTGTGCATTCATGTCCCCTAGAAGGATTATTTCGGCATCATGACCAAATTCTTTAATATCGGTGCTTATGCATTTCACTATCTCCAGATTCTTTTCTCTGCAGTTATTCCCCGTCCACAAGTAAGCTACACCTAGCCACGTTTTCTTTCCACCTACTGTGCCCGAAACCCACAGGTGCTCTGAACACGTTTGCTTCACTCTATCCCATTTTGCTCTGCTATGAATTAGCATTCCAACACCCCCCACCTCTCCTTTCTGATATGATCCTGTTGCATCCTTCCCAAATGTAATTGTCAATATGTGGTGGCTCTTCCAAGTTCTCTAAGGTGTGTTTCTGTAACCGCATAAACACCTATCTGTTCCTTGTTTAACTGTCCCTCAATCTCTAACCATTTTGCCTTTTTTTCTGCCACCCTGCATGTTAATGTAACCAATTGCGACACGCGCCTTCTCCCTTCTTTTACCTTTTCTCTGGTTTTTCGCTATGCTACCTGTCACAGAGTCCCCCCTGGTTGTTGTCCTCATTACACGCTACCCTGGACACCGAAGGGCCCGCGTGCCCCCCCAAAAAAGCTACTGCGCGTCCTGCAAGTCGCCAACCCACCTCATGACCAAGCCTCCTATTGAAGTGTATTCCGTCTCTTCGAAAACCACCCCACCTGTGCACCTCTCTGTTTATTTCCACTACCTCGATGCCCTTCTCTCGACTCATCCGCCATATCTCTTTGTTTGCGTCGACAACCGCTCTTTGCAGGTTGCCGTCACGCACCGGTACCTCCGGTATTGTGCATACCACTATCTGCACCTGAGGGGAAATGGCGCGCATGTCATCGACCCCTTTCGCCAATGTGGTCGCTAGTTCGGCTGATTCTTCATTCAAGACGTCGTTTAGACCTCCCGCAATAGACCTCTACCGGGGTACGTCACACCGTGACGTCACCGGCGCACGTGCAGGGCGGTGGTTGGCAAAACACCCCCCGCAGGTGGCTCAGGGTGGTACAGTAGCGCGGTGCTTGGGGCACGCTTTTCTTTTTCTTTTAAGCTTAAAACTTCAACTTACTGTGGCGATATTAGCTCTGGTGTGTGTCAGAGAATATCTAGATGTGTGGTAAACTGCATGACGGAAAACTTGCCACGCTGGCTGGCTGTTTATCTTGGAGAAGTGAACACACATGAAGGCCTGTGCGAGGAACAGCGGCATCGTCTTCGAAATTGTGCAGCGTTTATTGTGGCGTGTAGTCTGCGTTGAAAGGCATCGACAATATTGGTTGACCTTTACGGACGGTGAAACTGAGAATATTGTGTGTGGTGTGTGCTGTGTTTTTAACGATGCATTTTGGTTGCGAAAACATTGGCACTCGTTGTGGGCCGGTGGCAGTAACCAGTTGTCGACGGAACATCACGATTCGACATTTTAGTCAAGGTGTGTACATCTCAGCGTTTGTGCTGCGTGCAGAAAAAAATAGTGCATGATCTCCAGACTGAAAGGTACGACTACGCATGAGCTATTAGCATGTTTTAGCACTGCCGAAGCTGCATATACGCTTCGCCATGGCGAATACGCAAACGCAGTAAAGGTATAACTCGTATTATCGTAGACCTCATACGTCTTAATGAGAACAGTGGAGATTCTTGCTTCTCATATACTTAGTACCTCTACGGCTCGATGAATTGACAATGTGCATTACAAGTTTGTGTATCGGGTCTAAAGGAGCAAAGTAAGTATGCAAACACGTTGTAGGTATCAGATGCAGTGAGGTAACTGGGCAAGAAATTATGTATATAATTAACTTATAAGGTTTAAAATCGCATAAATTTTCAGTGGGTTATGAAGAACGGCGTAGGGGAGAACTTCGCTTAATTTTCACAAGGATTTGTTAACCTCAGCCCAACGCACGGCAAAAAGTGTTTCCTGCTTTTTTTCCTTCATCTCCGATCAGAATTTTGCGCAGTGAGAATCTTATCCGTGACCTTGCGCACAGCAGCTCAAAACCATGCTGCCGTCAATGCTGCACCTAGTTTAAAACTGCAGTGCTCATGTCGCGAAGTTAATTGAGTACGTTCACATACATGTCATGCAAATATTTTACAAAGCGCCAGTCACCGTGAACATGCAGAACCTTCGCTTTCGAAGAGGATAGGATTTTTTTTATGGCTGCCATCCACGACGAGCAAATCGCCACAAGCTGTGACTTTAGAAAATAGCAATTCACAGAAACTTCCGTCGAAGGAATGCAGACACACGCAGCGCTGTTATGCAGAAAGCTCCCGCCGGCGGGACGTTCTTGCCAACCAGCACCTGCTCCGAGGGAGAAGATTGTGGGCGGGGTGCTTGTCTAGCTTGTCTCATCACTGATCCCAGCCTACGTCCCGGGAACGTCCCTATTAAAACTCGTTTGTCGCCTCTCACCCTTTCCTTGACTGCTTCTGCGCATCTAGCTAAATTCGAGTCCCCGGCCATTATAACGTGCTCCGACTTTTCTGCTGGACTGTCCCGCACCTGGCCACTGCCTCGGTCACCAGCTCGCGCAACCGCCGCTGTTTTGCTCCCTCCCATCCCCAAAACCACCTCGCGGAAACTGGGTCCTGTGCCCCCTGCACCTGTCTTCCCCAAACCTGTCTCCACCTTCGCGTCTCCCACTATGGGGGGTTGATGCCCCCCCTGTTCCCGCCGTCGCTTGCTTCCTTGTTCACCATGAATGCCTTCGCTAACCCTTCCTCAGCTGACTTTAGCCTTTCTCCCATAGCCATCGTTTTTTCTCGCTCTGTCGCCAACGCATTCTCCAGCTCGGCGATTTTTACCTTGAGCTCATTCTGGGCAGCCATCATTATTTCCATTTTCGCCTCTAACTCACATTGCTTACACTTGGCGTCAGCTTGTTCTGCCTTGTCATCCTCTATTTTCCATCCCATTCCGCACCCTGAACACTTTACGGTCTTTTTGACCATGGCCAGATCGTTCACACTTCGGATTACATGTACTCAAAGCCAAAAGGTACCACAAAACTCCGCCAGTATGCTTCAAAGCACTTGTGTACCCTTCCAGCCACGTGGTGGCCGAAAAAAAAAGAAAAAAAAAGCCAAGCGACTGTCACACAAGAAACAGTACAAAGTTGTAACCCCAATTAATCTTCAATCTAGTGGGTTATGTACTCATATAACTAATAAAAGCAAGCTCGAATCATGCAGAAAAAACTTATCTGTCGCTGTCATTCCGGAGCCCACGAAAAACACGTCCGTCCTCTAGCGGCACTACGCGGCATAAAACAGAAGAGGACGCCATCTACAGCGCTACCGGGGAACATCGGCTTGTGTTGAACTATGCTGCTGCCAGGTGGCAGCACGACGCGTCGAAGTTAAATCACTGGGCGGAGACTTGTCTTGTACACAGCGGCGCATTTTCAGCGCCGCGTAATGAACACTATGATCTTTATAGTTACGTATCTATAGATTTTGTTTTAAAGGAACACTGTGAATAGTACTAAGGTATTGATGTTGTGCCTCAGGTATGCGTAATATTTGATTTTAATTGCCCACGCTCACCCGTATGAACACATGCTGCTCGATCAACATTGGAGGTCGTAAGGCATGGTGTTAAACTTTGGCCAACCCACTGAATCGTGCGACGTGCCGACAAACAGACAAACGGACAGATGGACAGACAGACAGACCAAAATTTCTCCGTTTAGGTATCCCAAGAAAGACTATCGTCTTTAAAAAAAACACGTGAAAGCTGAAAAATACGACGCCGCGCTACCGAGCGCTAGGCTTCCTACGGGTAACCTGCGACAGCGGTGGCTGTCCCAGGCAGCGCCCCGTGCACCAGCGCCCCTGGCGGCATCGGCGCGCAGAGGGACCCTCTCTGGCAAGGGAAACGCGCTGCGCTCAGCACACCTCCCCATCCATGTCCCCATCTAGCCACCCTAGCGAAAGTAGCGGGAGCCACAGCAACAACAACGGCCATTGAACAATACTCTGCTTGCTTCGTGCAACTGGGCTCCGCTAGATGGCGCCACCTATCCAGCCTAACCAAGCGAAAACGCAATTTTTCCACTCGCGCCTTTCCCCATAGTAACGCCAGTCGGTTCCTTTTTCTATGAATCAAACAGAAATAGACAAGGAGCATTTTATTACGTGTTGTAATGCACGGAAGCTTCTTTTTTTACTACAGCTGGTTTGATTACCAGTGATTAATTGTAGCCGGTAGCTGTGATGTCATTGGGATCGTTTCCTAGATGTCCCACTCGTAGCGCATGTGGTGTCACACATTTGCCTTAATTTCTCGATTAGCAGAGCACTGCTGTTAATATTAACGTTTTAGACATTCCCAAACATTGATCTTTCACTCTGACGCAAATTGTTATTTGCCTTAGTGTCCCTTTAAAGGAGTCCTGACACAAAAATTTTCTCCCCGCGTTTTTTTGCTTCAATGTGTTGCTGGGGGCCTGTTAGTCATAACACGGCACATCGTTTGCTGCAGCGCGCGACAGATAATTAATTAGAAGCTCCTCATTACCGACACAGCCTCAGTTTCGATTTGACAGAGCTCCAAAAACGACAAGCCGCCGGGTGCAACTATCACCACCTAGCGAGTGAAACGCTCGGTCACGTGAGCACACAGAACAGTGACGCACTTCTGCACACTGATCTCCACTAGGTTTGCTATTGGAGATCAGTGCTTCTGCACGGTCTGCATCGTCTCCTTGCATTCGCTTGTCACACATGCTGCGTGCTGTCGTCGCCGTTATTGTCCTCGCTGTCGTCGTCGGGCTCATCGTCGTCTGATGGCGACGATTTTATTGCGGCTGGGATGGAAGGAATTTTCGACGTGGCGAATCACTTCAGGTTTGACCCGCTGGCCAGGAGTGGTCGGGAAGCGGCAGCGATACCAGCGACGACGACCACGATGAACCTCGCGTCGGCAATGTACAATGGTAAGACCCGACACATTCGTGCACAAATGTTCTGCAGGGCAATTCATTTAGCGAAAGTACGTTCGCTTTTTATATCCGATTGAATCACTGGATAACATTGTGATGCCCTTCAAGTTGTTGGTGCCGAAAAAAGCTAGGTAACAGCACAGCACCAGACGTGAGCGATGCACAGGGTCGAGTCGGAAGACCCATGTACGCCAAGTCCAGTGCCTTTGTGGTAAAGCAATGCGCCTCGAAATGGAGCCCGCCAACGCGACTGTTCTGCACGGGGGGACCAGTCCTGATACTCCTGACGTCCACAAGCGCACAGGAACTCGATCCACTTCTGCCGCCGAGGTTCGTCGCGGGGAAACGTATTGCCGCGATACGCCTGATACCGACTTCGACGTGCAGAAGGAAACCGCGCAGAAGGATTTCGGCATTGTGGCCTGTCACTGCAGCCCAGGCAGCGCAGGGAAATCAAGAAGTCTTTGGGAGCAGGAAACGGGAAAGCTGTAGTGTCGCCGAACACAAAACTTTCAACGCGTGCGCCGCGGCAGCGCCTCCTCTTGGCCGCGGCCACACACTCGCGAGCAGCCGCCGAGCAGTCACCAACAGCGCAGCGGCGAGCGCGTCAAAACAGAAATGGCGGCTACGACGTCATCATAACTTGTTAGTAGGGGGGGTCACCTCGGGTCACCTCCGAGGGTGTCAATGCCGCCAGGTGCGGCCTATAATGCTGGATCGCGCACGCGAACTTCAAAATTCATATAAAATACCTTCCAAGCTTTATTCGCTGTCGATATTTTGCAGATGGTACACGCATGTACACGGGAATCGATCCAGCGGGCAATCTCGGCGGCGAAATTTTGTGTCAGTACCCCTTTAAGGTAACAGTGAAAATGCGTGCGAAGCTAAAATGCACAATCTTTTACCTTCGGCATGAGTCGAGATAAGCCGCACCAAGTATGACTTCCACCATCCAATTCTACCACCATGATTTCCACCAAAATTTAGGCCTAGCTTACCGACCGAGTCCGTCTACGTGTCATCGGCGCTTCTATAGGTTTCAGACACGATTCCGACGAGTACGAATGACTTTACAGCACAGCTGTGACATCGGTTAACCTAATTGAAGCATTTTTTCTTGTGTAAGGCGTCCGCACAAGAAACGATGAACATAGATGCGACGCGCTTCCAGCAAACGCCTCCGGTCACCGATAGCCGCTGGTCACATTCGCCGGCACTTCTCTGGCTCGTACGCGAGAACACATATTTGTCAATTCGTACGCCTTACTGAACCAATATGATGACATATATTTCCCGCGCACTGCATTCTTTTTTGGCCTAGCGTTATGTAGTTGTACCTAACGATAGCTACACAGATCAGTGCGCCTGCACGGCCGCGCTCGCTGCGCAGAAAGACATCACAGTATACGCGCGTATTTATCGAACGAGCTTAGTCGACACGAAGCCTCTGCACATGATTCGGTTTCGAAAGAACGAGAAACGTATATATTAACCTAGGCAGTAACAGCGGGTTGATATGTTGATATATACTTTTTAGTTAATTTAGTGCTGTTGCCATTATCGACATGCAATTCGTTACTGGCAACTATTTTCTTATGTTTAACCCTAACTATTTTCAATGTAAGCAACTAGTTTTCACATTTGGAGATGCACATGATCGTGGTAGTCCAAAAAAAACTGAAAAACTCTTTGTTCACACTTTTCAGTGAAGAGTAATTAATGTGCCAATTAATTTATTAAATAATTATTATTGAATGATAATTCCATAATTTTTAGTTCATTTATTACTTAAAATGTTATCTAGATAGGATAGCATAATGTCCAATAGCCAAAATTCAAATTTCTGGTGCAGAACTAAAATAAATGCCCTATCTCTGCACGGTGAAAGAAGACGCTGCCTCAGCGAAATGCGCGAACAGCACGACCGCTTCTGTAATTTCTTCGTTCAGACGTGACCTCGCTGTATTGTGTGTACCATGTTGACACCACATGTAGGGCAGATGCTAAATACGGGCTCTTGAGGAAGAACAACGCTTTATCTTTGCCAGATGCTTGCTGACTGACCTACATAATTTATGATTCCAATTGGAATCACTGGGACTGAAAGGGTTAATAAGTATGAAAATTTTAGTAGGAGGGGAATATCGTGTCTGTCTCGAGTATGCGACATACGTACAACGCTGAAGTTAAACGGTGTGTTAGTGTTGACTAGTCCTGCGACCCTCAAGGCAAATTTCAGCCTGGCGTAGTGGTAAAGTGCTTGGCTCAGGATCCGAAGGTGCCGCGTTCGACTTCCACGAGACGGAAGGCTTTTTTTTTTCTTTTTCAAGCGTTTCTTTTTTTTTCTGCCCTGATGTTTTCTTCATTGTTTTTTATGCAATTATTTAGGTATGGAAGCAAGGGACGATGGTCCTGACGGTTTAGAGCCGTTTTGCGCTCCGTTGGTTTCCAGCATCCATCACACTCCAGCATCCATCATACGCCAGCGTACACCATATGCCACCGTATTCCAGCATCATAATCCACCATAATGATGGATGGTGGAATGCACCATTCCTATGGTGGACAGATTTTCAATAGGGATATATATGTCTTGATATATCATTTGCAGCGCTAAGAAACGAGAACAAGAGAAAAAAATTCGGCAGATCCCACTTACCGTGGGAATCGATGTCATGCGAAGCATACGGAGGGAAGGTGACTGCGGTGTAATTTTTTTTTTTTGTTGAGCGAGGCGTTACGAAATGACGCAAAACATATGTACAAATGTTATACGCACACACATGTATGTTGAGCAGTCGCATATGTTTTATATAACTAGTTGTTTAAAGTTGCGTAACATGCCAACAGCAACATGGGTATTACCAACACCAGAAGCGGTAAGCTGAAATGTAGCGCTAGTGCTTGAGAGGATGGTAGTCCTGCATAGTGCTATGAATAGACCAACTTCAGTGGATGGCACTGCACTACAATTGACACTAACCCGACGTGACGCCTGCATCATTGGAGTACATATGTAATGTTTATAAAAGTAGATGGGCAACACTGCAACCACAATTGACGTTTCACCAACATTACGCCTGCATAGGGTCTTTTTCCAAAGGAGTTCTGAGACCTGGTGTGGCTCTGTGGTAGAATACTTGGTTGCCACATAGAATGCTTGGGTTCGATTCGTGCTGAGACCATGACATATATTCTTTGCATTCGTCGGGTCAATGCTACCGATGTCGGTTTTTCTTAGCGCTCTCGCATTTAAATTACCAACGTCTATTCTCGCCGTTCCTCGGTAGATATGAACTAGCTGTCAAACACCAGTGGCGCATACCCACATACGGCGGCCCGTGGTATACGGGTACGTGCCACACGTGTCTTGAGGAAAGGTTTTGATGTCGCACGCGACGGGATTTGAAATGCGAAGCATTTCTTTGCGTACTGTTAGCACTTTTGCGTTTCTATCTACGTATCTATCTAGCCGCCTACGTCTGGGTGCTCTCGTGATCGCCTCCTTAACTTGGGGTAGACAAATTTCTATGGGAGGGTAAGAGGTATTGACGAATATGTCTGGCTGGTCCATGACATGACTAACGTGAAAATCCTGCCATGTGCATCGTCAAACTCTTATCGTGTTTGGACGTACTTGTGTGATAAAGCATCAGCTCTTGACGTGCACGTGTCGCGCTCTGACGTCACTGCGCACCTTCTGTGGCGCCACGTTATCTGGACCTTCTTTCCTGTCTGGAATGCATAAAAGGCAGCGCTGAATAAACTTTTGCGTTCTTTGTTGTGTTGAACTTGGCTGGTATGTTCACGGACCGCCCCTGCACGAAACAGGCTTGGCTCGTGCATCGAAAGAGTAAAGGCGCCGGGACAAGCCACCCATAACACAGGCGCAGGCAATAAGACCAATTTCACGAGGAGGCTGCCATTTTTCCGCCGCAGCGCCGTCTAGCGTCTACGATGCTTAAGTTCGCCGCCGTGTCGGTGTGTGGGGATCTGCGGCGGTGTATGCAGCCTGTGCGCTCAGTTCACGGGGATTGCTGTTCTTCGCGGTACACGGTCAAAACACAGCAACGCTAAAGGATCTAGTAAGTAATAGCTAAGCTGTCTGCTTCGAAATGGCTGAAACAGAGAGCAGCGGCGACCCACGAGATGTTCCCGCGACGGTGCCGACGATAGACATAGGAGGTGAGTAGAATTTCAATGCATTCCTTAAGCAGCACGTGTAAATGGGTAATTGTTAGTATGTTTTGTTATAGCTGGCCTTGTGGGGTTCTGGGAGTATGCACTAGCGTTAAATTTTCGGACAACTCTCGAAGTAATGGCGTGCGGCCATTGTCCAGCTGGACTTTAAGTGCGCGCATTAGTGTTTAAAATGACCCTCGGGTTTCTTTGCCGTGATTCTTTAAGTTCAACGTAACTCTATAATCACTATACTCCGTTTCATACATCAGGTGCAACGCTGTGGAAGCTATGCAGAAAGTTCGGTCAGCAAAATGTATAACTCCGCACGTCTCAAGCTGGCCTCCGCGACGGGCTCCAGCTGCGCGCTGACGGAACTAATCGCAGAGGCCACGATGCGAAAAAACGGGGACGCTCAGCGATCCTGAACAACCTATTGACAACCATATAAACAGTGGGGTTTCTTTATTTCTCAGGCACAAAGCATCTAAATTTATTACTCAGTCTAAATAGAAAAAGAAAAAAAAACACACACTACGGGCAGCAAAATCATTGAACTATTTCTTGGTGCGAGCGCATGTACTGCAAGAAGTCTCGCTAGCTTCCATAGTGTATGAAACGGAGCATAGCAGATCATCTGGTTGCGCGCAAAACGTCGCAATACAAAGCTTATGGAACGAAGGAAGCTAAAACACCGATGCCTGTGTTGATTCGTGTCGTCGTCGTAATCAAAAGCTTGTGTCTGATCGTTGCGCAGGATAAGAAATGGATGTACGACAGATGAGCTCGAACTTCTGCGTAGAAGCAACACAAAGAAAATGAAAATAAACTTCTTGCACATCCGGAAGCACGGCATGGCGTAAGTTCACTATCGGCGCGAGCAGCCGCCACTGGCGATACGCCGAATGTGCGCCCGTTTTTGGTAACATTGTTGTCGGTTTTTAAATGCGAAGCATTCCTTAGCGAACTTCGGCGACATTCAGCGTGTTTATCTATCTAGCTATCTATCTAGCCGCCTACGACTTTGTGCTCTCCTGGCCGTATCGTTAATGGGATTTATACCAAATTCGGTATGGCATAACATCGGTGTATGACGAACGTAAATGGCTGGTCATATCATGAAAATCATGACTAACTTGTCATGAAAAGTATGCTTTACATGTCACGCCCATGGCGCGCTCGCGGCCGTTTCGTTAGCTTGATGTACACCAAATTTGGGATTGAGTGACGTGACTGTATGACGAACATAAATGTCACGTGGTAATATGCAAATAATGACGTGCATGTCATGAACAACATGATTTACATGCCACGCTCATGGCGCGCTCGCGGCCATTTCGTTAGCTTGATATACATCAAATTAGGTATTGAGTGACGTGACTGTATGACTAACATAAATGACAAGTGGTAATATGGAAATCATGACTTGTCATGTGCGACATGACTTGCATTCCACGCTCATGGCGCGCTCGCGGCCGTTTCGTTAGCTTGATATACACCAAATTTGGTATTGTGCGACGTGACTGTATGACGAACATAAATGACAAGTGGTAATATGGAAATCATGACATGTCATGTGCGACATGACTAGCATACCACGCTCATGGCGCGCTCGCGGCCACTTCGTTAGCTTGATATACACCAAATTTGGTATTGTGCGACGTGACTGTATGACGAACATAAATGACAAGTGGTAATATGGAAATCATGACATGTCATGTGCGACATGACTTGCATGCGACGCTCATGGCGCGCTCACGGCCATTTCGTTAGCTTGATATACATCAAATTTGGGATTGAGTGACGTGACTGTACGACGAACATAAATGACAACTGGTAATATGGAAATCATGACTTGTCATGTGCGACATGACTTGCATTCCACGCTCATGGCACGCTCGCGGCCGTTTCGTTAGCTTGATATACATCAAATTTGGTATTGAATGACATGACTGTATGACTAACATAAATGACAAGTGGTAATACGGAAATCATGACTTGTCATGTGCGACATGACTTGCATGCCACGCTCATGGCGCGCTCGCGGCCACTTCGTTAGCTTGATATACACCAAATTTGGTATTGTGCGACGTGACTGTATGACGAACATAAATGACAAGTGGTAATATGGAAATCATGACATGTCATGTGCGACATGACTAGCATACCACGCTCATGGCGCGCTCGCGGCCACTTCGTTAGCTTGATATACACCAAATTTGGTATTGTGCGACGTGACTGTATGACGAACATAAATGACAGGTCCTAACATGTAAAACATGACATGCAAATTTGTTCAGCTAACCACCTGGCTTTAACGATTGTGGGTCGATTAATCACGACACTCAGGCTGCCGCGGAAAAAAGGTGCGGTCAATTGTCATAAAACTGCCCCAGTTATCGTCGCAAAATTGACAAGTGGTGAAATGACGTGCTGTCGAACAAACGCTAGAGGCACGTTCCTGCGCCAAAGAACACTTAGTCATACGGGCCTTTCTGTCATGCTCATTCGATAATCTCGAAATTGCACGCGCTTACATTTCGGTAGCCGCAGGCATTGTAACTCATGTGCTGTTGCATAGAAATGGGGGATGTTGATGTTACAACAGAACAATTCTGGGCAAAACATTTCCTGTATTAACCGTCAGCTTTGACATTGCTTCTCTTTGCTGCAGATGAAGTGCACCAGCACCCAAGCAGAATCGCAAGCTGGTGTGATGAAGGAACGGCCACAAGTACAGACACTATACATATAATAAAATATTTGTCTTTAGAAGAAGGCTTGTGACCTAAGTGAAGTCATTTCGAAGCAAGGTGCACTTCGCATGTCTCGGCTACCAGCCTTTTGAGCTTTCGTTAGTTGTTGTCGCAGCCAAACACAGCGCCGTGGTAGCCTGTCGACCTGTTCTCGTCCGATATTCCGATTTTCGGCAGCATAACTGCTTTAGCGCATAAAAAAAGTAGAAACACATTGACAGTGGTGCCACTCACGAACTGAGATTTGGAGCAATTTTTGGAACAGGAAAATTTTAGTTTTGGAGCACTTAAATATGAATTTCGGAGCGCTTTGGAGCAACTGCACTCAAACTGCTAACGACTTTAAGAGGTTAGATTAACAAACATCATTCCAAATAATACTGGCATGCTCTGAAACAATCCTGCTATCAGAGGCGTAGCCAGAAATTTTTTTTTTTTTTTTGGGGGGGGGGGGGGGGGGCACCACCTAGATTTCGGGTGGGGCACCTCCTTCAAATGGTCATTTTTCGCTCTGTGTGCTATGGCGAAAAAAAAATTTCGGGGGGGGGGGGGGGGGGGGCACGTGCCCGGTGTGCCACCCCCTGGCTACGCCACTGACTGATATGCCTCTGAAAACGAAAGGTGAAATGAGAACAACCAACCTGGTCACAAATGGCCTGCACTTTTATTTAAAAAAATAGAGTTGAGGAGCTGCTGCGACCATGGCCTCTCACATCTTTTGAATTTTTATGTTCACAGCTGCTAGGTTCGCCATAATTTCAGACAAGCTATACCTCGCGACAACTTTCTGTGGCAGCACAGCCAAATCTACATGGGCGGAGCTTCTACACATGTGTCACTACGCCAAGTAGTCCGTCTGCGGGCGATTTCGGTTTCGCAAGCGCATCCAACATGTACGTTTTCGTACGAACATCCAAGGTTTATGATGTTATTTTTGAAATAGTGTATTAAAAGATAGGTTATATTTAGCTTTAGTGGAAAGCTATGACAAGCCTTGAGATACTTATGAACGCAGCAGTCAAGGAAAAATACATTAAATCATTGCTGTGTTCTGCGAATTCCAGCATTAACGCTAACCTGCCAGCGGTTCAAGCCCGCGATAAAAGTGAGCACGATACAGTAATGCTTGCATTTGGCTTTTTTTTTTCAGAGGAATAAAGTATTCTTTATTGCTACACGAAGCAGCTTTATTGAAGCGGTCAGATTTATTTTTGAAAAAAGAAAAAAAGGGGGGGGGGGGGGGGGGCACGGCCGAGCAGGAACTGTGATAGGAAGTCGGACGTAATGGCAAGAAACCATGTCCTAAATTTCGGTGAATACAGGGTCGGTATCGTCGTTTTCCTTCTTTTGGAGGCGCAAGAACTTTCTGGAGACGCTCACGTTACTTTGTTTGTGGACGCGAAGGCATCGATTGGTCGCAGATATCTTGGCCACGACCGGTGACAGGTGGGCGTCTCGCGTTCGTAAATCCACGGCGTAAATCAAAGCGTGTGAAACGCTTCCCTTACTCGGTCAAGAACGCTGTTTTGGCAGTTAGCCGCATAATAGACATGAACGCGCCTGTTGCCCAGGCGAAGCTTTGCACTGGTGATTTTATCCTCGAAAATCGCTGCCATCGCAAAGCGCCAAGAACCGCTCCCGCCGTAGACGCCGACGGGTTCGGTGTTACAGTAGCGTGATTGTATCGGCAATATCAGGCAACCGAAATGCCGACCACGTATGGGACGCAATTTTGCTTTCAAGCAGCGCTGGTCTTGCTGAAGATTGACAGGTCGCCGGCGTTATTTCAAGCTGGCTATCGCGATGAGAGACCCTCTTGCGCTGACTATCACTCGCACACAACTAGTTTCTCCGTGATAGCATATGCGGGGAACAAAACATTTGACGACGCACAGCTGCCTTCTTTTCTTTCTGCTCGATAAATACAGATCACCAGCCAACACGCACTCATCCTCGCTCACAAGCCACGATGTAAACTTTCTGCCAGAGGAGGTCGTGCTTTCTGCAACCGAACGACGCCATCGTTGTTTACTGGGGCAGGGAAAAGGTGACATGACACCAGAAAACTAGAAGCAGCAAAACAAACGAAACTCCCGCACGGAATCAGCTTTCTTGATAACAATGCGAAAGATCTTGAATATAATAACTATATCTTTTGTTTTTATGTTGTCTTTTATGCTACGTAGTATATAAACGTTAGCGTTCGCGGACTACATGCAGAAGCGCAGTAAAAAAGTGCGTGATTCGGCTTCGTAGCTTTGGCTGTGCTGCCACAGAAAGTTGTCGCTTCAGCGTAGTAAAAAAAGTGCGTGATTCGGCTTTATAGCTTTGGCTGTGCTGCCACAGAAAGTTATTGCTTCAGGGAGTAGGACCTGGCCAGACTCAATGTCGCTGATGTTGTTGTTCTGAGCCAGACCAGCCTAATGAATCCCTGGCCGCCACGGCTCAGTGCTAAGAAAAAAGAGCGCAATAGCAAGCGCCTTCGTGCCGTACTTAGCCACTAGATGGCGACAGAAGTTTCACATTAAAGCGATACCGTAGCCAGGGGCGTAGCGAGGGGGGGGAGGGGGGGGGGGGCTTATGGGGCTTCAGCCCCCCCCTGCCCCCCGAAATGTTTTCGTATTGTGATGTATCGCCGACCGAAAGAGCTAGCTGCGCCGGAAATCATCCTGGATATTTTCTAAAATTGCTTTTCGCAGTCGGAGAGACACTTCGGTGTGAAAATTGCGGACCCCTGGTGTTCCTGTATCTGGCTGTGGAGCGCATGATACCGTAAGAAATATTCTGCAAAAGAAGGCGTAGTGCCTTGCATTGTCATTTTAGCCGTGTCACCGCGAAGGAGTAATAATTGTTGACACGCAGGACGCTCTGGATTAAGATATATAGAAGGGGCCTAACAAACCTCAACTAGTGGGCCGTAGTAAGGAAAGTTAGTCCCACAAGCGCTGGGAGCACAGTGAAGATGATGGATTCCGGAGGGGGGGGGGGAGGGGGGAGGCAGAGAGTTTGAATCAAGATGTCACCAAACGTTGCGTCTTGAAATAATAAAGAAATGCTTTCCTGCATGGGTCATTTCAGAAGGGTATTTGACGTCAGGTCTCGGAAAACATGGATATACTGATTTTCAGAATAACTAAAATCTGGACGCCGATTGCGAACTATGGAGTTTTCGATTCTCGGTGATGTGGCAACTTATCATGAGCCATGGGTTGCCTCGTGCACACGCACAAGACACTTTATACCAGTCCCGCCTCTGTAGCTTGCCTGAACAAAGAGCTATTATACGTAATAGGCGAGAAAACAATGTGAATACTATTTAGCAAACTCGCAAGGCTTTTCTGTCTGAAGGCGCGGGCCGCTAGCAAAGGGTCTGCGGGCCGCGTGTTTTGTCCCGGTAGTGCAATATATTCTTAGAACAAAAGGCATCTACTAATATGGGCTGCTAGGGTACGCCGATCAGCCCCCAGTGGATAAGTAAGGGCGGGGGGCAGAGCACCCTTGATTCACTCTTTAACTGACCACTCCGACCTCAAAGTTGCTCTGATGTATTCAGTGTTGCCAGTGGGCTGACATTTTTTAGGTCAATCTTTGGAACACCCCCCAAATTTTCTTTCCCTGTCTGAGAAGCCAATCCACATCGACGACGCTGCTGAGGAGAATATAATGTACTAGTAATCCTACTTTGCCTAAATTACTTCCTCCTAACGGTGATAGTGCTTCGAACAGCCCTCTTTCGGCCAAAGCATGATGACTGTCTTGTGATATACACGTGTCTTTTTTTTTTTCTTAAAGAACCAAATCATAAAATGGCTTAATTTCACGGGAGCGTAAAACGTGCCGAAATATACTTCCCTTTTAAACGAATCGTAATAAAAATAGGACAATTCCTCATCGTAACGTGAACTCTAAAAGGCAGTTTGGAATTTAAAAAAAACCAGCGATAGCCTTTATCTTCTTGGATCAAGCTGAGTCCGATCCATTAGGCTAAATCAGTGCTGCTTCAACAAATACGACCAAAACAACCAACGTGACCGCGTCCAATCTGTTTCATTTGGTCCTAGTAGCTTTATATTGCGTTCGTTTGACAACCTTTGCGCTGCATATCATGGCCTTCTTTCACTCCGCGACGGTATATTTGAAATAAAAGACAACTGAAATGAAGATATTGGGCACCGCTTTATTCCTTGAAGAAGAAGCGATCCGAAACGGTGTGAAATCGAATGAGCAAGAAGAAGACGAAGAAGAGCTGAAACAGTTTTCAGGCTACGAACGAACGAACGAACGAACGAACGAACGAACGAACGAACGAACGAACGAACGAACGAACGAACGAACGAACGAACGAACGAACGAACGAACGAACGAGCGAGCGAGCGAGCGAGCGAGCGATGCGAACGAACGAACGAACAGAACGAACGAACAATTGAACGAACGAACGAACGAACGAACGAGCGAGCGAGCGAGCGAACGAGCAACGAACAACGAACGAACGAACCCAAATGAAACGTTACAATCTCTAAAAGCCAAATACAAATTTTACTCTGGAATACTGACGATAGTGGGCTACATTGATTTTAGCCGCAATATAGATTTGAGGTATTTTGGCGACATGAGCGCACTGGCGAAAAAATGTTGGAGCTGGCCCAACCATATTGTCTGAGTCCGATCCATTAGGCTAAATCAGTGCTGCTTCAACAAATACGACCAAAACAACCAACGTGACCGCGTCCAATCTGTTTCATTTGGTCCTAGTAGCTTTCCTATATTGCGTTCGTTTGACAACCTTTGCGCTGCATATCATGGCCTTCTTTCACTCCGCGACGGTATATTTGAAATAAAAGACAACTGAAATGAAGATATTGGGCACCGCTTTATTCCTTGAAGAAGAAGCGATCCGAAACGGTGTGAAATCGAATGAGCAAGAAGAAGACGAAGAAGAGCTGAAACAGTTTTCAGGCTACGAACGAACGAACGAACGAACGAACGAACGAACGAACGAACGAACGAACGAGCGAGCGAGCGAGCGAACGAACGAACGAACGAACGAACGAACGAACGAACGAACGAACGAACGAACGAACGAACGAACGAACGAACGAGCGAGCGAGCGAGCGAACGAACGAACGAACGAACGAACGAACGAACGAACGAACGAACGAACGAACGAACGAACGAACGAACGAACATTTTTCTGAAGGCCCTCAAGATGCCAAGAACGACAAAACGCTGACGGCAGTCCAGAATGACGCATTTTCCCTGGTAGGACCACTCGCTCTACAAGTCTAGTTATCGTCGTTACGCCAATGCAACACAAGGCGGCACCGACGGAAACACAAGCATGGTGTTAATGTTGTCGCAAAATATTGCTGTATCGTTCATTTGCTGCGATTTAGACTTCTTTTACGAGCTAAGTCAAGCCCAAATGAAACGTTACAATCTCTAAAAGCCAAATACAAATTTTACTCTGGAATACTGACGATAGTGGGCTACATTGATTTTAGCCGCAATATAGATTTGAGGTATTTTGGCGACATGAGCGCACTGGCGAAAAAATGTTGGAGCTGGCCCAACCATATTGTCCGTAGCAAAAAAAACTGCGTTTTTTTTTTTTCTTTTTTTTCAGTTTCAGTTAAAACGGACTTGGCTTTTTTTAGAGTTACTGTATATGCTACCTTTAGGTAGCAGAGTTGCGCATCCGTTTTCCAAACGCCGCTAGCAACAACGCCCTGCGGAGAAGCTGATGCACAGGCCGCGCCAGGAAAACATGGAATCTATCAAGTCACCGTCGTGCGCTCTGTACCTCGTTAGCTACAAACTGGTGCTTTTATTTGCTTTAGATTCATGTCCTTAAGCTTCGACAGCAAAGTATTTTCGTCGATTCGGCACCGTTTTCGAAAAACATACTGAAATAATCGATGCTGTAAGCTAAGCGAGTGGCGATGGGCGCTACCGGAATCTCGGAGGACTTATATTACGTGTTTGTCAGTTGTTTTAGGGGCGAAGCTCCTCTTAGTCTAACCTTGTCCTGCGTCAGGCGTAACCGGCAGTATCTCGTGATAATGATGACGATGACGCTGATGACCATGAAGAATAAGCGCGAGACCACCTCTAGTTCCCATCGTGTGCACCGAGGAAGCAGAGCGTCCCGCAGGCGGTGTGGCCATCTATGTCAAGCAGAATACTGTAGTACAATAAGGCTGTCCGCCACCACTACAGTCACTAGAGTCATGGCCGAGAGCATAGAGGGGCAGCTTAGCAATGGCTAGGCAGGTGGTGTCTGTCGCCCAGGTTGGCTCCATTCCTTGATCTTGCTTGCATGTGCCTGCGGGGGCTTAGTCCATCCCTCCTTCCCGCGTCCTACACCCCTCCAGAGCATGCGCGTCCCCTCCACCTCTCTCCTCTCCAACGCTCACCCCCTTTCTCTCCTCTAGGAATCCTCTACTGTACGGAGCGGCGCGCGCGTTCCACATCCCCACAGCGGATGTGCGTCCTCTCCTCCTCTCTCTCCTCTACGCTCACCCCCTCTCTCCCCTCTAGGAATCCTCTACGGAGCCATATAAGAACCCCTATCCCTCCGACCATAAAGCCGTTATAATGAAGGGGGGACCGGAAACCACGTCTAGCTACGATTTACGAATAAATAAAATTTCTTGTATACAGTGTTTGTCACGTCTTTGATGATGTACTGGACGAAAATTCACGAAACATTCACGGTTTACCGATGAACCTACAGAGCTTCGCCCACTCATCATCATTCACTCTGTGGATATGCTGTGATTTTTTTTTATCCTCCATAGCTGGCGCCACTTGACGTGGCCGCAGCGGCGGCGCATGTTTTTCGGCACTACGATACGCCTCGTTACCGGATAGGCTAAAAAACCACAGCATATCCACGGAGTGAATGATGATGAGTGGGCGAAGCTCCGGAGGTTCATCGGTAAACCGCGAATCTTCCGTGAAATTCGCCAAGTACATCATTAAAGACGTGACAAACACTGTGTGTATATATACAAGAAATTTATATTTTATTCGTGAGCCGTGATTTTCCGTTTTGTTTTCGTTTCTTCGTTGGTCGTGGTTACCGTTTACATGAGCCGTGGCTTCCGTTCCCCCCTTCATTATAATGGCTTTATGGTCGGTGAAATGGAGGGAGAGCGGTTCCTGGATGGGTCGTAGTCAAAAGTTTGCAAAGACGAGATCGATGCAGGTTCCTCGGATGGTGGTTGGTTGCATGTGGTCAAACGATATGCATGTGAGACCATATCGCGATGCCATGTGTTGTATGGCATCGCGATCTTCATCGTCATCAGCGTCATCGTTATGACGCATAGTGGGTACATTCCATGTGGTGTGCCGTGATGGCAGCGTCATCGTCATCACACAGGACCTTGAAAATCGAGGTGGCTACTACGTACTACAATAAACTACAGGGGACGCACGACCCACGGCATAAGGAGCTTCGCCCCTAAAAACGCTTTTTTACTCCCGTGGCACAGTCCCGAAAGCAGGTGTTTCTTCCTTCATCGTTGGTCGTTGACATGCGAGGCGCGTCGACTGCGATCGGCGACACGCTTCGTCGATCGGCGACAGGCTTAAGCAAGTCACCTGCAAAAACAGAGTGCGGCTTCGCCGCATAGCTATCGTTGCTAGCCAGGCAAGATGGCGGACCTATGCAGTGGCGGATCCAAAGGGGGGGGGGGGGGGCGATTGGGCGATCGCCCCCCCCCCCCCCCCCCCCAAAGCCATCGACCCCGCCCCCCTCCCCCCGGCACCTTCTCGACAGCAATTTTTCGGCACATGGAATTTTATAGGCCGCTGCGGCGAACTTAGCTGTCAGCAGTGTCAGGTGCTGTGAACGAATCTACATCCCCCCGAAAAGGAGGATAACGACGTGCACATAGTGCACAGCTGTACAGGTGCCCTCCGAGGCGGCCGCGTGAACCACGCCTATGGACGACTTTCCGCAGCGGCGCACGGGCGCTGCCATGTTTGATCACGTGACCGTAACTGGCCTTCCCCCAGCCAGTTGCACCAGCCAACGGATTGGGCCAGCGAAGCGGTCGTGGCCGTAAGCGCCAGCAGCTGGGGTTAGAAGCCAACATGGCAGCACCCATGCAGACGCGACCGCCCGCTTCGATTCGAACTCGCGCTTGCTACTCGCCCTGTGTGTTCACAGCAATAAATAAATGGTGAAATCAGCTATCGCTCAGGGTCATTTCACGCTGGGGACAAAGCATCAGGTATGTTCTGTCTTTATTACCGAGATTAGCTGTGTTTATTTAGCCATGCCTGCTAAGCCTTGCCTCCGAGAATTTGAGAATGAATCTTGAAAACGCTGCAAAATGCCGACGAATAGATTGCTCTGAAAGCTTCAGGACGTAAATATAAAGCAAATAAATGCGTACGTTACGCACTTACGGGCCACTAAGCGCAGGACGACGACGTGATAAATTCGAGGCGGAAGGGAACTGTATCTACAGGTGTCGCCATGTTGACTTTTCCGGCGCTGCCGTCTGCTCGCTTTTCCTCGCGCGCGCGCAGACGCTACGGGGACGCCGAGCAGACGACGGGACGCGGATGGAGACATATTGAGCAGCGCTTCCAAAGGCCAAGGCATTGAGACGGCCGCGGTAGGAGACGGCCACGGTACAGTGGTGGCGCCATCTAGTTTTGATTAAACAAACCAGCTGCGGAAAATCGTCTATAGTGAATTAGAAGTATACTCTAGTGGCGCAACCGGCCGGGCTGCGGCGTCAGCCTTTCACACGGATGCCGCGAGGTGACGCCGCTGCTACTTTTTCCTAGGAGCTTCGGCTGCGTTGTCGGGCCGTCGCGTACTCCTGCAGAGCTGTAGCTGTGGTTACTTCGAACGCGCGTACGTGTTAGCTTCCTGGTTCATGCAAACGTGAAATTACCGGGTTAGGTACTGCGTGGCTCAGCGGTTTGTAGATACATATTTCGACCAAGAATATATATATATATTTTAGGGAACAATACGAGACGACGAAGTAGCCAAGAATGCAAGCCACAGCGCTAGTGGTAGCCACGCGAACCGAGCTTGTGCTTGCGTGGATTTTGGCTGCTTGACGCCTGCCGTTCTGTGACGTTCGCCCTTTTCTATGCTGAGCACTGTGTCTTGTGCCGTGACCACCTATATAATAAGCCAGCACCACAACTACAGTGGAAACCCGCCGTTGAGCAATCGCTGTGTAGCGAATGTTGGTAGCGCAAGTGGTATATATATACACAGCGGGTTTCCACTGTAGTTGTGGTGCTGGCTTGTTATATAGGAGGTCACGGCACAAGACAGGGCTCAGCATAGAAAATGAAAAGAGGGACAGCTCTTTTTTATTTGATGGTTGAAAGATGACAAAAAAGATTAGAAAATAACAAATTAAATCTCACTAACTTAACACTTTATCAAAACTATTACGAAGATTCGCAACGAAGAACACTCGTTAGATGGACATGTGAAGAACTTAACATCTACTGAGCTTTAGGCGCGTGACTGCTTCGCGTTTTTGGCATTATTTTCGTTCACGCTTTTAGTAGAAAGTGCAGACGAGTAGTGAGGTAAGAAACTACGACCTCGGGTGCAATGCTTTCAGATGGTCAGGACAATCGAGCTCGTGTTTTTGTTTCGCCTTAACTTCTCTAAGGATGTCCAGTATGCTATCAGCGTGCAGCTCCAGCAAACTTAAACACGTTGTGAAGGCTTTTTCTAAACCATGAACGAACTTGAACAATAAGCTGGACGAATGTCTTTCATGCGTGTCAACTGTGCAACATGTTTGAGACTTTCAGCCGACTCGTTTTGCATTCGGAGTAGTTTCATGCACTCTTCGCACCCAAATTTCATTATGCATTTCCGCGCTACATAACCTGCTATATAAAATGTAAGCCGATTATCGCTGGCAGATATGACACACGATGCATGGTCAGGCCCACTGTCTGGGAGCGAGCTTTGCGCGGCAGCTACAATGTCACTGTCCAAAAACTTTTCCTTTAAAGAACAGGGATAATACGTTCTCCGCTTCGACATGTCGCGAGCTACATGTTAGTTGGTACGGGATATCTCGCAAAGTACAGACAGCTGCTCCACCAAGGTCCTTGCAGAGAATGCAGCAGAGTGCACCGATACACGTACAGTATAGTCGCTGCAGACAAAGCGATATGCGGGATTCAGGCAGCCGTGCTAGACGTGCCGAACTAACGCGCTGAGTGACTCCCGCGCTCCCGTCGCGCGCTCGCGCTAGAGTGTACTAGAATATTTTGAGTGGCGCGACCGGCCGTCGTGGAGAGGGCCGCCGCGCGCGGAAAGTTGGCGGTGGCGCTGTAGTCAACCGCACTTGAACTTCGCCTCTCGCGCTTGCTTGGAGCCTGTCGCGCAGAGCGTTGTCGACACGCACAGAAATATGGCTCATGCTCGTGTAGTGTTCTGCTCCTTGCTTCCGTTCGAAAACATACACCGTAAATTTCTAAATGAATGCATAGGGGTGAGTAAAATGCACTTTTATTCCCCCCGCCGACATTTGTACGCGCGATCATGTAGAGGTTCCTGTGCGCGACGTCACGTCAATTTTTACATAAAAAACGAGTTACGTGCAGTTATAATTGCCTTTCTCTGCAACGCGTGCCGTGACCGCTTGCGTAGCTTTCGTTCGCGTCGTCAGCGCAGCTCAGTTGCCGAAGTGATTTATAGTAATGCCAAAGCGGTATTTCCAAGTGCACTTCCCATTCAAGCATCCAGTAATGAATAATCCTTTCACACGCGCTGCAAACACTGCAGGTAAACTTTGTGCACTGCTACCAGTCTCAAAGCTGTAATGCACCACAAATGCAAATGCGCAGGAAACAGAGCGACATATTTTATTTACAAATATGTTTTTGGGAGATAAAAGAAGTCTGTACAGAAGAATGCTCTCAGCGTTTGCTGCAACAGATTTTTCATACTGGCAACGACGGAGTTATTGCGTTCACCTTGACACAAGCGTCTTAATTGGTCTGCTGTTCGAAGCTTGGAGTTTGTGCACATTGCTCTATGTAGTTTTTAGCATTCGTCGCTTGAGGAGTGAATTTCTTGTTTTCAAAGGCCTGCGGAGGAACTTGTATAGCAATTGCTCCGCAAAAAGGAAAAATTCAATCATTTATTCAAATACCTGAGAAAATGCGACTCACTCCTTCGTTATGCTTATTTTAAAATGATACATTTGGTCCTGGAGGCACAATTGCTATGTAGATTTAAAGTATCTGTACTGTACGACATTTAATAAAATATCGATGCACATTCCAATCACTTGTCCGCCGCGATGGAGCAGAGGTTATGGTCCTCAGCTGCTGACCCGTAGGTCACGGGTTAGATCCGCGGAGGTCACATTTCGATGAAGGCGAAATGGTAGAGGCCCATGTACTGTGTGATGTCAGTGCACATTAAAGAAGACAAGGGGCTCGTATTTTCCGGAGCCCTCCACTACGGCGTCTCTCATAATCATATCGTCGTTTTGGGACGTTAAACCCCAGATATTATTATCATTTAGCGATCTCCCTGAGCAGTTGAGGCTGAAGAGGGCTCTTATCCTTGAGCACATTTGTGAATTCATATGCAGGCACAAACGACGCATACCCTGTTCCACAACGCAGGGGAATTCTTGCAGCTCGTTGCAAGAGCGTCACTTCTCATGCGATGGTCGATCCAACGACACCTATCAATCAACTTTTCTAACGCACACACACACAGACACACACGCACACACCCCGCCCTCAACGCTACCTGGACTTAGCAATAAAAAATAGCACGGCTCTTTCAATAGTGATTTCATTTGTGCAGGAGGCAAGTGCACATAAAAAATTGGAAACTCGTGCGGTGTGATTAACTTGGACAGAAGCGCTATTATTAGTGTCGAAGGTCCGCCAACGTAGCGAGCACCTGCATCGTGCTCTGAGTCTTCTACCTCAGTTCTTTTAACGTCATCTAGGAAAGTAAAAAGCAAAAACAAAGTCAGCTGTACGATGGCGCCATTCTTTCCGCGGGTGTTTCCTTTTACCTCGGTGTTGATGTCTTAATTCGCACTCAGGTACGAAAGCAAGTTCGGCGTTCCTCTAGGTATTCGCACTTCGGCCGCGTTCACGATTAGTACACTATATATCTCTTAAGACAAAACGGGGCCCGAAAATGTAACTAGCATACTGCGCAGTCCACGTCCACTGGCTTGTTCAACCTCCGCAGGTCTCTCCACTGAAGCATTCGTGGCTCTTCATCTGCAGGGTCATTGAAAAGAGCCAATTTAAAAACCCGACCCAGTGTTCATAAAAATGTGTTACGATAAAAATGTTCTTAAGGGAATATTTGCCAATCTTGCTGCTCGACATATCATTGCGATGCCGCCCCGCAATGGCAAAAAGCAATTACGAAAGGGAAGTTTTCCGCATCTGTTCAGTCCACGCGCAATAAGTCTTGCATCCTGGTACGTAGTAATGATGCAGCGGTTGCTTCGGAGGCATAGCAGGAGCTGCGCAGATCAGGATAGATTTTTCCAACGCGAATAATCACCGGGCACAAACCATATGACAACCGCGGAGCGAGCGGGCGCTCTTCAGGTGCCGGCGATGACAGCGCCGCCGCAATTTTCCGCGCGAGAGGGGTCGGCGGCTAACAATAGAACGCGTGCGTCTAAATGTCGTACAGAGTCCGTACCTAGAGAGAGAATCTCTAGGGACTTTTTCGATCTAGGGACTTGCGATGGGGGGTGCCGTCACTTCGTAGCGGAGGTTTTTGGAACGCTGCTTCGCCGGCCGGTGTGACCCGATGTCGCCGTTATTTTCTCGAGCTAGCGCCCTGCTGGAGCGATTTTCAGCGTTCGTCTCTTGTCTCTGCTTCGACGACGATGGACGATGACCGCGAGTCCTGCAGCTTTCGTTTCGGCAGCGTAGTACGCGATCCGGTGTCCCGTAGCGACTTCGTCGTGATTGCCTTTGCTTGATCGGTGTGGCTAGGGTTACGTCCAGGCGTAACTGTTGCCACCGCTGTCGTTACGTCCAGACGTTACTAGCGCCTTTCCTTACCTGCCGTCACTATAGGCTACTGCTCACTGTAAAGCCAGTTTTACTAGCGCCTTTCCTTACCTGCCGTCACTATAGGCTACTGCTCACTATAAGGCCAGTTTTACTAGCGCCTTTCCTTACCTGGCTACTGCTCACTATAAGGCCAGTCCGTCAGTATAGGCTACTGCTCACTATAAGGCCAGTTCTACTAGCGCCTTTCCTTACCTGCCGTCACTATAGGCTACTGCTCACTATAAGGCCAGTCAAATATTTTGCCAGCGTTTGCTCAAGTGGCTGTGTCATTACAGCGAAAGAGTGGTAGCGACGTGGGTTGGGGCGCCCGCCGCTGTCACGAAGGCGATTTCCTTAAAGGGACTGTCTACCGCCCTTCATCGCTTTTCTGTTTTGTGTCGCAATAAAAAGCGTACCGTCTGAAGTGCCCAACCTTGCAGCGGTTTCTGTCGAAAGCGAGCAGAAATTTTTAAAACAGAATTTTGCGATCTGCGTTCGGTCTTCTTCGATTGGTGGGATGAATGCCCACAACACTGCTTGGTGGAGGCGATGACGATTGTAGTGCCGGTGAAAGTCGAAAACTGAAACCGCGCGCTCTTTTTGCAGACTTCATCAATTTTTGTTTAATAATAAAACAAATACCGTAGTGGTCGTTTAAAGCACGCATATTGTCAGATAAAGTATTATTACCACGGTTTCTCCAGCTTTGTTCAGTCTGCCTGACAAACCACCGCGGTCGAGCGGAAAAGTTGGTCTGTTCCAGCAACACTGGTACGCCGGGGTTGTGAAACGAACTGTAGTGGTTCCACTCATGCCAACCGCGCTACTAAAATGAACATGAGGAGTGCTTCACAAAACAACAGGTTCCTTCTGTCTTTCAGTTATGTTTAGGTGTTCTGTGTTGTATATGCGATATGAGAGCCAGCATGGACGCCCTGGTGAAGCGGAACGTGATGGCAAAATCTTCTTCAATGTAGCACATTGATGAATGGTGTGCACTTTACTCATGAGGACTCGTGCTACGTTACTAGATTACGTTGTACTCACGGGCATGGTTCAAAAATTCCCTGAAGTCAGTCACGCTGCTATTCGCCGAAGACAATTTTTTTTTCTTATGAGCGGTGCCGGACGCAGTGCTCGCGTTTCGCCGCCGGCAGCGCCACCGAGCGCCTCTCTGAACGCGTGAGGAAAAAAAGCAATAATTACTCTTTGGCGCAACCTAAAGCTGCCTCAAGTGCGTAAAATACAATTTCAAGTTACACATGTTTGTTTTTAAGCAAAATGAGTCTACCTGCGAGGATTTCTTGTCCGACCAATAGATTGAACCACATCGCTGTTTGGTGACGCTAGCGGTCATTCTTTGTCGACTTTCGACGTCAAATTAAAATTATAATTCTTTTTTTGTGGAACAAAAGCATGCTCATTGCCGCCGATGTGATGAACGATCTTCTCATTTTCGCCACAATCAGAAAAATTTTTCCGAGCGGTAGACAGTCCCTTTAAAGAAAAAAAATATATATATTAGCGGCGCCCGTGGAGCATTAATGCTATACTATTAGAACAGTACTTCAAAAAAAGAAAAGAAAAGTTAAAAAAAAAACTTCGTCGAGATTTGAACCACCAACCTCTCTGCTCCGAGCACGGCACGTTAGCCCGCTGCGCCACTAAAGCTTAGGTAGGTTTAACAGGCGGAATGGCTACGCACACCGGCTGGCGAAGCGGCGTCGTTCCAAAAAGCTCCGCTACGAAGTGACGGCACCACCATCGCAAGTCCCTAGATCAAAAAATCCCTAGAGATTATCTCTCTAGGTACGGACTCTGTACGACATTTAGACGCTCGGCCAATAGAAGCCGGTCTCCGTTCGCGCCACTCAAAAGTTCTAGTACACTCTACTCGCGCCTAGGAACAGGCGCAGTAGCGCCACGAGAAACCCTAGCGGCAGTCCGTGGTGTTTCCGACCGCCGAGAGAGGCGGCGCGGCGTGGCGGTCGTCCCACTAGAATATGCTAGTTCACTATAACCACGCCGAACGCGCTTTCCCATGCATGTCTTCCACCTGCCGGTGCGACGTAGCCCAGTTTTCCCTGCCTTGGGATCTCCGTGGAAAGCAGCTCGTTTTGGAGGAAAAAAGGGGGAGCGAGGACAACTACAGGCCGGCGCGATGGCATTGCCTGCTGCCCCGGCGCCGATTGGAATGTGTCGTACCAAGTCTCCATTCATCCTTTCCCTCTTGCAATCGGCCACGACCAATGGAGGAGGAGGAGGCTCGGCGACGTCAGTCGAGATCTGAATATGTCTCTGTAATCATCTTACTCATTGTCCATATTTGTAAATACAGCTGTTGAAAGAAAAAGTAGTCCTGAATGTCGACGCTCTAAGGTCTCCTAACCATCCGTGGTGACGTTCGACACCCACGTATGCGGCCCCCCCAGTCAACACACCGCGGCGAGAAATGCACCCGTCACTTCTACCTCGGCAAGGCGCGAAGCTGCGAACCCCCGCTTTTTCGAAAGCGAGCTATTCGCTTAATTCCTACCCGCATCCCATAAGAGACCTTCACACAGAACTGGAATGTGCGTTGATCGCCTGCTTGAGCATGCCAACACTGTTACGGACACTCGGCTATTGCTTTACAGAAAGGAAAATCTTCCAGAAAGTCGTTCATGAGCAGTGAAGAGTCTCGGCAATGTTTCTTTTAGGAAAACCAGATTCCACGTTCCTACAGACAAGCCAGCGGGACCGCGATGGGGAGGCGATCTACGTTACAGCTGCGAACCTCACAATGGAGCACGTAGAAGAGACAGCACTACGCTCCTTTATGGACAAGACGAAAGTATTTGTAAGGTACGTGGAGCACTGATCCTGCGTCATAAAAAATCAGCTGTAGACAGCTTCCTCGAACATCTGAATTCCGTGGACCATGCGATACAGTTCACGGTGGAGCGAGACGGGACGCTTCCGTTTCTCGATGTTGCAGTCAAACGGCAGGGCGAGCGCATGACCTTCACGGTGTACAGAAAGCCAACGCACACCGGCGGGTATTTGCATTTCACGTCCTGTCATATCCGACTGCCCACAAAGCTTCCGTGGTTTCGGCGCTCGTTTCACGTACAAGAATACAATCTGCACGTCAGAAGGGGAGATGAAAGAGAGAAGAGGATCGCCGCCGAGATACTTAAGAACGGATACATGGAAGCGTTTATCCGCAGGGTGTCACGCCGTGTATCGAGAGGACAACCATCGTACCGCGGAGAGGCATCTGTGAAAGACACGCTACGCGACCCCCTCCCTCCCTGGCCATCCCACCGGCAACAATAGGATCGAAGAAGCCAGCCCAGCTCATCGTCATCCCATATGTGCAGGGCATCAGTGGATAGCTCTCCAGGATTCTCGGAAAAGTGGGGGTCACGATGATTCACAAGCCTGCGTCGACGCTCACCCGCTTGCTACCGCGGCCGAAGGATCGGCCTTCTAAGGAGCAAGACCAAGGCGTAGTCTACAAGGTGCTGTGTTCTGAGTGTCCAGCCAGCTACATAGGCGAGGGCAAGTGTTTCCCGGAAAGAATACGCCAACATAAGAACGACGTGAGGAAGATGGAAGTGCAACGCAGCGCTCTTGCACAGCACTGTGAGAAGCACGACCATAAGGTCGACTTTGACGGCGCTTCTGTTCTAGAAACAGAAAGACATCTGGGAAGGAGGCTCGTGTCCTGGTACATTCAGAACACACCTGCGAACGTGAACCGCTCGCTAGGAACAATGCCCTCTGTATACGTTCACGGCCTCCGAAACGTGAAGGAAAGGGAAAGCCTGAGCCGTGGTGAAACAAGATGCGGCTATGCTTTCATGACCAACACAGAGACGCTGCGCCGTGCTCCCTATTGGGCTGCAGAAATTAGGCGTCTCTTTCTTCTTCTAACCACCACCACCACATTCACCCCCTGAGGAAGGGACCGGTCCCGAAACGTCGGGCTCTCTACGAACTTGGCTGGAGCTATTACAAGTGGAATGGAGATCTTCTTGTGACACGAGCAGCGGGGGGACATCCAAGAGAGACAGTGCGTCAGTAGGAGGAGCATTTCAATGCTTTGTTTCAGGAAGGGTTGTAAGCCCTCATGAGCTACGAAGTAAATTCTGAATTTTTTTCTAAGAGCTAGAGCACACAATAAGGGGAAAGAAGGATCTCCTCCGTATGCTCTGTCTCTCCACATCTTTTCGACCCTTTCTGCTTTCCTATGCACGTTTCCAACGAAGGCTTCTTCGATCATCCGAGGCGAAGGTGACGGAGAGAGAGGCACACACTGGGCGCCCCTTCCAACAATGTTTATGAAAGGCTTCTTGGGCGCCGCCTCTGATGAGTGGTTCTGAGGGGGGGGGGGAGAGAGGCACTAATTTCTGTCTCCCAAGGGTGGAGACGGCTAAGCGCTTACCCTCTGAGCTGCTGTAAATATGTGTGACCGTCAGTAGCGTAGCCAGAAATTTTTTTTCGGGGGGGGGGGGGGGGGGGGAGGGGGGGTTCAACCATACTTTATGTATGTTCGTGCGTGCGTTTGTATGTGTACGTGCATATATACGCAATCAAAACTGAAAAATTTCGGGGGGGGTTGAACCCCCCCCAACTTGGCTACGCCACTGGTGACCGTCCTCCCCTCCCTCCGATGGCAGCCGTAAATTTTATTCGCTGAAGAACGACACCAGGAGGGAGCGTAGAACCACAGGCCACGGCCGGACGTGCGCGCCGCTCCTCGAGTCCGGCCGTGCACAGGCAAACATTTGCCCGGCCAGTGAAACTGCGCTATTTAACATCTGCAAGGTCATAGGCGTGCGCACGAGGGGGGGGCAGAGGGGGCGCCCCCCCCCCCTAGTCACCTAGGAGGGGGGGCGGAAATTCAGTCCCATACATTGACATAATACGGAGGGGAGGCGCTGCGACTGGGGGGGGGGGGGGGGGGGGCGCAAAGTCAGCCCCATGCGTTGACATAATAGGGAGGGGGGGTGCGCTGCGACGAACCTTCGCCCCCCTCTGAAGGGAAACCCTGCGCACGCCTATGTGCAAGGTGGCACCAGCTGCAGCGCGATGCCGACTTGATATGCTGTTGGCTACTCAAACGACGTTGCCAAAGGAGACAAGCTTTTTTCTTATTCCACGAGAAAAAGAAAACATCAAACGGCGAGGGAGATAGCTGCGTCGTACTACGAGGAACTTTTACCGAGGGAGGCCTTGCGACGTAAGTAGATAATTACTGAATTAGTTTCGTGTACACTTGCTTCCGAAGTTTTTTAGATGAAGCGAGACATTACAGTGATGTTTCAATTGAACGAAACGAGAAACAACGTGACATTCGCGGCTCGGTTTTCTCGGACGCTGGTTCCTCTCCGTCGCGTTTCAAGTACTTCAAGCGCACCGCATGCGATGACAGGAAGAGTTTGCACTACCTTGAAAGTGCATACCCTGAAGTGAAACAATGAGTCGTCTTAGATTGATAAATTGTACTCTGAGAACCCCAAAGTCGTTCAAAGATTCATTTTTAAATGTCGCGCCGAAATTCCACGCGTGCCGTCACGGATTTCAAACGTTTTTACGTATTTGGCGACATTCACTCACTGAAATTTCCTGAAACCTGGCACGTTATGTCTATGGCCACCTCGCAGTACGACGTCCGTCATTTTTACCGATGAGCTGTTAATATCGGGTTAACCTCCCGGCCTTCCTCTTCATCTCTCTTTTACAGATTGGGAACCACGTATGACGTAGTAGACGCCGTAAAAATCTGACGTCACGTGATTTGCTGCGGGAATGTCAAAGTGGCGTCGCCACCTACAACTTCCTTTCCTTCGTTTTCTCGCGGTGAGAGTGGTGTTTTCGGTGTTGTGAATTTGGAATTGACTAATGCGGGAAAAAAGATTTTTTCCCTTTAGTGTCTCTTTAATGAGTGCGAGCTGTGCAATACCCCCCCCCCCCCCCCCCCCAAAACCACCGCACCCCCCCCAAAGGAGGTCCCTGGATCCGCCCCTGGTCCCATCGATAACTATTTTCTTCATACCGCACAACTAAATGATGCTTTCACAAAAAGGCTCACCGTATCGTCAGAATCATCTGGCATCGTTTCCCAGCCACTTGGCCAACGTGAAGGTTGGTGTAGCTGTGCTGAGGCGACGCACACAAATTTTGGCGGGATAGATATCAAACCTCGACCATTGACGATGTCAGTTTCCATAGCACTGCCGCTGGTCAGCAAAGGGTCCACTTTTTGTTTCTCTTTCACTTTTCTGTGCAGTATGACCAGCGACATGGCTGCGCCCATGAGTGTAGGCGGGATTTTGTCTTGGGAAAGGGGGGCTGGGGATTTCAAACGCAGAACACCTATGCAAAGCCGTGTAGCATCAGGGCTGGGGAGGGGGCAGTACTGGTACAGCTTGAGTGGGCGGCAAGTGACCCTTGTTCACACCGTTGCCGACGCCCACGCCCGAATCAAAGTGCAGGTCAATAGGATAGTTCATGCAAATACAGTTAGAACGCGGCATTGAGGAAGGAGTTTGTTCCATAGGCTGAGAGTTTTCATTTTCCCGGAGCAGACAGTGGCCTGACTTGCGCTCTTTGACGTTTCTCTCTCTATCAGCACGCACACACGCCACGGTGGTCTAGTGGTTATGGTGCTTGATTGCTGACCCACAGATCTCAGGTCGCGGGATCGAATCCGGGCCGCGGCAGCCGCATTTCTGATGGAGGCGAAAATGCTCGAGGCCCATGTACTCAGATTTAGGGGCGCGTTAAGCTGTGTTCAGACTACGTGCGCAACGTACGCATCCTCGGTAAGGATCGTAAGCGCAAGCAACGTAATGAGCATGTTCAGATCGTTGTTGGATTGATCGTAAAGTACGTAACGTAAGGGACGCAAATGTTGCCGGGCCCGCGACTTTTACGACAACTACTGATGCGACTGTTACGTGCGACCAATGGGCAAAGCAGTTTCGGTTTTCACTTTCCGTTCGCGGGGCTTCTGGGCCTTCCTAGATTCTGCGTCTTCATGCGCGTCTTGAAAGCCGTGCAGCAGCGTGTGTTTGCCAGACTAGAGGGCAGACGCGACGTGCGTTAATGAGAGCGCTCGTTGCGTTTCCCGTTTAGCTCAACCAGCCCAGCCATGGCCAAGCCCGCGAACCTTGCTAGGCTGCAACAATTGTAGGATGCAACGCACATCCAGTGTGGTGATTGGCGCGTCGTAAAAAACGTATCGTACCGGAAAGATCAATGTGAACATACGAGGTCGCTAGCTACGCAAACGGACGATGCGGCTGTTACGCGATAGGACATTTATGAAAGATGCGACTGCAGTCTGAACGCGAGCGTCTCTCATAATCATATGGTGGTTTTGGGACGTTACACCCCAACAATTATTATTATATCACACACACTGAGTCTCTGCAGATAGAGAGAGAGAGAGTCCGACTTTCAAATTAAAGAATTTAATAAAACTTTAGTCTCTAAGGTGCAGGCATCGCGATACAATGATCTTTAGCGGGAGACTGCTGATTTATTTTTCACTTTACACAAAGACATCAATCCACCTATAATGCTTGCCTCAACGCGAAAAATGCCGCATAGGCTGCTACTTGCCGACTGTTTTACATAAAATTGATTCCCAGAATGCGTTCATGGGATCTGCCATTTTTTTTTTGTCATACTTTACTTACTTCGTCAAAACATGCCCCATACATGTGAGAGAGTGGGCACAGGAAGTTTGTAATTATGCGAGCGAATTTAATTTAAGATGGCCAAAATTATTCTCAGATGGTAGCAAATACCTTTTACTACCACTACACCTTGTGTGAAGCCACCAAAGATTGTTTTCTGGAGGAGTATTTGAGTTGCTCTTCGGCGGCCGAACTGGTATGTAGTAAAACTGATAAATAAAAAATGCGTACCATCTTTTCTTGGCACTTTTATGGACAGGCAAAAGTACCAATTTGTAGACAACCAACAAATTACACTTTTTTGATGGGCGAGCAAGTCTGTGGGTCATTCCACGCCAAACGTCCCAGTCATTCTGGCGACCATCTCAAATGTATTCGAAAAAAACCGTGCTGATTTGCTGCTTGAAAACAGTGAATTTTTTCAATATTGCACAGAGAAAAAAATTTTTGGTCACGTGGGTGCCTTCCGAATTTCTAGATTGTCGTCTTGGTGTTGTTTGTCAGAAAATTTACTCTAAGAGTTCAGTTCCCTGTTTCTACACCAAATTTGGCTTCCATATTAAGCAAAGGCGTTTGTGTAAGTGGTTGGAAGCTCAATAATATTAGCGCAATATTTTTGCCATATACGCCTCCAAGAATTTAGCCAAAATGTTCTATGTTTGCATTTTTTTCATTGCAAGATTTTGCCTTGTCCTTGTTGACCATATGGTCAACAAGGACAAATACTTAGTCTATTGAAGGTATATTTTGCGCGAAAAATATGATCACACCCCTCAAGTTTCTAAACATTACGAGAAAAATCACGAATTTCAGAAAATCGTCATTTTTGTCCACATTGTGATGCAATTTGCACCACGTGGTGCTCCAATTAAAAATCAGCTTTATACCTCAATCGAAAGCAAATAAACAGTTCTTATACGGCAAGTTTTATCATTACAATTTTTGTTTTAAGGAAGAAAATAATTTTTGAAGTTTCCCATTGACGGCTATCTTCCCATTTGGTCATACGACAGCTTCCTGGTTGAAGTTCCTCATTGTCGTCAATGGGCGAAACTTCAAAAATTATTTTCTTCCTTAAAACAAAAATTGTAATAAAACTTGTCATGTAAGAAGAACTGTTTATTTGCTTTCGATTGAGGTATAAAGCTGATTTTTAATTGGAGCACCACGTGGTGCAAATTGCGTCACAATGTGGACAAAAATGACGATTTTCTGAAATTCGTGATTTTTTTCTCGTAATGTTTAGAAACTTGAGGGGTGTGATCATAATTTTTGCGCAAAATATACCTTCCGTGGACCAAGTATTCATGACTTAGATATTCACACAAGGCCAAATCTTGCAATGAAAAAAATGCAAATATAGAACATTTTGGCTCAATTCTTGGAGGCGTATATGGCAGAAATACTGTGCTAATAATCTTGCAATGAAAAAAAATGCAAACATAGAACATTTTGGCTAAATTCTTGGAGGCGTATATGGCAGAAATACTGTGCTAATATTATTGAGCTTCAAACACCTTACACAAAGGCCTTCGCTTAATATGTAAACCAAATTTGGTGTAGAAACAAGGAACTAAACTCTTAGAATAAATTTTCTCTCAAACAACACCCAGACGACATTCTGGGAATTTCGGAAGGCACCTATGTGACCAAAAAATTTTTTCTCTCCGTAATATTCTAGCTATTCACTGTTTTGAATGCAGCAAATCAGAACGATTTTTTTTTAATACATTTGAGATGGTTGCCAAAATGGCTGGGACATTTGGCGTGGAATGACCCCTGTGCGAAAGCATTCAGTGATTGAGTGTGTCGGGGACGCTTTGTATTCTCAGAAGCATTTCTGTTTTCTGAAAACCACTCGCTACGCGGTTCAAGACTACTTTTAGCTACAGCCAGTGGAGCACTGGACGAAGGGCCCCACTCACTTCAGTCTTAAGGTTTAACGAATCCCTAAAAAATGCTTACTCTCTTTAAATTGTCACAGCTTAAGCAACCGCATCAGTTTTTCTTCAACACAACATATTCTGCACGTACAAATCCGTTTGAGGGCCATTTTACACTGAATGTTAGACTTGTCACTGGTCCATAATCCAATATTTAAAAGCCTGAATGAAAGAAGTGGACATAAACAGCCTCCAGTGAAATAGCTGCAAGACAGGATGCATGTCAATGGACGTGGACCCAAGACAAGCTCAGAGAAAATATCCCGGGCCAAGAGAGGGCTCTGGCCCCCCTTGAAGCCATCCCCACCCCACCGCCCCAGTGATCTCTTGTGGTTTGCTCTGAAGATTACTAGCGCTGCTGTGCCCGAATCAACTTGATACAGCGTAAGGTGCATAAGTAGGATGCTTTGTGTAAATACAGCTAGCATAGGGTGTTGAAGGAATTCGTTCTGAAGATTCGTTGTGCGACTTTGCCCAAACCAACTTGTGCAAGGTACGTGTAAGCAGTATACTTTACATAAATACAGCTAGCATGAGGCATTGAAGGAGTTTGTTCTGAAGATTCATTGTGGATGTGCATGCACACCCTATCATAACAGGCAGCTTTGCAGCCATGGAGGGAACACGTGTTTCGGGCAGATCTGCATAGAAACATTTTTAAATTTGTGCATGCCACCAAAATGTCTGATTTCGCCGTGAACATCTGCGGCAGCAATGTTGTATCCATGTGGCCAAACATGGACCAACATCTATCAAGATTTGACGTTACTCAGTGGTGCAACAGCCGAAATATGATTTGGAGCAATTTTTGGAGCAGCAAAATATTACTCTTGGAGCACGAAAATCCAAATTTGGAGCTGGTTATGGGGAAAAAAAAGGACATCCATTTTTTATCATGAAATCGCAAATTTGGAGCCGTATAATAAAAGGCTTACATTTAGAAAAGAAAACAAAAATATATGCAAACTATTCATTCACTGTGCACAAAAATTGTGCACAGTGAACGTGAGCACTGCTATTTCAATTAAAGCAGTATTTTGAACCACCCCACTGTGGAAACAATGATGAGTTTCTCAATTCAACCAACAGAGGTCAGCTAACACGAGAAATAAGAGGCTGAATGGATTACTAGGCTGGCAGATAACCTATTTCCAAACCGTCGATTGCCCTCTCCTGTAAGGAGTTAACCTATCTACATAAAGATAGGTGAATTTGCAAGGTGTGTGTAATGATGATGGTTGTAAAGCGATGTTGCCTATATATGTGGTTCCCTGTCTTTGGAATAAACATTGTTTCAAGTTAGCACCTGTCAGTGTGTCACTTCTTTCGCTGTCCATGTGTTCTTTCGTGCGCTATAAAACTTCAGTATGACATACCAACACGCCGAAAACACTACGTTACTAGCAAGTAAGCTGTATGGAAGATGCATGTTGCTGCTTGGCAGCAGCTGGCTATTTATTCGGCCTCGGCTATCCGTCGCAAGCCGTGAATGTGCAGGCGGCACGGAAGTGCTGCGAGGGTTCCAGCCGAACTGGCTGGGCCACATGACCGGGTTCCACGCACAACATGTGCAGGTACTCCTCTGCATCGAGGTCTTCAAGTTCGGATGCTATTTTAGCCCACGGGTTCCACACGACTGCAAATGCAAGCACACATAAGCTGCATAAGATTAAAAACCTCATTACAACCAAGTCTGCATTTGCCACGAAAATGCTTTGTTATATCCGAAAATTCGTTATAAACATATATTCGTAACACTGTATCTGTGACAGAGCTATTCACTTACTTTGTTATAACCGATAATTCGTTATACCTGAATTAGTTTTACCGAGGTGTCAGTCTAGACTCACTCCACGCGCAATTTTTCTTTGCGCACGATGAGCACCAAATACTGCCTCATTTCTCACCATTTCAAATTTCATCACCAAATACTGTCATTTCACAGGCCTTGTATTCAATAGCTTTATATCATATAACACGTGTGAAAAACAATGCTAAAAAGACGGGACAAGAACGGACACGGGACCACGACGCTGATTAACAACCAAATGCGTTTTTCCAACCAACCAGCACAAATGCGTACCTTACTGCAGATCATATAACAGTTTTTCACAATGAATATTACAGGGAACCGTAGCACTACGATCGTTCAGCAGCCAAACTTTACCCCCCGCCCAAAACCCTCACCCCAATTTAACTCTCTTTCTGCACACACGCACACCCAACTACACACACACACAGTGGAACCCACTTAGAACAATACCCAAGTCCCATGAAATTTCCATTGTTATAACAAATAATAAGTGGGTTGCATGAAAGAAAGCAACACATAAAGATCACACAGAAAACGGCAGGAAGGGGAAGATGGAAGCTTGCGATGGAAAAGTCGGGAAACAGGATGTGTGTGCTCGAGCCGATGCTTCGACAAGTGGACTTGTCTTTTCGCGGCTAGAAGTTCTAGCCGTGAAGAAGACAAGTCCACTTGTCGAAGCGTCGGCTCGAGCACACAAATCCTGTTAATGGATTTTTTCATAGAGATCGCAGAGCACCACCTCCCTCCATCTGGCTGCGGACTGTGCCGACTCGTTTACCTGTTTACCTGTGCTTCCTGCACACTCCGACTGCGTATAACAAGCCGCAACTGTCGGCGTTACGCCATGGAAAAATTTTGGTGGCCCCGAAAGTTGTCTTTTAGAAATGTGAGAAGGTTGCCACAGCAGCCTCTCAGCTTGAGAAATCCGGAAAACATAACTGATTTTAAGGCACGAAAAAACACAATCACAGGAGAGGACATGTGACAGAGATACCTTCAATTATCATATTAGAAGTAACAGTCTTTCGCGAAGCTAAAAATAAGTATGGCACGGGTATGTTCAAAGTCACAGTTGCTTGCATCAGTGATGTGATTGACCAAAGACGTTCTGGCGCAGCTTCTGGAGCAGCCAAAATCTTCTCTTGGAGCAGCATAACTACCATTTGGAGCAGTTACTTGCCTCACATTTTCAGACGCAAATATTTTATTCTAAGCCGGAGGAGTTGCGACATGTGGCAAACGAAATCCATTTATGCACGCATGTTCATTTGCGGTACTCCTAAACATGAAATTCACTTTTCACTTGAAACTCACTGCTCTTCACTTCTCTGCAGACATCCCTAATTTCGTAAGTCCAGTCAGCTCAAGCCACCTAACACTTCCGAGGAATTCACTTGGTATTTGTAAATGACTCTGGCTTTCCTTGATGCTTGTCTCCTTGAGCTGTTACAAGACTGTCTAAAATGCACTCTACTTTCCAAAAATTAAGGCAGCTTCGCAGTAGTAGTGCCAAGCCTGAAGGAAGGGCGGAGCCGGGCAGCCTTCTTCGTTTCTCTTCGGTTTTCTCCCTCTTTTTCCGTTGTTTATGTCTTTTCTCTCTCTTTATTTCAATTTATTTCTAGTTTTCTTCCTATTTCTTCCCTTTCTCTTTCTATTTCTCGCTTGCTTGCCCCTGAAGTGATCCGCACTTAAAAGAAAAAGCCTGATTACGTTTGTGCTTTTAGTACAACCTAGGCCTTCATTGTGTGAAGAAGTGTGCTGTCGTGCTTCATGTACCGAATCGTTAAGGTCCTGGTTGACGGGCGGTTAATAGTGAACAAGGTTTAACAACTGGGCCTTTCCCGTTAGTTAATGTGTGGTCGACAAAATCTGTGGTGAAGGGGGGGGGGGGATTCGTGTTTACATTTGACAAGCTGTTTGACATGTACAGTTGCCGAGGGTGAGAAGCCCAGCCGAGATATACGGAATACTGGGACACTATGCTTTCTCAGCAGAGTAACGGTCACTGTATAGCACGTGGTACTGTTGATAAAGTGTGCCCATATTATGGCGTTAAGACATACACACCCTGCGTGAAATATTTTGGAAGTAAACTAGACCAAATAGCACTACAAATGAAAAAAAAATGAAATAAATGGTGGCCTCTACATGCACGTACTTAATTACTGTATTTTAATAGTCAGTCAAGTAAGACTGTCGTCCAAGAACAACTAGGTCATTATTACTTTTCTCTGACTGTAGCCACAAATGTTTAGGAACGATTATATTGAAATCAGTAAAGTCCAGTAGTCATAGAAAAACTAACGCAGTACGGGCGAGTTGAAATTGTTTGGAAGGTTTGTGCCCAGAGACTGACTACTTCAACTGCATAGAACTTTCTTGTCTGCTGCGATGAGAACTCGAAATTGCAGGGGTAACGTACGGATTTCGAGCGGCGGTTGTCTTGTTTCTCACCGAAAGAACGCAAAAACGACATCTTGGCGCATGCTTGGCGCAAATAATGAATGTTTTGCCAATATGTAGCAGGATGTAGCAGGTTCCACCTCTTGGCGCAGTTTGGCGCAATTGGCGCAGCTATCACATCGCTGTTGCATTCAAACACAAATTGTAATGTTTGCTTTTGCAATCATTTCTTTTTTGATGACGAAGTCTGCGCAATTAATGCTGCTAAGTCGCAGTTAATGTGCAACACTAAAAATTGACACAACCAGTTGTCGGACATCCCATTTCCAACAGTGAGTGCACGGTGCCCTTGATGCTGAGTTTGTCTTCTTCACTTCCAATTAAGGTGGTATCTGGCACTAGGTGGTATGCAAACTCAAGCACCACGCAACAGTTTTCCCCTTGTACCAGCCATGTATCCAAAAAGATTTAATATTGTGTACTGCAAGTGACAAATTCAATTTTGGAAGCTGGAAACATGCCTCAGCTGCCACGCTTTCATTTTAACGCCAGTGGCTATAATGTCATTAGATATTTATAATTTGGATCAAACCTAGGGAACAAACAAACAGCACCAAGCCAGTCAGATAGAGCGGCTGGCTAGGTGATGCTGCTATACACTACTGTAAAACAGTCTCATAACTGATCCAGCAATCTTGTGGGCCAAATAATGTCCATGTAGACAGGCCGTGGCCAGCATGAGAGGTGGTTGCCTTGCCAAGTAAGGCAAGCTAAGGCTGAACCAATGTTATCAAAGCACGCTGGATGGCCCTATGATTGTGTTACAAACGACAAGGGTATAACCTTCGATGGACAAACACAACAGCCAATGCACAGCTTGGGCGCTTTAGATCATAAGATCAGTGCTCAATCAATCACATCCTCCCATGAGCTCACGTGCAACCAGTGGTGACACTACAAATTGGCACCATGTAAGGCGAGGACAGAAGGCAGAGTGAAGGCTCTTAGTAGGCTTGCGCGAATAGTAAATTTTAGGTTCGAAGTGAATAGTGATTTCGTGGAATCATTTCAAATGAAATTCAAATAGTATATATTTATTTGTTTGTTTCTTAGAATACTGCCGGTCTGGATTTCAGACCTTAGGCAGGAGTGGGTAACAAGTCATTACAAGTCAGTAAAAAAAAATGGATACAATATACACATACAAGACGTAGCTAGATTTCTACAAAACGTCATTTAGTGAATACATGACGAGAAACGTTACATATTACAAGGAAAAATGAGCATATTTCTCATAACCCAACTAAGCTGCACAATATGTTTTTTAAATTGAAACAAGGCATGTCTAATTGCCATTCTTTTTGGTTCAAAGGGAAGTGGAAGCAACATTACTTTCGCTAGAATGCAAGTGATAACCCGTAAAATAAGTTAGGTTTTAAAATTTACTATACTTAGAGCATATAAGCCGGTATAGCAAGCTTTTAAACTTAAAAAGGAGGAATCGATGTGAGGGTAATATGTTGATTTAACCTTGAAGTAGAGCTCTGTGGCAGCACGGACTTCCCCCGGATAGGTGTATTCACGGTATGGCACCCCTCTACTGCAGTGAAACCACCTTTACAGGGGGGGTGACATGCGGTTTACGAGTCTATTCGTTCATTTCGGATAATTAAAATTCGTCTCGAAGCTAATTCGAATACTGCAATATTCGTTCGAATATTCAAAGTGCTCAAATACTCGCACAAGCCTACTCGCTAGGGTTTCGTAATGAGTACAGCTACACCAAATGCTCATTTGTGCCGTTTCTTACCTGTGTCCGGAAGGTTTTCCTTCTCAATCTTCAGAGTCTTTCCTGCGCCAACCGCAGTGAGCATGTGTACACGCTCTGTGCTCTTGTAGATGCTGCAAGAAGAGACGACAGCTGAGCACACACAAAACTTCATTATAACAAAGTTACATCTTACACAAAATAAGTTCGTTATATCCAAAAATTCTTTATAAACGTAAATTTCTAACACTTTATTTATTGGAAGACAGTTCTACATGTACTTGGTTATAACCGAATTTTGTTATATCCGTGTTCATTATATTGAGGTTTGAGTTGTATCGACAAAGAGGAAAATCAATGATTTTGCCACTGCACACATTCATTACACCTGCACGCTCACTAAAGCCATACGCTGTCATGCAAACTTATCTGACAGTACAGTGAAGCGTTAGAATGCTCTCGTCTGACAGTAAAGTGAAGCATTAGAATGCTCTCATCTGACAATACAGTGAAGCGTTAGAATGCTCTAGTCTGACAGTACAACAGTACAGTGAAGCGTTGGAATGCTTTCGTCTGACAGTACAGTGAAGCCTTAGGATGCTCTCGCCTGACAGTACAGTGAAGCTTTTTATGCTCTCGTCCGACAGTACAGTGAAGCATTAGAATGCTCTCGTCTGACAGTAAAGTGAAGCGTTAGAATGCTCTCGTCTGACAATACAGTGAAGCGTTAGAATGCTCTAGTCTGACAGTACAACAGTACAGTGAAGCGTTGGAATGCTCTCGTCTGACAGTACAGTGAAGCTTTAGGATGCTCTCGCCTGACAGTACAGTGAAGCGTTAGAATGCTCTCGTCTGACAGTACAGTGAAGCTTTAGAATACTCTCGTCTGACAGTAGAGTGAAGCGTTAGAATGTTCATGAAAATGAAAACCCGGCGGCATCTCTCCATTACCTTGTAAGAGGAGTAAATGGGACCGAAGTGCATTATGTCACGGGTAGCAGCGTGCGAATATTTGAAAATTTCGAATAACGAATTGAATAGCATTGCACTCGATTCAGTACTCAAATCAAATAGTGTAATATTCGAATTACTGAATATTTTTTAACACGAAAGTGTTTTATGCCGGGGTCCACCAAGATTTCAGTGACGTATTTCCGTCACGGAAATGACGTCAAAAAAATACACATCATCAGAAGACAAAGAAAAAAAGTTCTGTCAACGGGAGTCGGACCTACGACCTCTTGCTCCGCGACAAGGGATGCCGGGCACGCTATCCACTGCGCCACAATCACATACTCTGTAGGCTTTGCAAACGCGCCTTTTATATCTACCACAGTCCTCTCAAAGTGCTCTTGCTAAAGTGTAGTAATGCATCACGACCGTGATATCCACGATTAGTTCCTTCAAAGCGTCGTTTCTACGCGTCCGTCCCATTCAGCGCGTTTCGAATTGGAAAAGTGCAATTTTGTCGACGCATTACCACACTGCCAGGTGGTGACCTTAGCCCAGCGTCGGCCTCGCTCATAGCATCCATCCATACAAGAAATAGCTCTGCAACGCGTCTGCTTCACCTGGCTATAACTCCGCGTTCCCTACTTCGCTCGCCCCACGAAAAATCGCGGCCGACCAACAGGGAGGAGACGATGCGCATTGTGTTTCCCTTTAGTCGGGCAGCGTCGTTCAATAACTCTAACATGCCGCGAGTAGGCAACCTTAGCCACCTTAGCCCAAGTTCGGCGTCCAATCAGTGGTGCTCTTCTGGTTGTCACACTGCTTTCTCTGATTCCGCTCTGACCGTACAGCTACCACAAGCATCTATGACCACAAAGGTTTGTTTAATCATTGATCATGGACATTAGTCGTCGGTATACAGATGTACCACCATGCGTCAACGTGGATGCATCCACGTTAAACGGTGCTATAACTGTCGAACACCAATAGACATTGTGCAAGCTCTCTTACATCAATGTACAGTAAACATTCAACCACTTCTGTAAGGACAACGTTTCACTTTCGTGTTATACCGATTCCTATGACGGAGGGATCAACCATGTTTTTTTCTAATACTTTTTGAATAATTAGCATTGACGAGAAAACCCCAAAGGAACAACAGGTCGAAAGAGCAAATTATCATTTTTCCTCTTTTTAAATAGTGTATTGCCATGATGCATGCAGTCGAAGCTTTTAAGGGTCTATAGAAGCTTCACTCATAACGTGATGAAGGAATTTTTGGTTTAAACTCGAATGTGGCCGAAGCGAATGTGTCCTCAATCCAATATCATTATCATGAGATTCATAATGTTCATTAATGAAACATTATTTAACATTCAGGCCCTAGTATTATTTAAAAGCTGGTGGCAAAGTACAAGTTCTACAAAATACCTCGAAGGCTCTAGTCGCTACTGTATACGAGATTACTTTAGTTTACATAAGTACGGTATCTTTTTTTGGCTAAATGTAACGATAATTTTACTTTGTTAAAGTTTGTGAATATCTTTTGAAATAAAAAAGTTGTAGAATTCTAGGCCCCTCTTTAAAATGGTTGCCTTGCAATTCAAAAATTATTCGAATAGCATTTAATTCGTATTCATATTTGATTCAGTTCTACATGTCATTATTCGTATTGCCCTAGTCACAAGTACAGATGAGGAATAAAGAAATGATGGTGTGAAGAAGAGAGATTAATGTGACATCACACATTATGAGTGAGCGCACATTATGACCAATTCGAGAAATTTTTGCAGCAACCAATTCGTGGGGCAATAAACTCAGATACGGAAGTCATTCGATGATTACTTGAAAAAGTGGTTTAACCCTTTACTGCCGAGCGTCTTGAATTCGCGACATACCGAAAAGCTCCAAGCAAGTAAGTCACGAAATGCGTGCCGCCTATAATGCCAGCTGTCAAGTACTCACGGGGAACGTAGCTTTCAGCACAAAACATGTAGTGCCGTCTCATGTAAGGTATTCTATGCTAGAAACAAGTGTTGTGTAGCTGATGGCGGAGAGCGCTAATCATGTGCTACAGCTCTCACTTCGTTCTTTCTCGCCTGAGTGACGTAAGTTCAATCTTCTATAATTATTTTTATTTAGTGTGTACGCACCCAAGAGGTGGCACATGACATGCTGCGTAGTTCTGAAGTACGTTTTTTGTTGCAAGACCCTCGCTTCTGTGGCACGTAGTGAATTCGCGACATACCAAAAAATATTCATTAAAGTTGCATTTTAGATAATTTAAAAGGGCCACTAAACCAACTCCGATATTTTTTCAAACATTTCAAGTAAACACGCGCACTGTGTACAGAATGCCATCACAATCAACGATGCCACACGCGTCAGCGCTACAAGCCGTGGGTGCACCACGAATTAAAAAAAAAAGTCCCTCCTCCTTTCTGAGCCCTTCCGGCCTCCGCGTGACGTCAGGAAGTTGAAAAGGTGACGTAGAGCGCAAGTCATGCTGCGATTGGTCGAACAGGAACCCATGACTTCCGATAAGTCAGCAATCAGCTGGTCGCACTCCTTGTTGTTTGTCGTGTTGCCCGTGCGGAGGTGTCTGGCATGGCGTGTCACCATATGGATCCATCATGTTGGCGATCCTTTGAAGGCGTGCGTGCAACACAGGGTCCATGCCGGCACGATTCGCACGAGCACGGGCTGGCACGGCAGCAGCAGTTAGCCAACAAGCGCGCAGTTGACGGAGAAGACAGTGCGGAGTCGCGGCAACCGGAAGTAGAAGGTGTTTCGAGCAGCGCGTTGGCGATGACGTATGCCATGCGAGATTGGAAGGGGCGCTCGGTGAGAGGGCAAACCCGCTTTGGGAGAGGATACCAATGGAGGGTAGCGATGGAAAGAGCGAAAGGAGCAATCACCGCGTTTCAATGATCAAACGAGTATAACTCCGCTATTACGGCACCATTTTGAAAAATTCTCACGGCTCCATGTTCGTTGTACCCTCGCGCACAACTTCCCCACCACAACTGAATTTCGACCTCTGGGTGGTTTAGGGGTGCCCTTTAACTGCGGAATCAATTGAATATTGCTATTTAAGGCTAAAAAATTAAAACTATTTTTTTTTCTTTGGCGGTTTCATAATTCAGGCATTAAAGGGCTAGGACCTCCCTTCGCGATCATTGTTGTCTGGGTCAATACATCATACCTGCCCACCTGGCAATATCGAAGTTTGGGAGAATCGTAAAGAAGGGGGGGGAGCCATGACAATGCAATCAATGCAACTTTTTTTCCTCTGGTTTCTGCCTGAGAACGAGTTTGTATGAGCAACTTTCCCCACGCAACTTTTCAATTGGGCTGGAAATCACCGCGGCAAGATTTCTTCTGTATCACTTTTAAGAACTGATGTCCTTCGTTATTTTCATTTCACGTGAGGACTAGTGCTGTTTTCCAGGAGATTTATGGCTGTGCCCGTACGTACAACCAGGAGGAGTGCTCAACATTCAGGAGTCTCCCGCGCAAATCGGAAGAGTTGGCAGGTATGGTAGTTCATGGGGCTGTAGTGCATGAGAACGCGCGTGCGACGTCCGAAATTCCACCGGGAGTACCTTAGCCGCGCATGTTGCAGACTGCGCATGCCGGCCTTCATTCAAAGAGTGCAGTGTGATAAGCTGCTATGTGGATAGGCTGAGACGAGAGCTTTGGGAAGCCTTTGAGATTCACAAAAGAAAACAAGAACGTGTCAGCTGTCCTTCTGTTGCCCTTTCGCAAAAAGAAATCTGTTTCCTCCAGAGCTCAGTGCAGGTGTACCGGTGAAGAACCCGATAATGGGGGGTGTTTCACTTTGCTGGTGCTGTGACGTCACTTAAGCTTTTCTTATTTATTGCCTGTCTCGTAATAATAAACTCAGTTGTTAGTCAACGCTGTGTATGTGTGCTTCTTTTAGCTTTCTGTCCTGTCTAGGCGCGCTGTTCCACGCTCGGTATACCAACCTGGCCCGCCAACAATCAGTGTTGCTGTAGCGCGAGTTGCAAGCTTACATGTTGGCATGCCACAAACTGTTTCTACGAAACTAATGTTTCACGAGCACTCTTGCTCTGCTAAATGATGGCGAATGCCAATCACCTCATGTCAGACTAAGCACATGCGAAAGTTTGTCCCATGCTCCGTGGGGGGTGGTCTATGCGATACCGATATCGTGTGGCAAAGTGTATTATCGGCGAACTGGTCGTTGCTTGACTATTCGCCTCAGAGAGCATCACACTGCTGTCAAAACTTCAGCAACTTCTAACTTAGATGAACATCGCAGATGATGCCAGAGCCAACCCGTTTCAGGAAACTGCTGTTTTGTTCAAGAATAAGAATCAAACAGGCCGAGGGATAGTTGAGGCATATCCCATGCATATAGATTCTGCTTCGTACGTCAGCCAAACGTCTATCACAATGCATCAAAAGGAAATGGAATTTTCGAATGGTTTGTGCCCCTGCTTCTTTTTTTTACACGGTACGCACCATGTGACTTAAATGTATACTTTTTTTGCGCACGCAATAAATTTTTCAGTTGAGAGTCAGCGCCAGTGCCATCTGAATTTCCTTGTCCGTCGTCTGCGCCGCACTGCACGTTTACCTGAAAATTTACTACGCCTTTCTAACCCATTTAGCAAACATCATAGCGTGCAGGTAAACCTCATATAGATCCAGTGAAGAACAAGCTGCTGAAAAGTCTGATGAAATTCACTACCCGTTCATCTTAGCAACAGACTTCAAGCGAACGAAACAACCACCGTGAATTTGTTAATCTCACTGCCAAGTGCGAATTAGGCAAGTGGGTATCACGTACTTGTCAGTCCACTGCGAGACGGTCACACATTCTCGTTCTTCACGTGACTCGCAAAAGTCCTTCGTCTGCAAAGGAGAAAGAAAATTGAAGCAGAAGAAGATAGTAAGCATTATTTGTAGGCTTGTGCGAATAGTAAATTTTAGGTCCGAAGCGAATTCAATGCGAATAGTGATTTGCTTGAATAATTTCGAATCAAATTGGAATAGTATATATCACATATTATAAGGAAAAATGATCATATTTGTCATGGCCCAACTAACCTGCACAATATCTCTTTCAAATTGAAACAATGCATGAGCAAATGTCATTCTTTTCAGTCCAAAGTAGCTGGAAACAACTTTGAATAGCAGCAGGATTCGACTTTTGGTAGAATGCAAGTGATAACCTGTAAAATACGTTATGTTTTATAAATGTACTATACTTGGAGCATATGAGCGGGTATAACACGCTTTTAAACTTAAACTATGAGTCGATGTGGGGTAATATGTTCATTTAACCTTAAAGCGGGGCTTCGCGGCAGTGCGGATTTCCCTGGCTAGGTGTATTCACGGTATAGCATTCCTCTACTGCAGTGAAACCACCTTTACAGGGGGTTGCATGCAGACTTGCACACATCTGTTCGTTCATTTAGAATGCTTCGAAATTTGCAAGAATTTAAATTCGCATCGGAGTGAATTTGAATACTGTAATATTAGTTCGAATATTCGAAGTGCTCGAATATTCGCACAAGCCTATAAATTACATTATAGCAGGCCAGGACACCCACATTGCGGAAAGGAGGAGGAGTACGCTAAGACGCACTCTTGCAGAGCTTTTTGTCAAGCTGTTATCCCTCTATACTTGCCCAAAGAACAGTGATGCATTACAATGCATCGCTGCCTTACTTTTACAACACTTGTCACAGAAGTCCGAGTTGCAAGAAGACAGAACACGTAACCCAAAAGAAACAGCCAGATAAACAATTTCAGTTTCTTTCTACTGCACAAAATGAGGTTATGCATGGGGATTATATATGCAGGATCCAATAGTCAATAGACTCCACGGTCAATAGATCGAATAGACTGGACAGAGGACCTCCAAATAAATTTGAGTAGAGTATGCAAGCCCAAGCAGCAATATGCACATGCAGGACACACCATATTACGTAAGCGACGAGGACAAACAATTGAATAACACAAATAAACTAATAAACTGGTAACGGCAAACTGATCACATTGACTGCATGTATTTACAGAGATTTGACGTGAAAATTATTAGATGAAACAGTATCTTAAGGGGAAACGCTACTTCAAAAAAAGTTTTTTTCTAAATTACATACCTTTCATTCTTACTTGTTTCTTCAGCTTTAGTTTCTCTACTTTTATGACAAAAAACTCAAGGTTGTATTTAAACTGGAAATAGGTTAAAATCACCTTTAAAGAGCACAAGGTGGCTAATGAAAATTAAAAAGAAGCCTTTGTCTAGAGTCCCCTGGAAAATTTCACCTGGCTGCTTGCTACTGCATTTCGCATGAGGAGTTCACCAAAGCTATAAGCTCAAAATAACCACGATTCCCAAGCCCTCATGATGGAAGAAATAAATTTTAAAAAGCGCATTCTTGCCATATAGATGAGCTCTTATTTTTACCTTTCGAATGCATTTTTCTCAAGATGCAATATTCGGCAACTTCTAGAGTTTGGACATCATGTTTCTGATACTTCTGATGGCCAGATCTAGACAAATTTTCCCCACATATTGCTTAACATGTGAAGAGTGCAATCATCACATTTAAGATTTTACGTCGCTGATACAATTATTACAAACATCAAGTAAGCAATTAGCGTGGGCAAAAAATTTTAAGACTTCTCATATTATAATTTTTCTTGTTCATTAAAATGTTTTATACACACTTTCTAGTAATTTTTTTGCATTCTACAGTTAATGTGAAGCAATATGAGCTATTAATGGCTCATATATATACTATAAAACTTTAGTGACAGAAAGAGTGTGTCTTAAAAGAGCTAAATTTTACATGTTGTCATGGTACAAAACAAAAACTATGCAGCTTACTATAAAACTGATTACATATTTGAAATCAGCATAAAAGACTGTACAAATAGCAAAAATTTTATTGCCCTAGGCTACATATTAAAGAAACATTTTTTTTAGTAGCATCTCCCCTTAAAAAGCAAAGAGTTCTAAAGTAACATGGCCAGAAAATTGGTAGTAATCTTGGGACATTTAGTTCTAGATTTTTGGTGATTAACAGCTGTTAGTAGAAATAAATCAAGCGGACATGGAGCAAGAAAGCTGGTGTTCTGAAATTCTGAGAGTTTTTTCACTAACATCTAGATGAACAAATATTATAAGTGGGTGCTGATATAATACTGCGACAGCTGAACAATGGAAATGTTTCTGATGCATAGCTGCCACATGTGATAATGCAAACCTCATGATTTTGGGTATGTGGCAGTGGGAATAAATTTGTCGCATACATGTTCAATCATGATAATATGCAATATACTTAGTATTGCGTATGAATGAAAGCTGCTTTGTAAAGAGAGATGAGTATTTGTAAAGAGAAATGAGATGTTTGTGTCTTCTCGTCTCCGTCCTGTTCCAGCGCTGTTTTTTCATTCAAAATCGGAGATGAGTACCCTCACATTAAAAAATATAATGTAATGGCATGGTAGAAATAAAAGCACTGAATGCCGACCAAAAAGGTGTTGTTAAAAATATGATAATATAACATTCCGGCTTCCACACGGAAGTCTTGTTCACTAATCCTATCATGCCACTACCTTGCCATTACATCCCCTGAGATTTCCTCCAATTCTCGATTTCAATATACAGTGAAACCTCGGTGATACGAATCTCACGGGACCACCAAAAATATTCGTATCATCCGAAATTCGTGTCACCAGAAAGCATAGAAAATTAGCATGCGACAAAAGAAAGCTGGCGCACATTTTTATTTATTGTTCGTCAAGGCCGCAGCAACGTTAGGAAGAACTCTGAATAAGTGTCAGTTAACGTTTTAGATGTTGGCAATCATACCAGCACTCGTAAATATATGGCCCGTACGCGCGTGTTTAATTAATGAACCAGATGCGTTGTTACCCGCGACAGCAGTAGCCCCTTCCAAATTTTAGTATGCTTTTTCGCATTTCAATGAAGTACTGCGACGAAAGTAATGGAAGAAGCGCTTTGACGTGATAGATCGAGGCCACAAAAATTTCAGAACCACGGTCCTATGGTATGGTTTTGTTATCGCGGAGGTGTTGGGGATGTCTTTCGGGAGACTTACGGCCGTGCCCGCACAAGTGCTAACCTCAAAAGTCGCGCATGTTGACGTTGTGAGGCCTGACTCCTTCGCCAAGAGCGTTCTATCCTTCTTTCGGTCCTCGTCCACCTTTCATAGGATGTCTGATGCACGAGGCAGGCACGTGTAAACACAGTACAACGACAACAGCCCACGTCGATGCGCTAGAAAAAAATGCCCTCTGTAATATAAACGCGAAGGCCCACGGAGGCACATCAGAGCCTCAAAGATTCGAGCACTCAATCTCGGAGTCCGTGGCGCGTCTCTGAAGGTTTATTCTGACCTTTAGAAAGGTATTTTTCTTACGCCGTGATTCTGACGATTATGCGGTGCGGCGTACATGCCCGCGCTTGCGTTTCCGCGCTCGCACGTGCTTCGCGCGTCTTCCGCGACAGCGCGGACAGCACCTCTTCGTACCTGGTCGGTAGCGTAAATTCGTATCAAACGTCGCGGGGTGAAAATCGGTTCGCAACAACCGTACTCCATTACATTGCAGGCAAATTGGCCTTGGCCGGGACCAAAGGAAAATTCGTATCACCCCGAAATTCGTATGAGCTGTGTTCGTATCACCGGGGTTTCACTGTAGTGTACTAATTGCCAAGGTTTCATGTGCAAAACCACAATATTGTCACTAGAATAAGATTGGCCAGTATTGTTGCTGGCAGGCTTGTATGTGCCGCTGTTGAAAAGATGATGAGCACGAGCTCTGAGAACCGATTCCACTACGGACATTAGCACATGCTTCAAACACCCTACTGCCTGAAGACTGTCTATGTGCTTAAGGGGGGGACATGGCTTGTGGAGACCAAGAAATCAGCCAAAAAAAAAAGTGTTTTCTTTATTACATTATTGAGATCTAGAGCTACATTTTTGCACGTAAAGACTGACCGAAGTCTCAAAAGGTCAGTATTTCATCCGCAGTTTAGATCTGTAAAATTAATGTTAAATCTTTCTGGGTCACTTATTTAGCTTGTCGGAGAGATATCTCATGATCTAGAACAGCTAGAGCTGTAATTGCTTTTTTACCTTAAAGCCCAAGTTGTGCATCACAAAGTGCTGAGAACAGAATTGTCATTTCCTGCTTACAGATTTTTAAAACTTGATTTGGTTTTTCTTTATGGTAGTTATGGTACAAACATTGAATTTCGATCATCTGCAGATTGACTAGTTATAATTCGATCTGAAAACTGTTTGCAGCATTGCATTTATTGCATATTGTAGTATCTAGCTATACCATAATATACACTTTCTGCTGAATGGTCTTTTTTCTATTGTCTCCAGAAACAATAGAAAGCCAGTTTTGCGTAACTCATAAACCAGTTTACATACAAGAAAAATTATTGCATATTGGAAATCAGCATAAAAAACTAAGCAAGTCTCTGTAGTTTCATCAGGTTTGGACATAAAATACAACAAATATCTCCACACACCATGTCCCCCCCGTAATATCCGTAGCATAATTAATCAGTTCTGAAAAAGATGAAGGAAAACAGAAAGGACAGTCAAGAACAAATGGAAGGAGACAGAAGAGAAAAGCAACAGTGATACCTTACATTCATCAGTTTGCACACAATTTAAAAGAGATAGGCAAACACTCCAATGTAAAAGTCGTATTTTCTGAGCCAAAAAAAATTATCCGCATTGTGTTCCAAAACAAATGAAACAGAAAGGCAGCCACAGTCGTGCGAGTTCCATGAAGCACGTAAACCAATTTGTAAACTGCATTGAAGGTGTCTATTCAATCCCACTGTCCTGAGGAAGCAAACATATATGGTGAACAGCAAGATGCCTTAATAAGCGACTAAAAGAGCACAAATACAATGTAAGTACAGCAATTAGAGGCCATCTAGGCCTCCACTGCAGGGATTGTGGCTGCAAACCAATCTTTTCCGAAACAAAAGTTATAGCAAGAAACAAAGATCGCAGAACTAGAGAAAAAATCCACACATCTACAAGAAGTGAATCGGGACGAGTGGGCAAAGCTCTGGGTATCGTATGGGTAAGTAACCGTACGTTACTTGAGCGTTGCCCCATATAATGTAAATTGAGTGACATAAAGTGTATATAGAAATGTAAATTTATTTCGCTTTCCAGTTGTCTTAGGCTATTCACGGAGGATTTATAAAATTGCTGGAGTGGAGGATATGCCTCGAAAGTGAATCCAAGAGCCCGCCATTATACCGGTGGCAAGATACCATTTTAATATGGGTAATTTAGGAGTACAGTAAACTGGGCAAGTTGGTATTGATTCATTATGTTTACAGCGCGAAAAAACGAGGAAACTTACTAAGGCACACATTTGTTGGGACATATAGTGCTCAATGTGTGCCTTTGTGTCAGGTTTCCTTAAGAAGCCTCAACATCTAGGCACATTTTAGTAGAGATCAAGTCATCAATACTCTTCCGGATAGGTTATTTTTGCCGGGAACAGTGACCTCTTACCTTATTATTAGCCTATGTGTGAAGCGCTAAACGAAGCGGAGACTTATGAAGAACACAGGACAAGTGTTCTTCATAAGCCTCTGTTTCTTTTAGGGCTTCACCATCATCCAACTGGCAGTTATTCTATGTGTATACGTTGAAGTCTATTGTAAAACGTTTTTTTTGTGTCTCACATATGTTTCGACTATAGCAACGGTTCTATGCCGTGACCACAATGGAAGACAAGGCTAGGTCCTGAGAAGCTTCGCCCCTAATAATTGAAGCTGCAGAAACACAACGTATCGAGACTAACTGTGCAAGCGTGCCATCTTTGACCCTTTCACAAAAAGAAATAGATTTTTTGAATCATAGGCCATATGAACAGCACGTGCTGGTGGCGCGCAGTGGTGAACAACGTTGATGAGAGAAAGGGGCACCAAATCATGTTAGCTTTTTAAATTTTAGGGGCGAAGCACCTTAGGGTCTCGGCTTGTCGGCGTGTCATGTCCTCGTCACAGTCCATCATAAACGGGTATGCACCACGAAAATTGCGTAAATCCCACTACTCGCCACTGGTCCCTACTATGCACATTACGAGTGAAAGGTACGTTGTTACTGCCTAAACGAGTGAAAAACAGCGCTAAAAGACGGGACAAGAAAGAACACGGGACCACGGCGCTGACTAACAACCATATGTGTTTATTTCTTCAGATCACAATTCAAATTACAAAAAATTGAATACTCAGCCTGCGCAGAGGATATGAGGCGATCAATCGGACATGAATTTTATCTCTTTCGGAAGGAGGGAGATCGAGGGGCAGGCTAACACATGCCTCGCCGCTGTTGTGGGTGTGATAAGCCTCTGAAATTAGACGCGCTCGTTCGTCATGGTATTTTGACAAGTAAGTGGTATCTTCAAAAGATGGGTGGCACCCGCAATTGTTACAGTGAATAGATAACTGACTATCAGCAGCTTGTTTATGAACCTTGTTCGAATGCTCACACATGCGGTCATTCGCGCACCGCCCAGTTTGCCCAATATAATAATGCCCGCAAGACAGAGGGATTTTGTACACAACACCTTGGCGACATTCAACAAACTTCTGCTTATGCTTCTTAGTGCATCCTCTTTTTTTCTCTCCCTCTCGATTCACTTTCTGGCACAGCTTACCGAGCTTATTTTGGGCAGAAAACAATAGCTTAACGCCTGCCCTGCCGACAACCTTTTTGAGATTGTGCGCCACCTTGTGCACATACAGGATGACAGCTACAGTTAGCTGCGAGTTTGTCGCCGATTGTATGGCACTTGGGCGTTTGTTCTTAAAACCTGCTACGAGGCTTTCAGAAATGTTAGCCAAAAGCGTTGCTGGAAAACCTGCAAGCTTCAGGCGTGCTACTTGCGAAAGAAAACTTTCTTCAACTTGGTGGTCACAGGACCTGCTTAGCGCCGCCTTCATGCACGCACTTGCAATGCCGCGTTTTAAGATCTTCGAGTGGGCAGAGGAAAAAGGAAGAAGGCTCTTTTGAGATCTAGGCGCATAGCGCCAACAGACATGGCTATTTGAGAACGCGAGTTCCAAGTCTAAGAAGCGTAGTTTGTTATCTGAAGGGTGCTCAGTCGTCAATTCAAAACAGCTTAATTCTGCGAGGAACACGTCAAAAACTGCATTAGCAGCGGGCTGCGCGTCAGAAGGGTTAGTGCTGTAAAATACTAAAAAGTCATCCACGTATCGCATCACCTTTACCGTGCTCGTCAGATTTAGCTTGCTCTCAAGCTTACGGTCATAGCTGGCTAATAAAATGTCACTAAAAGCAGGGGCGATGCAGGAGCCTATGCACACACCTTTCCACTGTATAAAAAGTTTATCATCCAAGCAGATGACACATATGGTTGTTAGTCAGCGCCGTGGTCCCGTGTTCTTTCTTGTCCCGTCTTTTAGCGCTGTTTTTTCACTCGTAATCATGAACCAACCAGCCCAAATGCGTACCTTACTAAAGCATTATGTTTGGCTTAGCGGCGGTGTCAGAATCTCAGACGAAATTTACCAACGCACTCAAGTTTCTTATCTGAAACCAGAGACACAAACGTGCATCTCTACAGTAAAGTAATCTATTTGAAACACCGCTTCTTGAAACATATCTGCAAAGTGATAGTGCGTTATTGGACTGGTGGCGAGTAAAGCATTAAAGATTTTGTTGTGGGAAACACCGGCACACACCGCATGCTTTGCCCCTCCCCAGGTTTCACGCTAGTGGGGCTGAAACATCCTTCCCTACATGCCCCTTTGCCCCAATTTTTCTTTCTATTTATCGACTGTCATGTGTTGAAAAATAAATTCAGTTGGAAGTCAGCACTGTTGTCGTGCCTTCTTTGTCTTGAGTCCTGTCAGAATTTCGTGCTGTTTTTTCTTTGTTATAAACATGAATTAACTAAAATGCCAAAAAATCCTCAGATGCCATCAACATGGTTTCCGTAAAGGATTATCCACGATTACTCAGCTTATCACAACTGTTCATGATTTTTCGTGCGTTTTGGATCTGGCAGGACAAGTCGATGTACTGTTCTTAGATTTCAGCAAGGCATTTGATGAAGTGCCTCATGGGAAGTTGTTGTACAAACTGCAGCAAATAGGGCTACCAAGGTTTATTATCCAGTGGATAGCTGCTTACCTCTCTAATCGTGTGCAGTTTGTTGCAATAAAAAACTCCGAGTCAGCAGTGCTCTATGTCAGCTCTGGTGTTCCCCAAGGGAGTGTCCTGGGTCCACTATTATGTCTAATCTGTGTAAATGACTTGGCCGATGTTGTGCCCCAGGATGTAGGCATCAGATTATTTGCAGACGACTGTAATTTGTTCAAAAATATATCCTCTGCAGCCGATCAAAACGTTTTATAGGCAGCGCTAATGGCAATAGATGATTCGTGTAGTAGGTGGGATATGGTGCTGAATTCTGCGAAAACTGTTCTGTTAAGCATTACGAGGAAGAAACAGCCCGCCATATTCCCCTACATTCTTCATGACTGTCCAGTGTTACAAGTAGATAAATATAAATATTTAGGCATTACTCTCAGCTGCAACCTTACTTGGACACCACAAATAACAGATATTTGACCAAAGCGATCCGTAAATTATGGTTTTTAAAAAGAAAATTAAAACATGCTCCCTCAAGCGTAAAGCTTTTGGCATATAAAACTTTCATTTTATCTAAGCTCGAATATGCTGCAGTCATATGGGATCCTTTTACAAAAAAGGACATTATGCTTCATGAAAAAGTGCAACGTAAGGCAATCAGATTTATTTTTAACAAGTATAGAAGACTCGACTCAATTAGTACATTAATGCAGTTACACAAGATTCCTTTGTTAGAAACAAGAAGAAAGTTGAGCCGTTTAATGTTTTTACATAAAATTATCTCGGGAAAAATTACAATAAATGTACCATGTTGTGTCCAGCCAGCTACTGCTAGGATAACCCGTAATAAACATGACCGATCATTGGCGCGATATTCGCACCAACTAATGCTTACAAACAGTTACTTTCAGTCATGCCAATTTAGCGTATTTTCTGCTAAATCTGGCGGATTTTATTTGATTCTGGCGGGAAAAAAATTTGTATAGCGGCTAGCGGATTTTTTGACGGGCCATTTTCATACATAGCGGATTTCTGGCGGATGCCTCATGCAGTGCACTGATTCAAGATCGTCGGAAGCATTGCCGATAAACTGAGAATACCTAATCAGCGAAACGTACTACCGGTTGGCAAGATCCCCTGCCCGGTAAATTGCATACAAGAAGTTCCACGGTCTGATGAATTGCGGCGATTAACCACTGAAAATTTTGCAAGACTGCAGGAAGCGGTGGCTATTCCCCGTCGAAATAGCTGTTTCAAGGATCGTAAACCAGTGGGCCGAATTGAAGATGCATTTGGAGATGGCGGGGTGCACTGAAAAGTGCTACGCGGCAGAAGTGCTGTACGGTATGTACGAGAATCAGATCAATCTGGGGTACTTTCTTTTTTTGAGACAGATTCTGACAGATTTTCAGAGGTTAACAAGGCATTCGAGGCGATAGATGTGGATCAAACAAAGCTGCCGAAAGACCTCATGACTTTGCTTTCAAGCTTGCTTCATAAAATCGTGATTCCGATAGAGAAGGTGGACGTTCAGATGTCCAGACGTGAGGACCACTTTAACCCCAAGACATATCTGGGCTACTTCTTTAAGACATACGTTGACAGCATGAAGGCTGAGATGACCGACGGGTTCTCTCTCGCGGATGAAGCTGTGATGCGAGAAAGATGCATAAGGTTTATTACCACGCTAGTTGATCAACTCAGGCAGCGACTTCTCTTCATCACAGTTCTCCAGAGGACATCACTTTTGTCGGTCGAAAACACTTTGTGCGTCATGAAGGAGCCATTGATTCATCTGCTGGAAGCAATGCCAGTGCCCCCGAAATCAATCGCAACGTTGAAAACCAGTGGAGAAAAATCGCCCTGCTGCGCTGTGAAACATTCGAATTATGCTGCACCAACTAGCCCAACGCCCAACCTTAGTGAACATTTGTAACTTTGGAAGACTCTTTGACTCTTTTATATGTTAGTTCAGCTCTCATAGTTTTGGGAGCCTTTAAGAATGATAAAGGTTTCTATCATACGAAATTTCACTGTTCATTTTTAATAAAATAAGTCTTAGCGGGAAATTTAGCGGACATGTTTTAGAATCTAGCGGAATCTGGCGGATTTCTTATTGCTTTCTAGCGGATTTCTCACGCCCATCGATGGCAACACTGGTTACGTTCCTAGAACAGTCACAGATTGGAATTTACTGCCTCAGGAGATTTTTACCACTGAAAATTTTGCTACATCACTGGAAAATTATCTTGTTGGTGTCTAGCGTTCCAATATGTTGTTATGTTGTTGTTTCACAGACGCGATGCCTCTTTTGGCGTACTGATGTTCGTGTTCTTTTTTTTTTTTGAAAATTATCTTGTTGGTGTCTAGCGTTCCCACATGTAATCTCGTTGTTTCACAGACGTGATGCCTCTCTTAGCGTACTGATGATTGTGTTCTTTTCTTTGCAACAAAGTCATGTATTCTTATTTTTGCTGTAACAATTCACTTGATGTTTTCTTTTGCCACTCCTGCTTGGGCCAGAGTGTTGGTCCGCAGTATGTTTAAATAAATAAATAAATAAACTAGCCCAAGCCTCAACCCTAGCAAGCTTTAGCAACAGGCTTGCTGTATAAAACATGCAGCTCAATAAATCGTTTCTTCTTGTTGCATTATTCTGGCTTCCTCATACTATCCATGAAAGCAGTGTAACAGCAGCAACAAAGGTGCGCACTAGCACTTGAAGAGTCGACCCACACAAACATGAGTGCCGCTTACAATAAGCGGATCTGGGCTTCTTTTTTTGCCAAGTTGCTTGTAGAATTTCCCAGTCGCTTGTAGCGTTTTATTGGGATTATTTTGCATTTTTTTCAGGAAATATAGTTATTTTAGTGTTCACCACATTCACCAATAGTGCGTTTGTCAATTACTTTGAGTAGTTGCATGTTGAAGTCAAACATACGTTCGGGGAATCAACAAGTGATGTCAAACATGCACTGGCAAACGTGCATTCAACTAAATGGAGACTACCCTGGAGACAATGTTAAAAAGTAAATATGTGCTTTCGGTCATAGTTGCGCATATTCTCACTGTACAAAATAAAGTGATTTTTTTTCTACTCTCCTTCGTACTTGAGAGACATTTTTTTATCATAATTAATATTTTCAAGAATAGGACAATTCACTAAATTTCCGCTTCTTTTGGGCTTCTTTTGTGATGATTATTTGCTTGTTAGCTCAGTAGGCATGGGCGTGCGCACGGGTGGGGGGGGGGGGGGGAAGACCACCTCGCCTAGGTCACCTAAGAGGTGTGGGGGGGCAAAGTCTACCCCACAAATTGACTTAATGGGGAGGGGGGTGCTATGATGAACCTTTGCCCCCCCCCCCCGAAGGGGAACCCTGCGCATGCTTACACCAGCAGGATCTGGCAACTCTGGTGCCAGGCAACCGCCAGAGTTTGCAGATACTAAAGGTGTATGGCTCAAGTATTGTGTTTACTCGGAGGATTACTTTGAAGCCCATAATGTAACAATTGCAACAAAGAAATGAGCACTGCTCATAACATGTCTCACTTCTGTAGAAGAATAACTGATTAATGTGAGTGTTTGGGCGAGTTGGTAGTTCATCGTCAAGAAAATTTCTATTTTTCCTGCACTGTTGAAATCTTGTAGAAGAAGCAGAATGCTGGCCAGCTTTTGATATGCAAACGGCACTTTGTGACGTTACTGTGGCTGGGAATTATAAAGACTGAACGGACTGACACAGGAATGAGTGCTTTGTGTTCTGGACCTGTGTGCTGCGTCCAAGTTACTTCACTCACGGACAGTGCAGCTGGAGTGGTTCAGGTGCGATATCACCAACGAAAATTAAGGCGGCTTCGCCCCGGCAGTGCCAAGCCTGAAGGAAGTGCGGAGCTGGGTAGCCTTCTTTGTTTCTCTTTAGTTTTTTTTTTCTTTCTTTCCTCCTCTCTATCTTTCTTTTTCTCTTTTTCCGTTTTTCTTCCCGTCGTCTTCTTCTCTGTTTATTTCTATTTTTTCCTTTTTTTTTTCTATTTCTTTCTCTCTCTTTCTATTCCTCGCCTGCTTCGTCTTTTTTTTCTATTTTTATATGTGGTTTTGCCTGCGTTACGCCAAGCGACAACAGCATAGAACAGCCCAGGCCTCTAAAGTGCTCCGCACTTGATATCATCATCTCGAAGAACAAGAGGAAGAAGACTTCTTGGAGCGAGTGCGCACTACAGATGGCTATGCTATATGTGGTTTTGCCTGTGTTACGCAAAGTGACGATGACAGCATACTGCCACGCTCGTTTCTAATTTTCACAGTTGCTGTATTCGGTTTTCGCCCTCAAAGACTGTGAGCAACGCTTATCGCAAACAGCGCCTCTTTGTTCGAGAAGCTTCGCGATTGTTGTAGATCATTTTTTTTAAGATTGCGCGCAAAACGCGAACACTCAAGCTTATTCCAGAGCTTGCGCGACAACCAGCGATAAGGCTGGAATATTCGATGCCACACTTATAAATGCCGGCGCGCTTCACCGCTCGTCAGTTGATCGACGGCCGACGCTCTGTTCGCCGCTATCAGTGACAGCGTGTATTGCTGTAATCTTACTTTCCGTTTACCGGCCACAAGTTCGGCCTAATAAACAGTTTCATCTTGGACACATCACCTGCTGCCTTCGTCGACGTCACACCCACGTGACAATACGATCACAGCATACGAAAGCATACGACAGCCCGGCTCCCCAAAAGTGCTCCACACTCAAAAATGTGTGGAGACGGGATCATGCAAAGTTTACCCTCTGAGCTCAACCAGGGATAGAACATGATGCTCCTCCGTGCTGAAATGCACAAGTGCACTACGGCCAGCTTCATCGACTCTCCAACACGGTGCACAAAAGGCACACAAGACAGTTCGTCAACAAACCCAGAATGCTGCACAGTACAACAGTCACAGGTTGCAGACAAAGGAAGGCGGCCACTGTGAGTAGGATATGAGTGCTTGTCCACAGGCTTAGCACCAATGACCACCCACCCATTCTTATTTAAAAATTGTAGCGCTACATTAGACGAGGACAAGAAGAAAAGTACATGACAGGACGGGCGCTGACTCCAACTATTTTTATTGAAACAACACGCATAGCATTTTATAGCAATAAAAGACAAGGAATGCATGTGCATTCATGTAGGAACAGTGCATGGGGTGGGATTCGTGCAAGCTATCACTTTTTGTTTAGTACCTCAAATTCACTAGCACGCAATGATACAGATGTGGTGCTGACGCACATGTCGCCTTTCTGTGTGATGAAATACGCTTCTGATAGTTCGCGAGCTAGTCTATCTTTACTTCTGCTTAGGATTTTTATTTTCTGAAGCCGTGGTTCACAGTTTCTGCAAGCGCTGCAATGGGCGGGTAGATTCTGGAACGACGCTGACTCATCGCCTAGCGACCGTTCATGTTCCTTGGTGCGCTGGTTGATGCAGCGCCCAGTCTGACCAACGTAAACCTTGCCACATGAAAGGGGGATCTCGTAGACCACACTCGTGGCACACCGCACTTACGGTTTGGCGTGGCACACCGCACTTACGGTTTGGCGACATATTTTTTAGATATGTCGACGATTTTTTGGTGATTCTAAGAAAAGGCATTCCATCCCGGTATGAAGACATTGCGATGGACACTTTACAAATGTTTGGACAGCATGGCAAAGGGCTCAAATTTACGTACGAGCTTCCTAAAGAGAATAGCCTACAATTCTTGGCCCTCTACATCAAGTACGGTGAACGATGTTTGTGCTGGAGCTATCGCCCGAGAGCTAAGAAAGATTTTTTACCGTTCGATTCGGCCCAGTCGAAAACTGTGAAGAGGGCGATTGCGAACCTCTCACTTGAATCAGCACAACTCAAGTCTTGCCCTCACGTGATGCAAGCAAGCTTTAAGGGTGAGGTAGCCAGACTGTGAAAAGCAGGGATCCCTGACCACGTCTTAACAGCTGTGACGGAGTCACTGTTACAGAAATTCAAGGGGAGACCAAATAAGCCGCGGAGACCAGAACGTAGGGACGCCAATCCTGTGGTTATACCCTACATGCATAGGGTCACCCACAATCTAAAAAGGGTTGGCAACAAGTACGGTGTCCCAATCGTCTTCTCGGCCCCACATAAGCTAGCCAAAATGTGCCCCAAGGTCTGCAGCAGCAACCAGGTGAATCCCGGCTGTGGAACCAAACACGCCAAACCGTATGTGCAGTGTGCCACGGGTGTGGTCTATGAGATCCCCCTTTCATGTGGCAAGGTTTACGTTGGTCAGACTGGGCGCTACATCAACCAGCACGCCAAGGAACATGAACGGTCACTAGGCGATGAGTCAGCGTTGTTCCAGAATCTACCCGTCCATTGCAGCGCTTGCAGAGACTGTGAACCACGGCTTGAGAAAATAAAAATCCTAAGCGGAAGTAAAGATAGACTAGCTCGCGAACTATCAGAAGCGTATTTCATCCCACAGAAAGGTGACATGTGCGTCAGCACCACATCTGTATCATTGCGTGCTAGTGAATTTGAGGTACTAAACAAAAAGTGATAGCTTGCACGAATCCCACCCCATCCACTGTTCCTACATGAATGCGCATGCGTTCCTTGTCTTTTATTGCTATAAAATGCTATGCGTGTTGTTTCAATAAAAATAGTTGGAGTCAGCGCCCGTCCTGTCATGTACTTTTCTTGTCCTCGTCTAATGTAGCGCTACAATTTTTAAATAAGAATGTATCACCAACTAGCCCTGCAACGAGTTTTGTTAAGTGAACCAACCCATTAACCCTTTACCCACCAACCCCATGTTGTACTTGTCTCACGAGTTTGTACCAATATCACCAACGATGAGTCACACTCCTTCGACCCGATTTTCTGCTCCTTCCGCCGCCACAGACATATCGTCGATTGCTTTGCTTGCAATTTTAAACCCTAGGTGGCGGTAGTTGTCAATGAAAAACCGCATTTCGTGCCTTTCACGCGTGTTTTAAGCCTGACAACAGTCATTTCATAATGCCGATTCGCAAGAAGAATGTCGGTGCCAGCTATGCTCCAAGAAAAAGAGGTGCTTCTTGGAGCAGTAGAGAAAGCTGCGTTAGTGACGACATGGAATTTGTGTCCGACAGCGACTCGGATGTTGTCTTTACCCCGGCTTCAGATGACAACGATGCTTCGACACCATGCTTTGAGATCTACCACACAAAGAGCGACTTATTCATGAAAGCTTTTGTGACAACAAAGCAACGTCTGTGCAATTTTCAATGTGTTACCGTGTATTGCATCCAATAAACGCTTCGACTTTCAGTATGTTCTGACACATTACCATGACATGCATTGAGGGAAAGCCACCCTCAGAAGAGTTTTTTTTTTTTTTTTCAATTTTAGTTTCTGTGCTAATTCTAAACAGAAATCAATGACGTCATATATTTGCAGAATCAGAATTTCATGGAAAAAATTATTACTTAAAAAAAGAATTGCAGATTTTGGTACATTTTTTGGCAGTTAAATTGGCGGTTAAGGGGAGATGCTACTCGAAAAAAAAAAGATTTCTTCACCCTGTAGCCTAGGGCAATGAAATTTCTCCTGTTTACATAGGCTTTTATGCTGATTCCAAACATGTAATAGTAAGTTGCATAGTTTTTGTTTTGTACCATGACAATTTGTAAAATATAGCTCTTTTTGAACACACTTTTTCTGCCACTAAACTTTTATGGTTATGAGCCATTAATGGCTCATATTGCTTCACTTTAACTGTAGAATGCAAATAACTAACAAGAATGTCTGTAAAGAAATTTTATTGAACAAGAAAAATTGCAATGTGAGAAGTCATAAATGATCTGCCCATACTAATTGCTTGCTTTAAATTCATAAGAATTATATAAGTGGTATCAGGTTTTTAAATGAGATAATTGCACTCTTCACATGTTAAGGAATACGTGGGAAAATTTTCATCCAGATCTAGTCGTCAGAAGTACCAAAAATATGATGTCCAAACTCAAGAAGATGCCTAAAATTGCATCCTGAAAAAAAACGCATTTTAAACGTAGAAATGAAAGCTCATCTATGTGGTTAAGATATGCTTTTTAAAATGATTTGTTCCATCATGAGAGCTTGGGAATCATGGTTATTTTGAGCATGTGCCTTTGGTGAACTCCTCATGGGAAATGCAATGGCAAGCAACCAGGTGACAATTTCCAGGGGAGTCTAGACAATGAGCTCTTTTTAGTTTTTAATAGCCACCTTGTGCTCTTTAAATGCAATTTTAACCTACTTCGAGTTCAACTACAACCTTGATTTTTTTATCATGAAAGTAGAGAAACTAAACTTATGAAAGCAAGTAAAAAGAAAAAATATGTAATTTTGGAAAAAAAACTTGTGTTTTTCGAGTAGCATCTCCCCTTAAAGGGTTAAGCTACTACAAGGGTATCCAGACATTTTGTGTCCACTGTGATGTTGAAATAAACTTGGGAACAGTCCAATGCTTGATTACAGACCCACCTTGTCAGCATAGAGGGCACCATGACAGCCAGAGAGTGTGCATTTACGGACATCTGCCATGCGCCAGTAAGGGTGCATCAGGGTTGTGAACTCAAACATGTCAGTGCCTGCGACCACGTGACGTTCAATCATGGGTTACATGCAAAGTGCAACTTGTGGAACTGGTTTTCTTCAGATAAATACACAGCACCAGCAGAAGATGACCAAAGCTACACAATAATTGCACACATACCGAATCGCTGCAAACATTGGCACACCTATCGCAACAGGAACAAAAGAACCAATTTACAGATGTTAGTCACCTAAAAAGTTCACCAACGATTACGATACTGTATAATGCAAATTCTGAGCACAGCTTCTTGTTGGGGTAAGGCCAAATGTGTTTGAAGTTTCAGTTTTCCGCAAGGTATCAACTGTGCGATAAATCATAATTTTTGTGAAGTAGAAAAGCATCCAGTACACCGTTATTCGCCACTCTGCGGATAAGCGAGGTACCCGCTACACATCTGTAAGGTATTATGTGCACATTGTTGATGCTGCATGTGGCTGATGACGATGAAGAATTATGGCTGAGCACTTTGCAGTGGGTGGGAAGCATTAAATGCCACACTCATTGTACAATTAGCATTGTGTGATGACTGGTTGTTAGTTTACCCTTCTACCACGCTATATTACATAGGCTAACACGGTTCCTTGCCCAACATGATGCCTGTATAGGGTCTTTTTGCAAACAAGTTCCAAGCACCAGCGTGGCTCTGTGGTAGAATACTCGACTGCCACGCAAAGGGCCCGGGTTAAAATCCCATTCAATCATGGGTATTTCTTTTTCTCATCAACGGACAACTACGGCGCCAAAATCGACCCTTGTTGTGATCTCATAACAGCGTTTGCTGTAAAACTCCCTTTGTTACGTCTCTGATTTCTCCCTTTTAATGCATGCTTGCCTTACATCAACTAGAGCTTATCCCGCCTCAAACATTAGACCACTCCATCCACGCGCTAATACTTTCAAATACAGTTTTTTCCTCTCATGATTGAACATTGAAATTTGTTACCTGCCGAAGTTCGTTTGTTACCAATTTCTTAATTTCTAAATGCAAAGCTCAACAAAGAGGACAGCACCATACTGAGCAGGCTTCAGAGCAACACCTACACACACGGTATACTCATGCACAGACTGTACTCAACATTGCACGAATATCTCTGCCCTATTTGCGGCGTACCTGACACCTTGGCCTACATGACCCTCGTGTGCACATGCAATATACACACAGACACATTGCCTTCGCCGAATACCTGTGACGACACCTTATCAAACAAACACCTTATTGAAACGCGGGAGGCCAAGCTCGCCTCTGAGGACCTGGACCAACAACGACGTCTCGTCGCCAGGGCCAAGGAGGCAGCAAAGGCCAGAGGGTTCCTGGAATGAGGAGACCTCGCTCCTAGGGTAGACGTGGGTCTTGCACCGTGACACCGTTTTGTGAAGTAAATGTTTATTCCTCCTCCTCCTCCTGTTGCTGATCTATAGTTCCATTACATGTTCATACTTTGTTTCCATTTATCTGTTCCTAAATGTTCCAATTTCTGCTTATTTCATATTTCTGTATATTTTTTCACATGTATGCCCACTCCTGCAATAGCCGAGCTGCAGTATGAATATATAAATAAATAACAAAATAAATAAAGTGCGTAGCTAGTAAACACATACCTGTGTTCTCCACAGTCAGCTCAAGGCGAAGCTTGGCCTTCTGAAGTTCGATACGATACACAAGCCGGAATCTGCATCAACGGAGTTGATGAGAGCAGTGCCCAAATAGAGTGTCACATCAAGAACATCTTCACTTTCCTTTCTCTCTGGTCCCAAACAAGTATACTCATACAAAAAATTAAGGCTACTTCGCCCAAGTGGTGCGCAGCCTGAAGGAAATGTGGAGCTGGGCCGCCTTCTTTGTTTCTCTTCAGTTTTTTTTTTTCTTTCCTTCTTTTTCTCCTTTTCTGTTTTTTTTTTTCTTTTTTTTCTCTCTTTATTTCTATTTATTTCTTCCTCTCTCTTTATCTATTTCTTGCTGTTTCTATTTTTTTTCCTATTTTTTTTTCCTTTCTCTGTTTCTATTTCGCACCGGCTTCCTTTTTCTTTTCTATTTTTATACGTGGTTTTGCCTGCGTTACACCAAGCACACTAGTCGGTTTTTTGCTGATGACAATAAGTGGTCATCATCAAGGCGCTCGAAGAACAAGAGGAAGAAGACTTCTCTTAGGCACGAGCGCGCACTGAATATGATACGCATGGAGCGTTGCGCCAAGCGACGACGACAGCACACAACAGCCTGGCCCCCCTAAAGCGCTCCACACTTAATAATGTGTAAGCCCCAACACAAGTGGGTCTGCCTAGTAGACAGTTTGTACAGATACCGAGCATAAGAGCAGAACTTGCCTGTGCAGGCCCTTACCCATGGTTCCAAATGGAATGCGTGTAGTCATTGTCCTTCAGGCTCAAGACGATTGCCTTGCTGCCATTTTCTCCCTGTGAGAAAAGAAACCAAAAACTGCCACACTTGCGTCACTGACACATCTTGCAGATACACTTATGCATTGCGTAGGTAACATAACCCCTTCAGTGGCGGTGGCTACATTTGTGTACGCAACTTGTTTATGCTAGCTGTGTCAACTTGTGGCCAAAAGAGAGCAAGATACATTGCTCATCAGATTAACTGAACATTCTCCATAGTCAGTACATCTTGACTTGACCTCAGTGTGCTGCGTATGGCTGTAACCGATCACTTTGGTGAAGGCAGTACGATGTTCGACGGGTTGTTTGAAATGCTGCGTTTCAGATCCAATGTCAAAAGTATTCCTTTTCTTTTCTCAGAATGAATACAACCAAACACTAATTGCACACACATTTGGGGCCTAATTTCCATTCTTTTCATATCAAAACGGAACATGACTGATAACTGAATAATTAAATAATTAACTACATGCTAATAACAAGTGTTGACTAAAACTGACACCAAATAACAAACTGCTTCATTTTCTTTATTGGAATGTCATATTGAGTGCCTTGGAATTGTGGTATGTGAATTTGACACATTCGTAGACAGTGCATCATAATTGGAGCCTGCAGGGGATGTAGACACCCAAGGTATCAATGCTAGAAGCAGCCATATTAAATTCTCTACCATGTATAGACCAGAGCACGCCTATCTCACACCCAGGCGCCTAGGCTCTCGGCGGCATACTCTCGCACCGCAGACGCCGTGTTTGTTTTGAACTGCCAAGACGTGTATCTGTTACATGGCAAGTGGCGTGTCTGGGACTTTAAAATACGAGAAAGTGCCTATTCACGCCGCTCCCGCTAACAAGAAGTCGTCTGGGCACCACTGCGCTGTCTTTGGATGCGAAAACAATCAGCGCAAGAGGAAGATATCACTCAGCACTGTCTGTGAAGATGACAACACAACATGGGAATCATGCCGGTGCAGTGTTTTCAGATTGCACAAATTTCCATCTACAACAAAAAATGCCGAGTTCCGCCGCCAGTGGATAATTGCAATCAACAGGAAAAACTATGAGCCCCAGTGTACAATATTTACAGCCCAGCAGTGGAGGCCTGCTGGGAAACTCTTGTAGAGCGTTTCTTGCGCGGCATCCTCCAATTGTGCGCCGCCCCTGGAGCCAGGAACAGGAAAAACTACGAGCCCAGTAAAAGTGTACGAGTAAGTACACTTACTGCGTGTATTCAAGCGTGACACCAGTTATTTCGCTTTACAGCAGTAATTTGCGTGCAGTATGCCTGTAGTATGCGGCACCAAATCATTGCCGTACTCTTTTGCAGGCTGCATGTCAATAATAGCAGATATTACGACTGACGCGTGCACGCAAACTGCGCACATTTAGTACGGTGTACTATTGTGATGCAAAGAAACCTGAACAGCGGGAAGCGTGGCTCTCGACTCAGTCGAACTGCAACATGCCTTGACTGTCGCTAGGCCAATCTGTGATTTCAGCCGGCGTCACCGTAGTACTATAAAATCTTGCTCTGACTGACACTTCCGCATCGCTTGTGTGTTCCGAGTGCCAGGAATGACTGACAAATGATAAACACATGCGGTGCATGAGCGCAAGCCAGAGCGGGATTCTAGCGCTACGGTGATGCCGGCTGAAAGCACAAGTTTTGCCTAGCGATAGTCAAGGCATGTCGTAGTTCGACTGAGTCGAAAGCCACGCTATCAGCTGTTCGCGTTTCTTTCCATCGCGATAGTACGTACCTGATCAGGTTGCTTCCGCAGTCTGCAATGCACGTGCTGTAGACATTCCGGACTGTCGAGGAAGGTCTTCTCGACATTTCACAAGAAAACATCATAGATTCCCAGGAGAATAAAAGCGCGGAACATGCTTACAGCTGGACTCGGGTGCTAGCCTGGTAGTTCAGGGTGTTGCTTCGCCGCGCTTGCGACAGATGGCACGACGTGCTGCCTAATTATGGCGGCACACACTGAATTCGCTGTGTTCTGGTGTATAATCATGTTGCATGCTATTACATTTACCTATGCATCCGCTTTCTTACATTTATGTATGTGTATATGTATGTATAAATATTAATATATTTTGTTTTTGTCCTTATATCTTATTGTTATGCACTCCAGATACATAATATGTCATAATTAGTTTTCAAAGTATCCTAATGTCAGTGAATTATTTTCATATGTTCATTTATTGCTTTGCTGTTTGATATGCTCTTCTCATCAATGTCTTACGATATTTTTGTTCTTTCTTTTTTTTTCTCCTTTTTTTTTCTGCCCATATATATGGGCAGAAAAAAAAAATCAGTCGCAAAGCTCTGCATATACCCAATGTTATAATTAGTTTTCTAAGTGTTATAACTTCAGTAAAAAGATTTGTTTGTAGACTACTTTTTGTGATAAGTGACATGCCTTTTTTCCTGATTACTATTGAATGAATCCCAAATGGTCTTAGACTTGGGATTCAGATGCGTTTCAAACAATTTTGTATTTTTGTAAATTGTTTTAAGTCAATAAATTCAATTCAATACAACTCAGTTCAATTCAATACAAAGTAGACCCAATACTTGTTATTTAATTACCTATGATGACTGCCTTAAGCGGTGAGAAAGCAAAAACAAAAACTGGGGACGAGCAAAGCATGTAGGGAAGGGTGTTTCAGCTCCACTAACGTTGCCAGCTATTTGTTGGGCAAACTGTTGCCTTCTTCATTTTTAGTGGGCTGGTGGCGAGTAGTGGAATTTACCCAATTTTCGTGGGACATACCCGCTTATGGTAGGCCGTGACATGACACAATGTGACGACATAAGACGCCGATAAGCCGAGAGCCCAAGGTGCTTCGCACCGAAAAGCAACAGGTGTGAATACATGCTTGTGACCTTTTCTGAGGAGCCTTTCGTACCACGCCACACCTTTCACCTGAATGATGGCAACAGACAGTGGGCCATTATTTGTAGTTTATAACTGTAGTATAGTGATTAGGACATAAATGGAGAAGAATTAAAGAGGATGAAAAATCATCTTGCTGTCAGTAGACACATGGCAAGCTCAACTGACAATCGTGCCGTGCTACAAAAATTCTCCCGAAACTCGCCCACCTGCATTGACGTCACATCTGAGGGCTGCACGCTCCAAAAGGAGGTGTGTGCGAAGCCATGATGTGGCCCCAGGTCCCAGGCACCGAAGTTTGCTGCAGCAGAATACAGCACACCACCATGAGCGAAGGATCATAGTTGATTTTAAGGCGCGAAAAAACTAGGCTTGTGCAAATATTCCAGCACTTAGAATATTCCAACAAATATGGACAAATTCCCTTCGATTCGAATTTAAATTATGGAAAATTTCCAAGTATTCGAAATGAACGAACAGGTGTATATTAGTCCACATGCAACCCCCCTGTAAAGGTGGTTTCACTGCAGTAGAAGAGTGCTATAGTGTGAATACACCTGTCCAGGAAAAATCCGCACTGCTGCTGAGCCCCACTTCAAGGTTAAATGAACATATTACCCGAACATCAATTCTTCCTTTCTAAATTTTAAAATCTTGTTATGCTGGCTTATATGCTCTTAGTAAATTTTAAAACTAACATATTTTACAGGTTATCACTTGTATTCTATGGAAAGTCAAATCCTGCTACTATTCAAAGTTGCTTCCACTTTGAAACAAAAAGAATTACATTTGTACATGCCTTGTCTCAATTAAAAAAGAAATATTGTGCAGGTTAGTTGGGTCATGACAAATATGCTCATTTTCTTTATAATATGCAATATAATACTACTTCAATTCGATTCGAAATTATTCGAACCAAATCGCTATTCACTTTGAATTCGTTTCAAACCTAAAATTTACTATTCACACAAGCCTAGAAAAAACACAATCACAAGAGAGGACATGGGGCAGAGCACTCTGTCCTGTGTCCGATAAACACTCGCCGGTAAAATTTGTGACATTTAGGATTTATCCGATAAGCTCAGATTTTAAAAGGGCGTTTTCAATGTTTAAAGGGTACTTTGGAAGCTCACAATCATCAGTCGAAAGGAGCGCACCTCCATCAGCGGCAGCAACCTCGTGAACTATGCTTGTGTCTATTACAAGCTTTAAGGTTGTAATACGAACAAATGTAGGTGTTTTGTATTCAAATATTTGTGCTTGTATATTTCACGTTCAAACCTTCCAGGCATTTAAAATACACTTAGTGTGTTCCCATGTTTTCGTGTTCAGATATCATTTCATCTGAGATTTCAGAATATTGAGAATAATAATAATAATAATAGGTCCTTTATTTTTCAAGAAGATGAGCGAGGCTGGGAGAAAAAGCTGAGAAGCAGCCTGACCAGCTCCTGCCCCCCACAAGAGTACACCTCGGTGTGTTTACAGCAGTGCACATCAACCGGGTAAATGAACAGGAAGTGAGAAAAAAATGAAAGGATGGAAAAACAGGATTATCAGCAACAATGCCAGGCATTTTCATTGGAAATAAAACTAACAAGAAGGCATTGCAACAAATTGTAAAGCAAAATTAAACCCCGAATTTCCAAGTATTGGAGGTTTACAAGAAATAAACTCTGATAAATGCTGAAGTTCTGCCAGAAAAATAAACTCCAACAAACACCCTCCGAACTTCAAGAAAAATAAACTCCGGCAACACGAAGCCCTATTTATGATCAAGAGGAGCAAATAATGCGAATACGACACACAGTGAGTGCACGTCAGTTCTGTATTCTGTCGTTTTGGTTAATTTGGTTGTAGTAAAGGGGATTGTGATATGACCATGTGACTGCATGAGTGTAAATCCGCTACAGGCGCGAATTATGCACTGTCTTCGAATGTGTCAAACACACATAACATAATCCCAAGGTACTCAGTATTGCATTCCAAGAAAAAAAATTAAGTAATGTGTTGTTCTGCGTGAGTTTCAGTAATTAATTGAAACTAGCATTTAATTAAATACTTCGTTATTCTGCAGTCATTCATGCTCCCTTTTGATAAAAGAATGAAATCATAAGCTGCAAATGTGTGCAAAATTCTTTTTTGGTTGCATGCATTTTGAAAAACAAAAAGTAATACTTTTGCCGTTGGTTGTGGATCACTGCACGTCGAACAACCTATCAAACATCGTAGTGCATTTACTAAAGTGATTGGCTACAGTCACACGCAGTACACCGAGATTAAGTCAAGACAGATTGACTATGCAGAAGGTTCAGTTCATGTAATGGCTATGTATCTTGCACTCTTTTGGCCACAAGTTCACACAGCTAGCATAAACAAGTTGTGTACACAAATTTAGCCACCACCGCTGAAGGGGATATATTTGAGGCTCGATTTGGTGATTAAAGAGTTGGCGGTCTAGCCGCTTTCCTGTCTCCTCCACCGTTTTCCTATGTTCATTCATTTTTGGATGGATATATTTTCTTTAAGCGACGGAGGTGTCAGGGGAAGAGCTGAAGTGATTAAAACTCATTGAACAGAAAGTGTTGCTGGAGCCAACATTTTTCAAGGTGTTACTTCTCTTCATAGGGCCAGCCCTGATGAAGCTTGTCAAAATGTTGGCTCCAGTGTTAATAAGAAAGACTACCTCAGTCCAGCCTAAATAATACAAAGTGTGTCAGGCCATGCTGCGACACTTAAGAGTGTTCTTTCTTCCCGTCTACCATAGAAAAATGGAACACTCTGCCCTATGCTTGCATGAATGTTGGATCCTTAGAGGTGTTCACTGCTAAAATCAAGCAATTTCTTTTGGCGTAACACCTTGAAATTGCTATATTTCTACATTCTAAATTCACCCTGACACTGAGATTTGTATGTACGTAACACTGAGTTATGAAAAAATGAAATTCTGTTGTCCTTTCCAAACAACGTAGACGATTTTGTCGCATAAAACACTCTGCTGAAGAGTCACAACTAAGCTTTTGTTATCTCATTATGACATTGACCTAAGTATTCATTGTTCACACCTGTATGGGCCTGTTTAGACTCACAGTATACAACAAATAAAAAAATAAATAAAAAAAGACCACCAGGCCTGCGCGGAACGCGCAGCGCAGTCACAGCTAAAGCTGGAAGAGCAGCCTTTCTACAGCCTTTTTTAAACACTCTTGGGGCAACTACTACAAGCACACTTGCGTGGTACCCACCATGCCATAATTCATCATAATTTTTGTGCAGTGGGGAAGCGTCCACTACGGCATTATTCCTCATTCTTCAGAATAGCTTGGTACCCGCTACACACTTGCAAGTCATTATGTGGACTTTGTTGATGCTGTGGCTGACGACGATGAAGAATTATGCCTGAGGCTTTTATAATGGGCTTGAGCATTGAACGACCGACTCGTTGCGCAATTAGCATTGTGTCACGCCTGGTTGTCACTTTACTGTTCTAAAGCGCTTTATTACGCATGTCAACATGATTCCTTACCCGACATGAAACCTGCATAGGGTCAGTTTGCAACGGAGTTTCAAGCACAGGTGTAGCTCAGTGCTAGAGCAATGGGCTCCATGCAGAGGACTCGGGTTCGATTCCCATTCTGTCCTCGGTATTTTCTGTTTATTTAGTTTTTTTCTTATTTAGCGCGATGGTGAATACGGACCCCGGCGGCGGACAACTATGGCGCCACTATCAGCCCTTGTTGTAATCTCATAACAGCTTTCACTGTAAAATAACATTTCCTGTTCAATGAGTTTTCATCATGACAAGAGAATACATTACTTATAAAAATGATGATTTCACTTCACAAGTAACTCTAGTGCTCTCATTGGCTTCTGATCCTTCTGACCATATCTAGTGCACATAAATATGAAAAATGTGGACGAGCTACATTATAGTGCAAACACTTTGACTTGGATCCCGGAGCGTCCTGTTCCTCATCAACCTTAAAGGGACTGACAACCAATTTTCACGGTACTTGTTTTCTTTAGAGCAATGGAAAGCATACCAGTCAAAGTGTCTAATCATGGAAAGGTTGACAAGTGCAGCAAGCTGGGCAGATTGGTAAAGATGCATGTAAAAATGCATAATTGGTAAAGATGGTCTCACTGGTGTCGACGCATGCGGTATTCTCTGCTCAGTAGTATCAGTGGCTTTTCTTGATAGTTTAAATAATTTTTAGTACTGTCATGATATGAACATGATGCGCGAGATCGTTGTGATTTGTGTAGTATATATATTCTTGTGTGTTCCGAAATAAACATGGTTTGAACTTAGCGCTTGCGCTATCTACGTCCCTATCTTTTGCATCCGTGTCTTATGTGCCGCCCATTCGAAGTCATGCATAGAAAGGTGACACAGGAAACATTTTTAATCGTAAGTTTACAATCTGCAGCACCCATGAAGTAATAAATACAACATATGCTGCGAACAGTAGTAGGTGAGCGCGACAGTGATTACTATACACTAGAACACATGCGAGGCCCTGTCTATAAGAAAGTAACATTAAGTTTATCACGAATCTGTTTCTGTGGTTCACCACTTCTAAGCACCAGGTCCTCTTACCTTGTAGTAAACATAGAATAAAGTGGAGATGCCTAATGATACACAGACAAGGCACGAATTATGATAAACCTCAACAACATTGGACACAAACACTCCCGGACACTGGTCGAATGCTCAGCCATTGCAAACTGCTTCAAATATTAGAATAACAGAGAGCTTAGCTAGTTGGCAAGTATTCAATGTAAAAGACAGGGCATGCAAACACGGACACCAGAAGGAAGTCAAGACACCACAAACGCCGACTAACAATTTACCCTGCCAAAAGTGTAAGTGCACGCCAAAGGTTCGATGAATGCATCGTTTTGTACCGGCACAGGAATGAAGAAACGCGTCTGATGATTGAGGCATGGCATATCGATAACAGTGGCAGCACATGCATGAGTCAACCGTCGACTAAGTTGCACAAAGCCTTAACAAATCAAATGCCTTCACAGTTATCTTTCACATAGACCCCCACGCGAGTCGGATTTCATGGGCATGCACAGATAAGTCTTCGTGCCTTCCTTCTTTTCTGCTGTTGCATGCCTTTGCAGTTGCTAGTTGGCGTTTTTGGTGTCTTGACTTCTCTCTTGTATTCTTCAAATTCAACGGATGGTGCTTATTCGTTTCTTAATGTACAAAAAGGGGCAATGCACTCTTTCACGTTTCACACTTAGCAAGAAAAGTTTCCGCTAGGATTGCTCCATGAATATGACACTGTACAGTAAGCGAAGAGGAGGATTTTTTTTTCTTTTTTTTGGTAAAGTGTGAAAGAAACTGCTTACTTTAATTAGAGTGTACTAGAACAGGGGAGTGCTCGGAACGACCGCAGCACCAATGCACAGAAAGTGAAGCCCGAAGAGGGTCAATCCGCTTGCAGCGCTGCGATCGGTAGTCTGTAATGTGTCGTCGTTTTAAGAGCTGCGTGCGGCTCCAGCAAAGTGGTGCAGAGGTAGAATGCCCGCTTCCCACTCGAAAGGCCCTGGTTCGAATCGCAGCTGTATATGTTGAATTTTTATTCTTTTGTGTAACTTCTTATAGCTGTATTGTTTTTCCTTGTTTCTGAAATCTCGCCTCAGCTGGTATGCATTGCCACAAAAGTACTTTGAAATGTGAAGCAAAATACAATAAATTTGACAGTGAGCGTTATTATTTGCAGCGCTGCCGCACGGCATTCAACAAAAACGTAAAGTATGGCTCCGAGATCTTTGCGAATACGAGAAATCCCGGAGGCCATACTTTACGTATTTGTTGAATGCCGTGTGGCGGCGCTGCAAGTAATTACGCTCACCGTCAAATACCTTGTATTTTACTTCACAATTCAGTTACTTTCTGTGGCAATACGTACCAACTGCAGCTAGTTTTAAGAAACAAGGAAAAACAATACAGCTATAAGAAGTTACACGAAAAAATAAAAACTCGACATCTATGGCTGCGATTCGAACCGGGGCCTTTCGAGTGGGAAGCGGGCATTCTACCTCTGCACCACTTTGGTGGAGCCGCGCGCAACTCTTAAAACGACGACACATTGCAGACTACCGATCGCAGTGCCGCAAGCGGATTGACCCTGTTAGGGCTTCACTTTTCGAAGCTTGTTCCGGGCACTCCCCTGTTCTAGTACTCTAATTAATGAGTAATTTTTCCCGACACTGCTGATTAAAATAAGATTTTCTGGTAACACTAGACCCCATACACTGCAACTAATTTTCGCGAAAACTGAAGCATTCAAAAATAGTTTTTTTACCAGAGCTATAGCGGACTGGAACACACGTTTAGATTCAGTAACTGTGCCGCCAAATTGCGTTCATGCTCTGAAAGAGCATATTTTTTGTTAGATTTTATGTTTTGATGATGATATATGGTGTTTATTAGCGCAAGGGCCATGTGATGGCCAAAGAGCGCCAATACAAGAGACAAAAGATATGGGCAATGGGTATGGTGACTGGCTGTATAGGGGCCTAAAATTCCTCGCGCTTAAGGCGGGTAAAACCTATAGGTATGACAATAATGAAAGTGACATGAAATGTGTACAGTGAAAATGAGTGGCAAGTGGTTCTGATGATAAATCTATGGGGAGATGACAGAGCATGAATGTCTCTTCAACGCCCTTATGTCCAAGGGCACGAGACAGGTGCTTCATGATGTATCTACCGCAGCAGCGACCTCTCGTCAGAGGTCGTGCTGCAGATTACCAGGGTAGATCACGTGAAAACTATGAACATCTTTTCAAAACGCGAACAATGACTGATGTTTGAAGAGTGGATCTCTACCGATGAACATTGATGGATGAAGTGGTATTTGCTCTTGGTAGGGTAATGGGAAGTGCTTTTTTCCTAAGCGTGTGTAATTCCTTGCACTGAATTAGGATGTGGAGAACAGTGAGCGGTTCACCACATTTCTCGCACATAGGTGGATTACCATGGGAGAGAAGGTATGAATGTGCACTGTGTGTGTGTCCTGTTCTTAGCCTTGTAAGTATTACTTCTGTGTGGTGTGACTTTGATACTGACGGCCAGTTGCCAAGGTGGGGCTTGATAACGTGTAGTTTATTTTCTGTGTGGTTATCCTACGTGCTCTGCCAATAAGCTCTGAGCGGTCGTTTAAGGAAAGGTTTGAGGTCAAGCGCAGGGATGGCTGTGGATGTATTGGCAGCACTTTCGTAGACGGATGCGGCCAGGTGGTCCGCCATCACGTTACCTTGGATCTCACGGTGCCCTGGCACCCAGCACACTACGACATGTTGTTTAAATGTGTAGACTGCGCATAAAAGTGAGTAGAGCGAGACAAAGACGGGATTTTTGTGTTTTTTAAGTGTTTCCAGAGCTTTTACGACGCTTAAGGAGTCGGTGTAAATTACTGCGTTTTCTAGTTTTAATTGTTTAATGTGTTTAACGGCCGCAAGTATCGCATAAGCTTCTGCTGTGAATATGCTTGTATTAGGATTCAGAGCGTCGGCATCCGAAAAGGATGGGCCGACCACTGCATACGACACAGAAGTGTGAGACTTTGAGGCATCTGTAAAGAATTCAGGACAAGTGTATTTGTGTTGGAGTTCCAGAAAGTATGTGCGGATGTGTGAAATAGGTGCGTGTTTTGTAACTTCTACGAAGGATACATCACATTCTCTGACCTGCCATTGCCACGGCGGGAGAGGTGCGGCAGGAGCCATTAGACAGTGTTCAAGAAGTGGTACACCTATTTCCTCAGCGAGGCCCCTCATGCGAAGTGAGTAGGGCTCTCGAAACGAAGGATGGTTATTAAACAGCAGAGAGCTGGACAAATTATTGATGCTGGAGTGTGAAGGGTGCTCCTTGTCTGCGTTCGCTTTGAGATAGTATACAAAAGACAGATCTCTGTAGATGCAACAACCACTCGTTCGAATCGACGTACAGGCTTTCGACGGCGCTTGTGCGAAAAGCACCTGTGGAAAGATGAATGCCCAAATGGTGGACCGGGTCAAGCATCTTCAAAGCGCTTGGTGTCGCAGACTGGTAGATTATCACCCCATAATCGAGACGCGTGCATATAAGGCTTTTATACAGGTTGATCAGGCACTTTTTGTTACTCCCCCACGAAGTGCGTGAAAGCATTTTTAGAATGTTCATTGTTTTTATACACTTGGTTTTTATATGCTTGATATGTGATATAAAGGTTAGTTTAGAGTCCAAAATTAGGCCTAGAAATTTATGCTCCTCCTCTACAGGTAATCACTGCCCATGCAAGTCAATTTCGGGACGTGGGTGGAGGCCTCTCTTTCTGGAAAAGAGAACACAGGTGCTCTTTTGTGGGCTTGACCTGAACCCATTTTCGTCGGCCCACCTGGACACCTTGTTCAGGCCCAACTGAAATTGCCGTTCAGCAAGGTTACAAGATCTGAATCCCATCTGTATATCATCGATATAGGATGAGTAAAAGATGGTGTGTGGGATGGACAGATGCATAGAATTCATCTTGACAATAGAAAGCGTGCAGCTGAGCACCCCACCTTGGGGCACTCCAGTCTCCTGTACGAATGGTCGTGATAATACATTACCTACTCGAACACGGAATGTCCGATTGGACATGCAACTTTCAATTATTTTTAACATCGTACCTCGTATACCTAAGGGTGTGAGAGGTCTCTCAGTATGCCAAACCGCCATGTTGTGTCGTATGCTTTTTCCATGTCAAGGAATACCGAGAGAAAAAACTGTTTATGTACAAATGCTTCGCGAATTTCAGACTCAATGCGGATTAAGCGGTCGGTCGTGGATCGACCTTCTCGAAATCCGCACTGGTACGGATCTAATAATTTGTTTGTTTCGAGAAAGTGTATTAACCGGCAGTTGATCATTTTTTTCAAAGACTTTGCATAGGCAACTTGTCAGCGCGATGGGCCTGTAACTTCTGACGGACGATGAATCTTTTCCTTGTTTCAGAACAGGTATCACGATAGCCTCTTTCCAGGAAGTGGGGATGATACCGGAAAACTACTATATTGTATTATAAAGGGAAAGCAGTGTTTTTTGAGTTTCGTGGGATAACTGTTTCAACATATCGTATACAACAGGATCGGACCCTGGGGGCGGAATCGTTGCAGCAGTTCAGTGCTGCCTGTAGCTCTGCTAAGCGGACTGGTTCACTGTATCCTTCATTTTTTGTAGATTTGCTTTCCAGCCTCTTTCGTTCCACTCTTGTTTTGTATCTTTGGAAGATTTCGGAATAGTGTGTAGAGCTGGATACGTACTCGAAATGTGCTCCCAGAGAGTCGGCTTGGTCTTCCATGCTTTCGCCCTCGGTGTCCACTAAGGGCACCGAATACCCTGGTTGGCCTTGTACTTTCCTCACACTATTCCATACTTTGGCCTCATGTCTATAAGAATTTATGCCTGATATGAACTTCTGCCAGCTTTCCCTTCTAGCTTGCCGGCGCGTTCTGCGCCCTCGTGATTTGATTTGTTTAAAATTTATAAGATTTTCTGCTGTAGGGGAGTTTCGAAGAAGCTCCCAGGCCTTATTCTGTTCTCTCCGAGCCTTGGGACATTCATCGTTCCACCAGGGAACACGACGTTTGCCTGTCATCTTACTTGTTTCTGGTATACATTTAAGAGCATTGTTGATTATAAATGTGGTAAAATACCCTACGGCAGCGTCAATGCTTAAAGAAGACATGTCCATCCACGAGATTGTCGTAAGTTTGTGGAACTCCTCCCAGTCGGCGCTTTCAAACTTCCACCGAGGAGCCTGGGGTGGAGATTCATTCTGTCTTTGTGTTAAGAGGAGTATTGGGAAGTGGTCACTCCCATAAGGGTTTACCACTTCCCAGTTAAAATCAAGTAAAATCGATGCAGAGATTATGCTAAGATCGATGGATGAATACGATTTATTTGCGAGGCTAAAAAACGTGGGTTCTTTTTTGTTCAGTAAACATGCGCCCGTAGAAAACAGGAAATTCTCAATGAGGTGGCCTCGCGCGTCGGTGCGAGAGTCGCCCCAGAGGCTGCTGTGAGCATTAAAATCGCCGAGAATGAGGTAAGGCTCGGCTAACTCATCAATAAATGACTGGAATTCATGTTTGTGTAGCTGGTGGTGTGGGGGGTATGTATACTGAGCAGATAGTGATGAGTTTATTTGCAATTATAGCTCGAACGGCTACTGCCTCCAGTGCCGTTCGGAGGGGAAAGTGCTGGCATGCTATGTTTTGGTCAAGCATAATTGCAACACCGCCAGATGATGCGAGAGCATCTTGGCGATCTCTGCGAAAAATAACGTACTGACGGAGGAAGTTTGTGTGTTTTGGATTTAAGTGTGTCTCCTGTACACACAGCACCTTTGGACGAAATTTGCTAAGGAGTTCTTGTATATCGTCAAGATTGTGTAAGTCTCTAGCATTCCATTGTAATATGTTCTCCATTTTGAACGTCTGTGTACGTGCTGTGTGTCGCAAAAGAGGCAAGCGATTTATTTTACAGAGCCTTTGTCAGGCCCTGTTTTGGCGTTTTGTCCTTTTTGGAGCGGTCGAGAGGTTCTCGCCGCTCCTTAGGCGCAGGCTGCGCCGGTGGACTGGATGTGTTCATCGCGTCTGCCGAGGCGACAAACAGTCGTTCTACCGAGCGGGGTTTGCGAAGGGTAGGCTTCGTCACAGCGGACGCAAGCCTTCGACCCCACCGGGCCAGAGGTCGAGGGGACCTCTTTGGCTTGTGTGCTGCCCTGGCTGCTGCCAGGGTTCACAGGGGCCTTTGGTGGGGCCGATTTCGGGGAGGGTGGGGCAGCCGTAGCTACTCCCCCCCAAGGGGTCGGGTGGCGTTTGCCTCGGCACGCCAGGTGTGGTCCAGGGCATCGCTGGAGGCTTAGTGGTGCTGAACCCCCTCGCACCACTTCGGCATATGTGTTCCCTGCAAAATGCGGGGAAACACGTTGCCTCGCTTCACGAAAGCTGAGCTTGATCTTTGTAGTGATTAGTATTTCTTTTTCTCTCTTCCAGGCCAAGCAGGACATGGAATATGCCAGGTGGTCATCCTCACAGTTGGCGCAGTGGAATTGAGACGTGCATTCGTCGTCAGCGGAATGTCCAGTGGTGCCACATTTCGCGCAGGTAAGCTGGCCTTGGCAGCTCTGGGAGCCATGGCCAAACCGCTGGCACTTAAAGCAGCACCGCGGATTAGAATTTTAAGGTCTGACTGGTAGTTTGAGGTAACCTGTTGCTATTTCAGTGGGAAGTGTTGTAGATCCGAAAGTAAGTATGATGTGTTCCGTTGGAATTTCTTTGTTCTCTCTCCTTATTTTGATGCGCTGCACCTGGATGACGTTCTCGTCTTTCCATCCTGTCAAAAGTTCCTCGTCGGAGAGTTCCATCAGGTCGCCATCTGATACGACACCCTTCACGGTGTTCAGTGTTCGGTGTGGTGTGATGGTGATGGGATGATCACCAAATGCTGTCAGGTTACGTAGTCTCTGGTACTGTACGTGGTCTTTTAATTCGAGTAGGAGGTCACCACTGGCGGTCTTGCTGGCTTTGTAGCCCGCACCTAGTGTTTCCATTAGACAATTTCATACAAGAAAGGGTGATAAGTTTCTGGCCTTCTTTTCTGTACTGTCGCAATGTATAATGTAGTTTTTCGAGAAGTTTTCTTTTTTAGTGGGGAGCAGTTCAAAGATTGCATCGGTGCACCACCTCTTTGAGAGGCGATCTGTTCGGTGAGGGTTAGGGGATCCCATCAGTTGCGTTGTTTATTTGGCAGCCATGCCAGCCGCCCACCTCCGAGCCCAACGAGGGGACGCTACGAGACCTGGAGGAAATGTAAGCGCCAGCTGCACATGGCCACTATAACCTAATATATCTACCCAAGGCTGGATATATACACCAGGTTAACCCTTGCCGCCGAGAAATGTGGAAGTAAAGAGAAGTGAGGAGAAGACAGGAAAGATCGAAAGTGAGGGAGAAAGACGAAGATGTAGGGAGAGAAGGAGACAGGCAAAGGACGACTGCCGATTTCCCCTGGGTGGGTCAGCCCAGGGGTGCCATCTACGTGAAGCCGGGGCCAAAGGGGTGTGTTGCCTCTGCTGGGGGGGCCTTAGAGGTCCAAGCACCCAGCGTCGGCTCAACCTCCAGGATCCCCTTTTCCCCGGACATGGCTAAGCCACGCACGGCGAGCCATGGGAGAGGTCGAAACCCCCCGTTAGCTCGGGTCCGTGGTGTCGCTACACACCAAATGCCTGCTTGTGCAGACGCCCCTGCGGGGGATTTGATGTTTTCTTTCTGCTGATGTTTGACTTCACTATATATAACCATTATTAATTATTATGCAACTATTGTCTTCTGTAGTTGTTCAACCTTTATTGTACAGTTAAAACTCGATTTAACGAAATTGAGGGGACCCGTGAATTATTTAATTAAATCGGGAACTTTGTTAAATCGGGAAGCAAAATAGCCTATGGGCAACTGCAGGGGGAATCTGAATTTGTTCGTTCAATCAGGATGTTAGGAATACTGGGTTTTGTTAAATCGAGTTTCAACAGTACTGTATTAGTTCTTGATTGCACCATTGCATGCATTAAGCTATCTTTGTATTTTACTTTTATGTGTACTGCCCCTCCTGCTTGGGTCAAGTTGGCCTGCAGTATCATGAAATAAATAAATAAATAAATAAATAAATAAATAAATAAATAAATAAATAAATAAATAAAACTCCCTCATGTTGCCCAATTTTCCGAGTCAACATCTTGCAACAGTAGCATGATATGCATTTGGGTTCAAGTGCCATTTTTTTTACACAGTCATGAACTGAAGATGTGGTCAATTGAGTTATGGAATATTGACATGGCCACATCACCAGATCTTGCTGCTGCCTCATGCGGTCCTCACATCACCTGTGGCATTCAAGACGTATCCCTAGGAAATGCTTACGGAAAACGAGCGGTATTCCTCCACGGATAGGGCTCTTGCCGTCTTGAAGTGACTTCTTGCTGAAAAAAAAGAAATACAGGCTCACGTGGCAACACAAAAGGATGAACTAACCCAAATTCTCCTGTTTGAAAAAGAGTTTCAAACCACCATGGGAATGATGGATAGTACACAGACTTGCCTAATCTTCATGCTAGTGGCTTCGAACGCACTTGTGACTTTGTTTATCGTAGTGTTCTGGCGTTTGTTTTGGATAAAAGAATGGAGAATTGTGAACTTCGTGAGCCGATTTGAACTGGTGAGCCTAAAAAGGCTACGGTGGTGAAGCGAAACTGCTAAACATTTGCTCAACTTTGTCTTGCGACAAAGAGGCTCCAGGTCTCACGGAGCCAAACGGAGCCGAAAGAATGAAGATTACATAAATCCGTGAACTACCTGCCATTCCCATGCTGGCTGGAGCGCCATGCATTGCAGCTCTTATAGACATTAGCGCCAGAGTTCCCTCTAGTGAATTTACAGGAAACTACGATTTGAATCCTCCCATTCTCCATCAGCAATTTTTCTGACTTGTAGTACTTCCCCTTCTGTATGCCACATTTACGTTTCTAAGGCAAAATCATTATTCAATGGAGAAATTTGGGCTAGTTGGTGGTCCTGTCCTGCTTACGTGTCTCTTCTGTCTGTGATTGTTGCTTTGTGCTTAAAAGATGCACAAAACCATTACGCTGTGCCTAACCTTTGGCGAGAGTCTGAACAGCTCTCTTGGAATCCAGTCAGTTACCCTTAATGACCAGCGGTTATCCTGCCTACGTGCAATGTGCCCGGCCCATGTCCATTTGTTCTTCTTGATTTCAACTATGATGTCCTTAACACCCGTCTGTTCCCTGACCCACTCTGCTCTCTTCCCGTCTCCTAAGGTTACACCTATCATTCTCCATTCCATTGCTCGCTGCGTCGTCTTCAGTTTAAGTTGAACCATCTTTGTAAGCCTCCAGGTTTCTGCTCCATAAGTAAGTACCTAATGAAAAAAATTTCCATTTCTCGGCAGGTACCCATAGGGTTCAATGTTGTCATCAACTCAAACTGACAAACTCGCTTGGCCACAATACCCAGTTTAATGAAGTCGTGCCTGAAATAACTGAGAAAAAAAGCGGTGATTTCCTTTTAATTCTGGCACAGCCAGGCTTCTCTTCGGGAAGTACATTCTAACACTATCACGTTAAAGTGTCTCTGGACAACCTAGTCGCCGTCCTAACTTCACTTTAACAAGGCCGCACGCAGGGCCCACGCATGCAACGATGGATTCCACAGTCAGTAGGGCATGTACACACTAGATGGCAGAAGGGGTGGGGGGTGGTTGCTTGCTTTAAATCCCAACTTATTCAATAGACAACACTGATTGACTTCTTGTCACTTTCTGTCTCGGCCTGCTCACACAATCTCTACACTTGTTCATTGCATCTTTGCATATTGATATATTTAAACTTCGCGAAGAAGACAACATGTTAGAAACGTAGAACACGCACCCACAAGAAGTGCTTTGTGTGTGTTCTGTGTTTCGTGTGTGTGTGTGCGTGTTCTATGTTTCTAACGTATTGTCTTCTTTGCACAGTTTGAACATGACTTCAAAATCGATGCACCAATTAGCCAAACAACATGCCTCACTTCAGCGTATCGATAGCCTGTTGGTCACGCAAAGCTACGTCAAACTGGCCTGCATCGCCTGCACACGGAGCCCCCCCATGTCCAAGCCACCCTCCGGTTGCCCTCCTGGGTTTTTTTACATGAGCAGGCCTGAGTAGGTGGCCAAAACAATGCAGCGGCAGTTTCCGAGTGCTACTACATCACAATTTCAGATATCGAAAAACCAAGAAATACCCTTCTTGATTTTACGAACTTCCCGATTTAACGAAATAATTTGAGCGCAGCAGCGAAAATTCGAATTTCAACTGTGTATCATTACTTGCCCATCTTCATTTTTAACTGCGATAACCACCTGCCTCTTGTACATTTTAAAAGTTGTAGGAACCTTTTGTTCCTCTCCTGTGCACCGTATTTGTTATGTCGTGACCCCTTTTTGGGTGGCACTTAAAAAATCTTAACGACAAAATAAGCCATACTTTTATGAAAGTACTGCACATGAATATAGCCTTGAAAACTAAAGGAGGAGTTTTAATCAGTACAAATCATAAAACTAAATGCACTTCTTTTAAATTTATGGCAGTTTTCCTTATTATACATCATCTGCTAACTATATTTTTAAACTCCTGCTTGGACCACATTCATGTGTTTAGCACAGGCTATGACAGCTACCATTGCAGAAATGCAATAATAATAATTGATGGGGTTTAACATCCCAAAACCACGATCTGATTATGAGAGACGCCGTAGTGGAGGGCTCCGGAAATTTCAACCACCTGGGGTTCTTTAACGTGCACCTAAATCTAAGCGCACGGGCCTCAAACATTTTTGCTTCCATCGAAAATGCGGTGACCACGGCCAGGATCGCAGAAATGTCTGTCAACATAAAATAATAGAGCAACGTGATCTTGTTACCTCAAAAATAACATCTCTTGACCATCCACTTTCCATGATGTCAGTGTCGCACCTGCAAAGAGATGGAAAAGCAAGCTACTATTACACTTCAGATCCCAACAATTGAAATAGCATTACAACTACGGTATTCTTAGAAGAACAGAGCATTGGGAGTTGGCATTTCATTCACAATGGAATACCAGTTGAGGTTTTCCGATGCTCAATGGAATACCAAAGCAATGTTATTCCGATGTTTTTAACACAAAAGTGTTTTATGCCGGGGTCCACCAAGACTTCAGTGATGTATTTCCGTCACAGAAATGACGTCCAAAAACTACGCACGATCAGATGACAAGGAAATAAAGTTCCATCAGTGGGAGTCAAGCCTACGACCTCTCAATCCGCGACAATAGATGCCGGGCACACTATCCACTGCGCCACGGTCACACACTTCGTAGTCTTTAAAAACACGCCTTTTATATCTAACACCGTCCTCTCACAGCGTTATTGGCAAAGTGCAGTAATGCATCATCACCGCAACATCTGCGATTAGTTCGTTCAACCAGTCGTTTCTAAACGTCCGTCCCATTCGGCGCGTTTCCAATAGGAGAAGTGCAATTCTGTCAACGCCTTAACACACCCCCCAGGTGGCGACTTTACCCCAAGCGTCAGCGTTGCTCATAGCATCCATCCATACCAAAAATAGCTCTGCGACACCCGCCGGCTTCGCCTGGCTGTAACTCTGCATTCTTCACTTACGCTCGCCCCGCAAAAAATCGCGGTCGGCCAACAGGGAAGACACGAAGCGCATTGCAATTCCCTCTGGTCGGGCAGTGGTGTTCAACATTTCCAACATGACGCGAGTAGGCAACGTTAGCCCAAGTTCAGCGTCCAATCAGTCATGCTCTTCTGGCTGTCGCATCGCTTTCTCTGGTTCCGCTTTCACAGTTAACTACTACAGCCACCACAAGCATCTATGACCACAATGGTTTATGTAATCATTAATGATGGACGTTAGTTGTCGGGATGAAGATGTATCATGAAGCGTCAATGTGGATGCACCCACGTTATATGGTGCTACAGCTGTCAAACACCAACAGACATTGCACAAGCTCTCTTATATCAATGTACAGTAAACATTAAACTACTTCTGTAAGGACACATTTTACTAGCGTGTTATACCGATTCCTATGACGGAGGGATCAACCATGTTTTTTTTTTGAGCAAATGCCATTCACAGCTATTCTACTCTGAATTCTTTTGTTCTCACTAACAGGAATTCGTGTGCTTGTATGGAGAAAAATTGTGAGTAAGTGTAAAAGAAAACAAAGCATTTACGGGACAATATTTCACTTTCTGTATGACAGTTGTCTCACTGCACCGATCTAATCAGTGACCATTTCTGCAACGTGCACATTGCACCTGTTTCATCCTCCTTCATCCAACCTAACTGCAATAAGGGAGGAAACGACAAACAAAGTACGATTCAAAGCATGAGATAACACCACTTTTGAATGCGGAGCACTTTAGGGGCCGGGCTGTCGTATGCTGTGATCGTATGCTGTCGTCGTCGCTTGGCGTAACGCAGGTACTGTAGCATCAAAACAGCTAGTTGGGCGAGTTGGTGCGTATTCATATTTGAAGATAAACAGCGCACAGAAAACGAAGACAAAGGAAGAGAAGGGATCGACACACACAGCGCTGCTCACAACTGGAAGTTTATTGAAAGGAAACAGGCGCTTAAATGTGAAAAAAACGCGCATGACAAGTGAGGAACAAGGTGATTAAGTGATACGCTCGTCAATAAATGTAAACTCTTTTTTGTGCAATGCCACCGAGGTTTGGCTTACGCAAGTATCACGTGACTTGTTAATATGAAAAGCTTCAGAGACTTCACGAGTGAATTGATCGTGGTGTTTGAAAATAATAACAGTGTTAGAAAGAACAGGTGTGCACCCACACGTGGCGCAGTGCGCTGCCAAATGGGAAGGCGAGCCGTTATGCAAAGAGAGATAGTGCTCCCGCAACCTCTTATTGATACTGTAGCATGTCGAGCGCATGCTCGTGCCAAAAAAAAGTCTTCTTCTCGGCCTTTGAGCGCCTCGATGATGATATTAACGCAGGCAAAATCACATATAGCATAGACAACTGTAGCATCTTGAGAGCACGCTCGTGCCAAAAAGAAGTCTTCTTCCTTTTGTTCTTCAAGCGCCTTGATGATGATTTCAACGCGTCTTCTTTCTCTTGTTCTTTGAGCACCTCTAACAGTGGGTAAGGTTCTGTGCCCTCAATCTCCCTTTTCAAGATGAAGCGATGGCGTCAACCAGGGCAACTGGTACCACCGGTGGTGCGTGTTATTCTTAGCTTCCATTCACCACCTACTTAGCCAATGGTAAGCTGCCACTCTGTGCTATCGGCCATGGCTCTGGTGACAGTGATGGTGTTTGGGGCCCTTGTACAGTATATTACAGCGAAACTTGTTATGAGATCACAAGAGCCAATTTTGGCGCCGTAGTTGTCCGCGCTGTCGCCTGTATCCGTAACTGCTGTTGGACGAAATAACAAAAGCTGCAATAAGAAAAAAAATTTCTAGGAATAGATGGGACTTGAACCTGGGACCTACCACACAGCCACGCTGGTGCTTCAAACTCCTTTGCAAAAATACCCTACACAAGTATCATGCCGGGCAAGGATTCATGTTAGACGAGTAAAATAACAACCAGGCATCACACGATGTGAATTGCGCAATGAGTGGGTTGTTGTATGCTTTCAAACCATTACAAAAGACTCAGACGCATGGGCGTCAGCAGGGGGGTGCAAAAGGGGCACTTGCCCCCCCCTCAAGCCACTCAAGCACTTCCCCCCCATCCAAGCTATGCCAGTGCTCTCCCCCCTCTCCCAGTCGCGATGAAACAATGGTTTGCACCCCCCCCAAGAGAAAATTCTGTTGACGACCATGCTGAGAAATAATTCTTCGTCATGAGCCACAGCACAAACAAAGTGTCTTATAAATGTGTAGCGGGTACCACGCTCCTCCACAGAATGACAATAATGCCATACTGAGTGCTTCCCTATATCTTGAAAGTTGCAATGATTCATGGCGTAGTGAGTGCCTTGCCTGTGTACTTGTATTAGTTGCTGCAAAAGAGTCTACAACGGGCTATAGAAAGGCTGCTCTTCCAGCTTTCATTGCGACTGTGCTGCGTGTTCCACGCAGGCCTGGTGATTTTTTTTGAAAATGTAGCAGTTGCCAACCATTCCTGGACTGACTTAAACACAGTGGCACGCATCAGCCAGGCATTTAACCTAATGATTTGATCTCACTGCTGGTAACTAGGCTAACGGATAAAATACTTTGCACCGCACCGCTTTTCCTCAAGAAACATTCTCTCGATCATAGAGGGAAAATATGTTTCAGTCACCGCTCTCACGCCACAAAACTCCTGCAGGACAATCAATGATTCCGGGGGAGTGCCGTAATACTAACACTGCATATAGATACGAGGTCTTTTCTAAGTTGCCACTTGTCGCTCTTAATCTTCGCAGAAAAGTTTTCGTTTTGAGTCTCTCGACAAATTCAAGCCTTCCTGGAATGTCTTCTTCCTCCTCCCGCGTCACTAGATGCATGACAATGCGCAATTTTAATCTTCCACCTACCAACAGTGTCAATGGTGAACGCTTACTGCAGTTTGCAGGAGTAAAAGTGTGGAATTAGATACCCCTTCAGATAAAAGATGCAAAGGCTTTCTCAAACACACTTAAAAAATATTTACTCTATGTAGAACAATAATAAATAACCATGCTCAAAACCTTACACGTAGTTTGATGTTTTGCCTGTACTCGTTTTGCTTATGTAATGATGTACACAGTGAGAACAGTGTTGTAATAATTATATATCTGTATGTGCTATCATGCATATCCTCGCGTGTCCCAGCATGCAATATATTGAGCACTCGTTCTTAGCGTCATCACTGCGCTGTAACTGCTGCATTTTCAAAGCCATCTTGTGCAATGAATCGCAAAGCCATGTGCTGCCATCTGGCCGAGAATGAGAGATATCGACCGAGCGACGAGCTTGGCAGGCACGTTCGAAGATTGCGTTCATTTCATCAAGCCCATTTTACTCGACGCGGCCAATTAAATTACCGCTTAGCTAAATGCTCTTGGTTTTGTAGTAGAATGATTCAAGAATGTGCATGGATCATTTCGAGCACAGTTGCTTTGGAGGCAAGCAGGTAATTTCTTGATGATCGACTTCGGTGAATTGTTTTGTGCGCAATGTATTGCACACAGGGACTGAGTGCTGCCAGCGCTCCCGCTATGGAGGCGCGAGAGGTTGCTAGCGCACGCGTTAGCCGCGCTCTCTTGCATCCAGGTTTGCTGTCAACATAGCTGAAAAGTGAGTTATTTTATTGCGATAACAATTATATGGACACTCTCGCCTGATTTTCACCGTCGCCGTCTGTCGACGCCATCATGTCCCGAATATGTATATGTATGTGTATATATAAAAAAACATAAAGAAAAATAAATTAGTAGAAAAAAATTCCAAACCACCTGACAGGGGATTCGAACCAGTGACCCCTCGCTCCACAGCCTGCTGTGCTAGCCAACAGAGCCATGCGGCATTTTTTTTTTTTCATGCTCGTGCCAGGGATATAATGGCGAGCTATTCATATGCACCATTTGCCGCTTGCGGTACGCAGATCTCTGAACAGCTTGAGCGTGTTTTCCCTCACGCAACGCTTTTACAGTTTCTTTCAAATTCAAAACTGCCCTTGAGACGCGCACGAAAAAGTGGCTCCCTTCTGTACCACAAGGAAAAAAAAAGAACACCGGGCACACTTGGCGTCAGACGCCACCGCGTGGCAGGAGATGCAGAGGAGTCATTCCATGTGCCGCAGTTTAAAAGAAAAAGAAGTATCAAACAGCGTCGAAAAGTCATATAATCAATCCTTGGCCAATCCCCCCTGAGTGGGTATGAGCCATGTCAGAGGCAACAACAGCGTCGGCTTGTGCATTGTGGACACTCGCAGAGCGTTGCTCAAATACAAACACGTAACAATTGCGACAGTTGTTAGTTCACGCTTGTCCTGTGTATACCTATGCGTCCTTTTCGAGCGTCCTTCTTTGTGCTGCGGCGCCGCGTTGCAAGTATCGAGCTGCTTGTCGTTCTTCGTGTGACAAACTAATTCCTTGCTATCGCATTCATTGCTTTGCCCTAGTGGCGAAACTGTGACTTTTTTTTGTTCTTTTCACCGTATGTGCCCTACAGAGTGCGTAAATGTTAAACTGATGGAAAAAGGATACTTCTAATATCTCTGCAGCGTTTCTAATTTTTTTTTATATCACTGCTTCACGAAACTCTTCCATACAACATACGTCGGCAAACTCACCCATGAGTCGACTAACTCAGACTTTGATCGAGCCGTGAGTCAGAGTGAGTCCAGGGGAGTAATATTTCGGCGAGTCTGAGTGCGAGTGAGTCCGACTGAGAAAAATTTCAGCGAGTGAGTATGAGTAAGTTCAATTGAGGAAAACTTTGATGAGTGTGAGTCCGAGTAAGCCCTAAGAGTGAGGTATATTTCATGAGTGAGTCTGAGTGAGCTCCACATTATTTTGCCGACCTCTCAACCTATCTACTATACTTCAGCATTAGTATCACCCTTATGTCGGCTCATGTTTATATTAATTATGTCTACTCATGCATCAATGCAGTAGCGTTCATACGCCAACTCAATATCAATTGAACAGATGCGTGAGCCATGGAGGGGTGGAGGTTTCTTGACCCCACCCCCATTTTGTTTCAAACGAAGGCCTTGTAAAAAAACATCTCATGTGAGTCATCACTTTCTATAAAAATGTTCTTCGTGGATTTCAACCCCTGAAAGCTCGTATTTAGAGATACGAGATCAAAAGCACCAAGTAGAGCACGGATTGTGCGAGATATCGGTGTTAAAAAGCATTGGCACCCACCTTGGACCAAACATCTAATAGTCCGCTAACTGATTCACGAGTCGATTCACTCAGACTCAAAGTCCAAGTGAGTAATATTTTGTTGAGTCTGAGTCCGAGTGAGTCCAGTTGAGGAAAACATCGGTGAGTGTGAGTACGAGTAAGCCCTAAGGGCGAGGTATGTTTCATGAGTGAGTCTGAGTGAGCTCTGAATTTTTTGCCGACCTATGCATACTGTTATGTCTGTACAGCCGCTTGTGGCTGCCGACGATTTATTTGACTTAAGAAAACATCAACAAGTCAGCAGGCGTAGCTCAGGCGTTGGAGTTACGACAAGCCAGCGTTCCACGCAAGTGCCACACAGCGCCAGTGCATTCGCGCGCGCACTTCGTTGTTGTCGTCTTCTATAGGCGACATGTCAATTCGGTCTGGAGGTCACCTAACCTCTGGCGGTCGCAGTTGCCGGGTGGACACTGCCTGTGACGTCAAGGTCGACGGTTACGAGGAAGTGTTCTCCTGCACATCAAGCGAGTCAGGTCGTTGAGCAGCAGAACTCGACGGCGTCTCTTCTGGCGTGTCCAAGAGATCGTCTGCTGCGCTGCAATCTGTCGGCGATTGGGTTGCTTGTCCGGTCTGGCTCATTTTGCTCATGTGGTTGAGGTGACGCCGAACCTTTCCATGGTTGCTTTTTACAAGCCAGGATCGTGGTCCGACCCGGCGCAGCAGTTCGCCTTCAATCCAGTCTGGCTTTTCTAAAAAGCTTCCCCATCTCCCGCTAAAGGGAACCATGTGTGGATGCGAAGCAGCGGGGAGATAATTAGCTTGAGAGGGAGGAACGTCGCCGCTCTCGTTTCACGGCAGCAGTCCGGGCACTCATCACGGCGTTGCACAGGAGAGAGAATCAGGCGCGTGTGCTCCATCATTTTCATACCGCGGAACTACCGTGGCGCCCCCCAGCGGAGTATGCAGCTGTCGCACCACCTGTCGAGTGCGCCGCTCCGTAGAGGATTCCTCGAGGAGAGAACGGGGGGGAGGCCGTAGGAGAAGAGAAGAGGGGACGTGCATGCGCTGTGGGACGCCAGAGCCGCTCCGTAGAGTAGAGGATTCCTAGAGGAGAGAGGGGGGAGAGGACGCGCTGTGGGGATGTGGGACGCGGGGGGCCGCTCCGTAGAGTAGAGGATTCCTAGAGGAGAGAAAGGGGGTGAGCGTAGGAGAGGAGAGAGAGAGGGGACACGCATGCGCTGTGGTGGTGTGGGACGCAGGACGCGGGAAGGACAAAGCCCCCCTCCAAACACATGCAAGCAAGATCCAGGAATGGGATCAACCTGGGCGACAGACACCACCTGCCTAGCCATTGCTAAGCAGCCTCTCTGTGCTCTCGGCCATGACTCCGATGACTGTGATAGTGGTTGATGGCCTACATATTACTACAGTGTTCTGGTTCGCATAATGGGTGCTTCCCTACTTCATGAAAGTGGCCGGACGCGGGACGCCGGACGCGGGAGGGACGCAGGACGGACATAGCCCCGAGCATAAGACGCTTCGCATCTAAAACTGCGGGATGAGCAATCTCTCCCCTACTGCGAAGTGACGTGATTTGGTCAATGTCTCCTGGCTCTCGGGGATTTGTATGTCTGTCTCCCGCTTGAGGAGATCAAGAGGACATAGAAGTTCTCGTCCAAACATCGCTCTCCCAGGCGTCATTCCTGTAGCAGTGTGTATCGTCGTGTGTTGCCGGTACAGAAATCTTGCAAGTAGGCACTGTATGGACTTGTCTGCATCCCTCAGCAGTGCTCTTTTTAGCTCTGCCACGTAGCGTTCTGCCTGGCCGTTTCTTGCAGGGTGGTATGCTGGTGCAGCCTGTATGCCGTTTGACGCATAGAACTGCTTTATCTCGCTGGAGATAAAGGCTTTTCCGTTGTCGGAGACGACCTTTCAGGGAATGCCAAACGTCGCAAAGAGACTTCAGAGCAGTGTTGCAGAATGGGCACCTCCATTCCATTCCAATTCCATTCCAGGGAATTAGAACTTGCCGCAATTCCATTCCTTTCAATTCCTCGGAATTAAAAAACTTAGCCCATTCTCACTCCGGGAATGGCCGGGCAGTTCAATTCCATTCCTGTAACTCCTCAACGTAGGAAAGGCATCTTGATAGTTTTATCGAGTCAAGACTGACTGCTCCATAAAGCTGATGCCATCAGATGCATTAATAACTGCAAAAGTACGCAAAACACGTTACCAAGGTCGAGGGATAGTAGCTTGGTGGCATATCTCGTGTAGTACAACCACCCAATTAATTCCCATAGGGGCAGTTCTCCCGCTACCTATAATATTTGAATGTTCAGCATGTTTAAGGACTGGCAATGTTTTAATATTGTTTAAGCCTGAATGTGTTAATGCTAAAATGATGACATAGCGTATATTTATGCTGACAAAAGTAGTGTTCAAGAAGACTAAGCAGTTTTGCCACGCGTCTGGAGTGATCGTGAATATGGAGAAAACTAAGATGTGGTTAATGGGGAACAAAACCCTCTAGACCTGCTGGTATTAGTTGGAACAGTGCACCGCTCGGGCACCTTGTGCCTTTGCATCGAATACGGAACACTGGGCCGCGCTGATCGTCAGCACTCAAGCTTGTCAAGCGCGCTTCGCAAGCATGGATGGGGTGAGGAGAACTTTCTGTGTTCGCCTGTGCGCAGGTGTGCAATGTCAGGTATACAACTTAGAAAAGCGCTTTTTCGAATATGCATCCGAGTCGCCCACGGCGACAGAAGGAAAAACAAAAAAAACTTCCCCATCTCCCGCTAAAGGGAACCATGTGTGGATGCGAAGCAGCGGGGAGATAATTAGCTTGAGCGGGAGGAACGTCGCCGCTCTCATTTTCATACCGCAGAACTACCGTGGCGCCCCCCAGTGGAGTATGCAGCTGTTGCACCACCTGTCGTGCGCGCCGCTCCGTAGAGGATTCCTAGTGGAGAGGACGGGGAGGGGGGAGGGGACGTGCATGCGCTGTGGGGGGTGTAGGACGCGGGAGCCGCTCCGTAGAGTAGAGGATTCCTAGAGGAGAGAGGGGGGAGAGGACGCGCATGCGCTGTGGGGATGTGGGACGCGGGAAGGACTAAGCCCCCTCCAAACACATGCAAGCAAGATCAAGGAATAGGGTCAACCTGGGCGACAGACACCACCTGCCTAGCCATTGCTAAGCAGCCTCTCTGTGCTCTCAGCCATGACTCTGATGACTGTAGTAGTGGTTGACGGCCTTCATATTACTACAGTGTTCTGGTTCGCATAATGGGTGATTCCCTACTTCATGAAAGTGGCCGGACGCGGGACGGGGCACGGGGGACGCGGGAGGGACGGACAGAGCCCCGAGCATAAGATGCTTCGCATCTAAAAAAAAATTGCGCCATATCCACGAATTGAATGATGATGAGTGGGCGAAGCTCGATCGTTTTCATCCATAGCAGAAGGAGAATGTGTGGTCTGGAATGCACTTATACTTCATGGTCATCAGCGTCATCGTCATCACGTGTAGTGGGTACAATCCACTATACTGGAACGCGCTTATACTTCATCGTCATCACGTGTAGTGGGTACATTCCACAATACTGCGTCATCGTCATCTTTATCATGTGTAGTGGGTACATTCCACTATACTGGAACGCGATTATACTTCATCGTTATCACGTGTAGTGGGTACATTCCACTATACTGCGTCATCGTCATCTTTATCACTTGGAGTGGGTACATTCCACTACACGTGGCTACCTACCTACCTACCAACTACTACTACGACTACAGAGGAGGGACAGACCCACACCCTAAGGAGCTTCGCCCCTAAAAGTAAAGGGTGGTGAGACAGCAGGCGGCTGGGGCGCCGCCGAGGGAAAAAAGAAATCACAAGGCATAAGGGGGGGGTATGCCGCCGCCGTAGTTCCGCATGACGGGTACCAACAGCATAGAACCGCAGTTACGCGAAGAATAGAGACAAACTTTGGAGCAACACAGTCTATATAAGGACAGAATTGCAGTAGACGCGTTGCTTATAAATGTATCGTGATTCTAATCAGCCAAGCCACTTTAAAAATACTGCTTTATTGTTAAATTCGAGGCTTTGACTTACTAATGTTTGAAGTTTCAAAAATAGCGCGTAGACAAAAAGGTGCTCTATTTTCGCAAAAAACGTAATTCCATTCCCATTCCATTCCGTGCAAAAGGCGCCTAATTCCATTCCAATTCCATTCCTCCAAGTGTTGTCCCCGTTCCATTCCCATTCCATTCCGGGGTTGCAAAAATGTGGAATGGATCCGGAGTCATTCCAATTCCAGAGTGGCAACTCCGCAACACTGCTTCAGAGCACATCGATGACAGCCGTCAGCATTGCTTGCGTCACGTGCCAGACTTCCATCCACTTTGTGTGCGCGTCCGCAACGACCAAGTAGGTGCGCCCGAGTAGTGGCCCCGTGAAGTCAACGTGCACCGTGTGCCATGGCGTCTGGGGACGGTCCCAGGTAGGAATAGGAGCTTTAGGTGGGCTCCTCTGCATGGAATGGCATTCACGGCACTGTCGCACCGTTTTATCGATCACCTTGCCGATTCCGGGCTACCATACGTAGCTCCTTGCGCGCTTCTTCATGGCTACTATAGGGACTGAGGTTAGGTCCTCTATAACAATGCGTGTGGTGGTGAGCGAAAGACCAGGGAACCGTTCAGGCCGATGGCAGGAGCAGAAGAAGACTATTCTTTATTTTCTTTTTCTAACCTCGCAGCGCGCCGCACGAGGAACGAGGCACATGCGCCTGAGCGCACCATAACTTATAGGCGGCCGATGAAGATGACGATGGCCGCTAGAGCTACCATGCCTTGGTGACCAGCATGCAGAAGTGCCAGAACGTGTGATCGTGCTGAGCTCGGTATGATCACCCGTGATCCAAGTGCGAGGCACTCGCGATGAAGGGCTAGTGCGGTCGCTCGTCGTCGGTAAGGAGCAAACTCATCACCAGTGAGTTTCTCCACTGTGCCATCCTGCACTGCTTTGTACAATCTCTGCAGGATGCTGTCTTGCTGTGTCAGACGTGCTATCTCGGTAGCAGTAAACGGAGGTCTCGACCAAGCTTCGAACAATAGTACGTTGCCTGGAGGCCAGGGTTTATCAAGACGTTCTTGTAATGGCAATCGGCTCAACGCATCCGCGTTTTGGTGGTTCTTGCCATGCCTGTAGACGATGCTGTAGTCGTATGCCGATAATTTGATGCACCATCTGGTCATCCGTGGTGAGAGGACTTGAGCCGTTGGCTTCTGTGGACCCAGTATGCCGAGCCGTGGTTGATGGTCAGTGACGAATTGAACCTTTCTTGCCGCAATATACTTGTGAGCTGCAAACACTACAGCAAAGGCCTTCTCTGTCCAACTGAGCATAATTGCGCTCTGCCGGCCCTAGCGTCCGAGATGCAAAAGCGATTGGCGCCTCTCTATTCTGGTCATCACGTTGAGACAGAACAGCTCCTATGCCGTATGGTGAAGCGTCACATGAGACAAGAAGCTCCTTTTGTTCATTGTAGTGTGCCAGTACGGTCTGACTGAGAAGCAATCTCTTGAGCTTGTCAAATGCTTCTTGATGCTTGGTCTCCCATCTCCACGTGGCGTCCTTTTGAAGGAGCTGGTAGAGACAGCTGGCAACTGTTGCCCTGTTCTTCAAGAATCTGTCGTCGAAAGCCAGCATCCCAAGAAAGGATTGAAGCGCTTGTTTGCAGTTCGGTGCTGGAGCGTCCGCTATGGCTCGAACTTTCTCTTCGTTGGTGTGACGCCTGTCTCGTCAATTCGGTGTCCCAGAAAAGAAACTTGTCACACTGAAAAACAGCACTTGTTTTTGCCGAGGCGAAGGTTGCACTTGCGCAGCCTTTTCAGCACTTCTTCCAGCCTCTCGGCGTGTTCCGTGGCGTCTTTCCCACTGACGATCACGTCATCTAGGTATGCGAAAACGCCTGTGATGCCAGACAGCATAGTCTCCATGAACCGTTGAAAAATGGCTGGAGCTGCAGAGACCGGTGGGTCGATGTGCTCACGCGCGAGATGACATCGCGGCTCGCCGCTTTCTCGGGTAAGTAAACGCGCTCCGCCGAAAAGGACAAGTGTGTGTGTGTAGGTGGTTAGAGGAAGAATGGAAAAAGGCACCTAATTTCTGCAGCCCTATAGGGAGCACGGCGCAGTACCTTGTGGGGAGGGGCACGTGGGGGAAAAAAAGATAGGTAAAAGAAGAAAAAGAAAGCGGAAAGGAAGGCGCAGGCGCTCGCACACCCAACAAGAAGGAAGGAAGAAGAGAAATAAGGGAGAAAAAGATTGGGAGACGGTCGATGGAGGTCGAGGACGGGGCACCGATCGGCGAGAGCTACGAGGCACCAGGAGGTCGCGGGCGGCGGGGCCGGTCGGCGAGAGCTACGCTGGCGCCAGGAGATCGCGGTCGACACAACCGTTCAGCTTGAGTTCCACAGCGAATCGGACAAGTCGATTAGATGGACACATCGAGAATAGCTGCACAGCTGTTTCCCCTCTCGGATGCGGCTATGGGTGTTTAGGCGAAGAAACGCCAACATGTAGCGCACCATGCGAGATCATAGGAATGCTCTCGATCGTCTATCAACTTACCGAACGGAACCAACTCGATAGAGTCATCTCCCTGTGACAGCGAAATCGAGTTATACATGACGATTTCGCAAAGAACTCCGTGGCAGCGTTGTGCCAGACCAGTGGGAAGCGGCGTAGTAAGCTTCGGTAAGCTTGCTTATTATCACACAAGCACACAGGCGACACAGGTGCAACAACGCCCACTTTCATTTGCCCGCGGTCGTGGCGCTCGAAGCACTCGAAGCGCTCGAAGGCTGTCTCGTCCCGACTTCGCACAGCCCGCAACAAAGCCGACGAACCGAAATGCCGATACGCCGATACCTTTCTCTATGGTGTACTGGAATAGGGTAGTGTGCCGTCTCGCGCCTGAGACGTGGCTCTTTTTGCGATGACGGCCTAGTCAACAGAGCACACCGTTCTACGGTGGCGCCACCACTCGCTGGAGCTTGGAGTCATTGTATGACAGCGGATAATATACGGCCTCCGAGATGGGCTCGGCTTTCACGGAGGCCTTGTTTAAACTTACACTAATTGGTGCACGAGTGCTTCGCCCTATCTTCGCTGACACTTTGGTTCTGCGGCGTTCTCTTGTGTTGCTGGAAATGGTGAATCTTCGAGACAGCCAGGGGAGCACCGTTGAGAATCTTGCGGACATCAGATACACATTATCAGACGATCGAAAAACACCCGCATCATTCAGCAATGGTCTTTCGCTCTTATTACCATCTGCAGAGTTCATTTATTAATTTCAGCTAGTAAATGTTTCCTTTTATCGCATTATGCAAACACAAGGCTTACATGAGCAAACAACGAAATCTTTTTTACCGTCTGCACTATGTGCAGACGACGCTCAATACAAGCATTGAAAGCAGACGATTAGAAATGTAGTGCCGCGCACGTACGTTATGATTGTTTCGTTCCCTGACGTTACCCAGCGTGTGAAGAACTTTGAAGCCCTTGTGTTACCCCGCATTTTGAGCTCTTCTTTCACGTACGAACCGACAAAACGTGGCCGTCATGTGGACTTAAGCGAACTCAAGTAAGTGTACTTGTTCACTTCCACAATCGCACTCTGTGTAGGGGCACGTTTAAGACTTTTCATATTTGTCGGCGGTTAGTCACATAATGGTATGAAACCTAGAAACAAACAAAACTGTGCGAAAGAATGATGTTTATCTGCCTTAACCAGCACTAGGCCCCGCATGACAAATTCAAAATTCGCGCCATAGGCACACCGTTCGATCGCAGCGCCCTACTGGTGGCGTCATCGCAAAAGCGACCACCACTGTCCCATTGGTTTGCTCTGAAGACGGCCCACTATCCCATTCTAGTACACCATACTTTCTCTATGCCATGCCGATACCCCGAGCCGTATCATCGGCAGGGTTATTCAATCATACAGTTTCTTACACTTGTGAGAAACTCTGTGGCTGAGCCGCAATGACACCTTGGTGGTGGAAGGCCAGTTACGTCAACTGCCCGAGTTCGACGTGTTCTCTCGGCGCGCCATTTAAATCGTACTATTCAGCAAACGTTGTCTTCAGCAACGACATAGAGCAAATAAGTGCTGGCGTATCGAGGTAAACGAAGAGGTGAACAGTGTGCCATCTCGTTTACCCTGAAGCTCGAATGATTTGTGGCGGATGTATAATCATTATCTATAATAATAATAATTATTATTATTATTAGTAGTAGTAGTAGTAGTAGTAGTAGAAGTAGTAGTAGTAGTAGTAGTAGTAGTAGTAGTAGTAGTAGTAGTAGTAGTAGTACGTAGTAATAGTAGCATTCGCTATCTACACAAGCTCACAAAAGACACAGAGAAAATGGGAGCAAGCTAGAAGGCTGACAACTGCCACCGAGGCACTACGCCTCCTTGGCGAAATATTAGTACAGCTGTATCAATTGCCATCTAGACGCGGATGAAGAGTGGATTTGCAATAAAAAATTTCCCGCCATATCAACGAAGTGAATGATGATGAGTGGGCGAAGCTCGATCGTTTTCATCCATGGCAGAAAGAGAATGTGTGGTCTGGAACGCGCTTATACTTCATGGTCATCAGCGTCATCGTCATCGTTATCACGTGTAGTGGGTACATTCCACTACACTGCGTCATCGTCATCTTTATCACGTGTAGTGGGTACATTCCACCATTCCACTATACTGGAACGCGCTTATGCTTCATCGTTATCACGTGTAGTGGGTACATTCCACTATACTGCGTCATCGTCATCTTTATCACGTGGAGTGGGTACATTCCACCAGTGATGTTCCGTCCTGGACAGAAGAATTCCCTTTCCGAGGCCCGAAAATTCCCTATTTCCGGCATTTTTCCCCGCATACATTGCCAAAAATCCCCGCATATTTCCCTGCAGAAAAAAAGTTTATATATATATATATATATATATATATATATATATATATATATATATATATATATATATATATATATATATATATATAGTGTTCGACGTGTTTCAGGCTCTTCCCATCGCTTTCTCTTCTTTCCTGCCCAACTCAAAGCATCGCCTCTGAGATCGGCTTTTAATACTACGAAGGAGCTACCTTGGAGCTCGCTTTAAGCGGTATGCGATGCGGAAGGAATGCTATACATGCTCATGCACACGGCCACTCCATAAGAAGGAAAGTTTATTGTTTTTTTTTTTTTGTTACTGAGTGACGTGGCGTACATTAATGTGCCTAGCAGACGCTCTGTATCTATATGCACCACATTTTGTACAAAATGCACGTCAACTTTTCAATAATGGTGACTAAATATTGTGAAATAAAAAAGTCACAGTTTCACCACGAGGGTGAAGCAGTGAATGCGAAAGCAACAAATTCTAATGTTAATTGAAGTGAGGCTGGCAGCTAACTCTTTTGGATCCGATCTCAAGAAACTCTACGAAATGCTTGTTTAAGAGCATACGGCCGCTCCAGGGACACTGTTCGTCGCCCGCTGTCAGCTGCTCATATTGCGAGATAACGCGTCCGCCAGCGACGACCGCGCTCGTAAAACCAAAGGTCGCAGTGGCTGCATGAGGGACACCCCCCCCACCCCGCGTCTTTCCGCGCTTGTTAAGGACGCGCGGGGCGTTTCCTCTCCTTGAGCATTCCCCGGCTGGTCGAACAGGCGGGGGGGGATCTTATCGCATACGCCTCGGAGCGACGTTATCGCCCTCGCTCCCACTGTTACCCGCGGGTATTTTTCTTCGTGGCTTTTACTTATATATATATACATATACATATACATATACGGGACATGACGGCAAAAATCAGCCGAGAGTGTCCATACAATTGCTATCGCAATAAAACAAGCTTTTGTGGTGGTATTTAACATTTTATTGACTTGATTAGGAACGGTTCTGCAAACTACCGTTTCTGGCGCGCTACATGCGCCAGAAACGATTGCGACATACGAAAGCCTCATGTCCACAGTCTTTTGATCGTTCTAAAAAAAAATTTCGTCGCCCCTCAAAATCCCCTGCAATATCGCGAAGATTCCCTTTTTCCCTTTCGTCCAAAATGACTGTCGAAAATTCCCTGAAAAAGGGAAAATTCCCTGCACGGAACATCACTGCATTCCACTACACGTGGCTACCTCCACCTACCTACCTCTACCTACCTACCTATACCTACTACGACTACAGAGAAGGGACAGACCCACACCTAAGGAGCTTCGCCCCTAAAAATGCCAAGGGGCTGGCACCGAATACAGACAAACGCATCCACACCTTCACAGATCTACCAGTAACCAAGAAAGAAAGACTTCACAAGAAATGTCCATGGTGCGACTCCACCCCGACGCTCAAACACGTAATTTATCCGTACTATGCACCTTGTCAACGAAGGATCTTTGGGCGCCGCGGTCCTCTCTGAGCTCTTGTTAAACCGAAAATGCACTGCCGAGGCTGTGACGTCGGCTTTTGTACTCCCGTGCAACAGCCCAGAAAGGAGGGGATTCTCCTCTCCGTTAAAAAGGTCTGGAGCCGTCCTAGTGCAGAGGACTGACGGACAAGAAAGGGTTATTGGTGGGTGGAAGCCAACTACTCCACAACAAGTAGTGGTGTACCAACTTGTTCACGAGTGGTGAGGCAAGCTTTTATATATATATATATATATATATATATGGTTTCGACTGGTGGACCGGTCTTCGTCAGGGCTGATGGCATTTTCTCATCAGCCCTGACGAAGACCGGTCCACCGGTCGAAACCGTTGGCAAATAAAATTAAGACAACCGCTAAGTTGCGTCTCCTCCCTTACCAAGGACGTTTGGCCCATTGAAAAAGCTCCTTTCATTTCATTTCATTTCATTTTATTACCTTAAAGACCCCTCTAGGGGGGTGTTACATAAAGGGTGGATGTAAAGAAATTATACAAAAAATGGTAACCACGTATGTTAATTGCGAGACAGGTAATGTGTTACACTTTGCAAAAATGAAGTCGGGCAGGTAATGGCGGCAGTGCTGTGGGAAAGGTCGTTCCATTCAGATGATGCCCGTGGAAAGAAGGAGGCAGAAAATGTCTTGGTGTGGCTGCGCGGACGGGCGACTTCTAAGGAATGACCGGTGCGATGAGATATGCGGGCTGGAGGGGTGATAAAGTCCGGGCGGTGACGTGAGCTGTAATAGAACTTATATGGAACAGAGCTCGGGTGGCAATGCGACGACGAAGTGCAAGAGTTAAAAGAGATGATTCTTCTTTCAATAATGACACACTGACATGGTATGAATATGGTGAATAAATCGTACCGCGCGGTTCTGCAGTGCCTCAAGTGAATTTGTTAGATAAGCCTGAGGCGGGCTCCAAATGGCAGCGGCATACTCAAGCTTTGGCCTGATAATGGATTAGTAGGCTAGAAGTTTTAGGTGTTTGGGAGCGTGACGTAAATGACGTTTTAGAAATCCAAGTGATTTGTTAGCAGCCGCTATGATGTTAGTGACATGCGCACTCCACGTTAGATCGTATGACAATGTTACACCTACTCTGTCCAAGTTAACATTACCGATCGTGTAAAAAAAAGTTAAAGGGTTTTGACGTCGTGAGAAAGACAATGATTTGCATTTAGTTGGGTTAAGGGTCATGAGCCACTGGTCACACCATTCTTGAATAGAGTTAATGCTGCTCAGATGGATTAGTAATATACACACACACACACACACACACACACACACACACACACACACACACACACACACACACACACACACATATATATATATATATATATATATATATATATATATATATATATATATATATATATATATATATATATATATATATTATGACGTCTTGGTTGGAACGACGTTTATTAGACGCAAGGCCTCAGAAGCGAACGGGCAGAGCGCGCACACACCCGATGATGATGATAATGATGACACGGTGACGATGAGGACAGAGAGACAAACGGATGATGATGATTGTGATAATGCACATGTGAGGAAGAAGTACATAACAAATGCCCACATAACAAATGCCCACAATGCCCACAATATATTATATATGGTTTCGACCGGTGGACCGGTCTTCGTCAGGGATGATGGCATTTTCTCATCAGCCCTGACGAAGACAGGTCCACCGGTCGAAACCGTTGGCAAATAAAATTAAGACAACCGCTAAGTTGTGTCTCCTCTCTTACCAAGTAAGTTTGGCCCATTGAAAAAGCTCCTCCAGTATATAAGGGTGTTTTTTTTTAAGCAATACAGATTTTTCCTTTAGAAAGTATAATAGTTAGGCACTTGTCGTCTTCGCAGCCCATTTCTAGGCCGAGGCGGAAAGATTTTGCCACTAATTAGGTTACTCACAATTGATTATTTCACAAAAATAATTTAATGAACTTTTTAATTAGCAATTTTAGGGCGGTTGTTTATATGGCGAAGTTGTTCTACGTCACAGTTTATGGCGAGCCCATATTTTTAAGTATCGAAAATATCGCGTGTAGGTTTGAGAGATGCATCGTCGAATTTCCGGACCACGGGGCCGGAGATACCGAAACTGACCAGAGCCATATATATACCCTTCGGGAGAGTTTGGCGATTCTTTCATCTCGCCGCTCTCCGCACGCGGCCTCAGCCAACACCACCTAGTTAGTCTAGGGTGGTGTTGCCTCAGCGCCGCCCACTTTTTGTGACGTTCAACCAATCTCCCTGACGGCCGCGGCGAGGCCGCGCGGAGCGGCGGGAGCCAGCCACCATCCCCCCCGGAGCAGCGCGCGTGGGGCTTACATATTTATACTGGGATTTTGCGGGAACTGGTTGCGTGAATTGGTTGTTGTTGCGTGCTTGTTTCCTGAAATCATAGCTCTGAAGGAGTACGATCGTGTAGGCTTCCAAAAAAAGAAAAAAAAGAAGCGGCGGCTCTTTGGATTCAAAACACCGTTGTGCGTGTGCTCGCTCGGCGTGTGTGCGTGCGTGTGTTCTCGCGCGCCGTGTGTGTGTGTGCGTGCTCGCGCGACGTCTGTGTGTGTGGGTGTGTGTGCGTGCGAGCGCGCACAAACATACAGACACATTGCAGATACGCGCGCGCACACATGCATGCGCACACACAGACGCGTGCGCGTGCACACTATTAACACGTACGCCGCGCGAGCGCACACGTGTGTGTGCTCGCGCGGCCAGCGCGTGCGCTAGCGCAGCGTGTGTGTGCGAGCGCGCGCACACATACAGACACACGTGCACATGCACGCGCCGCACTGACGCGTGCGCGTGCACACTCAGTCACACGCGCGCGGCCAAGTGTGCGTACACACACACGCACACATATGCATGCGCACACACAGACGCGTGCGCGTGCACGCTCAGTCCACGCGCGCGGGCAAGCGTGCGTACACGCGCACACATGCATGCGCACACACAGACGCGTGCGCGTACGTGCACACTCAGTCACACGCGCGCGCGCAAACGTGCCTATACACACAAACACACACACGCGCGCGCACACATGCATGCACACACACAGACGCGTGCACACTATTAACACGCCGCGCGAGCGCACACGTGTGTGTGCTCGCGCGGCCATCGCGTGCTCTAGCGCAGCGTGTGTGTGCGCGTCTGTGCGTGCAAGCGCGCGCACACATACAGACACACGTGCACATGCACGCGCCACACTGACGCGTGCGCACTCAGTCACACGCGCGCACACATGCATGCGCACACACAGACGCGTGCACGCTCAGTCACACGCGCGCAGGCAAGCGTGCGTACACACACACACACATGCGCGCACACATGCATGCGCACACACAGACGCGTGCGCACTCAGTCACACGCGCGCACACATGCATGCGCACACACAGACGCGTGCGCGCTCAGTCACACGCGCGCGGGCAAGCGTGCGTACACACGCGCACATGCGCGCACACACAGACGCGTGCGCACTCAGTCACACGCGCGCGGGCAAGCGTGCGTACACACACACGCGCACATGCGCGCACACATGCATGCGCACACACAGACGCGTGCGCGTGCACACTCAGTCACACGCGCGCGGGCAAGCGTGCGTACACACACACATGCGCGCACACATGCATGCGCACACACAGACGCGTGCGCGTGCACACTCAGTCACACGCGCGTGGTGCGTACACGCGCACATGTGCGCACACATGCATGAGCACACACAGACGCATGCGCGTGCACACTCAGTCACACGCGCGCGGGCCGGTGTGCGTACACGCGCACATGCGCGGACACATGCATGCGTACACACAGACGCGTGTGCGTGCACACTCAGTCACACGCGCGCGGGCAAGCGTGCGTACACACACACGCACACACACACATGCGCGCACACATGCATGCGCACACACAGACGCGTGCGCGAGCACACTCAGTCACACGCGCGCGCGCAAGCGTGCCTACACACACACACGCGCGCGCGCACACACTATCGCGTTGTATAGATGTTCTCTACTACGTTCTGAGTGGAACAGGCGACGCTTTTCCACGTGATTAAAGTTTCGCAGAAATTTCTGTGTCTGCGTCGGTGTCACCGTCTTGACAGTGAGCCGAGGGCGTTGCACAGTTGCGGCACAGTGTTGGTCTCCGCCGAGAACGGAAGCAAGCTATTAGCGTTTGCGAGGCGATAGTGTCTGCGCGCGCGCGTGTGTGTTTGTGTGTAGGCACGCTTGCGCGCGCGCGTGTGACTGAGTGTGCACGCGCACGCGTCTGTGTGTGCGCATGCATGCATGTGTGCGCGCATGTGTGTGTGTGTGTGTGTACGCACGCTTGCCCGCGCGCGTGTGACTGAGTGTGCAGGCACACGCGTCTGTGTGTGCGCATGCATGTGTGCGCGCATGTGCGTGTGTACGCACGCTTGCCCGCGCGCGTGTGACTGAGTGTGCACGCGCACGCGTCTGTGTGTGCGCATGCATGTGTGCGCGCATGTGCGCGTGTGTACGCACGCTTGCCCGCGCGCGTGTGACTGAGTGTGCACGCGTCCGTGTGTGCTCATGCATGTGTGCGCGCATGTGCGCGTGTGTACGCACGCTTGCCCGCGCGCGTGTGACTGAGTGTGCACGCGCACGCGTCTGCGTGTGCGCATGCATGTGTGCGCGCATGTACGCGTGTGTACGCACGCTTGCCCGCGCGCGTGTGACTGAGTGTGCACGCGCACGCGTCTGTGTGTGCGCATGCACGTGTGCGCGCGTGTGTGTGTGTACACACACTTGCCCGCGCGCGTGTGACTGTGTGCGCACGCGTCTGTGTGTGCTCATGCATGTGTCCGCGCATGTGCGCAATGTACGCACGCTTGCCCGCGCGCGTGTGACTGAGTGTGCACGCGCATGCGTCTGTGTGTGCTCATGCATGTGTGCGCGCATGTGCGCGTGTACGCAGGCTTGCCCACGCGCGTGTGACTGAGTGTGCACGCGCACGCGTCTGTGTGTGCGCATGCATGTGTGTGCGCGTGTGTGTACGCACGCTTGCCCGCGCGCGTGTGACTGAGTGCGCACGCGTCTGTGTGTGCGCATGCATGTGCGCGCGCATGTGCGCGTGTGTACGCACGCTTGCCCGCGCGCGTGTGACTGAGTGTGCACGCGCACGCGTCTGTGTGTACGCATGCATGTGTGCGCGCATGTGCGCGTGTGTACGCACGCTTGCCCGCGCGCATGTGACTGAGTGTGCACGCGCACGCGTCTGTGTGTGCGCGTACGTGCATGTGTGCGCGTGTGTACGCACCGTTGCCCGCGCGCGTGTGACTGAGTGCGCACGCGTCTGTGTGTGCGCATGCATGTGTGCGTGTGTACGCACGCTTGCCCGCGCGCGTGTGACTGAGTGTGCACGCGCACGCGTCTGTGTGTGCGCGTGTGTGTGTGCGTGTGTGTGTGTACGCACGCTTCCCAGTATATGTACGCCGCAAAATCCCAGTATATGTAAGCCCCACGCGCGCTGCTCCGGGGGGGGATGGTGGCTGGCTCCCGCCGCTCCGCGCGGTCTCGCCGCGGCCGTCAGGGAGATTGGTTGAACGTCACAAAAAGTGGGCGGCGCTGAGGCCGCGTGCGGAGAGCGGCGAGATGAAAGAATCGCCAAGCTGTCCCGAAGGGTATATATGGCTCTGACGCCCTCGGGTCACTGTCAAGGCTGCTTTTTCGCTCAAACTATAGATGCCGACGGTGACACCGACGCAGACACAGAAATTTCTGCGAAACTTTAATCACGTGAAAAAGCGTCGCCTGTTCCACTCAGAACGTAGTCGCCTGGGAGTCCGCGTACACAGCTTTAGGTGTAGGTATTTCTATTATTTGAATGTTATCGCACATCGAATCATGTCCATACTCTTCATTAAAGTAGAATTACAGCGTTCCTGCACTATCTCGACTTTACAATTTGTTTAGTGGCGCTACAGTTTACGCACAAACAGCGCGTAAGCACTCTAGGCTGCAGCAGCCGTCGCGCAGAAAGCGTAAATATGGCGGACGGCGCCGAAGCGGGGGCGTGGCAGTGACGTGGCCAGCGTCATCGCCGCGCCGCGACGTCATTGCCCCGCCCATTCGCCAGACTCTCTCCATATACGGCTCTGAAAACTGACGCACCTGGTGCGCCGGGAGGGCGGTCCGTCTGCTGCGTCACGCCGGAACTTCCCTTTACGTAATTCGAATGATGGTGCGCCGGGCGAGAAGCGATGTGTCATCCTAGCAGAGCATGCCGAACGATATATGGTCCTTCGCGCGTGATGTGCGGTGATTTTCTGATTCCTTGTAGTGTCTGGGCGCGGTGCCAGCTGTGGCGTCTCCCCCTCACGCGGGAGGATAAGCATGGGCGTCGGCAGGATTTTGTCTTGGGGGGGTGCAAACCCGTGTTGCACCGCGGCTGGGGTAGTGGATGGAGCACTGGTGCAGCTTGGGTGGGGGGAACGTGCTGGGTGGCTTGAGGGGGGGCAAGTGCCCCTTTTGCACCCCCCCTGCCGACGCCCATGAGGATAACTGAGCCGTCTGAGCGCTGGAACGCGGATGGCGTCTGCACGGTGCGCAAAGCGCGAGAATGAGAACGCATGCGAAACGCAGGCAGATTAGTCTCGCGTGGTCTCGCGTCTCACTACGTAAAGGGCAGCCACCAAAACATGCCCATGTTGCCTGACCACTTTTTGGCGCTGTCCCTAGAAAATTCGAGCAAGATGTACCTAGCCTAGTCGCGGGGCCCCACAGATGTTATCTGGCTCTACGAGCGTGCGCGATCCACGGAAAGTTCGCGCCAGTAGCGTAGCCAGAAATTTTGTTCGGGGGGGGGGGGGGGGGGGGTTCAACCATACTTTATGTATGTTCGTGCGTGCGTTTGTATGTGTGCGTGCATATATACGCAAGCAAAACTGAAAAATTTCGGGGGGGGGGGTTTGAACCCCCCAACCCCCCCCCCTTGGCTACGCCACTGGTTCGCGCCAATGACTCAGGCACACCACGGACGCTGGCAAAATACTGAGAACCGCGAAGCGGCGCGGTTACGGGCGCGCCAGTGACCGCGAAGCTGCACGTCGTGGGTTACGGGCGCCCCAGTGACTCGGGCGCGCACCACGTACGCTGGCAAAATACTTACCGCGAAGCGGCACGTCGTGGGTTACGGGCGCCCCAGTAGCCTATGGTGACGGCAGGTAAGGAAAGGCGCTAGTAAAACTGTCGCTCTATAGTGAGAGCAGGTTGCGCTATTCGCCTCGTGTGCGACCGATGGCGGCGCTGCGAACGGCGCTCCGGTGACGCAAGGGCGGGGATTCGGCTTTTGTCGTCTGCTACGCTCCGGCTGAAACAGCAGCATTTTCGTTATAGTTCGCTCGCGTCGCACGGCGTTCCTCGACTACTATCTGCATTTTCTTCTAATGATATTTCTTGAGATGACTGTTAGCATTACATGAATTCAAGAAACGTTAACATTTAACATATCTTCTGTATACCCACAGCCATCGCGGTCAGGTTCATGCCCCCGAGTTCGTAGCGTCGCTCACTGAGCTGGATGGCGTGAAGTAGCTTACGTGCAAGCGCGAACGCCCTCGCCAAGTGAGTTAAAGAGAGTCTCCACTGCTTCGAAATCGCAGCGCGATCAACTTTGCGGCTTATTCGCAAAAATCAGCGTTGTGTAAACAGACTTGAGATGAACGAAAATTCACGCTCCACTCCCAATTTGTAGTCATGTGGACTTGTGCAGACACGACAGCCGACAAAATGAAATCGATAAGTTCATCGACCAGCGGGTTATTGCGGACCACTAGCATAGATTGGGCGAGCTGGATGCAAATAAGATCGCTCGGAATGAAACGCCAGCAGTGGTGCGCGTGGTACAGTTCGACTCTTATGATTAGAGATAGATACGTTCATGAGCCGCATTCATGGTTTCGATCGCGCAGTGCTGCCTACTCGACTGTGCGAGCGAGCCTGCCAATGGTAATGGCAGGATGGCGCGCACTATATTTCTAATGCTTGGGCAACGCGATCCGCTGCAGTGTTCGCGTTTCACTTGACACCGATCGTACAGCTTCGTAAACATTAGGAAAAAATCGGCGAATGTGTCCAGGAAGAGGAGAAAGAGAGCTCTTTCCCACCATTCTTTTGGCCCCTGTGGCTGATTATTGTGATTCTTTACCGTGCTGTAACAAGATTGAATATTTTAAGGTGGGAGCCTTAGAGTCCACATAAATTGCGAAAATTGACCGTCGGCGTCCCGCGTCGCCAGCGTCAACACGAGTGATGCGAAAATTCATCACATGATCACGTCATCATGACATCCCAGACCGACAAAATTTGTGACGTCGTAACGTCATGTCACATGATTACGTCATCACATGACATCGTCGCTTTACATTGCCTCCGTGATTGGTGGGCCGATCTCGGAGGCGATGCAAAACCAGGTGATGTGTAGGAAGCTTCAATGCAAAACCGCGTTACGTCCAGGAAGCATTCGGAGGGGGGGCGGCGAAGGAACAATACATCGACTCAAGAAAAAGATGGCTTTCGCCTTCGAGTCAACTTAGGCAAATGCATAAGGAACTCCAGTCTCTTTAGTACAGTGATCGCACCAAGCCACATCAGGAGTCGACCGTTGAGACTGATTTACAGTATTTTATTGCAAATACATCTTTCGATGCGAAAGCTTTATATTTATCAACGTTAGTATGATTACACTAATTCTGTTCAGCATATTTTCAGACCCCCGTGAACGAGTGAACAAACGTCGATTTATTAACGTATGGATTAAAATATGTTGCAAAAAAAATAGAACAAAAACTAAAGAAAATCACTCCAGACAACCTACCGATATTTCATATCCCCGTCGTGCATCCCCTTTAGACTCACCCTGTTTATTTCGTGTTTCAATTTAAAGTACTTGCGCGCGCTTACACAGCAGCTGCTAAAAATGTGTATTTAATCAAACGTTGTTGCCGGTAACGCCACTTAATTTATTTGAATGACATCACACGTCGTTTGTCATGCTCCGAACATATGAAGTGAATCGAAGGAGCAGGCTTGGCAACCGAACACGCGCAGCACGCGGTATACATTTATTGCGCTTTAACGCAGACATGGAAGCTGAAGCCCGAACGCTGAAGTCAGTTATCGAAAACGGGAAGGAAAGTCATTTTGAGTGCGCCACGGCCATAGAACAGTCGCGAAAAGAAAATTCACCATGCATAGAAGCAGATGTACACATGGATGGCTAGCAGACGACAACAGGAGCAATCGACACAGAACGTGCTTCTGACGGCAACTCCGCTCGATTTCGATGGGCATTTTGCTTGAACATTCAGTACAAATTGCTTTATCAACTCGCCCACCAATGTTTCAATAACTCGAGCGCGATAGACAAGCTGGCAGCGTCGAGCAGCCTTCACGTAGCGAACGCGCGCGCGAAGAGCTGCATCCGAGTCCTCTCCCTGACGTCACACGCGAGAGGGCGCCACTCCAAGATCTCGAGGCGAATACTGAGTCGGCGCAGCAGGAAGCGATCCGTAATACTGAGAGCAGAGTATTAAGAGAGCGAAGCGATCCGTGATAGAGAGAGCAGAACTTATCTCTCCGGAAAACCATCGACGTCAGGGGCGTAGCCAGAAATTTTTTTCGGGGGGGGGGGGGGGGCACCTCCTTGATTTCGGAGGGGGCACATCCTTGAAACGGCCACTTGTATGTAGCGCAATAAACCCAGACGAAGACAAAAAATACAGAACACATACACAGGACGGGCGCTAGTCGGCGCAGCAGGCTAGCGCCCGTCCTGTGTATGTGTTCTGTATTTTTTGTCTTCGTCTGGGTTTATTGCGCTACAAATATGACTACAAGTGACTCAAACCAACTAGCCCGCATCACCGCCTTGATTGAAACGGCCATTTTTCGCCATGTATGCCATGGCGAAAAAAAAATTTCGGGGGGTGGGGGGGCACGTGCCCGGTGTGCCACCCCCTGGCTACGCCACTGATCGAGCGTTGAAACGTCAGACTTCTGCGACACCAAACAGAACCCTGCCGTCACTCCGGCACACCGCGGACGCTGGCAAAATACTGAGAACCGCGTGCACAGGACTGCTGGTAGCCTTAACAATCTCGCTAACTTCGTAGCATACACTCGCGAGGTAGCACAAGAAAGCAGGACACACACACACAAAACCTTCGAAAAAGACACGCCGTCGAGCGCCTCCAACTTCCAAAGTTCAGTGCCCCTGCCCGTGCCCTGCCCTTCGTTAACTTGACTAGGGAATTTCTGGGCACACCTAGGTACCCCAGGAAGCTAGTTTTGCTCGGCAGCACAGGGTAGCCAACATGAACCACGCCTACGCCGCTAACATTGGGCGATGTTTAGGTGGCTTTTTAGTCTCGCGCGGAAATTCCGGCTTTACGCAGCACGCGGACCGCCCTTCCGGCGCACCCGGTGCGTCAGTTTCGGTATCTCCGGCACCGCGGTCTGGAAATTCGACGATGGATCTCTCAAACTACACGCGATATTTTCGATTTTTAAAAATTGGGCTCGCCATAAATTGTGACGTAGAACAACTTCGCCATATGAACCAACACCCTAAAATTGATAGTAAAAAAATTAATTGAATTATTTTTGTTGATTACCCATTTCTGAGTGATCTAATTAGTGGCAAAATCTTTCCGCCTTGGCCTAAAAATTGGCTGCGGAGGCGACAAACTATTATAGGTTTTTAAGAAAAATCTGTATTGCTTAAAAAAAAACACCCTGTATATATATATATCTGACGAAGGCTGATCCACCAGCCGAAAATGTTCAGTAAAGACGCTAGCTATCATGAAAGTTTCGTCGTCCCTTCCTTGCATATATATATATATATATATATATATATATATATATATATATATATATATATATATATATATATATATATATATATATATATATATATATATATATATATATATATATATATATATATATATATATATATATAGAGAGAGAGAGAGAGAGAGAGAGAGAGAGATAACTTCATTCGCACTCAATTGGACGTGATCTTTCATATACAGAGATAGAAGTTGGGGTTTAATAACATTATTAGAAAAAAAAGTAGTCAGTTCTACGTAGCGGACATTTTTTCACTCGGTTACAGCGCAACACACACGAGGACAATAGAAGGAAAACGGACAACACGGCGCTGTAACTGAGTGAAAAAATGAATCCCAACCAACTGGCCCAACTTGCCGTTTTGCTACACTGGGACAACCAGACATACACGTGTTATGCATGTAATACTATTGCAAGCAACACTTTTTCTACATTACTCATACAACTTAATGCATGAATACAATTATATATCGATGGCAGCCTCCCCATTAGTATAGATAATTGTATCATTCAATCAAATTTCGTTAACATCGAAGCATGATCACTATTAATTACGTTTCTTAATGTAGGTAGCGATGACTGCATCTTTTCTTTTCATAATTAGTACTTCACTTTCGTGCGGATATTCAGGTTTGCGCATATTATATTTTGCCTTGTTTGCTCCTTGTTGAAATAGTGTTTCTAGTCTTGGTGGGAATACCAGCAGAACCAAAAGAAAGCAGAAGGAACCGAGACAAGAAAAACAGACGGGGACAGGCAGAATGCTAAACTATCAACTGACTTTAATTCGATGAAACCGCGAACAAGAAACCGATATGAGCATGCGCGCAAACAGCAATCACACAGAAATGGCCCCTGTCACTACATGCTAGAATGCCACAGCTCTTTGTCATTCAGAAACACAGATGGCGTGCTCACACACTTATCAGGACGAAGTTTGTAGGTCTGAAACACTTGAATAATTTACTGCTGCTTCTGTGTATCAGCCCTTCCAGTCACCAAAACATTGCTAAATAGAGGGTTGCAACCGCACGCCTTGCAATGAATCGGTTCTTGTCTCGGTTCCTTCTGCTTTCTTTTGGTTCTGCTGGTATTCCCACCAAGAAATGCACCAAATTGCCCAACAAGCCACCCTAATGAAGCGTTTCTAGTACATTGTTATTGTTATTCATATTGTGTTATGCGCTTCTTCTCACCTGTATATTATCATCATCATCCATTTGTCTCTCTGTCCTCATCGTCACCGAGTGTCATCACCATCATCATCGGGTGTGTGCGCACTCTGCCTCAGGCTGCCTGTTCGCTGCCGAGTCATCGGGCAGAATAAACGCCGTCTAACCCAAGACGTCATTCCGCGCCTTGTAGGGAATCGAGGGCGTCGTCAATGCGTGGCATGGGGTACACGTCCTTGCGAGTGATCTTATTGAGTGCACGGTAATCAACGCAAAAGCGCACGGAGCCATCCTTTTTACGAACCAAAACCACAGGAGACGACCAAGGGCTAGCTGAGGGGCGAATTACTTCCCGTTTGAGCATGTCAGCCACGTTTTCTTCTGTAATTTTTCTCTCAGCAAGAGACACGCGGTAGGGCCGGCGGTGTACAATTGATGTTCCGACTGTCTGGATTCGATGCGTTGTAGTGGTAGTGCGGCCCAACGTCGACGAGCAAACATCGAAAGAACTTGCGTGTTTCTTTAACAAAGCGAGCAGCTGTTGTGTCTGTGACGCTGTCAAGTCGTTGCTGATGGCTGCAATATTACTATATTACTATTATTGTTAAATGTCAACCACAAGTTCCCTTTAAGTAAAAACTTGTGGTATTAGGGGTGTAGCACATCCTCTATACTCATTGTATTTGTACTTGCAACTTTGCTTGGAGCATGCAAACTTTCGTAGTAGAAAACAACGCAACACAATTAACTGCTGTTTTCTACTTTGTTTAGAAGGCCCTGCGGGCCCTCCGAGTAAGTACGCCTATGCAAGCGATGTAAGCACAAATTTACTTTGAAAAAAATTGCGTTACGTAAACTAGCGCGCATTGTTTCTTTCCGCATTGATCGTTAGCTGTTTATGATTCGTCGAAATTTTCTGGGTCATGCACACCGCACCTGCTGTAACGCAATGCAACAAATGACCCCAAAATGATTAACTGTGTCCACTCATGCACGACTACAGAAAAAATAAGAGAACAGATTATTTTCAATACGGCATATTTTTGTCACTGGTTCTTCGCCATTTGTCAAAATTTTTCGGTGTGCCTTAAAATCACGTGCTTGCTTAGCGCGACATCACAAATCTGTGAAATCTCGCGGTGTTACAATGACGTGTGCACATTTAACAGTGCATTACTATGCTGAACAATACCTAAACATTTTTTTGGAACAGCTGGACAGTGTCGCATTTTGAATGTAATTCAACAAGGCTGCCCGCCGGTCACATTGGCAGCGGCTACTTATTGCAGCTGGCGAGATTCATATGAGTACAATAAATATTTTCAGTTCTAGTATAATGATGTTGTAGCAAGGTCGACAGCTGGGCTAATTCTGTCGTTTGTGCTGCTTTAATTAATAATGATGTTGAGCTGTTTGTGCGCATGTACAACTCTGTGAAGTCATCCTTGCTGAGAGAGAGGGAGGGAGAGAAGTAAACAGCACTGCACGTGTGGACTTAATTCTTTGCCGTGCGGGTTATATTTTTCCCTGAACATGTCAATTCGATATGACTCCAGGCGGCTAGCTAGCCCGGCTGTCAATTCAGCATTCTTAGTCCAAAAAACCCAGGCCATGGGATTGAACCCCGACCGCGGTGGCTGCACTTTCGATGGAGGCGGTAATGTTTGAGGCCCGTTTCCTTAGATTCAGGTACACGTTGAAGAACCCCAGGCGGTCGAACTTTCCGAAGCCCTCCACTACGGTGTCTCTCATAATGATATCGTGATTTTGGGATGTTAAACCCCAACAGTTATTAGTCCAGAAAACCACTTGACCTTGACCATTTCTCCGGTCAGGTAGATGAAGTTGCGGAACAAGGCTGAAAGCTGGGCTTCTGAATATACACTCGAGTCCTCTGCCAGCTATTCCTCGCCTTGTTCCAAGCCGCCGCTATCACTGCAAATGATAAGCAAGGCCAACATTTTTATATTAATTTGAAAATGCTGGCAAGGTGAAGAAGGTTAATTGGAAATTCAAGCAGAAACATTCTTTAGCTCTTCAAATGCGGCCCACCTAGAACACTCAACAGTTGTGTGCACTCATCGACACAGCACATTGTATATATAGAGAGCAGTGGTGATGCTATATATACAGAACGCGGATATAACGAATTATCGGTTATAACAAAATAAATGGTCTTCTCATAGTATTACGAATATACACACCTCGATATAACAAATCATGAATTATCGGTTATAACGAAATATATGAAGTCTTCTCACAGTGTAACTAATATACACTCAAACCTCAATACAGTTAAACCTGGATATTACGAAATTGACGAATTCCCGAAAAAATTCGTTACAAACAGGTTTTCGTTAGATGCAGTTTCAGCACGAAAATTCGAAAAGGAAATGCACAAATTAAACAAAAGGGGAACTGAAGGCAGAGCTCACCCGAAACACTTATTTAGCAGTAAAAAACTGCGTTATTATTGTGATAGCAATTATATAGACACTCTCGACGGGTTTTTGCCGTCGCCGCGCATCGCAACTTTTACGCGCAGGTAAAAGCGCGCGAGTGGGGGCAACGATCGAGTGCTGCTGAAGCAGAGATAAAACGAGCCGGCCCATCTCTATCGCTCAGAGGCCGCTTGCGATAACATCCCTGCGCCTATTAGACGTGCCGTCGAATGCTCAAGCAAAGAGGAAACACCCCGCCCGTCTTGAATGAGCATGAAAAGACGCGGAGGGGTAAGGGGCTCACTCGAGCAGCAACAGTGAACTTTGATTTTAAGGGCGCAGTCACGATCGCAGGCGCGCACGCTATCTCGGCAAGCATCAGCGCACGACTCGTATACCTTTCCACGTGCTGCGCTCTCAACGCGAAGAGACTGTGAAAAGAGCACTTCTGCCTGGAACGGCCGTATTTTCTTACATCAGTGTTTTGTAGGGTTACACGATAACGGATCCAAAAGAGTTGGTTGCCAGCCTTACTTCGTATAACATTACAATATGTGGCTTTCGCATTGATTGCATTGCATTCAACGCGCCATCGTGTTGCCGGAGCTATCGGCTAATCGCGAAGGCTACGGTCTAGCGAACTCGCGGCGCAAGACTGCAAAGCGCCTGACGAGTCGACCTCTGAATATCCTTCGTCACCGCAGTCTCGGACAGTTTCCACCAGCGCCTAATCATGACATCTCGGCAATGACGACACGGTTGTCCGCTTAAAAAAAAATGCAAAGCAGAACGTCGTCTGGGGCCAATCCATGTGCGAGCCGCGCAGTGAAACCATGCACGCGCGAACGGTGTCGAAAACGAAGAGGGAACGGAATACAAGTCGGAAAAGCACTCTCCATATGCAGCGTGGCCCCACATATGCGACGCGAATTTGAAGCGTGCCAACACGGAGCAAGATTTTTTTTTTTGTCACTTCAACCATATGCTTCAACGAAGTGCAGTTCACAGACTTCTGCAGCAACCGAACAGTGGCGCTGCCAACGCTAGTCGTTTTCTTCTTCTTTTTTTTTTTGTTGTTTTTGGTTTGAAGGGAAGGGGGGGGGGACACATGCGCGCATTCGCCCGCGGCGGCAAGAACGGCGGCAACGCCGGCTCGAGGGGCGCCGGCCCGCCGGCCCGCCTCGCAGTCACCGAGGCTCCGAGAGAGAGAAACAACTTTATTGACGGCACAGCGAGGTCGTTGAACTTAGCTTGCCGGTGGTTCGAATGGTAGTGGCCAGTAGCTCGCCACGACCTTTTCGGCCCAGTTAACAACTTCTGTCTGGGTTGTTGTTCATTTGATGGCGCCGTGCGTGACGCCGCCGCTTCGGGCTTTGTCGACGGCGAAGTAACTGCCGAAGATGCATGCTTGTGCCAAAATGACAAAATCCGGGGCAAAATTTTTAGGTTGTTGGTGGTGAAAATTCGTTATATCAAGTTCCCGCTGCCACTTTGTTACATAGAGGTCGCAAATACATGTGTTTCTATGGAGTAACGGCGGGGAATAGAAAAACTTCGTAATATAGAGGAATTCGTCATATGGAGGTTCGTTATAGGCAGGTTTAACGAATGCGCATATAACGAAATGGTCTTCTCATAGATATAGTGTAACGAATATACACTCAAACCTCGATATAACGAACGCAGATATAATGAATTATCGGTTATAATGAAATTAATCAATAGTCTTCTCACAGTGTAACAATATACACTCAAACCTCAATATAACGAACGCAGATATAACGAATTATCGGTTATAACGAACTTAATAGTCTTCTCATATAGTGTAACGAATATACACTCAAACCTCGATATAACAAATTATCGGGTATAACAAAATGAAGTCATTTCATAGTGTTAAAATTTTCGGATATAACAAAGTTGTTTTTCAGCCAGCTTGTTTTTCAACCAACTTCGTAATAATGAGGTTATAGTGTACTCCTGTGCTGCTCATGGCTCACCACGAGACTGACGCGAGTGCCATACGTACAGAAAGTCATGTTACAAAGCTGTTGATTATTATTTACTCACCTAGCTTTATGCATACTGCCATTGCAGTAAAGATTACGCAGTTGAGGTTCAACTTTGTTGATGTGACACACTGACAATGTCACTGAGAACTGTACACTACCATCCGCTACGGCTGTGAGTTACTGAAGTACAAAAAAGACGCGTACCATCAGGAAGGAATAAGACAGGAATAAGCGTCACTCGCAACGAACTGTATTCTCAGAAAAACAGCGACATATAGAGCCTTAGCACATATGTGTCGCTGCTTTTCTGAGAATAAAGTTAGTTGTGAGTGACACGCTTTTCTGTTCGGTCTTATACCTTTCTTGATGATAGGTGTCTTTTAGGGGCGAAGCTCCTAAGGGTGTGGGTCTGTCCCTCCGCTGTAGTTGTCGTAGTAGTAGTAGTAGGTAGGTAGGTAGGTAGATAGCCACGTATAGTGGAATGTACCCACTCCACGTGATAAAGATGACGATGACGCAGTATAGTGGAATGTACCCACACACGTGATAACGATGAAGTATAAGCGCGTTCCAGTATAGTGGAATGTACCCACTACACGTGATAACGATGAAGTATAAGCGCGTTCCAGTATAGTGGAATGTACCCACTACACGTGATAACGATGACGCTGATGACCATGAAGTATAAGCGCGTTCCAGACCACACATTCTCTTTCTTCCATGGATGAAAACGATCGAGCTTCGCCAACTCATCATCATTCACTTCGTGGATATGGCGTGATTTTTTTTTGTACTTCAGTAAGCATGCACCAACTAGCTTAAGAAAAAATTTTACTACAGCTGTGACCCTCATGCTGTTGACACATACTTTTTATTGTGATGCAGAGCATTAAATCTCAGCAAGGGGAGGCAGGCAGGCACTCACTCTATGCCAGGGACTCTCACCTTACATGAAGTAGTCAACAGCACATGGGAAATTAATTGTAGCTTCCAATGAACTCAGAAAATCAAGAGAAACAAATTGCCACTGGCGGCAGCCCTAAGGCACCATCTTCACACCATACATGTGCTGTGCTACAAGGGGTGTTCAAATGAAGAGATACCAAATGCCGCAACAATGTAACCGTTAACATCATGCCTATGCCGCTCTCAGTGATGCTACCGAGGTCTTCTGATTTGGAGCAATTTTTGGAGCAGCAAAAATTTCATTTTGGAGCAGCAAAATTTCCATTTTGGAGCACTTTGGAGCAGGTAATTTAGCATCTGGGAGCACTCTGGAGCAACTAACATCCTAGAGTAGACTGGAGAAGCAAGTTGCATTTACATTCAAGGACCTGAATAATTATTTTGGGGCTCTTGGGAAGAGCCTGGAATATTTCGATTGATTGCAAATCTCAAGGAACCAATCATCTCAGGAACACTCTCTATTTCACTCGATGATGCAGAAATGAGGGCGATGCGGTTGAGCATTTTGGGACAACTTTTTCAGCGATTATTTTTGTAGCATATAAACAGAATACCGGTTCAATAAAATCGTACTTTATGAAATAACATTCTAAATACATGTATGTGGTGATCAGCAGACATTGTAGACAATCGCTGTGACCAGGCCCATAGCCAGGAATTTTTTTGCGGGGGGGGGGGGGGGGGCACCTGTTGAAAACCCCGAAAAATACCTATTTTCATCATGTATTCTCGGTGAAAACACCCCCACTATCCGAATGGATGCTGGGGGTGTTTGGAGGCCCGTAGCCAGGGGGGGGGGGGGGGCCTGGCTACGGGCCTGGTGCGATGTACAACAATGCCTCAACGCTAAAGACTCACACTGTCCCGAATGCATTGCCCTAAGACGACTCCAAGGGGAAAGAGAGGTTCTTTTTCTTCACGATCCATAATACCAGAGACTCTGATAATACTGCTGGGCGTAACATGACGTCACTTAGCTAGCCTCATAAAGCCAACCTCCTCCAACACTCCTTTCCCTCTCTCTGAGGCCTCTCTGGGCTGGAGCAAGAACATTCTCACAGTGATTCCGGACTATCGTTTGCGCATGCGCAGGGTTGCCCGGATATGGAGATCTGCTTCAATCGAGCTTCCGCGAAAGTGTCAGAAAGTTCGTTCAACGGTGGACTGCATAATTTAACAAACTTCGTTGTCATTTTGCAGTGAAGTTGTATATGGCTAGGGAATTCTGTTTGTACACTGAAAACCCCCCTGAAGTGCCCTCTAGAAAACAGGGTAAAAAATAAATAAATAATAAAAAAAAACTCACAGGGAAGGTCCATTCACCTAAGACGACTCGAAGGCGAGAGCCATTTTGTTTTTATTGCGACAGCAATTATATGGACATTCTCGACTTTTGCCGCCGCCGTCATGTTTTGTGTAATGTCCAAATCGATAACATCCCCCCCCGCGCATCGTATGTTTTACACTCGGGTAAAAGCGCGCGAGCGGGGGGCGACGAACGCGGCTGAAGCAGAGATAAAGAGAGCCGGTCTATCTCCGTTGCACGGAGGCCGCATCCGGTAACATCACCGCGCGCCAGGCCTGCCATCGATTGCTACTCAAGCAGACAGGAACGCCCCACCCGTCTTCAAAGAGCATGAAAGAACGCAAAGGGAAGGGCGGCGGGGGGTTTGGGGCGCTAGAGCAGCAACACTGAACTTTGACTTTAAGGGCGCGGTCGCGATCGCTGGCGTGCGCTGTTTCGGCAGGCATCACAGACGGCTCGTATACCCGTCTACGTGTTGTGCTCTCAACGCGTACAGACTGTGCGAAAACGCTTCTCTCCCTGGAGCGGCCACTGATCCTTGATCCGCAAGGCGGCAATACCATCGCCGCGCCATTTTGGAGGTCCGTTCATAAGCGCCGTTCGTGCTGCACGTACATCGGCGCACAAGAGGTGTTCCGGAGGTCTCTAGTCATCCAAGTCGCCGTACAGGTCTCGAACACAGCGCGTGCAGAAAGCTTTTCGCGCATGCGGCGAGTGCGCGGACCTTCAAAATGGCGACCCCGCCGCTAGCGCTTCTCGCGGATGACGTCAAGCCTTACTTCGTATAACAATGCAATTTGTTGGTATCGCATTAAATTGTATTGTTACACGAAGTAAGGCCAGCAGCTCTTTTGGACCCGATCTCGCGTAACTAAACAGAACGCTCGTTAATGGGAATATGGCCACTCCAGGTGCCGAAGCGGTTTTCGTGTTGTCAGTTCTTTAAACACGAAGTAAGCGTAGAGCACAGCAAGATTACGAGCAGTCTCACCATGCCTCGAGATAGCGCGCGCCAGCGACTGCGCCCTTCGAGAGACGCAGCCTCCCGCCCCCCCAGAACGAAGCAATGAATGCGATTTCCAAAAAATAATTAGAGCGCAAACACCCGGCACATTCACACACGCAGGCACCAAACACGCACCTGGGTGTGTGGGCGTGTGTGAATGTGCCGTGTGTTTGTGCTCTAATTATTTTTTTGGAAATCGGCAACCAACTAGCCCAACAACGAGTTCTTTTACTATGAATGCGATACCGTGACTTTATAATTTTTTTTTAACCATCAGCTATTGATCCTGGAAAGCGAGGGGTGGAGGTGTAACATTGTATCTATTCATATGGTGTTCCCAGATTTCATTCCGCGATGTCCAGAAATAGACGTGACAAACATTCTGGCGGCACGCGTGCAGTTAGTATTAGTGAAAATTGCTTTAATTACGTGCAGTGCGACTCTGGAAACGAGCTATCAGCAGCGTTTCTGGAAAGGACGACGTCCGCCGATGAATCGCCGCCACACTTACACGCTACCGATTCGCCAAAACGTCACGAGCCACTGCGGAGAGCGTGTTTTGCCGTTGGGCCGACTTGTACAACAGAAGCTGCATCGGCACCGCACATAGGATCGTGAATTACTTGGGACGCACGCGCGACCACTGTTTATTCAGCGCAATAATTCTTGGTACGTGGTTGTGACTTTGGCCGCCCCGAGATCACGCTGCACATGTTTTTAAGCGCCGGCGTGGCTATTGCTGGTGATATACCCCCCCCCCCCCCCCCCCCAAAATCCGAGACTTTCGCGCAGTTTGGCGCAACTTCCGTTGATATTATCAGGATGGCGCAGTAAATCTGATTTGGCGCACTTTGGCGCAGTTGGCGCAGGAGTGGAATCACTGCGCTCTGGGAGAACGCAGCGAGACATCTAGGGATGCGATTGGAGTCTCTGGCATATCCGCGGAGTGAATGATGATGAGTGGGCGAAGCTCCGGAGGCATGGGCGTCGGCAGGGGGGGTGCAAAAGGGGCACTTGCCCCCCCTCAAGCCACTCAAGCACTTCCCCAAACCCAAGCTATGCCAGTGCTCTCCCCCTCTCCCAGTCCCGATGCAACAATGGTTTGCACCCCCCCAAGAGAAAATACTGCCGACGACCACGTCCGGAGGTACATCATCAAAGACGTGATGGTGGTTGGTTGCATGTGGTCAAACGATATGCATGTGAGACCATATCGCGATGCCATGTGTTGTATGGCATCGCGATCGTCATCGTCATCAGCGTCATCGTATGACGCATAGTGGGTACATTCCATGTGGTGGCATCGTGATCGTCATCAGCGTCATCGTAATGACGCTGATGTGTTGTATGGCATCGCGATCGTCATCGTCATCAGCAGGTGGCTACTACTACAAACATGGGACGCACGACCCACGGGATAAGGAGCTTCGCCCCTAATATGGCGGCACACACTGAACTCGCTGTGTTCTGGTGTGTTGAGAGCGCCTTCTGATTTTCGCTTCAGTGCACATGAGAACAGGATGGCGTTCACATAACAAAATTCGACGATTGAGGAGCAGGGAGGTGTAATCCGATCTCTGACAGCGTAAGGTGTTAAACCGGTGACCATTCATCGCTGGATGGTGACCATATAAGGGGAAGACTGTGTCCGACAAGTCCGTGAGAACATGGAGTGCCCGTTTTCGTGCAGGCCACGAGAGTTTGATGACCTGAGACCAGGCATATCCACATGTCTCCCGAGTCACACACGCAGAATTGGCCAAGTTCAAGTGGCAGCAGCTTGACCATCTGCCCTACAGCCCAGACATATCACCCTGCGATTTTCATGTGTTTGGTCCCCTGAAAAAAATCACAGCATATCCGCGGAGTGAATGATGATGAGTGGGCGAAGCTCCAGAGGTACATCATCAAAGACGTGATGGTGGTTGGTTGCATGTGGTCAAACGATATGCATGTGAGACCATATCGCGATGCCATGTGTTGTATGGCATCGCGATCGTCATCGTCATCAGCGTCATCGTTATGACGCATAGTGGGTACATTCCATGTGGTGTGCCGTGATGGCAGCGTCATCGTCATCACACAGGGAGATAATGCTGGTTACGCAGGCGGCGACTACGTACTACAAACTACAAGGGACGCACGACCCACGGCAAAGACGTGATGGTGGTTGGTTGCATGTGGTCAAACGATGTGCACGTCAGACCATATCGCGATGCCATGTGTTGCATGGCATCGCGATCGTCATCACGGCACACCACATTCCATGTGGTGTGCCGTGATGGCAGCGTCATCGTCAGTGGCGTAGCCAAGGGGGGGGGGGTTGGGGGGGTTCAAACCCCCCCCGAAATTTTTCAGTTTTGCTTGCGTATATATGCACGCACACATACAAACGCACGCACGAACATACATAAAGTATGGTTGAACCCCCCCCCCCGAAAAAAATTTCTGGCTACGCTACTGGTCATCGTCATCACGCAGGTGGCTACTACGTACTACAAACTACAAGGGACGCACGACCCACGGCATAAGGAGCTTCGCCCCTAAAAATCACAGCATATCCGCGGAGTGAATGATGATGAGTGGGCGAAGCTCCGGAGGTACATCATCAAAGACGTGATGGTGGTTGGTTGCATGTGGTCAAACGATATGCATGTGAGACCATATTGCGATGCCATGTGTTGTATGGCATCGCGATCGTCATCAGCGTCATCGCTATGACGCTTAGTGGGTACATTCCATGTGGTGTGCCGTGATGGGAGCGTCATCGTCATCACACAGGGAGATACTGCTGGTTACCAGGTGGCTACTACGTACTACAAACTAAAGGGACGCACGACCCACGGCAAAGACGTGATGGTGGTTGGTTGCATGTGGTCAAACGATGTGCATGTGAGACCATATCGCGATGCCATGTGTTGTATGGCATCGCGATCATCATCACGCAGGTGGCTACTACGTACTACAAACTACAAGGGACGCACGACCCACGGCATAAGGAGCTTCGCCCTAAAAACAAAAAAAAACTTCCCTATCTCCCGCTAAAGGGGACCATGTGTGGATGCGAAGCAGCGGGGAGATGGTTAGCTTGAGCGGGAGAAACATCGCCGCTCTCGTTTCGCGGCCCGGGCGCTCATCGCGGCGCTGCACAGGAGAGAGAATGAGGCGCGCTCCGTCATTTTCATACCGCGGAACTACCATGGTGCTCACAGCGGAGTATGCAGCTGTCGCACCACCTGTCGTGCGCGCCGCTCCGTAGATGATTCAACGGGGGGGGAACCGTAGCAGAGGAGAGAGAGAGGGGACGCGGGAACCACTCCGTAGAGTAGAGGATTCCTAGAGGAGAGAAAGGGGGTGAACGTAGGAGAGGCGGAGAGGTCGCGCATGCGCTGTGGGGATTCGGGACGCGAGCTCCTTAGAGTAAAGGATTCCCAGAGTAGAGAAAGGGGGTGAGCGTAGGAGAGAGGACGCGCGTGCTCTGTGGGGATGTCGGACGCGGGCACCGCTCCGTAGAGTAGAGGATTCCTAGAGTAGAGAAAGGGGGGTGAGCGTAGGATAGAGGAGAGGACGCGCATGCGCTGTGGGCGCCGCTCCGTAGAGTAGGATTCCTAGAGTAGAGAAAGGGGGGTGAGCGTAGGAGAGAGGACGCGCATGCGCTGTGGGACGCGGGTGGCGCTCCGTAGAGTAGAGGATTCCTAGAGTAGAGAAAGGGGGGTGAGCGTAGGAGAGGAGGAGGGTACGCGCATGCGCTGTGGTGGTGTGGGACGCGGGAAGGAGGGACAGACTAAGGGATGGAGTCAACCTGGGCGACAGGCACCACCTGCCTAGCCATTGCTAAGCAGCTTCTCTGTGCTCTCGGCCACTGTAGTGGTGGTTGAGGGCCTTATATTGTACTACAGTGTTCTGGTTCGCATAGTGGGACCTTCTCTACTTCATGAAAGATGCGAAGCATGAGATGCTTCGCATCTAAAAAAAAAAAAAACTTCCCCATCTCCCGCTAAAGGGAACTATGTATGGATGCGAAGCAGCGGGGTGATGGCTGGCTTGAGCGGGAGAAACGTCGCCGCTCCCGGTCATTTTCATACCGCGGAACCACCGTGGCGCCACCAGCGGACTATGCAGCTGTCGCACCACCTGTCGTGCGCGCCTCTCCGTAGAGTAGAGCATTCCTAGAGAAGAAAAAAAATCGCAGCATATCCACGGAGTGAATGATGATGAGTGGGCGAAGCTCTGGAGGTTCATCGGTAAACCGTGAATCTTCGTCCAGTACATCATCAAGGACGTGACAAACACTGTGTATATATACAAGAAATTTTATTTATTCGTAAGTGGTAGCTAGACGTGGCTTCCGGTCCCCCCTTCATTATAATGGCTTTATGGTCGGTGAAGTGGAGGGATAGGGGTTCTTATATGGCTCCGTAGAGGATTCCTAGAGGGGAGGGGGTGAGCGTAGAGGAGAGAGAGGAGGAGAGGACGCACATCCGCTGTGGGGATGTGGAACGCGGACGCCGCTCCGTAGTGTAGAGGATTCCTAGAGGAGAGAAAGGGGGGGTGAGCGTAGGAGAGGGGACGCGCGCGCCGCTCCGTACAGTAGAGGATTCCTAGAGGAGAGAAAGGGGGTGAGCGTTGGAGAGGAGAGAGAGGGGACACGCATGCTCTGGAGGGGTGTAGGACGCGGGCGCCGCTCCGTACAGTAGAGGATTGCTAGAGAAAAGGGGGTGAGCGTTGGAGAGGTGGAAGGGACGCGCATGCTCTGGAGGGGTGTAGGACGCGGGAAGGAGGGATGGACTAAGCCCCCCGCAAGCACATCCAAGCAAGATCAAGGAATGGAGCCAACCTGGGCGACAGACACCACCTACCTAGCCATTGCTAAGCTGCCCCTCTATGATCTCGGCCATGACTCTAGTGACTGTAGAGGTGGTGGACGTTCTTATTGTACTACCGTGTTCTGCTTGACATAGATGGCCACACCACCTGCGGGACGCTCTGCTTCCTCGGTGCACACGATGGGAACTAGAACGCGCTTATTCTTCATGGTCATCATCGTCATTATCACGAGATACTGCCGGTTACGCCTGACGCAGGACAAGACTAAGAGGAGCTTCGCCCCTAAAATCCACGCATATCCACGGAGTGAATGATGATGAGTGGGCGAAGCTCCGGAGGTTCATCGGTAAAAACCGTGAATCTTTCGGGAGTCTTGCCCAGTACATCGTCAAAGACGTGACAAACATTGTGTGTAGATATTAAGAAATTTTATTTATTCGTGAGCCGTGATTTTTCGATTTCGTACTGGAACCGTATTTTCTTCGTTGGTCGTGAGCCGTGGCTTCCGTTCCGCCTTCATGGTAACGGCTTTTTGGTCGGTGTAGTGGAGGGATAGGGGTTCTTGGATGGGTCGTAGTGGGAAGTTTGCAAAGACGAGATCGATGCAGGTTCCTCGGATGGTTGTGGGTTGCATGTGGTCGATCACTAGATGGCACCGCAGCGCCATCTAGTGATCATTCTGAGACCTAGAGGTGGCTACGACGCTTATTCTTCATCGTCATCAGCGTCATCGTTATGACGCATAGTGGGTACATTCCATGTGCTGTGCCGTGATGGCAGCGTCATCGTCATCGCACAGGGGTGGCTACGACGACGACAACAACGCAGGACTAGCCTACGCCCTAAGGAGATTCGCCCCTAAAAGGGGGAAGCGTAGGAGAGGAGGAGGGGACGCGGGAAGGAGGGACGGACAAAGCCCCCCGCAAGCACATGCCAGCAAGATTAAGGAATGGAGTCAACGGGACGCGGGCGCCGCTCCGTAGAGTAGAGAGAGGGGGGTGTGGGACGCGGGATGGACAAAGGCCCCGCAAGCACATGCAAGCAAGATGAAGGAATGGTGTCAAGGGGACGCGGGCGCCGCTCCGTAGAGTAGAGGATTCCTAGAGGAGAGAAAGGGGGGAGCGTAGGAGAGGAGAGAGAGAGGGGGGGGGGGTGGGACGGACAAAGCCGCCGCAAGCACATGCAAGCAAGACCAAGGAATGGCGTCAAGGGGACGCGGGCGCCGCTCCGTAGAATAGAGGATTCCTAGAGGAGAGAAAAGTGGAGAGCGTAGAAGAGGAGAGAGATGGGGTGTGGGACACGGGAAGGGGGGGATGGACAAAGCCCCCCACAAGCACATGCAAGCAAGACCAAGGAATGGAGTCAACGGGACGCGGGCGCCGCTCCGTAGAGTAGAGGATTCCTAGAGAGAAAAGTGGGGGGAGCGTAGGAAAGGAGCCGTGGGACGCGGGAAGGAGGGACGGCCAAAGCCCCCGCAAGCACATGCAAGCAAGATCAAGGAATGGAGTCAATGTGGGCGACAGACACCACCGGTAGAGCGCGTTATTCTTTGCGCGCACCCACCACCTGCCTAGCCATTGCCAAGCAGCCACTCTGTGCTCTCTGCCATGACTCTCATGACTGTGATGGTGGTTGACGGCCTTATTGTACTACAGTGTTCTGGTTCGCATAGTGGCTGTTTCCCTACTTCATGAAAGTGGCCGGACGCGGGACGCCGTACGGGGGACGCGGGAAGGACGGACACAGCCCCAAGCATAAGATGCTTCGCATCTAAAAGACATCTGAAAGGGAAGCGCTTCAACTTGGATGACGACGAACGCAAGGACACTCAAGGACTGGGCCTCGTCATGGCCACAGGAATTCTGGAAACAAGTAATCCTTCGGCTCGTTCATCAATGGGATCGTTGTGATCAGGCCTATGGTGTATATGTTGAATAAAGTCTTCATCTATACCCACAGTATCGTTCCGTACCTATTCATTTGAACACCCCTCGTACCATTGATACAGGTTCTATGCTTTTCTTGGCTGTAATGAACAGATGTTGGGTGCCTCATTCTCTTACATAATGTAGGCACATGTACACCTGGCTGCTCTTTATACAAAAGAAGAGGCTGTGGCAAAGAAAAAGTGGTCTCTTGGCATAAATATACATAGTTTGCACCCCCGTCAAGGGAAGCATCGTTTGTAAGTTATCTTCCTTGGACTACATATCTCCTATGTGCTGGTGCTGGCTGCACACAGTAGAGAACGCACTTCATCCAGCAGGCTGGAAAGAAGCTGCGGGCTGGTGCTCTTGCCATCCACAAGGATTCGATTCGGGTTCTGAAACACAGGAAAGAAACAGCTGCTAAGTTCTAAAAAATTTTTTGGCTGGCCATGCGTTTCTCTTTCAGCGCATGCAAAATATTATAGGTCTATACTAGGTTTGTGCGAATATTACAGTATTCAAATTCGCTTCAATTCGAATTTAAATTATCGGAAATTTCGATATTCGAAATGAACGAATAGGCGTATATTAGTCTACATATGACCCCTGTAAAGGTTGCTTCACTGCAGTGGAGAGGTGCTATTCCGTGAATACACCAATCCAGGGGAAATCCACACAGCTGCATAGCCCCACTTCAAGGTTAAATTGATTTATTCTCACATCGATTTATCATTTCTTGAGTTTAAAATTTCATAAGACGTCATTTCCTCCACTTTTTTTCCACCAGAGCACTTCATTTCTGGCTTGCTCCGCCTAAAGTCCCTGTATCTTACAAAAGTAGCGAAAGGTCTTGATCCAGCAGCCGCGCCCTGCGATATGCCGGTTGGCGACACGTGACCTTTCCGCCTTCACACCCCGCCCAAGGGGTCCAGCGGTGCAAGCGCTGCGCTGGCGAGAGGAACGGATGACTGCATTTTCAAGCGTGGCATTGGACAATTTTAGCGAGTAGAGTACTTCATGTGCCTCTGTCGCATTGTTGTTGCAATCTAGAAGCGTTTATGCACTTGAAGTTGAGTGGGCACGGGAATTCTGGGCCTGAATTGAATGTTTGGAGCGTGACGGGCTAGTATGCCGGGTTTCAATACCTCTGGTTGTTTCAACGCCTGGAGGACAGAAAAAGATTTTTTTTTTCTGGTCCTTGTGGTGACAAAAATAAATTCTGAGGGAAGGTATGGCCCAACAAAATCAGTCGCATGAAATTTTCGCACACAGAAAACATGCGGCTATGCGGAGTAAGTGATTTTGTAATGCTTATACAGCCAAACCCCTTTATAAGAGACACTGATGTAAGAGACAAAGGGGTATAAGAGACATCAGTCTGTCCACACTGAAATAGGGGCTGATAAGAAAATGCATACGTGTTACCCTGCTTATAAGAGACACCTCTTATAAAAGACAGGAATTGCTGCCCGGTGCATGCCTCTTATAAAGGGGTTCAACTGTAACTTCAAGCAGCCTTTCACCTAGTGGCGAGCTTTTGTTTGTGCATATGCGTGAGCATTATTTCGGCAAGGCTATTATTGCTTCAGCATTCTTTATACCTTAGATATATTCTTTATACCAGGGGTCTCAAACTCACCTCAGCCAGCGGGCCGCAGTCACGCAGTTTAGTCCCGCAAGGGCCGGGAAAAATGTAAAGTGTGTGTGTGTGTGTGGGGGGGGGGGAAGGGGGGGGGGGGGGGTAGGGTAGTTTGTAAAAATCGTCAGCAGACGTTGCCATTTGAAAGAAAACGTTTCCGATATATCATGTACGGGTCATTTCTGAAGGATATTTGATACCAGGATTCCAACATGTCTATACAGACCTCCAAAATTGCGAAAATCTGGACGCCGATTCTGAAATGTACCTTTTTTTTTGTTTCGTGGTTATGTTTCAACACGTGGTGACTACAAGGGGTGCTGCACGAAAACAATGCTTTAGATCCGTCATGCCTGTCTACTCATGAACATACTTATTAAGAAAAAAAAAATTTGGAGTGGAGACAGTCATATCCGGTCGCGGGCCGCAAATGAGAGCCTCGCGGGCCGCGTGTTTGAGACCCCTGCTTTATACCATATAACCTACCTTTATATTTGCGGGACACGGAGGTGGCGGGGGGTCATAAAAGGGAGACGGCTTTGGATAAGTGTACATCTTTAAAAACGGTTAAACATTAAAATGGGTGAGACACAGTGGGCATACTATATTTCAGAGATCTTGAAAGGTACTCTGGTTGCTTATATTCCACACATGCAGTGCAACTCTTTCTCCTAAGTAAGCACATTCAAGTACTTTATAAACAAAAGAAGCGCAATTAAAATACCGTTTAATCGTGGGAATACTTCTGAACGCTGAAAAACCCAATGAAACCAATAATAGCGCATGTTTTGCACTGCACACTACGCTAGGTGACCCATGAGGTTTCCTAAAGTAGCAGTAAGCTCACAACCTGCCTATTTTTTTTTTTTTGAACTAGAAAACAAGCAGTACATCTACTTCAAGTTACGCTGAAATTAGAAACATGGAAAGAACGAAAATATAAATGTCCTGCATGCCAACTGCTGTGGGAAACTGTACAGAAGTTGCTTTGGAAAAGCACGCGTTTTTATTTCAATGCTTAGCGTTCTCCGGGATCGTTAGTTGTTGTCCCAGTCATTTGAAGTTTCCTGAGCAGCCTACTCCACAAATGGCAATAATTAACCGGTTCATGTGCGCACAAAGAGCGGTTCTGGGCGTCCGCAGAATGCATGCAAGCGAACGGAGCGTCGTCTGCTCGCGCTGCTCCTTTGACTCCTCCAGAGGGCGCGCGTGTAGTTGTCTCTACCTTTATGAATATAAGGCCCTTAGCTCCGCCCACCGGTCAGTGCACTTTCAGTCAGTGTTTCTTTCTTTGGCTGGAAAGTTCTGGCTACCTGCGGGCCGCCAGAACCCGCCAGGACAAATTTGTTCGGGAATATCTCTGGAAGGTTTCTGGCTAGCAGACACCAAATAGAGGTGATGCGTGGTCATGAGGACTCGATGGATCGTGATTGGGGACTTCACCATCAGTTGCCATTATGCTTGGCATTATCTTTTAAAGCCCGTTTCGCCATGCAAGATGGTGCGATTACAAGTCGCTGCGAACATATTGCCTCATATCTGAAGTTAACACAGAATGCAAACTGATCAATGCATGCGTGCAATGTAGTAGGCAATAGCCGCAAGTAGGTATATCCTCGGGCTGTCACTATCAGCGTCACTTCACTTTCGCGAAATCGAACATTGTGTTGTATGGCAACTGTTGCGTGCACTGTGCAGAGTTGAGCTTGTTAGGCTGTTGGCGGCACAGCAATTTTGATCACGGATGTGGCGAGTTGCACGTGATTTTGCGAATGTACAGTCAACCACAAAAGTTTACTGACCATGCGAGCGCGTGGCCAAAAGCCTCTTAGCGACATTTCTGCTACGTCAGCGGCGATTCACAGCCCCGCAGCGCCCGAGACGCATCCCTCCCTTAATCTACGACCTGTCTGTTTTCTGACTGGGTACAAATAATTTTCACCTTTCACTTTTTAACGCGACGCGCTCTTTGGCATCCGTGTCTATGTGCTTCTGCCTCGAGAGCAGTCTATGAGCACAACTGTTATCAGTCGCAGTCTTTCGCACAACGTGATACCTAGCCAACGGAACGCCGTTCGAGGCACACCGTGATAGCTGTGATCCTGCTATCACAATGGAAATGTGACGGTCATACTGCAGATAAGCGCTTCGCATGAAAACTGCCAACTAACAATGTGCTACGTGGCAGCAGAAAATCGAAAGGCCAGTGAATAACACGAAGACCCGTTTCCGGCCTAGCACTGCGGATGACGGTAGACGGCACACCGCTAGGTGGGCAGTTTGACTGATAAAGAATGCTCCATTAAACGGTCATTTGTACAGCGCCCTGTCTGGCCTATATAGACCTTGCCACAGCTCAGGGGTATTTCATAAACAGTGCCCACAGCACAACGCAGAAAGGGCTTTGCATGCTTCTTATCGCACGCCGCCTTGGCACCGCTCGAAGAAATTCGGGCGCAGAGCCTGGAAAGCTTATTTGGAGCAGAGAATACCACAGGCACATGGTGCCGATTTGCAACGTTTTTTAGGTTGTGGGAGATTTTGTGCATGTATGGCACAACATGCGGTCTTTTTCTCTGGCCTTGCAATGGCTCTGGCCTCCTGCGTTCCCCTTTCAGCCTCTGAAGCAAGGCCTATATAGGCCAGACAGGGCGCTGTACAAATGACCGTTTAAGGGAGCATTCTTTATCAATTAGGAATGGAACAGGGTCTCATTTACCCTTTCACTGTGCTTCGTGTGGCTGCACACCGCAGTTCGATTGCACGCGACTACTTGGAAGGAGACGGGATGCGCTGGCGCGGGAGTTACTGGAAGCCTTTCACATAGGGAAGAAAGGCGATTCTTGCGTCAGCGTGCCACCAGTTTTGTTGCATACTAGTAAATTTCAACTGTTGGATCTAGATGTACTTTAGATGGTTTTTTTTTACGAAGTGTCTGTCAATATTTTTGTGTTTTCCACGAGCTTTGGGTTTTCGTTGTTTTTTTTCCGATGCCTTTACATTAGGATATATTTGTTGCTGGTTCCCAGATATCATGATTGTGATCTTCTTTTCAAACCTCGTCTGTTCGTTCCTGCACGTGCAGTGAGTGGAAAGTTCTGCGCATGTCCGCCAAGAGCCTTTATATTGTGAATGCTTCATGAAAATAAACTTAGTTGTGAGTTGGCGTTCTTTCTGTCCCTGCTTGTCTCTTCTCAGTAGTAACCTTGCGCCACATATTTCAAATAATGATGCACCAACTGGCCCAACATAACGTACTGTTAAGAAATATGCAGTAACCGCAGAGCCGAGCCAACACAGCGCTTGTCTGTGTTGCTTCTTTTGTGTGTCCCTGTGTAGAATATCGCGCTGTTCCTATTTCATAATAGAAGAATAAGGATGGGGTGGAGCATATTCGGCAAGCATTCTCAAATCATGAATGGTAGTCTACCACTATCCCTCAAGAGGAAGGTAAACAACAGCTGCATCTTACCGGTACTTACTTACGGAGCAGAAACCTGGAGGCTTACAAAGAGGGTTCAACTTAAATTGAGGACGACGCAACGAGTGATGGAAAGGGAAATGATAGGTGTAACCTTAAGAGACTGGAAGAGAGCAGAGTGGGCCAGGAACAAATGGGTGTTGAAGACATCATAGTTGAAATCGAGAAGAAGAAATGGACATGGGCCGGGCACGTAGTGTGTAGGCAGGGTAACCGCTGGTCATTAAAGGGACACTAAAGGCAAATAACAATTTACATCAGAGTTAAAGATCAATGTGTGAACGTCTAAAACGTCAATATTATCAACAACAGTGCTCTATTATTCAAGAAATTAAGGTAAATGTACGACACCATATGCGCCACGAGTGGGACATTTTGAAATGATCCCAATTACGTGCAAAGGTCCGAGTACAATTCATCACAAGTAATCAAACTAGTTGCAATAACTAAAGAACCCTCCGTGTATTATAACACGCAATAAAATGCTGCTTGTCCATTTCTGTTTGATTCCTGGAAAAAAGAACCGCTTGGCATTACCACGGAGAAGGACACGAGCGATTCAAAAAGTGCCTTTTCATCTGGTTAGGCTGTATAGGTGGTGCCATCTAGCCGGGCCGAGTTGAACCCGGCCAACACAAATATTCATTGCGGCAAGCTTCAATGGCCGTTATTGCTGCTGTGGCTCCCGCTACTTTCGCTGTGCTGCTACTATAGTGTCGGCGGCCGTGCAGTAGAGGCGGGCAACGTTGGGCATGGCAACTGTGATGTCTAAAGGTCCGCTTTCAGGCGGGTCATTTGAAGTGCACTAACGCGGTGCAGACCACTAAAATGTGATTCTATTTCAAAATAAGTACTTCCATGGCACAAAAGTAGCACTATGAGGTTCCTGGACCGCTATTTCAACAATGATTGTCGACTTAATATTTGCCTTTAGTGTCCCTTTACCGGTACCTGACTGGATCCCAAGAGAAGGTAAATGCACAAAAGGGAGACAGAAAGTTAGGTGGGATTAAGCAGTTTGCAGGTATAACGTCGCAGCAGCAAGCGCAAGATGGGGTTGATTGGCGGACCATGGTAGAGGCCTTTGCCCTGCGGTGGGCGTAGTCAGGCTGATGATAATGATGACTATTATTCCCGACTCACCATATGCTTGATTAGAAGGCAGATGTGGTCATCCTGGATGGAGCGGCTGTACAGGGAGGCGCTCAACCCAACTTGTTCTACCACTGCAAGTCATTCATACACAACTTCATGTCCACATATATTTGCTCTACTGTGAAAAATAAGATGCCATTCAAACAATATCCAAACTAATAAAGATCGACGAGGCACTCCAGTATACCCAAACTGAGCCACTAAGCCCGAGTAATGCAGCTGTACATCTCGCTTGGCTCGTGATGGCAGGCACTGGCAAGAGTTGCCAGTTCCGTTTATTATAAGCAGATTTGGGCTTCTTTTTTCGCCGAGTCACTTGTGAAATTTTCCAGCCGCTGTCCCGATTTTTTGGGATTATTTGCATTTTCCAAGAAATTTTAGTGATCATCGCGTTCCGCAATAGCACGTTTGTTGTTCACTGAGTTTGTGGATGACTTTGAGTCACAGTGTACTAGTTAGTTAGGTGGCTATCTCATGAATAAGTTAAACTTTGATTTGTTGAGTGTTGAAGTCATACATACATTGGGGGGGATGAACAAGTTCGTTAATCATGCACTGGAAAATGTGCATTCAACCGAATGGAGACCACCTGGAGACAATGTTAACAAGCCAATATGTGCTTTCGTTCCTAGTTGCACATATTTTCGCTGTGCAAAATAATTAAGGTGATTTTTTCAACTCCCCTTTGCAGTTTAGTGACATTTTTAATTATAATTAAAATAATTTCATGAATAGGAAAATTAATTAAATTTCTGCTTTTTTTGGACTTCTTCACGAAGGTCGCACCACCTTTTTTTGGGCTCCTTTTGCGATGATTATTTGCTTGTTAGCTCGCTAGAATCTGGTAACTTTGGCCCTGGCACAGTAGTGCACGGGTATATTTGCAGGCAACCAAGGCTCTAGCTACCTTGTACACAAGGGGCCATTAAATCAGTTTAAATTAATATTAAAATTGATAAGGCATTGCTTGAAAAATCTGTTGTCACTAATTCTGCTAAATTAGGCTCATTATAGGATGATAATGTAATTTCTTTCTCATAACCTGGTCGCATTGACTTGAGCACAACCTAAACTTGCCATAATCAATTTTTGGGATCTTTAGAATACAATCGCTGATAAGCAATTACATAGACTTTGGCAGGCACTCTTCATGACGTCCCACCCAGCTCACTTTCTGGCTTACTGAGCTGCTCACAAGATTGGATTTTCAGTGACTTTGATGAGCGAACTACCCAACATAGCTTTCTCGTTAGTGTCCCTCCATGATTAGGATGCCACTGTTCAGCTGCAGATGCTATTCAATTCAATTCAGTTTTATTTCCCATCTTACAACGCAGATGGAGGGGTTGTAGGTAAGCAACTTGACGAGCCTGCATACCTAAAGTTTGGCAGGGAGGCAGTTGTAGAACTTATACAATTGAAAACGCAAACATTACATAATTGCAGAGATCACCAAAGAATACGCAAATCAACAATATGTACATATAAGTATAAACCTATACTGAAGTCATGAGTACAGGAGAACCAATCAAAATTAGTGAGAGCATAGCTATTAAGGAGAAGAGTATAATGACTGTGTTTTTTTTCCAAGGTTAAGTCAAGGTGTCGGCACCATTCATTCCTCAAGGAAATGTATGGAGAATTAAGTAGTAGCAAAAAATATCCTTGCAGATAAATGCTTACATGCTGCTCATCAAGCATATTAATACATGAAAGTTATAGGAGCCCTGCAACACTCACTGAGTATTGAGCATTATGATCTACTTGCCTAAAACCGAATCATTCTTCAATTTTGCCTACCATCAGTACTGTCAATAGCTGAAATTACCTTCACTTTTTCCCACCTTGTACGAGGGTACACAAAGTACCTCTTGCAAGAGTAGCCCATTGCTTGTAAAGTATTAACCCTGTAATATCAACAGGCAGTAAGCAGAGAAAGCCACTGAAGCTTGTAATATGACCTCCAAGATGGGCAGCAATACACAGGGCTACATCCTGCACAGATGACATAGCTTAAACAGTCTTTGTAGTAATTTTCGAGGCTGGTTAACACCTCGGTCTAATTAGACCAGAGTTGCCAGTCCCATTTATAATAAGCAGATTTGGGCTTGTTTTTTCGCCGAGTCGCTTATAGAATTTTTCAGTCACTTGTGTTTTTTGAGGGCTTATTTGCATGTTCCAGCAAATAGTTGTTTTAGTGATCATCGTGTTCTCCAATAGCGCGTTCGCCGTGTACAAATGGCGCGTTTGTCGATGACTTCGAGTTGTTGAGTGTTAATTTGGGGGATCAACAAGCAACAACAACCATGCACTGGCAAACATGCATTCAACCGAATGGAAACTACCCTGGAGACAATGTTAAAAATTAAATATGTGCTTTCGTTCCTAGTTGCGCATATTTTCGCTGAACAAAATAATCTGAAGCGATTTTTTTCAACTCTCCTCCGTATTGAGTGACTATTTTATTATAACTAAAATTTTTTTCAAGAAAAGAAAAATTCATAAATTTTCCACTTCTTTCGGGCTACTTCAAGACGGCTGAGTCGCTTTTTCTGGCTGCTCTTATGTGATGATAATTTGCTTGTTCGCTAGTATCTCACTGATTGAGACATATAAATAGTGCAAAATAAAACTGACGACCGCAATTAGCCAGCAGCAATTGACTCTTTTAGACTATACTTCTTGTACTTTGGGCCCTTCTTTTTCTATGAGCACATGTCCTGGTCTTTTCATGTGGCTGTCAGTTTTATTATGCGCTAATATGTCTCAGCCAATAATGCACCACCAAAGCCTAGTAACTAACTCTTTTAGACAGTAGTATCCGACCACTCTAAGTTGCACTCATGATATTGTCATGGCATCGTGACGTTGATGCAGGCAGCAGTCGGCGCTTTCATGACTGAACTTTTTATTTGGGCGAACCTGTGCCCGGAAAACGAACTGTCACTCTACAAGCAATACACGCTGTAGACTGATAGGGGCAAACAGAGCGTCGGCCGTCAATAATCTGATCTGCGGCAATGCGCATCAGCATTTATACGTGCAGCATCGAACATTTGAGTGTTATCGCTGGTGGCCATGTTTGTTCGAACTCAGCTGTTCGAATTTGCACACTCAAGCTGACACTAAAATAATCTGGAATGCTCCCAGACATTCTGGCGTGGTTTGCGCAAGGCCGTGGGCACGTCAAGTTAGCGCACTCCGAAGGAACACGCTTGATGCACTCGAGTGCAACGCCTCCAAAGCTTAGCCTCAGGCGATTATCGCCAACTGCTTTCGGGGGCACAAAAACGTTACATGGCGAATCTTATGTTGCTTCCGTGGTAGGAAGGAGTGGGGAAGGAGAACGCACTTCATCGCAGGAGAGAGTTGGAAACGCATCATTTGATCTTCCGGAAGCCGTGGCAGGCGCGAGTTTTTGTGCAGTCTCAGGGTTGCAGGGTGTACAGAGCGCTTCGTAATCACGCACCAGAAGTCGCTCTTTAACCGTGAAGTTTACAAGAGCACACTCCACCGGCTAGAGTGCGCTCGAGCTCCTCAAGGGGAGACGCGGGTCTTAGAACGATCAAAAATGGCCAAAAAATAGATTTTTTTGCAAAACGTATTTTTGGGGCGTTTGTACTTCTGAGCACCTACTCTCAAATTACTAACGCTAAGCTCGGTCGGGAAATGCGATAAAATGGGCCTTCAAGGCACCCCGGCAGCAGTAAAATGCCCCCAAAAGAACGAAATTTGATTGAACTTCCCGCGCGCGCCATGAGCGTTGTAGCGGGTCGAGCGCCATCATCTTGAGCTAGATTTGAAGCTGTTTCCTTTGTGCGCAATTTGCACCATCTCAAAATGTCATCGCTCAAGCAGAATGGCCGCCGTCGCGGGTTTTCTGGTGGTCGTTTCCGGGTTGCTGATTGGCTCTCATGCGGTGTGCTCTTCAAGTGCACCGTACCACGTCTGCCATTGGCTGGCGTGACCGGCGTGCTTTTCAAGTGTGCCGTTCTGCGTCTCCCATTCGCTGGCGTGACCGATGCGTCATTCTTTTTTTTTTTTTTCCTTTGTGTTGCGTTCGGCGGCGCGGCCACCATGACTGTCCGATCGTGTACGTATGTTTTTGTGCTCATGCGTGTTTCCCGACGCACGCCGGTAACTTTTACACGCGATCGAGATGCCCGGAGACTCTCGTCTGACACCGTCCTCGCAACGAGCTTTTGGAAGCCGTAAAAAGCGGGCTTGGAACAACCGGCTACAAGTGCACCGTCGGCACCAGTGTTTGGAGTCTGTGCCCATTAGCATAGGCGTGCGCACGAGGGGGGGCAGGGGCGGCCGCCCCCCTATTCACCTAAAAGAGGGGGGGCGCAAAGTCTGCCCCATACATTGACTTAATAGGGAGAGGGGGCGCTGCGATGGACCTTCGCCCCCCCCCCCCCCCTGAAGGGGAACCCTGCGCACGCTCCGGTCAGACATGCGTATGCTAGCGATTTACACACAAACGCGTAGACGGAACTGTAGAGCGCGTGCGCAGAACGATCGTGCGAGCAGAGAAACTTAGAGCGCATCTCTCGCTCCACTTACGAAGTCGATTGAGCGAAGGGTGACTGTGGTGCATCCAGTCGGTTTCGCCGTGGTTTTGCATCCAAGCTAACCGTGTCTCGGCAAAACGCGCTCGTCAGAAACGCGAAATCTATGCAGCTCCCTGCACTATCTTGGGACGCTACATCTGTGCGTGGCTGAGCGTAAGCGACGCCCAGCTCATAGCGACCTGTTACACAGGGCAGGGCAGTGGACGCACACGTTCACGAACATGTCGGAAAACAAGAAAACACAGGGCAGTATGCTGCCTAACATACAGGCGGCTCTTTCCAAAGACTGAAAACACATGAGGAGCCAGTCGCTTGAGCTCATACCCCATGGTCATTTCAGGACCACCCAACCACTTAGCATGGTGGGGCTCAGATCATGCTTTCCACATAGGACATTTTTTTTCAGAAATGATTCCTAGGATGAAATAAGACACCTTTTGTTTTGCTTAGCAGGGAAACAGATAGGGAACATGTAATTAAAATGTATTGTTGAAGATTCCTTTTAGAAATTTCTGCAGTAAGTGTCAAAACTTGAAATGCGATTTTCTCAGCTTCACATTTTTGCCAACCTGACTAGCCTTACGGAACCTTTTGTTACGTTTTTCTGAGAAAATTTTAATAAATTCTATACCGTTGAACTCGTAAGGAATCAAGCTGTGGAGCTATGCTATTTTTTTATGGCTAAGTTGAACATGTCAAATTTTGTGAACAATATTGTTAGCTAATTGCATTTCAGAATTGTAGAGCATCAACACAATTTAAAATTTTTATATGATGATGTATGTCAGTAACAATATAAATAGCATAGCTCCACATGGCATATCTTTGGCTACAGCTGCACCTTAAACGCAACCAAAAAATATTGAGGGAAAGTGTCTTAATGACCCGTAAGAAACGACTTAATTAGACATCACTTATGTTCTCATAATCTGATAACTGAGGTACATTAAAACCAATTACATTTTTGAAAACAGGAGGATGAAACACATACATACACCTAATTTCATTACAATATCTCTAATAATAAAAATCCTCATTTTAAGACCAGTGTCTCCCCTTAACCTAACATGCCCAGTATCTATGCATGCAATGGGCCTGTAACATAAAACAGCATGTAAGGAGCGTGTGTGGCAATATTTTGTCAACATCAGCACCAAAGCAGCAACCGCAGTGGCACCCACCTGTGAAGTGACAGTGGAAGCACACCTTGGAGAGCACGTGGGGAAATTCATAGTCTACGGCATCCAGGGTAATGCTGCCTTTTGCCGACAGCTCACCGCTGCTCAGGAGCTCTGCGAATGTGTCCCTGGAGAGAGGGATACAGGCATTGTCCTATAGCAGCAGGCAAACACAGAACCACCTTTTCCTTTTTTTCATTTACAAAGTACTGCAGTCACTGAGGACCAGGAGGCTAGGGAGCAGAACAGTAAACTATGCACACATCAAACATAAGGGGTACAACCAAATTATACAAGAATATACAATGGATGATCATATCCCCACTTAAAGGCCAACTGCAATGAAATTATGCACACCTCAAAAAGCCGATTTATAGACAGTCCAGCTGGAGATAATGCTACCTGCCAAATTTCACCTTCGAAATGCAACTGGTTACCTAAGAAAAAACAACGCAATTTTTCATACCGAAACTAGAAAAAACGACGCCATTACAGCTCGCCGGAAGTGACGTAGTCAACAGCCCGATGACAGGCCGACTGATGCAGGCGAATCGTCTGCTCTGCGCTCCGAAGTATGCGCTTCGCCGCCGCACCTCAGGGTTTTCTCTTCAGATGGTAACGAAGAAATTAACTATTCAAAAACATGCACAGGGAAGGAAACATGGATACATAATAATAAAAGTTCATTTAAGTGTTTGTCTAAATAACGGCTGCCCGCTTTGCGCCTACCGTCTCGTCCTGCTGTCTTGGAGAACTCGCTGGTTTACAATAAATGATGCTGCTGGTTTATGCTTCGGGTATTCTCGCTTCATTGATTGACTACGGATGGAAAGACGGCGTTGTTTTCGATACCGATGCTCGGTTTGGCACTCTCCCATGTCTAACGAAAACGTCCATGCATTTCTGTAAACACTTGTGTGACTGCGCCAGAAGCTTTTGCATTAAACCACTTACGTAGCACAATTAGTTTTCTTAAAATACGTTTACGTGCTTGAATTGCTTTGAACCGAGCACGACTACATATCTATCGAACTTCACTGCTGTGACTACTCGCAATGAGAAGCAGGCCGATCAGCTTTTGGAGCTTTCATTACTCGCGCCTAGATGGCGCAGCTAGTCCAGCGCTTCGCGGGGCGTCGTTTTACCGGTTCTGTGTTTCGAATAGCGTTACATTATGATTTAGCGAGCGAAACAAGCTAACGCAAGCATTTTACGCTATACTATAGCTGTCTAATACGAATACCTCTCGTCGCCGGTGCTTCTCCAAACGCTGGTCAGGGCTTCCCGCTGTTGGGTTTGCAGCGGCTCAATATTGAAGGCACTGCGTCAGGATTCAACATTTTTTTTTTCACTATCAACACTCTTTGGGCGAAGAGACACCACTCGTGTTTATAATCGTACTCTTTGAAGTGCGCCGGGTAAACCACCACGCTATTCGATACCTCCCTTTCCTTTCGCCTCACTCCGATAACCTGCAGCTTTTTGAGCTTTACGTTTTTCGGAAAAGCGTGAAAGCTGGTCCCAGCCGTAACATACGTTCCAGCAGCCTACGGCTCCGCATTTCGTATTAGAAAAGAATTCACATCTTCTGAATCAGCCGCTCGTAAAGGGGCGTCACGCAGAAAAGGAAGGGATGTGGCTGCAGGGAGTTCTGCTCACGAGCGGTGGTGAGCTGCAATTGACGTCATTTCCGTTTGTGTCCGATTTGCCCAGGCACACCCTAGGGCTCCGCGTCGTCTGCTAGTTGACAATTAGAGCACCAATTATAAATGAAATACGCGATGGCAAGCTTTTTCACTGCCGTTATCATTGCTTACCCAACATATACTACGCATTCCGAGCCAATTCTGCCCAAGTCAGATTTCGTTGCAGTTGGCCTTTAAGGGCGCATTATGATGCACTGTCTGCAAATGTGTCAAATTCGCATGGAATGATTTCAAGGCACTCAGTACTACATACCAAGAAACAAAATGAAGAAATGTGTTATTTTGTGTGAGTTTTGGTAATTAATGTTAATTAGCATACAATTATACAGGGTGTCTATTTCCTAAGCAACACAGATTTTTCCTTAAAAAAGTATAATAGTTAGGCACTAGTCGTCTTCGCAGCCCATTTCTAAGCCGAGGCGGAAAGATTTTGCCACTAATTAGATCACCCAGAAATGACTAATTAACAAAAATATTTTAATTAACTTTTTTATTATCAATTTTAGGGCGGTTGTTTATCTGGCGAAGTTGTTCAACGTCACACTTTATGGCGAGCCCAGTTCGTAAAAATCTAAAATATTGCGTGTAGTTTGAGAGATCCATCGTCGAATTTCCAGACCGCGGTGCCGGAGATACCAACACTGACGCACCAGGTGCACCGGAAGGGGGGGTTCGTGTGCTGTGTCACGCTGGAACTTCCCTTTACGTAATTCAAATGATGGCGTGCCGCGCGAGAAACAATGTGTCATTATAGCAGAGCATGCAGACCGATGGTCCTTCGCACGTGATGTGCGGTGGTTTTCTGATTCTTTGTCATTTGAAGTCGAAAGCCTTTAGCGTCTCATACACGCAGTGAGTGGTGTCTGGTCCCCTGGCACGGTGCCAGCTGTGGCGTCTCCCCCCTCACACGGGAGGATAAATGAGCTTTATGAGCGCTGAAACGCGGATGGCGTCTGCACGATGCACAAAGCGTGAGAATACGAACATGTATGCGAAACGGAGGCAGATCTTGCATCTTGCTGCGATTACGTAAAGGGAAGTTCCTGCTTGACACAGCACGCGGACCGCCCTTCCGGCGCACCCGGTGTGTCAGTTTCGGTATCTCTGGCACCGCGGTCTGGAAATTCGACGATGGATCTCTCAAACTACACGCGATATTTCTGATTTTTAAAAATTAGGCTCGCCATAAATTGTGATGTAGAACAACTTCGCCATATAAACAACCACCATAAAATTGAGAATAAAAAAGTTAATTAAATTATTTTTGTTAACCATTTCTGAGTAATCTAATTAGTGGCAAAATCTTTCCGCCTCGGCTTAAAAAAGACACCCAGTATATCTAGTTATTCTGCAATCAGTCAGCTTCAATTCCCACATAAAAAGAATCAAAATGTGTGCACAGTATGGCTTTTGGTTGTACTTGTTTCGAGCAGAATTGTTGTTCGTCCTGGAACGCGGCACGTCGAACGATCGTAGATGTGGTAGAGTCTCCAGCAAAACGAACCTCTGCGGCAATACACAGCACAATGCAGTTAAATGACCGCTAGCAGTCCATTCAGGAAGCCCGCCCGAATATGCACACTGCATTTCAAGCCATTTGAAGAAACATACAGTGCATGGCGCGTCTCTGAAGTTAATGTGTACAATTGTACACACAGCACTTGAAGAGGACATGTTCCCTCCTGATGATTTGGTAGTGCAACACAAGCAAAGACAAGAAGGAACAGACAAGGACAAGTCCATACTCCCACTTGTCTTTGTCAAAATCATCAAGATGCAACCATAACAACTTGCCCAAATGTTTATGCTTTTTGTTATATGTGTGGAACAAGACAGTGTGTTAGTAATGCTTACTCCTAGATATTTAAATTCATTTAAATTGTGCACACTGCTGTTACTTGAACCTGGTAGGTGAATGTAAGTACATAGCTTTATTTTTCTAGACACAACCTGAAGGGGGGGGACATGGCTGCTTATTTCTTTTTAATTCTTTATCGATGAAACTTGCCGAGTTTTTGTACATTTGTGTGCACATTTCAAATATCCAATTATTTTTCTAGTATATTATGTAGTTTTTAAAATACAGCATAGACCGCTTATAACGTAAGTCGCCGAAGTCGCGAATATCCGCACTATAAGCGGTACCGCACTATAACCAAAACAAAATTTTTGAAAGGTTGCGCGTGCGCAAAACATGACCAAGAGAGAGCCGCGCGATTCCGACTATCGTGGCATGCGACTGGGACGTAAGTTTGCATCCGCTTAAGTTTGAAAATGTTGAACGGTTAGCGTCCACGGAACTGCGGTGCCGACATAACGAACGCGCAAAAAAAAAAAAAAAAAAAAAAAAAAAAAAAAGCGCCGTAACGGAAAGACGCCAACTAACTTTTCGGATCTCCTCAGTTATGCGGAGTTTGCCGCGATACCACAATGCACAGAAACTATACGTCAAACGGCAATTGAAGTTTCCGCACGCTTTCGATTTTCCGGGCGCGTGCCCGATGTCGAAAACGGTGGCGACCACGAACCGCCACACGAGTGTTACACACACAGGCCCTCATTTTCGTCGAAGATGTAAGGCACCCCTTCTAAATGCAACAAGTGCGAAATGTTTCGTTGACTCGGCACCAAACCGCAACTTTGATAGTCCGCGGCCACCACCGACGAGGCAGCTAGCGTTCGTTAGGCCTAGCGCGTGCGTTGCAATGTAGCATGCCGTCGCGGGACGCTTGCCCAAGAAACGCGGAGATCGGGCGTAGAAGAGATCGTTTCACGCGTGCTTCCCTCGGCTTAGCTCGTGAGTGCGCAATTATTTTCCTGCATAAAATGAATCAACTAGCCCCTCAAGACGTCCTGATCAACGAAGTTTCGGTTCGCGGTCGGGAGAACATCCGCCGCAACTATCCTGAAAAAAGTCTTCCAAGCTTGTGAGTCCGCCTGTTGGTCGTCGAAGGCGAAAGCGCGATCGCGTCACTAGCGCGGTAATCGAATTCCGCACGCGCGAAATCTGCGCTCTACGGCGACTATTTTCCCGATAGAAAACCGAAGAGACAAACAGCGGTGGCCGCGCGGGCGCCCGTTCGTGGCGGGGCGCGCATGACAGGCGGCCGAATCAAAAGCGGCAAAGGCTTCCCCGTCGCCTACGCAACCAGTCCCCCTCCACACACCCCGCACCCACGTAGGGCAGCTGCACCCCCCTCCCCCCCTTCTTCCTCGCGCCTCGGTCATTCTTTCCGCGTCCCCTCCTTTGTAACGCTGTCGTCGCTCTTTCGGCCGGCGCACCTGCGCTGGTAAGCGTGCTCGTCCCCTCGCTTCTCCCAGGAGTCGCGGGCAACCGCATTATAACCGGTCTTTCATCTCGGGGGACTGCACAATAAGCGGTATGCGTATACATGGAGTCCTATGGGAGGGTAAACGGGAGTCAGAAAAAACCGCATTATAGCCGGTCCTGCACTGTAAGCGGTTACGTTATAAATGGTCTGTGCTGTACTATATGCATTTTGGGAGCCATATTTAGCCTAAACAGAGAGAGTTACATAGTAAACAAGCCCTTTAGAACGACTTGAAATGAGTGCTAACGCAAGAAAACAAAGTGTTCTAAACCCATTCGAACAAATGTTATGGCATGTTGAACATTTGCAAATGGGTCTACATCAAGGTGGGATTTCAGTCACAAATATTCAACATACCACAACTTTTGTTCAAGTGGGCTTACAACATCCATTCTTGTTTTCTTGCACTCTGTACTCAACCCAGGTCATTCCGATGTGCTCATTTACTTTGCAACTCACTCAGTTTAGGCAAAGTGTGGCTCCCGCAACAGCACCTGTAATTTAAAAACTACATAATATACTAGGAAATTTTTGAAATTAGCACACAAATCTACATAAACTCAGAGAGTTTTTGCTTACATTGATAAAAAGTAATTGTTCATCCTTAACTCGATGGTGTGATAGCATACGTCACATGGTTCCAGTTGGCGTGAATAAATGTAGGCAGGATGGTCCAATAAACATCAGTTAATACCATTTGAAGCTTTCTCAGTGCCTCACTGTGACACACTAAATCGGACACTTTGTGGCGGTCCCTTCATGGTCACACAAATGGAAGTACACACGGACATGTGTGCGCCAAGGGGTAACTGAGGGATATGATATTGTTATTCACTATCACTAGGAAGCCAGCACACAATGAAAGCCAAGGAAAGCATAAAGGAAATCTTTTTAATTCCTACTTAATTGAATAAAAAAGGAAATGGAGGTGGGCTCAAAAACAACTGGCAACACGGGACAGGCATCGTCGCATTTTCACACTTCTCGAGGGGCATAATATTGCAATGTTAAAAGAAAGCTGTGTCATCATGATTGATCTGCTCACGCCATGCATGATGACCATTCCATTAACATTTTTTGTTTCTATGAACTTTTTCTAGGTTGGATTGTATTTTGTTTGTGAGGAGGTGCTCCTATGGATGTATATGTTTTTCACCATGATAAATGTCAGTCGATAGTCAGCGCTTCATGTTCCTTGCTTCATCTTCGCTTTTACTGCGCTGTTTCCTGTTTGAAAATAGCAACTTGCCCAATTTCCATTCCTGCTTAACAAGAGCCCAACAAAGTCAAGGGCTTCATCTTCTGCAGCAACCTCGGAGGTTCTCTGCTTTCAGAGTAGTAGAGCAGAGAGCACTTGCCTTTTTGACATTGTTCCTATCAGGTACGAAGAGACTGGCAAGTGCAGTTTCAAGTCCAGCTTCTCGTGCGTGGAACCAGTTTCCGTCTGAAAGCAAAGCCCACAAACCAGAGCTTACACTGGGAGCGAATACTGATGCCAACGGTCAACCCCAGGATTCCTAGGGATCGTCGAAAAATTCGAGCAGTCCAAAAAAAATGAACATTCAAAATATGGCCATGCCTCCATATATCCACAACAGGAGAAATTCGGCCTTGTTGGTAAGACATTAGGAAATATTTGTGTCCGAAAGTTTTGGAAATATGTGTCCTCCCTTGTCGTCCTTGTGTCACTTTGTGCTAAATATTTCCTAATGTCCATATATCCCCTTCAGGCATGAATTACGATGCACTGTCTTCTAATGTGTCAAATTCACATATCATAATTCCAAGGCAATCAATATCACATTCCAACAAAGAAAATTAAGCAATCTGTTGTTCTGTGCGAGTTCCAGTAATTAATTGTACTTAGCATGTCATTAAATATTCAGTTACTCTGCAGTCAGCCGTGTTCCACTTTGACATAAAAAGAAGGAAATCACATGCTTCCAATGTGTGCACAATTAGTTTTTGGTTGTATTCATTTTGAGAAAAGAAAAGTAATACTTTTAACATTGGTTCTAGACCGCGGCACATCAAATGACTCGTCAAACATCCTGCTGCCTTCACCAAAGTGATCGGTTACAGTCATACGAAGCACACTGAGGTTCAGTCAAGACATGCTGACTATGCAGAAGGTTAAAATCATCCAATGAGCAATGTATGTTGCTCTCATTTGGCCACAAGTTGACACAACTAGCATAAAAAAAGTCGTGTACACAAACATAGCCACTGCTGCTGAAGGGGATATTGTGGGAATGCAAAAAAAATATTCCGTTTTGAACCAGCAATCAAGAGCAGAAAGTGCAACCACGCCCTTATGCATTGCCTTTCTGGAGCATGCAGCAGTGTTGCAAAAGCATTTCAGACAGCTCCGAAAAATCGGGCATCGCCAGTAATGTCTGCAGTATATGAAACCGCAAATAAAGCATGCTACCATCAATCACTGCTTAGACAAGCTGCAAGAATGCGTTCATCATAGATGTTTTCTAAAATGATACTAAAAAAATATTTCTAAAAATGATTCCTGCATGACTTTGAAGCACTGCCGTGAAGCCACCTTTGCACAACAAAATTCAAATGTTTTTTACAGTGACATCGTAAATAAATTTTTTTTTACAAGATGCGCCCGCAATTTTTTATTATTATTTTTTTTAAAAATTTCTAGGAGTCGACCTACATTCGAGTCGACTGACAATCGTGTAAGTACAGTACAAAAAGAGCACTACAGTTCCTTTTATCACATGTGCATATTTTGAAAAACTAAAAGTGCGCGGAACACGCGGACGAAAAAAAAGGCACACACACACACACACACACACACACACACACACACACACACACACACACACACACACACACACACACACACACACACACACACAAACACACACACACACACACACACACACACACACACACACACACACAAACGTGCACACGCACGTATGCACACAGGTGCTATATGTATGAGTGTATATGTGTGCATGTATACGTGTGCCTTTTTGCGTCTGTGTGTTCCATGCACTTTTAGTTTTACAGCGAAAGCTGTTATGAGATCACAACAAGGGCCGTTTTTGCGCCGTAGTTGTCCGCCGCCGCCGGTGCCCGTAACCACTATCGCCTCGAAATCAGAAAAAGCTAAATAAATGAAAACCACCTAGGACAGAATGGGAATTGAACCCGGGTCCTCTGCGTGGCAGCCCAGTGCTCTACCACGCCGGTGCTTGAAACTGCGTTGCAAACTGACCCTATGCAGGCTTGATGTCGGGTAAGGAATCACGTAAACATGTGTAATAAAGCGTTTTAGAACAGTAAAGTAACAACCAGGTGTCACACAATGCGAATTGCGTAACGAGTGGGTCGTTCAATGCTCCAACCCATTACAAAAGCTTCAGGCACAATTCTTCATCGTCGTCAGCCACAGCATCAACAAAGTGCACATAATGCGTTACAACTGTGTAGCGGGTACCACACTTTTCCAAAGAATGAGGAATAATGGCATAGCGAACGCTTCCCCACTACACAAAAGTTATGATGATTTATGGCGTAGTGGGTACCACGCAAGTTAGCTAGTAGTAGTTCCCCAAGAGTGTTTAAAAAAGACTCTAGAAAGGCCGCTCCTCCAGCTTTCGCTGAGACTGTGCTGCGCGTTCCGCGCAGGCCTGGCGTCTTTTTTTTTTTCAAAATGGACTACCACTGTGTCCAAACTGCCACACATGAGCCCAATTCATGTAGCAGACTCCAATTGGCATGGAAAACATTACTCTTTCAGCGACATTCTATAAGTTGCAAGTAATTTGATCACAAACAAATTCAGTCCAACCACGATGGGCAAAAGTTCACCCAGTAATGGGTTCCCACAGGTCATCACCAAACAGCTGGAAAAGTACTGGGCCTAGCTGGACACGTATTGTACAAATACTGTACAAATACCAGTAAACTCAAACATGACATCCTGAGCGTTAGAATGACGGAGAGTTGAGCTAGTTGGTGGGTGCTCATGGTTAAAGAGGACATGCAAACACGGACACAAGACAGACGTCGGGACACCCCAAACGCCGTCTAACAACTGAAAAAAAGTGCACAACGACAGTAAAGGCACGAACACTTATCTGCGCACGCCCAGGCAATTGGAGAACTCATCAACCCGGCACGTGTTATCTCTAGGAGAGAGTTATCTCTATGTGAGAGATCACTGTTCAGAAACTTGATTTCATATTACGAACAAAGCTCTTAAAGCTCGAGGTAAAACGTCCAGTGTCTCCACCGCGCCGTTGCTTAACAGCCGCACTCGGTGTGGCGAAAAAGGCCCGCGCTTCTACCAGCTGCACGCTAGTCCTGGCGCTGGAGTTTGGACATTCTTGCATGGTCTGTGACAGGCTGTGGTTCGACTCTACTCTGTCCACGCCAAGGAAAGACCTAGCATCAGCAAAAAAGGCCACCCTAAGCCCCTAAGATCAACCAGCTTCGCTGTCTCTTAAGCTTTACATGGCTACTGTAAACTTCTCCCTTTTCATGCAAATTAATTGATGGTTTCGCGCTGGATTGATAAGCTTGCCTCTTGCCTGGGCATGCGCAGATAAGTACTATTTTGTGTCTACCTTTCTTTTCCGACACTGTGCGCCATTTTCAGTTGTTAGTTGGCATTTGTGGCGTCTTGACTTCTCTCTTGTGTCCCTGTTTACATAAGAGGAAACATGGCACTTGAAAAAAATCTTTTTTGTTTCTCGATTGATTTTGATGAAACTTGGTGAGTTTATGTATATTTGAATTGATTTCATATATGCAATCATTTTTCTAGTATAATGTGTAGTTTTTAAAATACAAAATATTTCATGTATGTTTTGGGGAGCAAGTTTTTTTCTAAACTGAAACAGTTACAAAGTAAATCAGCATATCACAATAATCTGTAATCATAACTGTCTGCAGTGCAGCAAAAATGGATGTTCTAAACCCATTAGAAGAAAAGTTATGGTATATTGAACATTGGCGAGTGAAATCCCAGCCTGAAATTGACTCACTCACCAATGTTCAACGTACCATAACTTTTGTTCAAATGGATTTAGAACATCAATTTTTGTTGCACTGCAGACAGTTCTGATTACAGATTATTGTGATATGCTGATTTACTTTGTAACTCTCTCAGTTTAGAAACAAACTTGCACCCCAGAAGGCACATGAAACATTTTGTATTTTAAAAACTACTCGCTATACTGGAAAAATAATTGCATATTTGAAATCAGAACACAAACACACATAAGCTCCCCGAGTTTCATCAAAATCAATTAAGAAATAAAGAACTTTTTTAAGAGCAGTGTCCCCCCCTTAATGCGACATTCTGTTACGTATGACTACAGCATAACAGGCAAATACCAGTACCACATGCACATACAAACTACAGAGGAGCTAGACTAGAACATTGCATACCAACACTTTAAGTTCCTTAAAAACCCATATTAATTTCAATGCCCCGTTCAGTGTGTTCAAATCAGACGTGCATGATTACTTGATGAAGACAATTTTTTTTTCTTTGCTCAAAACTGATATTTCATGTGTGCATCATGCTGAATCAGTGCACTGATTATCCTTGTATTAACAGTGACTTTTATATTTTCTTTGTATTATGCTGTTTGTTTTCATTCATAGTGTTTGAAATTGTGTGAAATCCGCTGCATGTGCTGCCCTCTGTAGGCCCACCCCAGGTACTGTCAAGCTGTTTGCACAGCGGGGACCCCCAACAAGTGTGTGGGAAATAAAGTGGATTCTGATGCGGAGCGTGGGCTTACCATGAGCATGTAGGTGAGAGTGCCCCGCAAACGCTGGGCCATGCAGACACTGTCAACCGAGAACGCAAACTGGCCCTCATTGGCTGTTCCCTTGGGCAGCTGGAAGGGAACACTGACGCCCTCCTGTGGACCAACCTGCAAGAATGGCGGCACCAACACCCACACTTAAAACTCGTCATAACAAAGTCGCATTTGACAAAAATAACTTAGCTGCTACATCCAAAAATTTGTTACAAGTGTATATTCGAACACTATACTTATTACAAAGGCTATTCTTCATTTACTTCGTTATAACCAATAATTTGTAATATCCGTGTTTATTATATCAAGGTTAGAGTGTACACCTGGCTCTTACCCCTCGCAGCATCTTGGTGTTGAGCGTGTCCAAAATGTTGAGCTCCATCTCCTTGAGCTGGTACGGGCTCTGGTTGGTGAAAATCACCGACACCAACACTTGGTCCCGCACCATAGGCAGGGTGCGCACCTCGTAAGTCTGCAAAGCAATTAAAGTTGCAAGGCGGGCTTGTTGTTACGGCATATTTGAATAACAATGGTAGCGCAAAGAAACGGGACACAAGATGGTAAAACGGAGACATATACACAGCGCTATACTTCCAACAAATTGAAAAAGTGTATAAGAACTACGTGGTGCCCGATAATAAACCATTTGTTGGAAGTGTAGCGCTGTGTGTGAGTCTCTGTGTTACCATCTTGTGTCCTGTTCCTTTGAGCTTCCATCGTGATTCAAACTGCAAAGCAACCCTGTTACTGCAAGTTTCTGCTTATGGGGGGGGATATGACACTTGAAATTTTTTTTATTTCTAAGTCGATCTTCATAAAACTTTCTGAGTTTGTCTACTTGTGTGCTAATTTCAAATATGCAATCACTTTTCTAGTATAATCTGCAGTTTTTAAAATACAAAATATTTCATGTGCATTTTGGGGAGCAAGATTTTTTTCTAAACTGAGTGAGTTACAAAATAAATCAGCATATCACAATAATCTGGAATCAGAACTGTGTGCAGTGCACCAAAAATGGTTTGTCTAAACCAATAAGAACAGAAGTTATGGTATTTTGAAGATTCAAGAGTGGAATTCCAGCTTGAAATTGACTCACTCACAAATGTGCAACATACCATAACTTTTGTTCAAATGGGTTTAGAACATTAATTTTTGTTGCACTGTGCACAGTTCCGATTCCAGATTATTGTGATATGCCGATTTATTTTGTAACTCACTCAGTTTAGAAAACATCGTGCTCCCCAAAAGGTACATAAATTATTTTTTTATTTTTAGAACGACACATTTGTAATAGAAAAATAATTGCAAATTTGAAATCAGCACACAAATATGCATAGTGTCACCAAGTTTCACCAAAATTGATCACAAAACAAAGAAACATTTTCAAGAGCAGTATCCCTCCTGATGTGCAAGTTCATATTTTGCAAAACTTAATGCAAGATAAAATTGATGCCACTCACCAGTTTGATATTCTTGTCCTCAGCTAGTAGCTTGTAATTAGAGGCAGGCTGAAAAATTTTACAAGGACATTATTTTTTGCAACTGCAGTGAGAGAAGACACACGCGTGACCAAGTTTAGGAACAAGTGCCATATTTTTGAACAATGGCGTCTGGAGGTATTTTCACCTTGTGTGAAATATACAGCCACCTATTACAAGCAACCGCGATGTGACACTGTGCCGAAGGTGCTCTGTCATCCTTCAGAGAAGCCTGAAGATAATCTTCCGAGGGTGCTGCAAGGTGTGATCACTAACAGGTGTGGGCGCCAATGTCCTCATTGGCCATAGCAGCATCCGATTTATCAAGACCACTGCTGAAATGCAGTGGTCTTAATTAGGGGTGTGCGAATAGTGAAATTTCATCTCGAATCGAATTCGAATCGAATATTGCCGAATAGTGGCCAAAAATGTCGAATATCGAATCGAATATCGAATACTAAAGATTTTGTTGAAAGCTGAAGGAAAGAACAAAGAAATGCAATCTGCTCATGTCCTCAAGCACATAACGCGGTGAGTGACTTCCACTGAAAGACTACAAGTTGTCATGCAGAAACACAAGCTGTTCAGCATGACCTGGCTGCAGACTTTCTCGCCGTGATGTTACGGTTTCCTGCAGTTGAAAACGTGAGCTCACTGGGCGCCTCAATAGCAGGGATGGGAAGGTATCGCAAATAAATTTTGGTGATACCTGAATAAAGTGCAGCTGTATGCGCTTTCGACTATTTCAAAGGATCATCCTTTCTTGGGGTTGAGCTCATTAAAAAAATTTTGAACCATTTGACTATATGGTCTGAGCTCAATGCTGGTTATTTTTTTACGATAGTGGTTCGACAGTCTTCTAGACTGTTCTCTGGCCTTTTCTACTAGAGCCATGACGTGCGGAAATGGCATAGTTTCTTTTAAAATAAACATGCACTCACTTTTGAATCAGTATATCAGTGAAAGTTTTAACGGAAGGCCTTCTGTAACGACGTTAGCGTTAGTTTTAGCCACCCCACCCTAACCATGCAAGTTGCACCATTGGCTTGTGTCGCGCTTCAGATATTCGTCCAATCGAATTATTCGAAACTTCGAATACTAGCTATTCGAAAGTCGAATCGAATTATTCAATTAAGTATCATTCGATTCAAATTCGAAATTCGAATATTCGCACACCCCTAGTCTTAATAAATAAGCTGCTTAATAAACAAAAATAAATCTTCATACATAAGCAATTTTTTTTTTAGAGGTTCACTTTTAAAAAGAAATGTTCTGGATGGCTCACTGACCGGTGGCATGCTGGGTGTCATGGGTGTCTGGGTGGCACTGAAGCTGGGCTCCTTCGAAGGTGTGGTGATGCCTGGCGTTTCTTCGTACTCTCGCTTGTCCTTGGGCACGTCCTGTTGCAGCAGGGTGGCCGTGCTTCCTTTGGACGATTTAGCTTTCTTCTTCTTCTTCTCCCCCCTGCTGCCAGACGCTTCGCTCTCGTGGTGCTTCTTGCGGCCGCTCCGCTGCAAGCAACACAAAGGACTTTGGAACAAGGTGCAAACAGAAAGAGTGCACAGAATGCATTTAGCCCCAGCTGACCGTTGGCGCCACCACGGCCGAGTGCCACACAGCATCTGGAACTTAGTGTCAAAGCTTGGACGTGTTGGTTGGACATCGTAGGGAGCACAGCACAAAACAAGATGGGGACAAGCAAGGGCGATGCACAGACAGTGCCAACTTACAACACTTTATTCATAGCGCCCTTCTTTGGAAAAAGCGAGGTGCTGGCTAAGCATAATTTACAGTTGACAAGTGAAATCATTGAGGCAGACATCATCGGAAAGTTCGATAGCACGTGCGTCAGTACTCCTTCAATAGCACTTTCATCTCATGAAATATATCTAAACAGGTCACGAACGACACACCATTGTGCACAGTGGTGTTTGTACTATGTATAACATTCAGTAAAAATTATTCGTCATTTTCCCTGGTTGTGGCACATGTCAGTAGCATATGTATATAAGTTCATCTTTCTCTTCCAATGAATAAAGCGTTGTAAGTCAGCGCTGAGTGTGCGTCACCCTTCCTTGTCCCCATCTTCTTCTGCGCTGTGTTCTCTTGGATTTCCAGTAACTGAAACTGTGGTCACAGGTCAGCAAACTTGTAAATCGTCAGGCTCGCACATAAATTTTTGTTTCTCGCCTAAAACAAAAATCACTCCGATTAAACTTTCACAAATAAATCTCCTTTGTTTACTCTTCTAAATGAGACCAAGCTTGCATTTTTACTTGAACCGCATCACCACTCTACATGTGCCTGAACATAGGGCATTTCGCACATTTTGCAATGTTTGCACCCCTTCCACTTCGAAACTACCTGGTAATCGACTTCAATACTTTTTTGACACGCTTACTGCCAACTATCCAGCCATGTGATATAGTCCTATTGTATCTGTAATATTCGTAGAAGTTTTAAAAAATAATCAAAATGGGCGCAGAATTGCAGCACTGCTTCAGCACAAAGCACATTGTGAGACATAGTAGTGGCCGTCAATGGGTGACAATAAGATAGTGCCATTTCTTTTCAAGCAAGTAGCAGATATTTCAGGCGTTCCATGAAGTATTGTATTTTTTAAAGTATTTTTTTCGCAACCTAGGTTTCACCCACTACGGCAAAATTTAAATCACTGTAAGACAAAAAAAAAATTTTTTTTTACAGAAAATACTTTCCGAGAACAAATAGTGCACTGATATGAATGTCAACTATTTTTTTTGCAATACAATTGGAGAGGGTCGAGCGCAATGTTTGGGACGTTTGGCATGAAATGACCCACTAGTTAACAGCCATCTCCCTAAAAGTCCCTGGTGTCGAGACTACGCGTTCGGTCTGAATGCGAATGAGTTTCGGGAACTCATTCGACAGGAAATGTCATTTTCATTGAATGGCATTAGCTTCCCCATGTGACAGCAAACAAATGACATTACAAACGAATGATATTTGCAGTAAATGACATTAGCTTTGCCGTGTGACCGGGATATAAGACTATTAAATGTCACTCTATTCAATCAATTATTACAAAAAACATTTTTTAAAGGCCCACATCTCCCCTTCATTCTTCCACAAAATGGATATCCACATTTCTCCAACATTTGGCATATTCACGGCAGGACACAGCTGAGGCCTTGACACTATCTCTGTTGGCCCAAAGTCTAAGCAGCAAGAGAGAAACAATGATGCCCTTTTGTGATGATGAATTACACACTTCGCATATCCACGTGTGTTTGTAGCCGTGTGCTTCATTTAGAAAATCGATGGTTAATACCTCAATGATCTCACGCACGCGATTTATTGATTTCAAAATGCTGCAGGCCAGCATGGCCCAGGCAGGAGTGGAAATACAAAAAAAAACAAAGGATAACAGTAAGGAAATAATTGATAAGAACACTGGCACCACATGCAATACATCAGTTTCTCTAGAACGATTTTTAACAAAGAAATGAAAAACAGCACCAACAGTTTACAACAACACAACACTCACACGACAAGTAATATGACAGTTTCAGTGATTCAATATTTAATACGACAAATTGTTAATAATAATAATAATAATAATAATGATAATAGCAATAATAATAATAATAATAATAATAATAATAATAATAATAATAATAATAATAATAATAATATCTAGGATTTTACATCCCAAAACCATGATAAGATTATGAGAGATGCCGTAATGGAGGGCTCCGGAAATTTTTGCCATCTGGTGTTCTTTAACGTGCACTGACATAGCACAGTACACGGGCCTCTACCATTTCACCTCCATCGAAATGCAACCGCCGTGGCCGGGATCGAACCCACGACCTTCGGGTCAGCAGCCAAGCACCGTAACTGCTACAACACCGTGGTGGACCACGACAAATTGTTGTTCAAGGGCTTTGTCAAAATTGTCTGCCTCGCTAACATTGAGATCATTGAGGTATTCACCATTATCAAGCGGAGCCTTACATGTGTCAGTTCACGCCCGTCCAGTTACTTTACAAGGAAATCACATAGCTGCGAGATTAACACCTCATCAAAAGCCTGTAAGCCCTAGTCCTTTTTTTTTTGTCATGTTTATCACGCGTCTCCCCTTGTCTCTTTCTCTGACCATATATTTCAGGTTTGCGCAATAAAAGCCCCTGTTGGAAGTCAGCACCTGTGTTACGTGGTCTATTCTAGGTGTCCCACTTGTGCACTGTTTGAAGAACTGTGCGTATGTACTACCATGCTCAGCACGAGCAATATCCCACAAGCACGTGGTCAAATGCACAGCAAGTTGTACGGTGACGCCGATCATGACATATTTTCGAGTTATTAAGAGAGAGTATGGCTGCCCCTGTGAGCGCGCATTGCCCCCCACTTGCTTGCTTACGCCCTCGAAGTTATCACCGTAAAATCTCGAGCAAGCGCCCCCCCATACGGTGAAGGATAACCCGACAAGATTTGGAGGGGGGGCTTGCTTGGTCATGGATCAAAATTCAACGTGGTGGCGGAAGAGCCGCTAAAAATAAAGAATGCACACCCATGCTTCCAATGCAATGCTTTGTTAAGGGAGGACATGACCTGTGGAGATATTTGCTGTATTTTATGCCCAAACCCGATGAAATTATATAGACTTGCTTAGTCTTTCATGCTGATTTCAAATATACAATAGCTTTTTATGAGATACACAAAACGGCCTCTCTATTGTTTCCGGAGACAATAGGAAAAAGACCATTCAGGAGAAAGTGTATATTATATACCATAATATACTACAATATGGAATAACTGCAACGCTGCAATCAGTTTCCAGATCACAGTTACAGTTCAGATTGCAGTTACAGTTCTGCAGATGATCAAACTCAACGTTTGTACCATGACTACCATAAAGAAAAAAACCAAATCAAAGTTTAAGAATCTGTAAGCAGGAAATGAGAATTCTGCTCTCAGCACTTTGAGATGCACAACTTGGGCTTTAAGGTAAAAAAACTTCCCCATCTCCCGCTAAAGGGAACCATGTGTGGATGCGAAGCAGCGGGGAGATAATTCGCTTGAGCGGGAGGAACGTCGCCGCTCTCGTTTCACGGCAGCGGTCCAGGCGCTCATCGCGGCGCTGCAGAGGAGAGAGAATGAGGGCGCGCGCGCTCCGTCATTTTCATACCGCGGAACTACCATGGCGCCACCAGCGGAGTATGCAGCTGTCGCACCACCTGTCGTGCGCGCCGCTCCGTAGAGTATTCCTAGAGGAGAGGATGGGGGGGGGACCGTGGGAGAGGACAGAGAGGGGGGAGAGGACGTGCATGCGCTGCGGGGGTGTGGGACGCGGGAGCCGCTCCGTAGAGTAGAGGATTCCTAGAGGAGAGAAAGGGGGGTGAGCGTAGGAGAAATAGGGGGGAGGGGACGCGCTGTGGGACGCGGGAAGGAGGGACGGACTAAGCCCCCTCCAAACACATGCAAGCAAGATCAAGGAATGGGGTCAACCTGGGCGACAGACACCACCTGCCTAGCCATTCCTAGAGGAGAGAACGGGGAGAACCGTAGGTGAGGAGACGCTCATGCGCTGTGGGGGTGTGGGAACCGCTCCGTAGAGTAGAGCATTCCTAGAGCAGAGAAAGGGGGTGAGCGTAGGATAGAGGGGGGAGAGGACGCGCATGCGCTGTGGGGATGTGGGACGCGGGCGCCGCTCCGTAGAGTAGAGGATTCCTAGAGTAGAGGAATGGGGTGAGTGTAGGAGAGAGGGGGGAGAGGAGGCGCAGGCGCTGTGGTGGTGTGGGACACGGGAAGGAGGGACGGACTAAGCGCCCCCCCCTCCCCAAACACATGCAAGTAAGATCAAGGAATGGAGTCAACCTGGGTGACAGACACCACTTGCCTAGCCATTGCTAAGCAGCCTCTCTGTGCTCTCGGCCATGACTCTGGTGACTGTAGTGGTGGTTGACGGCCTTATATTGTACTAGTGTTCTGGTTCGCATAGTGGGTGCTTCCCTACTTCATGAAAGTGGCCGGACACGGGACGGACATAGCCCCGAGCATAAGATGCTTCGCATCTAAAAACAATTACAGCTCTAGCTGTTCTAGATGATAGGATATCCGTCCGACAAGCTAAATAAGTGACCCAGAAACATTTAACATTCTGATATCACCTCAGGGCAAAACGAGCGTGTGCGTGAAAGCAAGCGGAGGCGATGCACACTCGCAGGGACAGCCAAGCCATCGCCTGACAGCTCGAAAACACGTCCCGATCGGCACCAATGTGTAACCTACCGTGGTGTAGCTCATACTGAGCGCGATGTTACTAACGAGCCCACTCCACAACCATTTTCAAGTCCCACTGCAATTTCAATTTCCTCCATTCTGAGCAAACACAAGGCTGATCAAATGCCCACCTCACTCTTTGGCACAGGTGGCGCTGTCCCGTTCATCTCAGTCACGGCGGTGGTCTGCGGCGGCAAATCCATGGCAACATCGGCCCCTGCTGGCCTTTCTTGACCTTCGGAAGGCGACAGCCAGAAGTCCAACTCATCCTGCTGCAGTGAAGAGGAAATTACAGGCCAATGGGCATGACATACCACGGAAATTTGCGCCAAAGTCAAATCCCACTGCAACGCCATTGTGCCAGAATCCGACTGCTGCAAAATTTCAAATGCAGGCCACAAAATTACTATAGTAAAGCAGTAATTTTGATGTGTAAAAATAGGAGCATTCATGCTCGTCTACTGGTCTTTGAAAACTTCGGCATTAGTTGTTGCCATCTTTACAGGGATGCTGAACAAAACTTTTGCCACCAAGATTTTCAACGAAATTGAAAGATTGGGTCTTGAAATCGACAGACACAACCTTAATTTCAGGCAGAAACTACAGGAAAATAATGAATTCAATGCGTTTTTCACAAACTGCCACGTCTAGCGGCCGCGCCGTGATCTAGAGGAGGTGACGTTTGGTGATGTCACACACGCCCGAAATGGGCAAGCCAACAATGCCAGTCGTTGCCCGCGTCTCTCGACCCACTCAGCTCGCCCTACGGTTCCCAGAACCACTATGAACAGCACTGGCAGTGAACAATGCTCCCGGACGGGGTAAAGCATCAGCGCTTTTGTGGACGGGGTGGAGAGTGGGATGAAAGGAGAGGTGCAGAAAGGGAAGAGGAGGGCAGGAACACATGCACCCTGCATGCGCCTCGGTGATTGTGACATCACGGCTCGCGCCAGTGTGCAGCCGCCGTGCGCTGACAATCCATCAAAAATACGGGAAATTAACTCTGTTTATCGGAACAGTCGCATCTGCCGCGTAGAATTTCGAAGTATTTATCAGTTTTTCCAATTTTTGTTCAGTATCCCTTTAAGATGTGAACAAACACCGCTGGAAACAGGAGGGTGAAAGACCAACAGAAAAGGTCGTCCCGTGTCCAGCGCTTTTGTTCCCGTCTTAAAGGGACACTAAAGAGAAATAATGAATCGGTTTAGATTGATAAATTGTATTCTGAAAACTTTATAATGTCGTTAATTCCTCCATCATAGGTTTATTATTAGAGAAGAAAATCAAGTTCAAAGTTTCATTTTTAAATTTCGTGCCGAAATCTCCACGCGTGACATCACGGATTTCGAAGTGTATTTATTGTATTTTGGTGCTGCTGGCTCTACAAAATTTACAGACACTTGGTATGTTAAGTCTATGGCCCACTGAGAGGCCAACGTACTTCATTTTTACCGATTAGGAACTACGTAGGCCCTAGCAGGCACCGTCAAAATAGTTATCAAACTTATTTTTTTATAACTTTTATAACTTTTTTATATATCAACCTTATTTATCAAACTGCCAAAGCTAATATTAATATCACTTTTCAGTAAAGAGATACGATCGGGCTAACTTCAAGAAAACAACATACAATGAAAAATTCTGATGACGATTAAAAAAAAAAACCATTTTTGGTATTTCTTAAACATTCCCCACTTATTCTCTTGCACATCAGCTTTCACAATCAGTACAAACATGTTGCATGATTTTGTTTCACTTGCGGCCCGTCGAATAAGGCCCTTGCGCAAGACTGAGCGGTCTGAAGATTGTATGACATTTGTGATCGCTTATGGCTTTTCAATTCGGCATCATATTGTACAAAGTAATTATATCTCAACGCTGCAAATTAACTGTGAGAGACACGGTAGTGAATGATTAGAAATCAGTGTTGTACGCGTGAGTTTCCTTATGCACTGCGGCATCAAGGTGTGATGTATAAAATAGTAACTCTGCGAAAATTTCGTTTGTTTACAAATGAGCTTCTTGTGCTTCGAAAGGTAGTCTGCACAATACTCTCGCTCAGAGCTATACTTTGCCGCCATTGGACGCACAGGAGCACAGCAAAGCGCAAGCACTATCGGAGTCGAATGAAGTGTGAGCAGCGGACCGTGCACACGGCCAGTACACACCGTCTGCTGTAGTCATCTGAGATAGGCAGGCGCATCCGGTTATTTATAGTTCTGCGTTTGTTCCCTTTTGATTTGATCGCTGGAGCGCCACGTTTATGCTTTCCACTGAGATCAGTTGGGGCAGCGCAGTTTCTCTGGCGAAAGTCGTCTGCGTGCATCAAGCGAGCGCTAGCAGCTTCCTGACAGAGCTTTCGTGGTGGTTGCACATCAGCACCGGCGAGGGAACGCAGTCAAATTTCAACTTCCACGTCGACGCCATGAAGTGTTTCCTTTGTGGGTGCCGAACGCGGCCTGGTAACTCGAGCTACAGCCATCGAATCTGTGACCTTAGCCGATCGCCTCTGTTTACGCGCAAAGCACGTGCGTTGGAATCCCAACAGCTGTGTCCAAGTTACATCAGTCAGCTCGGAACGCTGTTGTTTAAATATGCAAGTTCTCATTGTAGACATCCTTTTGTTTGCGTTTACTTTGAACACACAAATCGCACAAACAATGTCTGCAACAATCTGCACTTCTACCTCTGCCGTGTTAACAGCGCGTGGCTGCGATGTGAGCAAAGGGCGCATGAAATAGCGAGGCTCCAATGCACATGCGTTGAAATTACCCCCGGCTGTATCGCGATCTATTCGTCTGAGGACACGAAAGCGAGTCCTCACTGCACTGGAACACGCCGGACTGTGCGCGCGTGCCAGCTCGGGGAGCAGGAACGCGCTCATAGCCGCTCTCATGGCCGCTCCCAACCCCGCACTCATGGCCGCTCCCATGACCAAATCATTTCGAAATTGGCGTCCTCAGTGCAGCCGACAGCTATTTCAGTGCTGCTTGCATTTTAAGAAACTGAAGTATAGGCCTGCATTCTATACACTTAGCGGGCAGGAACTCCGATCTACAATTGCCTATCCTTGCGCAAGGGCCTTATTTGACGGGCTGTAACTGCAAGTGAAACAAAATTATGCAACATGTTTGTACTTGATTGTGAAAGCTGATGTGCAAAAGAATAAGTGGGGAAAGCTTTAAGAAAAATCAAAAATGTTTTTTTTTTTAATCGTCGTCAGAATTTTCCACTTATGCTGTTTTCTTGAAGTTAGCGCAATCGTCTCTTTATTGAAAAGTGATAATAGTATAAGCTTTGGCAGTTTGATAAATAAGCATGCTGAGAACATTATGCGGAATTTTCGCTACTCTGTCGTACGCTTATAATAAAGCTATAATAATCCTTCGTCTCATCGCCAACAAGACGAAGTTAGCTTTTCTGAGTCTCCAAAACAGGAAACACAGCCACGGCGGCGGTGTTTGTGTAATTTGGCACCGCACGGAAACAGATGTAATCGCGCGCCGGGGAGCAATAAACGAGAGTCACAAGCGTCACCCTTTGAGAGATTAAAAACCAAACAGCCATCAGCTCTGTGGACGCGAGAAGCGATAACCACCCGAAGGACGAAACCGAAACCAGCCGCACCAGGTGCGCGCGTTTGGTTGCACAAGCGAAAGCCGCCATGCCGCCTTGTAAACCAGAAAAAAAACAAAACAACGAAGACACACCAGCGCATGAAAAAAATTCCACGCATTCACGAAGTGTGGCTGCACATGTCAAGCAAGAGAAATGATCGAAAAAGGGGCGTGTTTTAAACCAGCCACACCACAGACGCGCTCGGATGTGCAAGCGATAGCTGGCGCGCTGCTTTGGGAAGTAAAAAAAAAAAAAAAAAAAAAAAAAAAAAAAAAAAAAAAAAAAAAAAACAACTGAGAGACATCAGCGCATGAAAAAAATTCCACGTGCTATTCCCGAAATGTCGCTGCACATGCCAAGCAAGAGAAATGATCGAAAAAGGCCCGCACTTTAAACATACTGGCAATGCCCTACATGTACGTTGAATACCCTTTGGTTTATGTTAGGTGATGCCGTACATGTACGGCAAAAACACTCAAGGGGTTAAAAACGTGTACTTAGCAACCAAACCGTTTTTTTTGTGTATTTTTATTAATAAGTGCTAACCCCACAGGTGACTAGTTCGGCCTTTTCGTGTGTTAAGCGACGCCCGCTGTGTGCTCACGAGTGATTGAATTAGACCACGTTCACAATGAACTCGCCATTCCACTGAAGTGCGGTACCGCCACGTGGAACCAATCATCCCTGGCTAATTGGGTGCAGCACGTCGCTTACTCGGCTCTCGCCATCGCATGCTGGGCCATTTGCAGTCTAAAGTATGCGCGTGTCTGTGCATTTTTCGTGCATGCTTCACTCCGGATCGTGCTCGGGCGCGGTAGCCTGTTCGTTCAACACGACGAAGACATGCATTTTGCAAGCAACGCGCAAATGGCCTTGCATGATGCGGAGGCGGCGAACTTGCATATGGCAGCATGATGCGCTTGTACCACCGTCACTCCGCGTCGTCTAAGCACACGCAGCCGAGCAAAGATCTGCAGATTACTGCGATAAGGTTGTCGGCGATGAGTCAAAATGGCACGTTCATCGTCACCGGCCCACTCGCCTTTGCTCTTTTCTGATGCAACCGCATGGAAATCCCTATAGTTGATCGACCAGGCTCTGCCGTTTCCGAAAGGCGGAAGAACTTTTGCGGCACACTGTGGCGAGTTGAGCATTGCAATGAGCTTTTACGATACAAAAGGTTATCGCTTCTTGCATTTATGGCTTCTTGCGCTCGAATGCATTGTTAATCGTCAGCGGTCGTAGATGCAGAGAACGCCGTCAGAAAAGCTTGCCATGTGAAAGCAGACCGCAAGTCTTCAGGCGCATTTCTTTTTTTTCCTCACTGCCGTTCTGCCAGTGAAGAAACACCTGGAAAGTGAGCAGCATCGCTCGCAGCGTCCTAAGTGTGCATGCGGTGCTTGCCGCGGTCTGCAATATCTTCTTCGCGAGTAAATTGCAGTGGGCACGCGCCTCTCACATGCTTTAGAATGCCTGTTTTAACTTTCTTTTTCGCTTCGTATGTGCCATATTTTTAGCGTGACCGTGTCGGAAGTGTTCGTTATAAAAGTAGGAGGCTTTGAAAAGTGTTCACTATAGGTGGACGCAGTTTGAATGGGTAGCATAGGAAAATCTTAAGTGCACAGAAACATGGTCGTTATACCGATAGATCGTTATATCTGGGATCTTTATAAGTAGGTTCGACTGTACAGTTATTTTAGTGTTCATCACATTCACCAATTGCGTGTTTGTTGATGATTGAGTAGTTTAGTGTTAAAGTCGAACATACACAGGGGGAATCAAACTGTAACGTTAATCATGCGCTGGCAAACGTGCAATCAACCGTATGGAGACTCCCCTGGTGGCAATGTTAAAAGTAAATATGTACTTTAGTGCTTCGTTGCACATATTTTCGTTGTACAAAATAATTAAACTGATTTGTCCAACTCCCCTTGGTATTTCAACGACATTTTAATTATAATTAAAAATATTTTCAAGAATGGGAAATTCATTACGTTGCCGCTTCTTTTGGGCTTTTCGCGAAAGTCGCACTGCTCTTTTGGACTTCTTTTGCGATGATTACTTGCTTGTTAGCTCGGTAGCATCTGGCAACTCTGGCTGAAGCACAAAGCCTGATGAATATTCCCTGTTTAGTTATTTCAAAGTACAAGCTCTAATCAACTTGGCAAGAGGAAGATTAGCATCAATAAGATCTACTCACCTTTGAGTCTGAGACAGCCTCAGTAGGAGCTTCTGTGGTGACCTCGTGACTTCTCTTGTGCTCACGGTGAGCCTTGCGATGCTTGCGCTCCTGGTGGAGAACACAGTTGTGACGTCCCTCATGAGCTAGTCCAAAATTCAGTACATCCAAAAGAACAATTGACAAACAAAACAAACACAAAGACATAAAGTACAGAAAGCTTTCCTTAGGACAAACTCGGCCCCTGCAAGCAGCAAGCTATCTTTTCATCCACTTTTCTTTCTTCCCATTTACATCACAATTACTGCTAATAACATCCCCTATACTATCCTTGGCATGATTGTCTGTTAGTTCTCATTAATATTGTGTTTAACAAAAAAAAAAAAAAAAAAAAACAAGCCTTGAATTTCCACTTTTCTCCTTCAGTACACTGCAAAATGAGGTTAAATGAAGACAAATCTATTCCTCCAAAGCTCGATATATGCCGCTCTTTCTTATCCCCTAGTAGATAAAAATAGCAAGAACAAGTGTACACAATTGTGTACATAGTGACTCAAAGGGTGCCCATTCCACCCACCTTGTGCTTTCGGGAGGATGCCTTCCTTTTTGGTTCTGCCGCAACAACCCCTGCCAGCAAGCTGTCCCGGTGTGTCTGTGCTGGCAGCCTCTCTTCCTCTTGCAGAGGCCTGCACATGAGCACAGCTATGTCCACATCAATTCCATCACCAAACTGGCATGACTGCTTCAAAACAACCACTATGCCTGCCAACCTCTTAAAAAGTTTTACCACATTCAAGAGTTGCCTACCACGAGCTACTTTCCTCAAACACTGACTGATCCCTTGCAGTGGCACCAAAAAGGTAAGGGAAAAAATTGGGAGGACACTTGAGCCTTGCCTTCAAGAGTAGAACGTGACAGTGTGATTGGGCCCTGCGCCTGCTCAGTTGCTATCCTGGTTTCGGTTCTCAGTGCATGGCTCAATCGTGCCGTAAGGCAACGAACGACTGTGCATGTAACACTGGTCTTTTCGAGCTATCCTAGAATGCCTACTGCAAGTACAGGTACCCATTACGTCATAATTATTCCCATTTCTTTTGCGAATCAGCGAAGGGCCCACTACGCGTCTGTAGGGCAACATGCGAACATACGCAGCTGTTCACTTTGTTGATGGTTCTGCTGCTGATGATAATTAAATATGTCTGCACACTTTCTAATGGGTGGGCCTTTAAAATACCCACTCATTGCTCAATTCATATGTTTTGACACCTGCGTGATTCTACGCTTCTGCCACGCAATATTACGTGCGTTTAAGGAGACTCCTTCCAGTACATACCATCTATATTGCGTTCTTTTTTTTCCGAATCAGTTTTGTGCATTAGTGTGGCTCTGTGGTAGAACACCTGCTTGCCACACGGACGGCCTGGCTTCAATTCTCACTCAGACTGAAGTTTTTGATTATTTATTTTATTCGCATCTGTCTTGATTCTTTGGTCAAGGACAAGACGATTTTTTACTCACAACCAATGACGCCGACACTGACATTGGAATTTCTGCGAAACGAGCTTTTTAATGCCATCACGTAGAAAAGATTAACCGTTCCTGTGAATGTCCGCTGCATGTAAAGGTTTGCATGCTCCAAGTCACATACATACTTTCACAACTAAGGCTTCATTTTTTTTAAAATTCTTTTTCTTGGTTAGGGCTGTACCAAAGGCCCTGTGTTTGAGAGCACATACCATATTTGCTCACATAATCATGGCATTTTCTTTTTCTCAAAAGAGCGACCCAGATTAGTGGTGCGATTGTTCTGCACAGTAAAACTTTCTTGATAATTTTGGAGTTCATACAAGTTGAAGGATGGGATTCTTAAGATGTATAGCCTCAGCCTTTCCCTTCACCCGAACTGCTCCCTGTGAAGTACAGTGCAGCGATGTGATCGACCAAATCTACTTTGGCACAGCTTCTGGAGCAGCTAAAAGCTCACTTTGGAGCAGCAAGTCAGCCTTTTGGAGCAGTAGCCTGTCACAGATTTACGTACACAACTTTTATAGTCGCTACGCTGGAGTAGTTTTACAATGTTTAAGAAAATAAGTATGCACACATAAATGCATATTTATACATAATATTCCAAAAGGTAAAATTAACTCACTGCTCCTTGCTTTCCTGCGGACAGCCTTAAATTTCTATATGTCCGTGACATCAGGCTGACCGACATTTCCTCGCGGTACATTTCTCATTTGTTATTCAGTGAAGCTTTCCTTGATGCTTCAAGCTGCGTAGATTTTCCACGCATAATCATTTTACTACGGGAAATAACTACTGGGATGACGTAAGTGCTTTCAATGCAACCCAAATGCCCCAAGTGTTTTAGTGGCGTGGTGAAGTATATTCTGTCGCACCTTATGGGCAGACTCATTACGTCTTTGGTTCATTGGTGATTAATAAAATAGAGGGTTTACTAAAAAATATATATACTGTGTCCAAATTCTAATGCCGCTCAACGTAATGTGCACGAATGAAATACTTCGCATTTTATTTAGACTGGTTCTTTAACTTGAACCTTTACCGAAGTCGAGAAGCCGAACTGATATACCGAGACAGTGTGTCAGCCTGTTTTCTCAGCAAAATCCTACAGGCCACTACAGCGGCTGGAATTGTTAATAAATCCTGATCGTTTCATGGTATTAAAACTTAAGGGCTCTGCATGAAATCTTTTGGAAGTCAGCACAAATAGCACTAGAATATTTTTGTAAAATAATGTAACTGAAACAAAACATTTCAAGAATGTACAGAGGGGTTCACTGTTAAAGGGAACACCGGAGCGCGTGTCGTCTGCTCGGCGCCACCGCCGGCCGGCTGCGGCAACTAGTTTCGCGCAGGAGCAGTGAGCGCTGTGGGCGGCGCTCGTTTGTCGTCTGCTACAGTTGCGGCCGCGCTTCAGCTCGTCACGAAGCGCGGCCGAAGTCACAAAATCTTGAAAATAGTCACTTTCCTTCGAGCTAGAAGGAAAATGACGGCAATGATCTATAATCAGATAAATGTCACCTGGCACATCAGCCGGATTGCCGTCTTTCGTTCGCCTTCTGGTTAGATAAAGAATTTTCCGCTTCGAGAAAGCTTTCTGGTGGGCGTCGATTGCTGCGATTCCATAATGGCTCGAGTGCCACACGATGAGAGGCAGCGTATTGTTGAACTGTGACTACGAAATTACAGTCAACGTGCTATTGCAAAATTAACGCACAGGCCACTTAAAACAGTGAACCTAATTGTTCAAGCATACGAGGTCGACCGACGGATAAAGGACGCGCCTCGGAAGCCACGGCGTCGAGGCACGAGCCATGAGGAAGACCTTACCATCGTAGCTGCTGTGGCGGACAACCCTAGGTGTTCTCATTAAACAACATGCGCAGATTGTGCTTTGTTTTGTTTTTTTCAAGCCCGAAAACATGACGGGTGCTTTTGAGAATCCATTTGATGCCATTTCCTAATAAAATGTCATAGCAAGCAGCATTCTGAGTGCGTACCCTAAAATGCCTACCACAATAACGGAGACACATTTGTGCACGGTAAATCGGTAAAGATTTCAGTGGTATTAAGAATTAAGCTAATAACCGCGAAGCATTCCTTTGCGAACCGAAGGAACTTTGACCGTTTCTATCTATCTATTAGTCACCTACATCTGGCTTATGTCGTGGTTGCCTGAAGCTTCAAAACACATTTACGTGCTTCTAACTTCAGCATCTATTTGTTCCTAATTCTCTACAACTGCAGAAGCGCAACACGTTACACACACCAATACGTTTCCCCATCGCGTTTATCAGTGTAAATTCCATCAAATGCTAGTTAGAGAAGCTTTTAAATTCTTTGTTAAGCTTACGCACTGCAGCAGCTCGAATCTTCATTAGTGCACATGAAATACGCACTCCACAAGCAAAGATATTCTTTATCAAAACGGCAAGCTGGGCGAGTTGGTAGTTAAACATGGTTATATGAGGGCAGCGCGACCCGGACTTAGGACGTTTGCGACCCGGACTTAAGCGCTCGTTTGTGTACGTGTCTCTCAGTCCTAAGTCCGGGTCGCGCTGCCCTCATATAACCATGATATTCTTTAATATAGCTGTGCTAGAAAGAGACGTCCGTAAAGAATAAGTCATGTTTCTTTAACCAACAAAAATATCAATGAGGTAGTATTTTACATCATCTAATTCCCTTTCAGCTTTGCCGCAGCTTTCCACCTTAGACTGCCCATGTTGCCCGCGGACAAATTTCAAAGCGCGGGGACGGCTGGCTTCGCGACGATCCGAAGCGCGGCCGCAACTGTAGCAGACGACAAACGAGCGCCGCCCACAGCGCTTACTGCTCCTGCGCGAAACTAGTTGCCGCAGCCGGCCGGCGGTGGCGCCGAGCAGACGACACGCGCTCCGGTGTTCCCTTTAACAGTGAACCCCTCTGTACATGTACTGCTTGAGGTAATTGATACAACACATCTTCATATATAAGACTGGCGTCTCTCGAAAACTTGTATTTTCACCGATTGTTAGATATTCCCCGACTACGAAAAATTCAGAAAATATTTTTACCGGACTTTACTTTGTAATTTCACAGTATAGGGTAGCCTGTACTGTTTGGCAGGATCTCCCCCCTCCCATTCGGCCAGAAAACTCAACATGCAGAATTAATGGCTGAATTGAATCTACATATGTGTACAGTTGCGTATATAAACTTCTCATTTTCACCAAGGTAATTATTTATACTGCCTTCCTGCCACAATACACGGCAGCTTCAGCTTCTGTATCCTCCCAGACGTCACTGTCTGGGTCAGTACATCAAGCTCTTGTGCAACCTGCCAGCTAACACGATTTTGTATACCACCACCTATTTACACTAAGCAAAAGTTTGTGCACATGCTTCTTTGCTGAAACAAGACACTGTGAGCATGCCATTGCGGCAGGGCAAGACAGGTTGCAACGGGCAAAGTTGTAGCGCGAATGGTGGTTAGGCATGGACAATATTGTCAGCTCGATCAAGAGCTAGGCGGCAACTGCAATTATACTCGCTCATTACAATTACCTGCACAAAATAATCTCTGGTGGGAATGTAATTGTTGACCTTTCAATATCTCTCTTTTTTTTTTTACACAGCTCTCACCTGTCTGCCCTAATGATCACTAAAATTTACAGCAGTAACATACCATATTTACTCGAATCTAGGCCGCCCTCGATTGCAGGCTGACCCCCAAAATTCGCAAGGCCAGGAAAAAAAAAAAGTTTACCTCGAATGCAGGCCGAATGAAAGAAATGCCGTTTCATCGGCAGAAAACCCAGCATTTTTATTGCATAAGTGCGCACTCCGTAGCGCACATTTTTCGTGCACGCCGAACTCGTGCTGCGCTTGCAGGTTTGAAGTTTTCTCAGCGTGCAAAACGACGCTGCAGTGGCACCGCTTGATTGGTGCCATCGCTTCAAAAGCACATGTGGTGCAAGCATTTCGCGAGCACGTGGTTAAGGCGCGACACTTCCAGAACTCTACCAATTCGACTGCACTAAACTTCAGAAAACGGCGAACTCTGCGCCCCGTGCCCGTTGACTGCGCCGTGCAGGCCGCGCGCGCCTGTCGCCCGCAGCGGAGAGGAGGGGGTGTCAAAGGGCACGGTTATCGCCGGCGCCGCTATCACGTATCACGTGACACGATCCACCTTTGCCGGCGTGAAATCTTGCCGGCTCGACAACACTCGCTGCATGAACGTCTATGAAAATCGCATCGATTTTCATTCGAGTAAATACTGGTAAGCGCCGGATGCGAGATTTCGGAACAATGGACAGTACGAAGCACGCGAGGCAGACAACGCGGTTCGCCTGTGTAGCCTTGGGGACCACCATGGGGACCACCACTCCACCGCTGAGGGACCGTCGCCGTGCAACGCTACCGCAAGATGTCGCGAAAATGCCGCGGACGCGCATGCAGAACCGCCTGCACACAGCAGCCCGAGATGGGCACATGGCGAGCCGTCATGCCGCTAGCGTGGTCAGGCCTTTACGTACTGTCGGCCGCAAAAGTTTGCGGGATCTGCAGCGCGTGGCGGAGCCAGCAAAGCGACGAAAAACTTCATCGCTGCGTCACCTACCGTGACGCAGCGGGTGTTGAGGATATCGGCCGCGGCCTCTGCGATAAGATCCGGCAAAGGCGCGTTATCTAAACGCGCCGTCGCTATTCGCTGAGGCCGATAGCCTCGAAAACCGTCATGGTAGGTGACGCAGCACTGCAGTTTTACGTCGCTCCGACACGCGCTGCAGATCCCGTAAACTTTTGCGGCCGACAGTATGTGGCGGCTGTGGTCAAACCATGGTATTCGAATCTAAGCCGACCCCCCCACTTTCGCACATCCCTTTTTTGAAAAAAAACATCGGCCTAGATTCGAGTAAATACGGTAAGTATACATCTCGAGCACCTGCCATCATTTTTTTTTTTTCACAAGACCGCAAAAATGACTTCTTGGCGTACGCTTGGCGCTAATTATGAGATTTTTGCCAAAATGTAGCAAGATGTAGCAGGTTTCACCTCTTGGCGCAGCTATCACATCACTGACATGGGAATAAAAAAAATTCCCCGACAATTACGAGACTGCTTATAATGCGAATTCTGAGTGCAGCTTCATTTTGGGGCAAGGCCAACTTCGCTTGAAGTTCTGGCATTCCGCAAGGTATCGACTACACCAAAAAGCGTAATTTTTGTGAAGTAGGACAGCACCCACAAAGCCATTATTAGTCTTTCTGCGGATAAGTGAGGCACCCACTACACATCTGTCAGGCATTATGTGCACTTTGTCAATGCTGCATGTGGCTGATGACGACGAAGAATTGTGGCCGAGCACTTTGCAGTGGGTGGGAAGCATTAAGCCACAAACTCATTAAGATTACCATTGTGTGATGACTAGTTGTTACTTTATTCTTTTGCCATGCTATATTACATAAGTTAACGCGATCCCTTGCTCGACATGATGCCTATATAGGGTCTTTTTGAAAACGAGTTTCAAGCACTAGCGTGGCTCTGTGGTAGGATACTAGACTGCCACGCAGAGGGCCCGGGGTATTCTTTTCCCTCATTTTATTTTTTCATGTCTATCGGTTAACTTTTCATGTCTATCGGTTACCTTTCCATGTCTATCGTTTACACCACCAACGGCGACGGCGACACCACTCAAAGCAGGAACGGGCGCCTCAGAGCTGCGCTCTAAAAAGTTGCAAAAAATGTCTCACTCTTCGAGGTCAATGTCCAAGGCACGATGTGGGTCGTCAGCATTGCGGTCGTCGTCGTCGTCGTCCGTAAGTCGTGCGCCTTCGGGCATCTCGACAGAAGTATTGACCACACCAAGTGGGGCCGGTAGCTCCTCCTCCGACTCAGAGGCCAGTGGCTTCTTCAGCCGATCCTTGCCTGCGTACACCAAGAGATGTTCCATGCATCTATCGAAGTAACGTCTCAACAGTGAAGAGAAATATTTACTGCACCATTTCAACGTTGACATACATTTGGATAAGCTTGCATGTCTCTTCTCGATGCGAGCAACAGAGTGAATAAAAGTAGGTTTGTGCAAATAGTTTGAAGCAAATTCGAAGCAAATACTGATTTGGTCGAATATTTTCAAATTGAATTCCAATAGTATATATCACATATATTACAAAGAAAAATGAGCACATTTGTCATGACCCTACTAACCTGCACAATACTTTTTTTTTTTTTTAATTGAAACAAGGCATGTGCTAACGTCATTCTTTTTGGTTTGAAGGGAAGTGGAAGCAACTTTAAATAGTAGCAGGATTTAACTTTCACTAGAATGCAATTGATAACCTGTAAAATATGTTACATCTTAAAATTTACTATACTTAGAGCATATAAACCGGTATAACAAGCTTTTAAAAAAACGATGAATCGATGTGAGGGTAATGTGTTCATTTAACCTTGAAGTGGCACTTCGGGGCAATGCAGATTTGCCCTGGATAGGTGTATTCACAGCACAGCACCCCTCCACTACAGCGAAACCACCTTAACAGGGTGGTTACATGCGGACTAATATACACCTATTTGTCTATTTTGGATACTTCGAAATTTCCAAAAATTTAAATTCCAAGTGAAGCTAATTTGAATACTATAATATTCGTTTGAAAATTCCAAGTGCCCAAATATCCGCACAAGCCTACTTTTGTGCCTGTGCATTTCTAATCTTGAGAATCGCGAAAGCTAACAGCCTCTCAGCAGCAATAACATGAAGGATCACTGGAAGCAGTTTCAGTCATTGCCACAGGTGTAGAACCATAGTTTTCTTGCACACGCTCGCATACACAGCGACTACAATACGGACTTACTCACCAGTTTCTCTGCTGCGAGTTGCTCAAGCAGCGATTCCTCCAATTCAAAATACCCCCCCAAATGCCAAATCAAAATCATATTCATTTGATGCCGGTTGTTGAGACCAGGCATCCCTAACCACTTCAAAATGGGAATCCAACCGAGGAGCATTTCCTGAGAAGCGGGCATGGCATGACGATTCTGAGTGGTACAAAGACATTATTCTGGTGTGTGCATTTTTCTAAGCCTCTGAAACAGGCACACTGATAAACATACTTTTGATTATTAATATAAGCTTTCTTCTCATTTTCAATTGTAAAGCTTAAGAAACAGTGTCACGAGTAAAGGGGGCACGCAGCACGAGCCAAAGGTGTGCGAGTGGCGATGGTGTGCAGAGCCACGGAAAAATACCCGATGGTGTGCTCTGCTGCCACGTCCGCGCACGTGATTCGTTAGCGAAGGGCGCGTGGCACGTGACCCGAGCCGTGGTCGAAAAGCCTGGAAGAAAGTGACGGCATTGTTCGGTGGAGCGCCGGAGGAAGAAGTTGGAAGCAGTCAGCGTCGCACTCGCGGCGAGCAGCGGTAGCTCGGTTCTGGAGGCAGCGCGAGGCTCCCCGGGCTTGCAGCCACCTCACCCCAGCAGTTTCCGACGCACCAGCAGCACTTCCTCTTTTTGACCGGACGGCAGCCTACCACTTGGCAATCCCCGGAGCGCCATGTCGTCGGTTCGGCGTGACCAGACGTCAAGGAACAGAGGCCCGGACAGCTAGGCCTAACCTCGCAAGTCCGACGACGACTTCGACGGCGACCGGGACACGTCTCCAAGTTCTTCAACGACGGGACAGTGAGTCTTTGGTCACCGAGCGGACGCCACGAACGTTCGATTAGGGCACGCTACATGTAGAAAGTTACACCTGAGAAGCCATAGTGGCTATTGACTTGCTTAGGGCTAGAGTTGACCCTAACTTGGATTATAGTCAGTTTCGGCTTCCATGCCGATAATTGTGTGCATGTTTCCTTTTTGTATGAATTTTGAGTGTGTTTTCTCTTTGCCATTTTTTGCGTGATAAAGTGGGTTTGCTGTGCCACTTTCGTCTCCAGACTCTCTCATTTCCATCTGCATTGCAAGCACTCCCGAGATACGTGACAAACAACGAAGCTGGTTGATCTTATGGGCTTAACGAGGTCTTCTTGGCTGATGCTTGACTGATGCTAGACAAAGTAGAGTCGAAGCACAGCCTGTCACAGACCATGCAAGAATGTCCAAACTCCAGCGCCATAACTAACATGCAAAGCTGGCTGTGGAACCCCTGGTAGAAGTGCAGGGTTTTTGTCGCTCGTGCTTGGCTCATACCATGCCGGGAAATTCAGTGCGGCGGCCGTGCAAACTGTCTCCGTCGGTAAGCGCGGCTGATAAGCAACGGCGCGGAGGGTTTTTTGCGGACACCCGACGTTTTACCTCGAGCTTTAAGAGCTTCGCTTTAAAAAAATTCGACTCTCAAAGAAGAAGAAAAACGAATCGACTAAAGGCAGGTCGCATAATTCAAACGACAGTGATTGTTACGGAATGAATACCAAGGGATGGAAAAACATAGCTGAGGATCGCAGTGAGTTAGGTGGGTGTTGAAATCAAATAACATAAAATAGTATAGGCTCAGATGAGACGGGGCATATTTAGGAGGCCTTCATCCGACAGTGATGATTAGAGGCCGGATTTTTAGGCACTAAAAATCGTGTTTTAGGCGCCAAAAATAGGCAGGAAGAACACAGTTTTAGGCCCCCCAAAATCGTAAATATAGGAACAATAAATAAAAAAAAAAACTCATAAATTTTCGAATAAGGACGTGCGCGACCTGGTCTACGACAGGAAAGCAAACAAATGTTTTATTTTATGATTGTACAAAGGCGTTAATGATTTAACATAGCCATGCAATAGTCCCTTTTCGAGGACGGTTTCCAGAACACGGTCTCTCCTTTTATTGTCCAGAATGGTAAGTTAAGCGTCCACCATTGAATAAAGACGCTCCTGGGTCTGCTTCTTTTCGGCGTGGCTGGGAAGGGCAGCACACGATTCAATAGCCAGACCACTAAAAGGCCAGAGGGTCTGTTAGCCTCGTATTGGCCGGGTCTTTTTGCGCAGGGTCAATTTCTCCTCTTTGTGTGAACACCATAAAGGGCCCCTTACCAGGTTTGAGCATTTCGAGCAAGAAGTGTAATGCATGCACTGCGCTAATGATCACGTCTGCCAACATTTGCAACGCTACGCTCCCCGGAAGGAGGTGAAATGTCAGACTGAATGCCCCGTGCCCTTTATCTCACGGGCGCGCGCACCAATGTGGGGGGAGGTGAAGTTCAACAAGGAATGGTCCTGTGTATGTCACAGTAGTACATGAAACTGCGAGAATTATTCGAGGCTACATGTGTAATTTGTGCAATCTGTTGCTTGAATAGAAGAATGAAAGTTAATAGAAATATTAAAACATACAAACGCAATGTGTGCACGTTTTTCTTTAGTTTTTTTCTTCGAATCGAGAGCGATGCGAGACTTAGCTGCCTATATTTCTTTTGTGTTCGTGGTCTCGCTGTTACCACGTCGTGCCGGCGCCAGCCCTGACAACGCTTAGCATGTTTTTGGTGCATCGTTGTCATGAGTAAGGGGCACGAGGCACGCGCCCAACGATGGAAACTTCCGATGGTGTGCGGGGCATGGAAAAGTACCTGATGGTATGCGCCCCTGCCACGCTCGCGCACGCGATTGGTCGGTGAAGAGCGCGTGGCTCTCGACCCGAGCCGTGGCGAAAGAACCCATGAGAAGGAACGGGCATTGTCTGTGGGACACCGTTTGAGGCAGGTCGAAGAAGCCAGCGTTTCACGGGTGAAGACAGCGGCGGGTGCCGGGTCCGGAGGTGCTGCACTACGAGTCTGGGTCGACCTCGGTGATGACCGGGAGAGGCTACTGCGGACTTGAAGCATCCTCGTCACAGCGGATTCCGGAGCACTCGCAACGCTCCACCTTCACTCGCTGAACGGCTCGTGCCCACAGGACAGTCCCCGGAGCGTCGCGTCGTCAAATGCGCCACAACGTACTTGGAACCAGGGATCGAGGTGGCAGCTAGGCCTAACCCGTCCGCTTCCGTGTTGGCCATGACGACGACCGGGAAACAAGCAAGAAGCGGATCGGCAAGTTGCTGCTGAGCAACGGCGACCGCAAGCGAGCATCGACGGCGAGCGCGACGCAGCACGGACGACGAGAGATCGACCGAGACGCCGCGACGACCGTCGTACAAGTAAGAGCGTTCAATCTCGGACGCAACTGAGACCAGTGTGGTCGGACTGCTGTAGCAGTTAAGAACTGAAGTAACTAAAGTAGAGAGACTTTAGCGTAGGAATTCTTTGGAGGAATTCGATTATTGAGTATTGTTGCAATTAGCTGAGCATGTATTTCCCGAGTGTGTGTGAATTTATGTTTGAGGTTTGGCGTTGTTTGGTTTGATAAAATGTGTTTGCCGTGCCACCTCCGACTCCCGTCTCTCTCTCTCAATCCCATCCACTGCAAGCTCTCCCGAGATAATACGTGACAATCGTCCCTTACAGCAGTTCCAGCTGTGCGACGCGCTGTGTCGTGGTAAGGATACAGGATCCATGCCAGCCTCTCCAAACGCATAGACGGATCCATCCCACAGAAACAGGCAGTACACTATAGAGCGAACGCCGATACGATACAACACCGCTTGTGCGCACGACCTGGCTTGGGCATGTCATGTGCACATAGCGTAATCTTGCGTGCGCATGGCGTGTTGATGCGTCAACGTCGTGTGATCTTCCGGCTCCAAGTTTCTCTGATACCGAAGAGGGCAGGGAAATAATTTGGCTTGCGAGTGGCAAAGGTTTCAAGCTCACCTACTGGCATCATGCTTTCGCGGCTTGTAATGAACCAATTAAAAAGTTCTTGTGGTACAAAGCTCCTCATTGGGCACGCGAACACTTCCAGTATCTGACTAAAATTTCTCATGTGACCTGGTGAAGCGCCCTTTAAGAGTAAATTACAAACGAAACAAAAGCCATGCGCACACCTGTTTTTTTCACCTATTTTCTACTTTCCCCTGACGGCACTCCATGGTTTCGCATTCGCTCTCCATATTCCTGCTGCTGCGCGCAGGCACCTCCTGTTTTCTGCCCCCCCCACCACGCCCAAGTCTTCAAGGAGGTGCTTCAATTCCTTGGGAACACTGAACTGGAAAACCGGCGATAAAAGCCGCCCGCCACGTCCTCGGCCATAGACGCTACTCTCTTCTTCTTCCCCTCTCCTCTTGCCGCCTTTATTTTCCTCTCCAAATTCCACTGTACATGCTGGGACGTGCTCCTAAATAGCGTCTTTTCCTTTCCCCTGCTCCAACAGCTCGCGCCATGTCAGTGCGGTGGGGTAAGGTTGCCGGCGCGTCCCATTTCACTGCTGCTACCGGTTGCTTCCTGGATGTTTGTTGAACTAGGGAACTAGGTTGTTGCACCCCATAAAGTTCCGAAACGTCAATTCTGCCCGGTAACATGAATTACGGTCTCAAACTGTACTCGAAAACAAAATTTGAGGCTAAATAGCGTTCATATAGGCACCAATTATTAAAATAGGCATTTATAGGCACTATAAAAACACTATAAAAGCCCTCCTTTACCCCTAATTCATGCTCATATATCAAAGTGGCGCGATAGGAACGCAAGGAAAAAAATAGGCATCTGCCAATAATCCGGTCTCTAGTGATGATCTTATGAGCCTTTTCTTGCTCACAACTCACTTTTCTTGAGCTTTTTCTTCTTCTTCTTGGTTCCATCCCCTCCATGTGCCATATCCTGCTCCTTGCGACTTGCACTTAGGTACTTGTCCGATGAAATGAGACCTGGAAAGAAAGAAGAGCGAGAGGTATAATCATGAAATTATCCTCTAGAGGAGGGCCCGGCTTAACTTACCAACACAGTCAAACCAACTTCTAACAATCACAGATATAACGATCTAAAGGTTATAACGACCATACTTCAGTGCACTTAAGATTTTTCTATGTTACCCATTTAAACTGCACCCACGTATAGCGAACATTTTTCAAAGCCTCCTACTTTTAGAACGAACACTTCAAACATGGTCACAGTAAAAATGTGGCACATACGAAGTGAAAAAAAAAAAAAAAAGTTAAGACTTGCCCTCTAAGGATGAGAAAGGCATGCATTCGCGCTTGCCTTGCACCGCACACAGATTACAGACGCTGCAAGCGAGGTATGCTGCTCACTTTCCAGGCACTTCTTCTGCGGCAGAATGGCAGTAAGGAAATAAGAAAAAAAGAAATATGAGGCAGCATGAAGCCTTGCGGTCAGCTTTCGAATGGCAAAACTTTCCCGACGACGCCTTCTCTGCAACTACGACTGCATACGATGATCCAAAACAATGGCTTAGAAGGTGAGAAGCCATAAATTTAGGAAGCAATAACTGCGATAACTTTTCGTCTCATAAAAGTTCACTGCACCCCTCATTTCATCGACACCACAATGTGCCGGAAAAGGTATTCCATCTTTTCAGTAACGGCAGAGAGCGGTCGATCAATGATTACGACTTTCGTGCGATTGCAATGATGCCTTCATGGATAAGCAACAGAAAAGAGCCAAGGCGAGGTGATGGCCCACGATGAACGTGCCATTATGACAGATTGCCGACAACTAGGCTAGCGCAAATAGTAATTTTAGGTTCGAAGCGAATTCGAAGCAAATAGTGATCTGGTTCGAATAATTTCAAATCGAATTCGAATACTATATATATCACATATAATAAAGAAAAATGAGCATATCTGTCATGACCCCAATAACCTGCGCAAGATGTTTTTTTGATTAAAACAAAGCATGTCCAAATGTCATTCTTTTGGTTAAAAGGAAGTGGAAGCAACTTTGAATAGTAGCAGGATTTGACTTCCTGTAGAATGCAAGTGATAACGTGTAAAATACGTTGTTTTAAAATTTACTATATTTAGAGCATACAAGTCGGCATAACAAGCTTTTAAACTAAAAAAAATTATGAATTGATGTGAGGGTGATATGTCTGTATTTTCCCTGGAAAGATGTATTTGCAGTATAGCACCCCTGCACTGCAGTGAAACCACCTTTAACAGGGTTATATGCGCGGACTACTATACACTTATTCGTTGATTTCAAATACTTCAAAATTTCAAGTAACTTAAATTCAAATCAAAGCGAATTCGAATACTGTAATATTCATTCGAATTTTGAAAGTGCTAGAATATTCGCACAAGCCTACCGGCAACCTTACCACAGTCGCCTGGAGCCATCTGTTTGGCTGCGTGTGTTGCGTAAACTGTGCGGATTGACATAGATACAAGCGCACCACGGTGCCACTCGCCAGTTTGTCGCTGCCGCGTCATGCGAGACCACCTTAAAGTGCGCGTCACTTTGTAGAAACGAGAGTAGCTCCCTGGTATTGAGCAGCGCGGGTACCGAGAAACGTCAATGCACCGCGAGCGTATGCTGCCCGCTTTATTAGGCGACAATCCAAACGCACCGCCTTTCGTCGTGCAGGACTGCCAGAGCATTGCGGAGACGTAGAGTACGCATTGCTTGCAAAATTGAACGAACAGGCTACTCCCCAAACCCGTGCACTGCCTGGAGTGAAGCAGGCCGGATGAACACGCAAATGCGCGCATTGAAAGTGTAGCAAGTGGATGGGCAGTAGAGCATGAGCCGAGTAGGCGGCGCGCTGCGTGCAACTAGCCAGGGATGATCGGCTGCACGTGGCAATATCGCGCTTCAGTGAAACGGTGTCAGTTCAGTGCGAAAGACATTTAATTCACTCGTACCCACGCAGCGGACGTTGCTTGAGGATATGCAAAGGCTTAACAATTGTCACCGAAGGCGTTGTTAGCACTTTAATAAAAATGCACAAAAGAAAAAGTCTTGGGCGCTAAGTGCACGTTTTTCAGGGCGTGTCCATATACAATAAACTACTGACATAACGACCACTTTTTGTGGCCCTTTCACATTCGTTATAAACGGGTTCGACTGTATCTTGAAACAACCAGAATAAACACAAAAACAACAGGAACTGTACTGGCAACCAAGTGCAGACTCCCACACCAAGAGGGTACAAATTTAAAATGCCTTACCTATTTACAAACATCAATTTAAGGAGTGTAGCCATTTACACTATGCTAATACGGCGCAATCAATTGGTACCATTGGCGTGTGCTCGTCTGTGCTCACTTGTACCGAAGAGTCTTATTGCCAATAATTTGCATATGCTGTTTTTCCTTCTTATTCCCAAAGACACATTAATAATAATCCGTTAATAATAAAGCCATAAGCCTGAAATCATGAACCTAGCCCAGTATAACCCATTTCAACATGCATTATGATCAACAGTCTATAAATTGGTGAAATAATTTGATGCCAAGGTACCAGGGACCAAATTTAAAGCAAGTGCTAGAATAAATAAGTGTATTTTACACTAATAAATTGACATTACATCATAAATAATTATATAATTGTTGTACAGTCAGTCATGCTATACTTCATATACTGAATTCAGCTGCCCACTCAACATTACATGTAATAGTTATGTGCTAGCAGCGAGCACTCCTACAATGGTAAAAAAATATTTTAAAAACACCACACATACGTCTAGTTGACATGGTACTGCCTTCACAAAAGTGTTCAATTGTGTAGCAAAATATTTTAACCAGAAGTGATACAACAGGAGCTTTAGGCCAAAAAAAAAAAAGAAAAAAAGAAAGCCTAATTTATAGGCTTGTGCGAATAGCAAATTTTAGGTTCGAAGCAAATTTGAAGCGAATAGTGATTTGGTCAAATAATTTCGAATCGAATATGAATACTAGTATATATCACATATAAAGAAAAATGAGTATATTTGTCGTGACCTAACTAACCTGCACAATATAATTTTTTTTAAAGCTGAAACAAGACAAGTGCAAATGTCAAATTTTGGTTCAAGGGAAGTGGAAGCAATTTTGAATAGTAGCAGGATTTGACTTTCGGAAGAATGCTAGTGATAACCTGTAAAATATGCTACGTTTTACAATTTACTACACTTAGAGCATATAAGCCAGTATAGGAAACTTTTAAACTTAAAAAATGATGAATCGATGCGAGGGTAATACGTTCATGTAACCTTGAAGTGAGGCTTCGCGGCAGTGCGGATTTCCCCTGGAAAGGTGTATTCACAGTAAAGCACCCCTCTACTGGTGTCACATGCGGACTAATGTACATTCATCCGTTCATGTTTCCAGTAATTTAGATTTGATTGGAAGCGAATTTGAATACTGTAATATTCGTACGAATATTCGAAGTGCTCGAATATTCGCACAAGCCTACTAATTTGCCATTAGCTCAGCGAATGCGGTAAGCCACATCGCCAAATGAACACACCATATTGCAAAGGACAACTAACAGTAAATGCAATTTGACTGTTTTATTTCAAGTTTAGAAATTTAAGGGGACACGTGGGTCTTGAAAAAATTTCATTCATTAGTTGGGTTAACTGAATGAAATTTCATAGTCATTCAGTTTTTTCCGCAGATTCGAAATCTTCAAGTAGATTTTTATTAACTGTATTACAACGAAAGATTTGCAATTTCTGAAAGCATATTTCTTACGGTGCATTTTGGCATCTTTGCTTAGTCAAACGCAAAAACAAAGTATGCGGCAAGACTGCCAGAGAGCTGGTCTAGCCAATGATGTTAATTTGATTGTTTTCATCAAACTTCGAATGCAAAATAAATGGACACAGATATGAGTGAAACATTCTTGCTTTTAAGCTATATGGGTCACAATCTGACGTCATGACATAGGATGCTCACCAGGTATGTGAAGAGGCACCGACAGATCGATCTCTGTCACAGGGATGTCATCCATGGCTGCCCCTTGCAGATGACCATTGGCCGACTGAAATGCATGAGCGATACCAAATGAATGAGGAGAGTCTGGTGTTAGGCCTCTTGGACCATGACGGCGAGGCTACTAGCGGCACTGACTCACACTCCCAGGTTTAAAATGCACATATATAACCCATAAAGTGGACGGACGGATGACCGCCACTGTAGCTAAGTTGATAGAGCATCGGACACGTTACTCGAAGGTTCCGTCCCTGCCAGCGGCAATTTATCTTTTCGTACACTTTTCATTTTTGACATTTTTATTAAAATCACTACGAATACCATTCCCTATACTTTCCTGGGCACCATTGTCCGTTAGGTCTCATTGACCCTTTCAGGGTTTTCGCCGTACATGTACGGCACTGTCTCTATGTTTAAAACACGTGCCGTTTTCGATCATTTCTCTTGCTTGGAATGTGCTGCCACGCTTCGGGAATACGTGGAATTTTTTTCATGCGCCAATGTTTCTCCATTGTTGCTTTTCTTTTTGCTTCGCAAAGTGGTGATCCGGCAACCGCTTGCGCAACCGAGCAAGTTCGCAGTGCAGCTGGTTTAAAATGTGCGCCTTTTTCGATAATTTTTCTTGCTTGGCATGTGCTGCCACGATTTGGGTAACTGTGAAATTTTTGTCATGCGCCGATGTCTCTCCATTGTTGCTTTCTTTATGCTTCACAAGGTGGCACGCCGGAAGTCGCTTGCGCATCTGAGTGCGCTCGCGGTGCGGCTGGTTTAAAATGCGCACCTGATCGATCATTTCTCTTGCTTGGAAGGTGCTGCCACGCTTCGGGAAGACGTGCAACTTTTTTCAAGCGCCGATATCTCTCCGTAGTTTTTTTTTTTTTTTTGGTTTCCTAAGCGGCGCGGTGGCTTTCGCTTGCGCATCCGAATGCATGCACGCGGTGCGGCTGGTTTCGGTTTCGTCCTTCAGGTGGTTATCGCTTCTCGCGCCCGCAAAGCTGATCGATGTCTGGTTTCTAATCTCTCAAAGAATGACCGCTTGTGACTCTCTCGTTTATTGCTTCCCGGGGCACAATTACATGTTTTCGTGCAGCGCTAAATTAACAAGCGACGCCGCCGTGGTTGTGTTTCCTGTTTTGGGGATTCGGAAAAACCAACTCCATCTCGTTGGCGATAAGACTTTTATTCTCTTCTGTGGAAACACCGCATCCACAACAACGTTTGCGGACTTCACGCAGGAAGTAGTGAGCCAACTGATCGAGGAGTATCACACAGAGAGGAGCAAGGCGGGAAGGCCAAGCGGAGACCATCCTGTTAGGCTGACAGCGCGACACTTCATCGAGAAGGTGCCACACACCGATGCTCAGGGAAGCAGGACCCAGAGAAGATGCTACGTCTGTGCCAACACCACTCGGCGACAGAAACTTCGCAAGGAAACACAATACATGTGTGTGGAGTGCATCAGATCACTCTGTGTGGACCCATGCTTGAAAGACTATCACACGCTGAAAAGTTTTTAGTGTTAGAGCACGGACATTTTTTACAGGAAAAGTGCTCTGGTGCTCTCATTTTTGTATGTCTGTGAGCTATGTTTATTATAATGCATAATTCTTATTTATAAAAAGTCGTAAAAGTCCTTTTGTTTAGGATTTTGCTTGACGTTACTATGAGTAAACCATGTGTATGTAACAACACAAAATGATTTTTTTGTCACTTTATGGTCACAAAAAAAAATTTGACAATTTCTTTTCTTAAATAGCATCGTCTGAAGAATTTATTTCAGCAATAAAAAAAATTACACATTTTTTGCATGCATTTTGCGAAAAAATTCGACCCTGAAGGGTTAATATTGTATCTAACAAAGAAAAATGAGCCCTGAAATTTCCACTTCTTTCCTTCAAAACACATAATAAACTACAGGTCTGCAAGTGAATTACTAGGTGTGCTTTTACAAGCACGAACATCCATGTGAGAGCCTAATGTTTGAGAAGACTCAATGGAATGCATACCCTGCTCTTGGGCATGGCCTTCAGGTAGTGTGGGTTGCTGGCCTGCTCTTGCCTGCGGGCTTCTCTCATCTGCAGTGGAAGGGGGGGTAATGCTGGCTTAACACAGCACTGTTGCCAGCAGAAGGTCATTTGAAGGAAATACCGCATTTGGGAGTTGCAAGTTGGTTTATATTTCCACACATAAGTGCACAAAAACTGCACATGAGATGTGGTTGGGAAGGTGGGAAAAAAGCTACATACATGCAGCTTGACTGGCCCCACCTACCAGTACCCAGCAGCGGACACATTAGCAGAAGTAACTGAAGCATGTACACAAAGACTGTCCGAGTTGCAAAACAAGGTTGTTAAGGGGAGATGCTACTCGAAAAACATTTTTTCTTATTTCTTGACATAGATCTTTGAAATTTTAGGCGTAGGTAGAGCTTGTGATGCTGATTTCAAAACTGTAATTGTTTTCCCGATAGCTATAGTAGTTCCAGAGTTACTAAAACTTTGATAACAAAATATAGGGTTTTTTGTGCACACTTTTGAGCTTACTAAAAATTTTTACACAGAATCCCAATATGGCTCATTTTGCTGCACATGAGCAGTACAATACAGAAAAGTACCTCAAATGAGTGCTTAACTTGGTACCTTTGATAAAAAAAAATCAAGGGCACCAAATGTATATTTCAGATCTCCCCCATCAGCTTATCAAGCTATGGAACAAAAATCTGTGATGAATATTGCAACTTCATATAGATATCTGTATTCTAGAGTGGCTGACGAAGCTCTGTGCAAAATTTCGTTAAGATAGGACTATTTCAAGTGCATGACAGTTTTTGCACAACACATGAGAATTCCTTCAAAATGGAAATTGAGAAAAACGCATTTGAAAGTTATAAATAAAAGGTCATCTTTGTGGCAAAGATACGCTTTTTAGAATGATTTCTTCCATCATGAGAGCTTGGGAACCATGGTTATTTTGAGCGTGTGGCTTTGGTGAACTCCTCATGCGAAATGCAATGGCAAGCAGCCATGTGACCATTTCCAGGAAACTCTAGACAATCACTTCTTTATAGTTTTTAATAGCCACCTTGTGCTCTTTAAAAGCAATTTTAACCTACTTCAAGTTTAATTACAACCTTGTTTTTTTTTTGTCAAGAAAGTAGAGAAACTAAGCTTGTGAAAGCAAGTAAAAACGAAAAATATGTAATTTTGGAAAAAACTTGCGTTTTTCGAGTAGCATCTCCCCTTAATACCATCTTATATTTGTACATATGAGATGGAGAGTATGTGCAATTATATCACTAACTGGAGTGAAACACCAGATGATAAGCATTATGCAAAAAGCACGTACAAGTCACTGTTCGAAAGTACACGCAAGTTTTCAATTGTCAGGTGAAACTTATTTAAAACCTGAGGGACACTAGACTGCACCATCTGAAAACCACAGTTCGTTCACGATCATGGTACATGTCAAAGTTCTGTGTGCCTCAAAGAACATAAAGAAATGTTGTATCGCAAGTTTGAAAGTGTTCTCAGAGTATTTGGTGTTCTTATATATTTCAGATTTAAGGGAAGATATTAGCCTAAATTTGTACAACTTGTGTAACTTTAAAATTCCGAGCTTTATAAACAGCGGAGATGTGTGCGCACTATATGGCTGTAAAGCATTTTCCTGCATAAGCTTATACAAAGCTTTCTTAGAACAATTTCCCCACATGAGATGACCATAACACAAGTGCGATTCCAACAAGGCAGTGTATACTAAACGGCTCTGTAGGACTGATTTACTCACATTATGATCACACACTCTACAAACACTGATGCAGGTGCCATCATCCCAATGGGCAAAAAAGTTTTGGCACAATCATTCGGAGAATCAAGAATTCAAACAAGTCACAAGCTGAAATTCTTACGATGGTTACAGTGACGATAACCAAAGAATCAGGCTGAACGAGATCTACCTTCATCATACATCCACTGCACAGTGCATCAATTATGCGGTTCAGCTGCTCTGGATAATTTAATCAGAACGAAAGACTGATAATGAGCTCTTGTCATCGTAATTCACAGCACGTCCAGTGCAAAAAGAAGATCTCGCCTTACAGTCTCCAACTTGCCCTATCTTGTGCGAGCTGATTGCATGTTACTTCTGCAAACGTGTTAATGTCGTCACACCATCTAAATCACGGCGCCCTCAGCTGCATTCACCGATCCCATGGTACAGTAAAATACCACTCAAACGAACATCAGTTAAGCGAACTATTCAGTTGTACAAGTTTTTTCTAGATCCCCCCACCAAAGCGCCAATAAACCCAATGCTAATGCATCCCACTTTAACGAAATTAGTGAAGTGCGCATTTCAGTTCTACGGACATACTTTGCGACACAATCCAATGCCTCTCTCGTCATGTTGATCAGGAATCGCCTGAATAACTGAGTAAAGATAGCGCTTTGCGTTTCGAGGACTGTGTCATCTGTGACTCTCGCATTGAGACATGTGCCACTTTCTCAACATAAGAGATGCTATCGTTGCTCACAGGATTTCGAATACCAACCTCAGAGCAACAACAGCCCAGAGACCGAACATGCAAGCATAGCATTGGCAAAAACTCACATTCTCCAGTTCTTCTTTGCTAGGCTCGTATTTCTTCTCCGAGAAGTGGGATATTCCTGCACTCCTGAAATTCACAAGGCCTCGCTGTACAAACAAAATATGATGCAATAGTGCATTTATGGAGGGGACATGGCTTGTGGAGATATTCTGTCGTATTTTATGTCTGAACCTGATGAAACTGAGTAGACTTGTTTAGTTTTTTATGCTGATTTCAAATATGCAATAATTTTTCTTCTAGGTAGCCTGGTTTACGACATCCACAAAAGCTTCCACTCTATTGTTTTTGGAGATAGTAGGAAAACATCTAACATTGATAATAATAATATCCGGGCTTTAAAAGTCCCAAGACCAAGATATGATTATGAGAGACACCATAGTGGAGGACTCTGGGAATTTCGACCACCTAGGGTTCCTCAACAAGCACCTAAATCTAAGCACATGGGCTTCGAGCATTTTCGCCTCCATCGAAAATGCGGCCGCCGCAGCCGGGATTCGATCCCGCAACTTTCAGGACAGCAGTCGAACGCCATAACCACTAGACTACCGTGGCAGGTCAAGAAGTTGACGTTATCAGATATCTATATATTGTAATGTGCAAAAGTGCAACGCTGGAAACAGTTTTCAAATCAAACCACAACTAGTTATTCTGGAGTCGATCAAAATTAAATGGAAAAAACAAACTCAAATTTTAAAAATCAGTGAGCAGAAAATGAGAATTCTGCCTTTAGCATGTTATGATACAGAGTTTGGGCTTTATGCTAAAAAAATAATTACAGCTTTAGCTTTTCGAGATGATGAGATGTCGCTCCGACAAGCTAAATCAACGACCCAAGAACACGTCAGATTCAGCTCATACTCGTTGCACGGATCTTAAAGGGACCTTGAAACGATTTTGATGATTTTTTGTACAAACACATCGGGCCAGTAGACCAAGTCCTAAGGGTCATTTACAGACTGATTTAAGCTCTCTGCATACACTGTGTAATTTATTACAATGCTTTAAAGCTGCGAATTGCTGCAGACCACTGCGGCTCAGCCAAACACGTTTTCAACCGCCCATTCGGAGTACGACATGCAGTGGGCGCACATCATCACCGGGGCTGCTGATCTGATTGGCTGCGGTGTGCGATTAGGAAAGATCGGCTGGTAAAGTGGCGGCACCTGTCGGAGCAGATATCAACCACTCTGTGATGCCTTTGTTGCCAGACGGCGTGCGTGCTGCTGGGCACACTGGGCTATGGTCTCCGAGATTGCGCGCAACCTGTCGGCGTGCAATCTCGGAGGTGATGACTGGGCGAAGCTCAAATCGTCGAGTGTGCTCACGAAAGCTCTGCGATCGCCAGCGATGCCAGCGTGTCTCATAAGTTGAGGAGGCAAGGCAGCGGTGAGGAGGATATGATATAATTGTCCGTAGCTGCCTTGGTACACGGTGTACCGCTAAATTTGTGGTGCCAATGGTTTGATGATGCTCTAGCCTAAACACTGACAAAGCTTCAAACAACCATTTCAGGGTCCCTTTAACTGGGGGGTGAAATACTGATCTTATAAGATTTCAGCTAGAGTTTACACGCAAAAGAATCGCTGTAAATCTCAACAACGCAAATAAAAATAACTTTTTTCTTTGATGATTTTTTGGTTTCCACAAGCGACGTCCGGACACTGCACCTGAAAACTGTTCTATGTCAAGTTAGATGAAACTCGCTGAGTTTATGTATGCTTGAAGCAAGGTTTGGGTTTGGGCTAGTTAATAATACACAGCGCAAGACGAACAAAGGACGAGAACAGGAACCACAAAGACAGCGCTTGTCTTTGTGGTTCCTTTTCTCGTCCTTTGTTTGTCTTGCGCTGTGTATTATTATGTACGCTTGCGCGTTGATTTCAAATATGCAATTTTCTTCCCAATACATTATGTAGTTTTTAAATTCCAGGTGCCATTTCGGGACCCATAATTTGCCTAAATTGAGTGAGTTACAAAGTAATTAAGCACACTGTAATGACTTAGAATGAGTACAGAATGCAAGAAAACAAGAATTGATGTTCTGAACCCATTTGAACAAAAGTTGTGGTATGTTGAATATTTGTGATTGAAATCCCAGCTGGACGTAAACTTGTTGGCGAATGTTCAACATACCATAACTTTTGTTCAAATGGGTTTAGAACATCCATTTTTGTTTTCTTGCATTATGTGCTCGTTCCAGGTCCTTCTGATGTGCTTATACTTTGTAACTCTCTCACTTTAGGAAAACTATGGCTCCGAGAAAGCATATGAAATGTTTGATATTTAAAAAACTACATAATATACTACAAGAATAATTACATACTTGAAATCTACACCCAAATACCGTATTTACTCGCGTAATGAACGCACTCGCATAATAAACGCACCCCCCAACTTCAGTCGTCAAAATTAGATTTTTTTTTTCTCCCGCGTAATAAACGCACCCCCTACATTCATCCGCTTGCAGTCCCGCGAACCGACACGTGGCGCCTTCTTTCCCGCTGATCGTTTCCGCTTTTTTTATTCTGCCGACCGCCCTCGGTCCCCCCTTCGCCCGCTGCCGCGCACAGTTCTTTCTTTCTATCTGTGCGCGGCACGTCACCTGTCTTTTTGAATTATCCGTGCACCACAGCCGGATTCACAAACGGTGCGAGTGTAGAGACATCGCGGCTCACAAGCACACAGCGAGGCGCTGCGCCGTGCTCCCGACCGGGCTGCAGAAATTAGGCGCCTTTTCCTTCTTCGAACCACAACCACCACCACCACACAGCGAGAGAAGGTCACGAAACTTCCCGCGCCAGCCAACGGTCGCTTCCTGCAAATACGAAACTTTAGGGCTCAACCACATGCACGCGATTTTCGAGCGACGGCGACAGGATTTGCTGTCGTGAAGGGCCATCCGTCGTGTCGCAGGCATGTCGCAAGTTTCTGGAAAACCCGAAAAAATCGGTTGTCGCCCAGAAAAGAGCGTGACGAGTGACGATTTCCGTAACATGGTAGCACCCCTGATCCGCGCTTCGATTGCAATTTGCTCTTCATGCTTGTTATCCGCGCGTACTTCAAGAAACGCAAGAGGTAGGCTACCTTTTTTACATTCACATTTCACGCTGAGAGCGAGGCAGTGGCTGTATTTTGTCGTTAATCTTGTTATCGACGGTTTGTTTTGATGCTTCGGTGGTAGCTTGCTGCAATGTCAAAGTTATTCGTACGAGCGGTGCGAGTGCGAGTTTGCCACGGAGTTTGTGAAGGTCGTCGTAGCGTACGCTGCCGGGCGCCCCTCGAGATCACAGCAGATATCCACTGTCGCGGTTAAACAAAAGATCGCGAAACGCTTTTATGGAGTGAGCGGGGACAGCTTGCAGAAGATAGCGCCATTAACCACCGAAGATGAGTAAAGTGCAATAAAGAAGCTGTTTCCAAACAGTGTACACGCATGTCAATTGCGAAAGATTAAGCTACCTACCTTTTTTCTTTCTTTATTGAAATAGCAATTATATGGACACTCTCGCCTGCTTTTCGCCGTCAGCGTCATGCCCCGTATATGTATGTATATATATATATATATATATATATATATATATATATATATATATATATATAACCGGCCCCGCCCGTCATTCGTGAGCGTGAAAAGACGCGAGGCGGGGGGGGAGGGGGGGGTCCCTCGTGCGACCTTCGATTTTACGAGCGCGGTCGTCGCGGGCGCGCGCGTTATCTCCCCTTCTCGGCGGCCGACAGCGGAGGGCCGGTGTACCCTTCTACGTGCTGCGCTCTCAACGCGAAGAGAATTCTCTTAAACAAGCGTTTTCTAGAGTTGCGTGAGATCGGATCCAAAAAGAGTTAGCTGCCAGCCTCACTTCGTATAACATTACAATTTGCTGCTATCGCATTCATTGCTTCACCCTTGCGGTGAAACTGTGACTTTTTTTTGCATTACCGCATTTTTTGCCCATCCCGAAAAAGTTTTCGTAAAATTTACCCCGCATAATAAACGCACCCCCCCAACTTTGCTTCGATTTTTCGGAAAAAAAAGTGCGTTCATTACGCGAGTATATACGGTATACACAAACTGAGCAAGTTTTGCCTTAATCAATAAAGAATTTAAAATTTCAGGACTTTTTTTTTTTTGAGAGAGGGCAATCGCGCCCTTCCTCGATCACCCTCTCTCAAAAAGAAATTACCGTATTAACTCGAATCTAATGCACCACCTTATTTCCGGTAAAACGGGTCCAAAAATCGCATGCACATTACAATCGAGTTCAAAAAAAAGAAAAAAAAGAAAAACTTGTATCATATTGCCATCGGCATTTTAAAAATGGCCGCCTCCTACGCGCTTCGGCCATTTCTGCCATTGTTTCTTCCATGTGCCGCAGTTCTAACGTGTGCTGAGGAGTTAGTCATCCCGTTCTGCATTCGCATCGACGGCATGGAAATGCAGACTCCAAAGAATCGACGAGTGCACCACGGTGCCGCATTTAAAAGAAAGGTTATTACGTGTGCAGAGACGGACGGAACCGGGCCACATCACGGTCGTTCGGAGTACCTGAAACATGCATGCAAGACTGGCGCAAACAGACGCAGAAGACTTTTGACAGCAAAGCTTCACGAAAAGGTTTCAGTGGACCAAAGCAGGGCCGGTTTCTCAAAATCGAAGAGCTGCTCACCAAGTATGTGCTTGAGCAGCAAGTGGCACAGCGGCCCGTGACGACAGCTCTGTTCCAGGTCCGGGCAATGTAGTTAGCCTTAGAAAAAGGGCTAACAAAGAGCGATTTCAAAGCGAGCAGGTGCTGGCTCACAAACTTCATGAAGAGGAAAGGGTTTTCCCTTCGAAGGCGCACAGGCATATGCCAGAAGTTGACAGATGAGTCTGAGGAAAAGCTTCACAGTTTTTAGAGGTTCGTCGTAAACTTGCGCCAGAGCAACGGCTACCAGCTTGGGCAAATCGGGAATGCCGATCAGACGCCTCTCTACTTCGACATGCCTGGCGCCACAACCGTCGAGAAGAAGGGGGCGAAGCAAGTGCGCGTGTTGACATCCGGCCACGAGAAAACAAGAGTGACGGCAATGCTTTGTTGCACCTCATATGTTGCACCTCAGGCCCGTGACGACAGCTCTGTTCCAGGTCCGGGCAATGTAGTTAGCCTTAGAAAAAGGGCTAACAAAGAGCGATTTCAAAGCGAGCAGGTGCTGGCTCACAAACTTCATGAAGAGGAAAGGGTTTTCCCTTCGAAGGCGCACAGGCATATGCCAGAAGTTGACAGATGAGTCTGAGGAAAAGCTTCACAGTTTTTAGAGGTTCGTCGTAAACTTGCGCGTGTTGACATCCGGCCACGAGAAAACAAGAGTGACGGCAATGCTTTGTTGCACCTCATATGTTGCACCTCAGGCCCGTGACGACAGCTCTGTTCCAGGTCCGGGCAATGTAGTTAGCCTTAGAAGAAGGGGGGCGAAGCAAGTGCGCGTGTTGACATCCGGCCACGAGAAAACAAGAGTGACGGCAATGCTTTGTTGCACCTCATATGGGCGCAAGCTTCCCCCATACCTCACATTCAAATGGAAGACGCTCCCGAAAGGAGTCATCTTCCCGAGTGGTGTGATCATGCGAGCCAACGAGAAAGGTTGGATGACGACGGACGTGGTCACGGATTGGATCGATCACATCTTGCGGAGGAGGTCCGGCGCCGGTTTGGGCCTGCGAGCGATGCTCGTGCTCGACGCGTTCAGGTGCCACCTTGACCAGCGGATCAAGGACAACCTCACCGCGTCATCATACCTGGCGGCATGACATCACAGCTTCAACAGCTCGATGTCTGCCTCAACAAGCTGGTGAAGGACAAGATTCAGGCGCTGTACACCGACTGGCTGATCAATGGATGAAACGATTTAACGCCAAGCAACAGGATGAAGCGCGCCTCTCTGCAAGACTTCACCGGATGGGGATGCGATACCATCAGCCATGGTCATCAAGGCCTTTAAGAAATGTGGCATCTCGAATGCCATGGACGGTACTGAGGATGAGATGAACTGGGCCGTTGACAGCGATAAGGAGTTGTCCGACAGCGACGAGGACTGGTCCATTACACGACTCGTATCGCTGCCGTAGTGGTGACAGTTTTAGCGGCAAGACCTGCTGCTTGACTGTGTTTTATTTTTCGAAACTTTAGTGCTTTAAAACCCAAATACTTGTTCTCCCGAATGTGCGAAGGTTGACTCCTACTAACGTTTTTTTTTTCCTTTTCTGGCACGAAAAAGGGTGCGCATTACAATCGCAGGCGCGGTAAAATCGGGTAAATACCGTAACTTTTTGAAGGAAACCTTATCACCGCACACATAACTCTTGACACGTGTCGGTGCCATTGACTCCCTGATATACTTTTTTTTTCTTCTGTTTATCACTGAATTCCCCTCCCCCCCCTTTTTTTTTCGTGTTCCTTTCTTTCTCGTACATAAGTCTGCATATGCTCAAAATAAAGTAGTTAGTTTGCGCATCACCCTGTGTTGTTTTTTTCTTTCCGTTTTATACCTGGCAGTTCATCAAAACATGAAGACGTACCAACTAGCCTCTATTGCAGCCCTATTATTATGGTATGTAAACTGACTCACTCTCAAATGTTCAACATATCATAACTTTTGTTCAAATGGATTTAGAACATCCATTTTGTTGCACTGCACACAGCTCTGATTGCAGATTATCGTGATATGCAGATTTACACTGACTCTCTAAGTTTAGAAGAAATTTTGCTCCATAAAAGGAAGATGAAATATTTTGAAAACTATACATTACAGTCAAATCTCGTTATAGCGAACCTCAGATTAACGATTTTTTCAGATTAACGAATTTTTTCGAAAATCCCCCTCCAATTGTACATTAGTTTAATGTAAAAATGTTTCACTACTACGAATTTCAGAATACCGAATGTTTCAGAATAACGTATCAAATTTTATCGCCCTTGTATATCCATAACACTTCAAAATAACGAATAGCAATTTCAAAAGGTTACTTGCAGCTGTAGAAACAATGCCCAGCTCCTTACCTGCCGCTATCATTGTCGTCATCAGAACGCCCGCGTATTGCTCTTCGCGCCTGCCCTAGGCAAATGTGCGGTAGCCCTATCGCCATCATCATCGCCTGCACTTATTTTTCGCGTCAGTTAGCCACATACGTCAGGTTTCGGCATTTCGCTGCATGCCTTTGTTTCGTAGGGCAGCTTTACCTGTGTGCTTGTTACACGGCTGTTTTCTCGCCTTCGGATTGGTGGCTGTACGTTCACGATGAGCTCCGGAAGCAGCCCGAAAGCAATGCGGTGACAGTGAAAAGTGCGACGGGAGTGCCCTATGGGATGAAGTTGCCGATGCATGCTTCATTAACATTTGAACACTACGCACAGTGCGACAACGAAGTATGCACGTCGGCTTAGCTGGCGACCGATAAGATCCATATCATTTGTCGTCATAAGGAAACGGCGACGAGAGCGAAGACGACGTTTACACAGCGCGCACGAACCAACGCGAACAATCGGTATCTAACGTCGATGCTTCGAAGTGCGTAAGAAGGATGTGCACGCCTAAGATTTCGTCTCGCAGCAGTCGAGCTGCACCCATCAGGCTAAGATCGCGCTGTTCCTCGAATAAATGTGCACTGGTTACGTAATATTTCATCTGTTTGTTTTTTCGCACTTATTAGAGTACAACGCAATCACGGATGCACAGGTAGGCGATTGACGTTGTTGCATTTACGATTTTTGCGTAAATTTTTAATACTTTCACTACGACTTTTCAAAATAACGAATGATTTTTAGCGGTCCCTTGAGATTCGTTGTATCGAGATTTCACTGTATATGAGAAAAAATAATTGTATATTTGAGATTAGCACGCAAATATACATAAACTCAGGAAGTTTCATAAATATCTATAAAGAAATAAAGAAAAATTCTTAAGAGCAGTGTCCCCCCCCTTCAGAAAAAGAAAACACCATTGACACAGAAAAGCAAGCAAAAGCTTCCTTTCTCAAATGCCACTCGAAACCAAATTGCAGCATTCACGAAATTATCAGAGCATTCATAAACGTGCATAAAGCAGCTTACTACAAGCGTGAAATATCAATTCATTTCTACAGGTTCCCACCCACTGTAAAAATTGATATATAGGTCAAATTCATTTTTCCCCCCCATCAGTGAAGCATAGAACAAAACTTCTTTTCCTTACTTTTCGGACTTGATGAATATTTCCGTTGTGTTCTCTTCCTCTTCTGATGAAGATTCTGAGGGTGGGTCATTAATCCATTGGTCCAGGTCCAAGCTGAACAGGAAACACATGCTTTATGGCACCTTCTCTCCACACACTTTAGAGCCACGATTTTAAATTCCAGCCTTATCCCTAGTGCAGTAATTAGAATGCATCACCAAAGGCATCAGATTCATTTAACATGGCCACAAACACCACTGAAATTTACGTGCTTGCATTATTAGTGTCAATCCAGAATTCCACACAGCCGGTACAAGAGCTGATAACTTATTAAAGCAGGTGCTTATCAAATTAACTCTGTAATGCCCACAAGCAGTATGCCTTGGGAAAAATTGTGAGAAAACACCACTTTTACTCTTCTTGTAAAGTTCATTTTAAGAAAAAAAAATCAGTGAAATATTGCATGAGGTATAACTTAATTAGCGCTAATTAAAATGATTAGTTACGCTGATTAAATGCATAACTCAGGTAAACTTCGTTATAGCATGTTAAATATTCAATGACTGCTTGCCCATGAAGCTTTTACTGGTTTATTACCTTTTCTGAGGTATTAAATTCTATGTACCAAATATGATACAGTAGGCATTACAGGAAGGTACAATGTTACAGGAATGATACAGAAATTAGAACTGAAATTAGCAACACTACCTTTCTCATACCGACAGATTCTCATGAAGTAGCAGCACTGTAAGAAATACTGAAACCTGAAGCTAATGTCTTACGTGCAAAAACCACAATTGTGAGGCATGACGTAATGGAGTATGACCCTTCTTTAACATCCACCCAAATTTAAATACAAGCCCTAACAAAATGCGACTGCCATGGCCAGGAATTGAACCCTTGTCCTCAAATTTAATTAGAACTGTTAGTTCTAACTAAATTAAAAAAGTTAAAGAACGAGCCCTTAAAATTCCCGTTCTTTCATTCCTCAAACTTATGTGCGACACTTGACTGGCTTAGCTACCACGGCAGCTGAAATGTGACACTGCCACAAGTGTAGTAATGCATGTTATGGATTAAATTATCAAAGTAAAAACTTACTTAATTTAACTTACATGTGCTGGAGTTTTTCCACAATAATTGCAACTAACCACAGTTACGCTGATACAATATGTAGGGCATGAAACACAAATGCAGTGATGCATTATTGCATCTGAATGCAGCTTGGAATGGCATTATGCTCAACAAGTGTGGCAACTCTCTATATTCTGGCAATAGAAACGCAAAGAAACTAAATAAAATTGAATTGAAATTGAAATAGAGTTGCAGTACAATCTTGATGCTACATATCTCGCGGCCCACGAAAAATACTCATATCAGTCGAAATTTCTATCACCGGAAAACATGGATAACTAGCGTGCCAAATGAGTAAGCTACTGTATGCCTAGTGTGCAAAAAAAAAAAAAAACTGGTACACAATTTCTATTATTGTTTCTCAGGGCCGTAGCAACGTCACAGACAGCTCTGAACAACTGCAAATAGCTTTTAGACATCAGTCGTCACACTAATAATTGTAATTAAATGCTGCACGCACGTTTCTGTAAACAAGAGACAATATGTGCTTTGTCCTGCGACAGCTCATTGCTAGGCTTGTTGCAAATAGTAAACCTTGTTTGAAGCGAATAGTGATTTGGTCGAATAATTTCGAATCGACTTTGAAAGTATCTATCGCATATTATAAAGAAGATGAGCATATCTGTCATGACCCAACCGAATGGAGGCTACCTTGGAGAAAATGTTAAAACGTAACATTGTGTTTTCGCTCATAGCTGTGCATATTTTCGGTGGACAAAATAATGAAGTGACTTTTTCAACTCCCCTTCATATTTGAGGGAGACGTTTCAATATTATTGAAAAGATTTTCAGGAATGGAAAAATCCATTAAGTGTCTGCTTCTTTTGGGATTCTTTGCAAAAGTCGTGCCACTTTTTTTTTTTTTTTTGGGGGGGGGGGCTTTTTTTGTGATGATTACAGCATAGACCGCTTATAACGTAAGTCGTGGGAGTTGCGAATATCCGCACTATAATCGGTACCGCGCTATAAACAAAACAGCCTTTTTCAAAGGCCGCAATAGCGCAAAATGTGTTGAGCATGCAGCCTCGCATATCCGAGAATCGAAGCATGCGATGCGTGGTGCTTACAACCACTTCAATTTCCGAATGTTATAAAAGTAACGCCCAAGAACCCGCGTTTCCATTGGATTGAACGTGAAGGGGAGGGGGGAACTAACAAAAGCAAGCACCATTGCGGAAATTCACCAACTACCTTTCAGACCGCCTCAATTAATTACGTGCATTACACAGAAACTTTGTCGAATCATGACCACTATCTCGCGCGCTGAACGGTACCAATCGTTCAATTCCATGGGCGTGTACCCAATTTCAAGACATTGCAATCGAATCGCGAACCACCATTCAAGTGTTATACGTGCCACCCATGGCTTCGATTTCATTCACGATATGTATCCCTTGCCTTCCAGTGCAGCCACTGCAAAGAGTTTCGTTGATTCCCTATACAAACCGCAACTTTAATAGCCCGAAACCGCTACCGAAAAGCAACCAACGCTGATTAGGCCTAGCTTGCCATTCGGCATGTCGTGGGAAGTTTGTCCAAAACAACATGAAGTCGGGCGTCGAAAAAATCACACTCAAGCGCTGAACCAAGAGCAGCGTGCGTGATACGAAGTAATGACGATAAAAGCCTGGCAAGCTTACCTAAGTTCACGCACTGGCAGCAAATGCGAAAGCTGGCGTCATAAAGCCTTAAAACTTTTAAATTCACAGACGAGGTAGCAAACGCGATAACGACGACGCTTTTCCCGACAGGAAACTCAAAGCGCACTTGAGGACGTGACCACACGTGCCATGCACAGCGCGCGGCCGGCAAGGCATGGCACCGGTGCAAAGGCTTTTCCGTCGCCTCGGCAACCGCCCTCCTCCCTTACCCAGCGAGCCCGCGTAGCGCTGCCAGTCTTTTTTTTTTTTCTTATCTTTTACCTCTCTCCGTCCCTCGTTTGTTCACTCCGCGTCCCCTTCTCCTCCGTAACGACCTCGTCGCTCGCTCCCCAACGGTGCACCCAGCACACCTCCTTTGAGAGGCGCATACCGCTTTTTCTGCTAGATTTTTCCACAACCGCATTATAACCAGTCTTTCACCTTGGGGGACTGCACAATAAGCAGTATGCGTATACATGGGGTCCTATGGGAGGGTAAACGAGAGTAAAAAAGACCACGTTGTAACCGGTCCTGCACTATAAGCGGTTACGTTATAAGTAGTCTGCGCTGTATTTGCTTGTTAGCTCGGTAGCATCTGGCAACTCTGCAAATGTGGTCAATAACCTATGCTTGAACTGGTATAGAACATTACGGGAAAGAAGAAACTGCCGAGCAGACCGAAAGAAGAGGACAGAGCGCTATATAAGCTCAAGCACGACGAACCAACTCGCCCAATCTTCAACAATAATCCATGACCATGCAGTCCACCCTGACATGCATACACTACATTGTGGACTTCAGTAGAATGGAGCACCAATTCAAATACTAAAACAACTTTGTTACGGTGACGACAATGGCTGGAAGACTAACCCATCGGGAAGTGGGACTTTCTTCTGCGCCTTGGGTGCCACCGGGTTGAGCTCACCAGTGAACAGGGCCAGCAGTTCGTCGCTCACTCGCTCACCCCGGGCATGCATCTTGCTCACTTGCTTCACCAAGTTCAGGGCACAGCAGGCCTGATTAGAGGCACACCATGAAAAGCACATTTATTTATCTATTTACGCTACCTTGAGGGCACAGAAAGGCATTGTGGAGGGGGGAGGAGGAAGAGTACTATTAAGAAAGATAAAGTAAAAAAAATAGAACATAAAAATACAACACCTAACAAGAATGCATGTCCAAATGATATTTCGTTATTAGAGGGTCAAGATATGGTCAGTTATTGCAGTCTTGAAAGAAGACACACCCTTAACCCTTTCAGATGCCACCTATGAAGAACTGTCCATAAATTTTATTACGTTATTTCAAGGCACTCAATATTCTATTGCAACAAAAACAATGTCATAATATGTTAATTTATGAGTTATACCTAATCATAATTAAGTTGTAATTAAATATCTATTTATCCTGAAGTCATTCATGCTCTGTTTTGTTACAAATAGTGAAATCTCAGGCTAAAAATATAGTGCAAATTCATTTTTGGTTATGTTCATTTTGAGCCAAAAACTACTGTACTTTTCACATGGCCCACAGCAAGCGGCACGTTGAGCGACTCGTCGTCAAACGTGGTAGTGCCTTCAGCAAAGTGATCATATTCAACAGCACACTACAAAATGAAGGCAAATTTATTATGCAGGAGGTTTCATTCATACAAAGCTCGATATATTTCACTCTTAGTCCCTTGCTGATACAAATAGCAAAAACAAGTGGCGTACACAATTGTGTACATAGCGTGTCAAACGGTTAATGCAGATCAGGGAAGGCGGTTCCACATGGCAATACTCCTTTGCAGAAAGGGGTGTGAAAAAAAGTTAGTTTGGCATAAAGGAATGAAAACATTGCACTGATGATCGAGACGTGGCGATACAGACGAAGGTTCTGAAATTAGTTTCTGTGGTAAAGGATTCTTTGAAAAAAGCACTAACAAGAAATTTTTCTTCAAAGATGCAAATTAACGAGTCCAAGGTCTGACTTCATTAGTGTAATGATAGCTCTGCGGCAATAATTTGAGTAAATGAAATGTGCTGACCGGTTTTGAACTGACTAAATGGTACATATATTTTCTGACTAAGGTCCCAAACAGATGACACATACTCTAGCTTGGGTCTAATTAATGTTTTACAGAGTACCGTATATACTCGCGTAATGAACGCACTTTTTTTCCCGAAAAATTGAAGCAAAGTTGGGGGGGTGCGTTTATTATGCGGGGTAAATTTTACGAAAACTTTTTCGGGATGAGCAAAAAATGTGGTAATGCAAAAAAAAAAAAAAAAAGTTGGGTAGCTTAACCTTTTGCAATTAACGTACGCGCACACTGTTTGGAAACAGCTTCTTTATTGCACTTCACTCATCTTCGGTGGTTGACGGCGCTATCTTCTGCAAGCTGTGCCCGCGCACGCCATAAAAGCGTTTCGGGGCTTTCTTTTTTCGCGATCTTTTGTTTAATCGCGACAGTGGTATCTGCTGTGATCTCGAGGGGCGGCCGGAAGCGTACGCTACGACGCACCGACGCACTTTGCAACGTGGCAAACTCGCGCGACGACGACGTTGACATTGCAGCAAGCTACCACCGAAGCATCAAAACAAACCGTCGATAACAAGCTTAACGACAAAATACGGCTGCTGCCTCGCTCTTTGCGTGAGATGCGACTGTAAAAAGGTAGCTTACATCTTGCGTTCCTTGAAGTACGCGCGGAAGAGCAAATTGCAACCGAAGCGAGGATCAGGGGTGCCACCATGTAAACATGTAAAGCTGTATTCACACGACGGACGTGATCGCAGACGAATCAGCCATGTGACATGTGATGCGATTCGGACAATTCGGATCCCTCCGCAGCCAGCATTCACACGACAGGGGAGAATTCACGCTAGAAGTGAGGATTTGCTCCCCGAGCATCCCAACTGTGATTTGGGCCTCCGTCGTTTCACGAATCGCTCCGCGCGGACTGAAGCGGGGACGCGGGAACGGCTGACGTAGTACGCAATCCGCAGGCTCGAATCGCGATTTCGTCCGTCGTGCACGCACTTTTCTTGGCGACAAGCGAATTTTTCTGGTTTTCCAGAAAACTGCGACATGCCTGCGACGGCGACGGATGGCCCTTCGCGACAGAAAATCCTGTCGCCTCGCTCGAAAATCGCGTGCATGTGGTTAGGCCTCAAAGTTTCGTATTCGCAGGAAGCGACCGTTGGTTGGCGCGGGCAGTTCTGTGACCTTCGCTCGCTGTGTGCTTGTGAGCAGCGATGTCTCTACACTCGCACCGCTAGAGAATCTCGCTGTGGCGCACGGATAATTCAAAAAGACAGGGGACGTGCCGCGCACAGATAAAAAGAAAAACAACGAACTGCGCGCGGCAGCTGGCGAACCCAGGGGAGGTCAGGGAGGTCGGCGTAATAAAAAACCGAAAAGATCAATGGGCAAGGAGGCGCCACTTTTCGGTTCGCGGGACTGCAGTGGTTGAATGTAGGGGGTGCGTTTATTACGTGGGAGAAAAAAAAAATCAAAATTTTGACGACTGAAGTTGAGGGTGCGTTTATTATGCGAGTGCGTTCATTACGCAAGTAAATACGGTATTTATAAATGGCACATTTAGTAAAACTTCTGCGTATGTAGCCAAGGGGTCTGTTTGCATTATTTGTGACGTATTCAATGTAAGCAAGCTAAGAAAGGTTATTGGTTAGCTGAATTCTCAGATATTTATACGAAGTTACATAATCAAGGTTTATTTTATCAATAATGTAGCCAAAAGAATTGGGCAAGTCAGAGCGATGCAAGACATACACAATTTTACACATAGTAGGATTTTGAAACATTAGCCATTGTGAGCACCAGTTCGAGATGTTATCTAGGTCTCACTGAACAATAAAGTTATTATGCTTGTTAGTTACTTCGCAGTATAGGACACAATCGTTGACGAATAGTTTACTGGAACAGTTAATTACAGTAGGTAAGTCATTCATTTAAATTAGAAATAGCAATGGGACCAAGAAGGAGTTACAAATTGAAGCAGTTACAAATTGAGTACAATTAGTATGCAGTTCAGGACGTTAGGGTCAATATCAAGAGAACAGTTTAAAGAGCAGTAAGTGATGAGACACCTTGCCAAAAGCTTTAGCAAAGTCTAAGAAAATACAGCCAATAACTGTATTTTCAGTAGCCAGTAACAGAGCAAAACCTAAAATGAATCTCCATCACACAGCACAGCTGCTATTTCACAACAAAATAAGCTTCTTGCAGGGTCCCAAAAGGGCAACATAGCTTCTTCAGTTGCATGAGGAGTGCCCGTGTTCACAGATGTGGTCATGCATACTAACCTGAAAGACTGGATTGCATGGTATGCAAATTAGCCTACAACTAATCAACCTTGCAGGATTCTGTAGAACCGATTTGCAGGATTGTGTGTCCAGACTAGTAACCGATTCGCAGTATTGTGCATCCAGACTAGTCAACAACTAATCAACCTTACAGGATTCTGTAGAACCGATTTGCAGGATTGTGTGTCCAGACTAGTAACCGATTCGCAGTATTGTGCATCCAGACTAGTCAACAACTAATCAACCTTGCAGGATTCTGTAGAACCGATTTGCAGGATTGTGTGTCCAGACTAGTCAACAACTAATCAACCTTACAGGATTCTGTAGAACCGATTTGCAGGATTGTGTGTCCAGACTAGTAACCGATTCGCAGTATTGTGCATCCAGACTAGTCAACAACTAATCAACCTTGCAGGATTCTGTAGAACCGATTTGCAGGATTGTGTGTCCAGACTAGTCAACAACTAATCAACCTTACAGGATTCTGTAGAACCGATTTGCAGGATTGTGTGTCCAGACTAGTAACCGATTCGCAGTATTGTGCATCCAGACTAGTCAACAACTAATCAACCTTGCAGGATTCTGTAGAACCGATTCGCAGTATTGTGCATCCAGACTAGTCAACAACTAATCAACCTTACAGGATTCTGTAGAACCGATTTGCAGGATTGTGTGTCCAGACTAGTAACCGATTCGCAGTATTGTGCATCCAGACTAGTCAACAACTAATCAACCTTGCAGGATTCTGTAGAACCGATTTGCAGGATTGTGTGTCCAGACTAGTAACCGATTCGCAGTATTGTGCATCCAGACTAGTCAACAACTAATCAACCTTGCAGGATTCTGTAGAACCGATTTGCAGGATTGTGTGTCCAGACTAGTCAACAACTAATCAACCTTACAGGATTCTGTAGAACCGATTTGCAGGATTGTGTGTCCAGACTAGTAACCGATTCGCAGTATTGTGCATCCAGACTAGTCAACAACTAATCAACCTTGCAGGATTCTGTAGAACCGATTCGCAGTATTGTGCATCCAGACTAGTCAACAACTAATCAACCTTACAGGATTCTGTAGAACCGATTTGCAGGATTGTGTGTCCAGACTAGTAACCGATTCGCAGTATTGTGCATCCAGACTAGTCAACAACTAATCAACCTTGCAGGATTCTGTAGAACCGATTTGCAGGATTGTGTGTCCAGACTAGTCAACAACTAATCAACCTTACAGGATTCTGTAGAACCGATTTGCAGGATTGTGTGTCCAGACTAGTAACCGATTCGCAGTATTGTGCATCCAGACTAGTCAACAACTAATCAACCTTGCAGGATTCTGTAGAACCGATTTGCAGGATTGTGTGTCCAGACTAGTAACCGATTCGCAGTATTGTGCATCCAGACTAGTCAACAACTAATCAACCTTGCAGGATTCTGTAGAACCGATTTCGCAGTATTGTGCATCCAGACTAGTCAACAACTAATCAACCTTGCAGGATTCTGTAGAACCGATTCGCAGTATTGTGCATCCAGACTAGTCAACAACTAATCAACCTTGCAGGATTCTGTAGAACCGATTTGCAGGATTGTGTGTCCAGACTAGTAACCGATTCGCAGTATTGTGCATCCAGACTAGTCAACAACTAATCAACCTTGCAGGATTCTGTAGAACCGATTTGCAGGATTGTGTGTCCAGACTAGTAACCGATTCGCAGTATTGTGCATCCAGACTAGTCAACAACTAATCAACCTTGCAGGATTCTGTAGAACCGATTCGCAGTATTGTGCATCCAGACTAGTCAACAACTAATCAACCTTACAGGATTCTGTAGAACCGATTTGCAGGATTGTGTGTCCAGACTAGTAACCGATTCGCAGTATTGTGCATCCAGACTAGTCAACAACTAATCAACCTTGCAGGATTCTGTAGAACCGATTTGCAGGATTGTGTGTCCAGACTAGTCAACAACTAATCAACCTTACAGGATTCTGTAGAACCGATTTGCAGGATTGTGTCCAGACTAGTAACCGATTCGCAGTATTGTGCATCCAGACTAGTCAACAACTAATCAACCTTGCAGGATTCTGTAGAACCGATTTGCAGGATTGTGTGTCCAGACTAGTAACCGATTCGCAGTATTGTGCATCCAGACTAGTCAACAACTAATCAACCTTGCAGGATTCTGTAGAACCGATTTGCAGGATTGTGTGTCCAGACTAGTAACCGATTCGCAGTATTGTGCATCCAGACTAGTCAACAACTAATCAACCTTGCAGGATTCTGTAGAACCGATTTGCAGGATTGTGTGTCCAGACTAGTAACCGATTCGCAGTATTGTGCATCCAGACTAGTCAACAACTAATCAACCTTGCAGGATTCTGTAGAACCGATTTGCAGGATTGTGTGTCCAGACTAGTAACCGATTCGCAGTATTGTGCATCCAGACTAGTCAACAACTAATCAACCTTGCAGGATTCTGTAGAACCGATTTGCAGGATTGTGTATCCAGACTAGTCAACAACTAATCAACCTTGCAGGATTCTGTAGAACCGATTTGCAGGATTGTGTGTCCAGACTAGTAACCGATTCGCAGTATTGTGCATCCAGACTAGTCAACAACTAATCAACCTTGCAGGATTCTGTAGAACCGATTTGCAGGATTGTGTGTCCAGACTAGTAACCGATTCGCAGTATTGTGCATCCAGACTAGTCAACAACTAATCAACCTTGCAGGATTCTGTAGAACCGATTTGCAGGATTGTGTGTCCAGACTAGTAACCGATTCGCAGTATTGTGCATCCAGACTAGTCAACAACTAATCAACCTTGCAGGATTCTGTAGAACCGATTTGCAGGATTGTGTGTCCAGACTAGTAACCGATTCGCAGTATTGTGCATCCAGACTAGTCAACAACTAATCAACCTTGCAGGATTCTGTAGAACCGATTTGCAGGATTGTGTGTCCAGACTAGTAACCGATTCGCAGTATTGTGCATCCAGACTAGTCAACAACTAATCAACCTTGCAGGATTCTGTAGAACCGATTTGCAGGATTGTGTGTCCAGACTAGTAACCGATTCGCAGTATTGTGCATCCAGACTAGTCAACAACTAATCAACCTTGCAGGATTCTGTAGAACCGATTTGCAGGATTGTGTGTCCAGACTAGTAACCGATTCGCAGTATTGTGCATCCAGACTAGTCAACAACTAATCAACCTTGCAGGATTCTGTAGAACCGATTTGCAGGATTGTGTGTCCAGACTAGTAACCGATTCGCAGTATTGTGCATCCAGACTAGTCAACAACTAATCAACCTTGCAGGATTCTGTAGAACCGATTTGCAGGATTGTGTGTCCAGACTAGTAACCGATTCGCAGTATTGTGCATCCAGACTAGTCAACAACTAATCAACCTTGCAGGATTCTGTAGAACCGATTTGCAGGATTGTGTGTCCAGACTAGTAACCGATTCGCAGTATTGTGCATCCAGACTAGTCAACAACTAATCAACCTTGCAGGATTCTGTAGAACCGATTTGCAGGATTGTGTGTCCAGACTAGTAACCGATTCGCAGTATTGTGCATCCAGACTAGTCAACAACTAATCAACCTTGCAGGATTCTGTAGAACCGATTTGCAGGATTGTGTGTCCAGACTAGTCAACAACTAATCAACCTTACAGGATTCTGTAGAACCGATTTGCAGGATTGTGTGTCCAGACTAGTAACCGATTCGCAGTATTGTGCATCCAGACTAGTCAACAACTAATCAACCTTGCAGGATTCTGTAGAACCGATTTGCAGGATTGTGTGTCCAGACTAGTAACCGATTCGCAGTATTGTGCATCCAGACTAGTCAACAACTAATCAACCTTGCAGGATTCTGTAGAACCGATTTGCAGGATTGTGTGTCCAGACTAGTAACCGATTCGCAGTATTGTGCATCCAGACTAGTCAACAACTAATCAACCTTGCAGGATTCTGTAGAACCGATTTGCAGGATTGTGTGTCCAGACTAGTAACCGATTCGCAGTATTGTGCATCCAGACTAGTCAACAACTAATCAACCTTGCAGGATTCTGTAGAACCGATTTGCAGGATTGTGTGTCCAGACTAGTAACCGATTCGCAGTATTGTGCATCCAGACTAGTCAACAACTAATCAACCTTGCAGGATTCTGTAGAACCGATTTGCAGGATTGTGTGTCCAGACTAGTAACCGATTCGCAGTATTGTGCATCCAGACTAGTCAACAACTAATCAACCTTGCAGGATTCTGTAGAACCGATTTGCAGGATTGTGTGTCCAGACTAGTAACCGATTCGCAGTATTGTGCATCCAGACTAGTCAACAACTAATCAACCTTGCAGGATTCTGTAGAACCGATTTGCAGGATTGTGTGTCCAGACTAGTAACCGATTCGCAGTATTGTGCATCCAGACTAGTCAACAACTAATCAACCTTGCAGGATTCTGTAGAACCGATTTGCAGGATTGTGTGTCCAGACTAGTCAACAACTAATCAACCTTGCAGGATTCTGTAGAACCGATTTGCAGGATTGTGTGTCCAGACTAGTAACCGATTCGCAGTATTGTGCATCCAGACTAGTCAACAACTAATCAACCTTGCAGGATTCTGTAGAACCGATTTGCAGGATTGTGTGTCCAGACTAGTAACCGATTCGCAGTATTGTGCATCCAGACTAGTCAACAACTAATCAACCTTGCAGGATTCTGTAGAACCGATTTGCAGGATTGTGTGTCCAGACTAGTAACCGATTCGCAGTATTGTGCATCCAGACTAGTCAACAACTAATCAACCTTGCAGGATTCTGTAGAACCGATTTGCAGGATTGTGTGTCCAGACTAGTAACCGATTCGCAGTATTGTGCATCCAGACTAGTCAACAACTAATCAACCTTGCAGGATTCTGTAGAACCGATTTGCAGGATTGTGTGTCCAGACTAGTAACCGATTCGCAGTATTGTGCATCCAGACTAGTCAACAACTAATCAACCTTGCAGGATTCTGTAGAACCGATTTGCAGGATTGTGTGTCCAGACTAGTAACCGATTCGCAGTATTGTGCATCCAGACTAGTCAACAACTAATCAACCTTGCAGGATTCTGTAGAACCGATTTGCAGGATTGTGTGTCCAGACTAGTAACCGATTCGCAGTATTGTGCATCCAGACTAGTCAACAACTAATCAACCTTGCAGGATTCTGTAGAACCGATTTGCAGGATTGTGTGTCCAGACTAGTAACCGATTCGCAGTATTGTGCATCCAGACTAGTCAACAACTAATCGCAGTATTGTGCATCCAGACTAGTCAACAACTAATCAACCTTGCAGGATTCTGTAGAACCGATTTGCAGGATTGTGTCCAGACTAGTAACCGATTCGCAGTATTGTGCATCCAGACTAGTCAACAACTAATCAACCTTGCAGGATTCTGTAGAACCGATTTGCAGGATTGTGTGTCCAGACTAGTAACCGATTCGCAGTATTGTGCATCCAGACTAGTCAACAACTAATCAACCTTGCAGGATTCTGTAGAACCGATTTGCAGGATTGTGTGTCCAGACTAGTAACCGATTCGCAGTATTGTGCATCCAGACTAGTCAACAACTAATCAACCTTGCAGGATTCTGTAGAACCGATTTGCAGGATTGTGTGTCCAGACTAGTAACCGATTCGCAGTATTGTGCATCCAGACTAGTCAACAACTAATCAACCTTGCAGGATTCTGTAGAACCGATTTGCAGGATTGTGTGTCCAGACTAGTAACCGATTCGCAGTATTGTGCATCCAGACTAGTCAACAACTAATCAACCTTGCAGGATTCTGTAGAACCGATTTGCAGGATTGTGTGTCCAGACTAGTAACCGATTCGCAGTATTGTGCATCCAGACTAGTCAACAACTAATCAACCTTGCAGGATTCTGTAGAACCGATTTGCAGGATTGTGTGTCCAGACTAGTAACCGATTCGCAGTATTGTGCATCCAGACTAGTCAACAACTAATCAACCTTGCAGGATTCTGTAGAACCGATTTGCAGGATTGTGTGTCCAGACTAGTAACCGATTCGCAGTATTGTGCATCCAGACTAGTCAACAACTAATCAACCTTGCAGGATTCTGTAGAACCGATTTGCAGGATTGTGTGTCCAGACTAGTAACCGATTCGCAGTATTGTGCATCCAGACTAGTCAACAACTAATCAACCTTGCAGGATTCTGTAGAACCGATTTGCAGGATTGTGTGTCCAGACTAGTAACCGATTCGCAGTATTGTGCATCCAGACTAGTCAACAACTAATCAACCTTGCAGGATTCTGTAGAACCGATTTGCAGGATTGTGTGTCCAGACTAGTAACCGATTCGCAGTATTGTGCATCCAGACTAGTCAACAACTAATCAACCTTGCAGGATTCTGTAGAACCGATTTGCAGGATTGTGTGTCCAGACTAGTAACCGATTCGCAGTATTGTGCATCCAGACTAGTCAACAACTAATCAACCTTGCAGGATTCTGTAGAACCGATTTGCAGGATTGTGTGTCCAGACTAGTAACCGATTCGCAGTATTGTGCATCCAGACTAGTCAACAACTAATCAACCTTGCAGGATTCTGTAGAACCGATTTGCAGGATTGTGTGTCCAGACTAGTAACCGATTCGCAGTATTGTGCATCCAGACTAGTCAACAACTAATCAACCTTGCAGGATTCTGTAGAACCGATTTGCAGGATTGTGTGTCCAGACTAGTAACCGATATGCAGTATTGTGCATCCAGACTAGTCAACAACTAATCAACCTTGCAGGATTCTGTAGAACCGATTTGCAGGATTGTGCGTCCGGACTAGAGCTGTGCACAGGCCGAATTTTAGAGCCCAAGCCCGAGCCGGGCCCGCTGACTGCGTCGAAGGCCCGCCCGAGCTCGATGCTACAGGGCTGCGAGCCCGCCTGGCCCGGCCCGACGCACAAAAGCCTGGGCCCGGCCCAACCTGACATTATGAAGGTCTGCTTCGAAACCAACTTCCAGGCCACACTCTGCGTTCAGCACTATTATTTCTTCGCATCGCATGGTGATACCCGCGCATTTCACGCACGCAGCAAGACCACCGTTATCGTTGTGGTGTCTACATCCACTGGAAGCGCTGACAACCATTCCCGGAATACAAAAGAAAAAACAGTTGTCAAATTTAGCCTTAAAACAAGCCACACTACTGTTCCTGCATGAAAAACACAGCGGACGCCTTCACATTTGCATGGACGATTTGGTTTCTCCTGCAAGCTCAGCAGGGGCAGTGGTCATTCCCGAGAAATCCATAACCATAAAATTCAAAACATCCCATTTGTCATCATCGACGGCTGCAGAACTCACCGCCATCCGTGCTGCTCTAAAGTTCGTAGTTGAAGAACCGCTACAGGCATGGTCAGTCTTCTTCGACTCCAAAGCAGCCCTCCGGTGTATTATGTTGCCATATCGTCATGGACCAAACGAACAGTTAGTTACTAACACAAGACTACTTCATCACCGTGCTATAGAGAAGCAGCCCAACATAATCTATCAGTGGATACCTGGGCCATAGCGGTATCTATGGAAATGACCGTGCAGATGAAGCCACCCGACCTGCTCATGATGCCCTCCATTGTGCAGCCATACCATTATCAAGAACGGACGCCGCTACAAGGCTTCGTTCACTTGCACGGGAACTGACACTCGCACAGTGGAACTCGACAGAATTCACAAACACCTGTCTTCACAACTTGGACCCGAATCTACAGCTCCGTCTTCCGTCGGGAATAACCGGAGCTGAGGAGACGCTCTTGTGCCGCCTGTGGCTCGGGGTGGCCTTTACGAATGTGTATTCGTTCCTAATCGGAATGGCCAGCAGCCCGACATGTGACAACTGTAGCTGCGAGAAGACAATCGCCCATCTTCTCTGCGACTGTCCTCGCTTCAGTGCGCCAAGAAAAGAACTTGCAAAAGTGCTAGATACATTGTCGGAGGAAAGGGTCTAGGACACTGGCCGAGACCGTCCTCGGCACGCAAGGCATTGAGAGCGTTGTTGTGCTTCTTGCGGGCAACTGGTCTCAGAGACAGACTCTAGGCAGTGTTGTTTATCATATTATTGTTCTTTTTTTTCTCTCTTTTTCTTTTCTTCTTATTCTTTTTGTAACATCTCTTTTCTGTCATCTTTTACTCCCCTCACCCCCTTTCCCAGCAGAGGGTAGCCAGCCAGTCTGAGAACTGGCTAACCTCCCTGTCCTTCCTTTCCTCCTCCTTCAAAAGCAAGATGTCGTTTTCCGATAATGTGGAATTCTATTCAACATATCGAAGTGAAACATAAGCAAACAACACATGACACTCCCTATATGCAACAATTACTAGTTGTCGTGTAAAAATAAGCTGTCCAATGATTCGGGCTTCAGTGAAGTGTGACCCTCCCGCGTCACATATACTGCCCAACTGAAGTCCGTCCGCTGCTCGCACTGGTAGCCGGAATTGCCAATATCGTTTTCGCAAGCAAGGCATGCTTGGAATATTTGGACCGATTGTTCTTCCGGAAGTTTAGCACCTCAGATGTAGGAGAAGGGATTATTCCATGTATAGATAATCGCAAAGCTCATCTTGTGTGACTTCACCCCCTTCCCTTGCGTTAAAGTGGCTAAACGAAAGGAGAACCGAGAAAGGGGGTGGTGGGTGGCAGCGAAGAATGCACTACCTTGCGGAAAACAGTTCCAGCACAATGTCTATATTTCGGGTTTGATGAGCCCGCCCGACAAAAAACGATCTGGCCCTAGCCCGGCCCGGGCCCGAGATGAGAAGACGTCGGCCCGCCCAAGCCCGGCCCGTGGCTGCCCGAAGCCCGTGGACACCTCTAGTACAGGCTAGAGGTGTCCACGGGCTTCACTTCCCATCATTCCACCAGGGGAATGATGGGAAGTGATGGCTTTGGATTTGATTCGGATGGATACCGTTCTTGAGATTCATGACGCTTGTTTACCGACCATTACCGTATTTACTCGAATCTAACGCGCACCTTTTTTCCGGTAAAACGGGTCCAAAAGTCGCATGCGCGTTAGAATCGAGTACCAAAAAAAAAAAAAAAAAAAAAAAAAAAAAAAAAAAAAAAAAAAGACTCTGTTAAACTCGGTTATCATATCGCCATCGGCATTTCAAAAATGGCCGCCTCCAACGCGCCTCGGCCATTTCTGCCATTGTTTCAGTTCGTACATGTGCTGAGGAGTTTGTCATCTTGTTCTGCGTTCGTATCGACGGCATGGAAGTGCCGACTCCAAAGACTCAACGAGTGCACCACGATACGGCATTTAAAAGAAAAGTTATTACATGTGCAGAGACGGACGGAAATCGGGCCGCATCGCGGTCGTTCGGAGTTCCCGAATCGTGCGTGAGAAACTGACGCAAACAGAAGCAGATTTCTGACAGCAAAGCTTCACGAAAAGGTTTCCAGTGGACCAAAGCAGAGCCGGTTTCCCGAAAACAAAGAGGTGCTGGCCGAGTATGTGCTTGAGCAGCGAGTGGCACAGCGGCCCGTGACGACAGACCAGCTCCAGGTCCGGGCAATGCAGTTAGCCTTAGAAAAAGGGCTAACGCGGAGCGATTTCAAAGCAAGCAGGCGCTGGCTCACAAACTTCATGAAAACCCAAATGCTTGTTGTTCTGCATGTGCGAAGGTTGACTCCTACGGACTTTTTCTTTGTCACGAAAAATGAGTGCGCGTTACAATCGATGTTTTACTTTTTTTTTCTTTTTTGGTCGCGGAAAACGGGTGCGCGTTACAATCGAGGGCGTGGTAGAATCGAGTAAATACGGTAAACACAATTATTAACCCCTTAAGTGCTTTATTTTTTTTGCAAATTTCTCAACCAAAGTGCCATCTAGTGTTGCTGCCATATAGTGGATGACACGCAATTTAAGCTGCAGACGAGCGCTTGTGGTCCTGAACACTAAAGGGGAGTACCTATTCCGCTAGGACGAGCTCTGCTCATCCAAAGCACTTAAGGGGTTAACATCTGCTTCATTCTTGCGTGTCTAAAACTTACTGCAGCAAGTATGTGTGACCATGTGATTGAAGTGAAGCCTTGACAAATTCGACCACCAGGTTATGCATTGCCCTACAAGTGCGTTCCAGATTAGGCATTGCCAAAAAAATGAATTTTTTAAGAACGCTTGAACATGAACACGCATGTTTTTCACTCTTAACTATAGATCTATTTAAGGAAACAAAAATACTGTATTCAGTGAGAAACATTTAGCATATCATCTGCTGCGACGCCAGGCATAATGCCCTAACTTATCTCCCATACTGCTGTAAAGCCACATAAAAAGAAAAAGTAAAGCTGAGCTGGAGTAGTGTGAAGGTGCATCTACTTCGCTTTGCTGTCATTTTGATAGCATGTTGATCATGTCTCAGCAAGATGCGCTTATCATAAAAGCGTGAACTCTATACAGTTTCCTGCACTGGCATGGGACACTACAAATGTGCGAAGCGGTGAGTGAACGGCGCTTTGCTAGAACTGTCAAATACAACCAGTGAAGCCGCAATGTTGCTCGAAACCGAGGGACCTAGCGGTCCTCAGCTACTTTCAACAACAGAGACACAGCTAGAGTGCTTTGCGCCACACCCCACTACCCACGCCGGAGAACACCGTTTGCATTATTACAGCAGGATACAGCCGCTGCGCGAAGAACGAGACTGAAGTTGCAGAAAAAGACCCGTAAACAATTCTCTAGCTAATGCAATCCAATCCTAAGCCTGTACTTCCCATCATTCCCATGGTGCCTGAACGATTGCAGCACCAGATTCCCCAACTCTATCCCCGTCAGGCGCCACCTGTGTACAGATTAACTTGGGAGGCACATCAAGCACTGCGTATTCCTCTAAAAGCCTCAAAACCCAGCGCACACATTCGTGCAGGCTTCCTAAGAGGACAACTAGCGGTCATTTAACTTCATTGTGCGGCGTATTGCTGCCAGGATCAATTTGCTTGAGACACTACCACGTACAACAATTGTTCGACGTGCCGTGTACCAGGCCCAACATCAGGAGTATTTTTCTCCGCTCAAAAAACAAACTGTGCATGCATTTTGGGCCTAATATTGGATTCTTTTTACTCAAGGCTTCAAGCTGACTGATTGCCAGAAAATTAGATATTTAGTCACACGCCAATTAACATTAATTACCGAGAACAGCACAATACAACATTCCTTCATTTTGTTTCTTGAAATGTAATGCTGAGTGCCTTGGAATCATGCCATGCGAATTTAATCCATTTGCAGACAGTGCATCATAAATCGCACCTGAAGGGGATATGGAGCCCGCAAAATCCTTTAATTTTAGAGGCCGTGCCCCCTCATCTTTGGCTCTCTCTTCTTCAGTGAGCCTTATCGTTGCATGTTTTCCGCAGCCTGTTAGATGAGTAGCTGTGTGATGAACGCCGTGGCACCGCCTCCTCTAGAAAGATGCCTGTGGTGTCGCTCGCTAATCCCATTGTAGCCGCCCTGCCTCGAAGTTGTGGTCACTTGACAAGAGATGACGCCACATTCTCCCCTCTTGTTTTCAATGGGGCTGAGATGACGTGGTTTCCGGGGGTGGTGATGTGCGCGTGCGTGCATGTGGGTTGCAAGCAGCCACTGCAAGGATCGCTAGCTATCGCCTCCATTAGAAACGATGAAAGAGGGAAAGGGAAGGGCAGGAGGTTCCTGGCTGACGCGGCAGGAGTCTTTCTAGAGGCGGCACTTACCGAGGTGTCATCATCATCATCCTGACTACGCTCACTGCAGGGCAAAGGCCTTTCGCATGTTCCACCAATCAACCTGGTCCTGTGCTTGCTGCTGCCACGTTATCCTGCAAACTTCTTAATCTCATCTGCCCACCTAACTTTCTGTCTCCGTCTCGCGCGTTTGCCTTCCCTAGGAATCCAGTCGGTTACCCTTAATGACCAGCGGTTATCGTGCCGACATGCTACGTGCCTGGCCCATGTCCATTTCTTCTTCTTGATTTCAACTATGATATCCTTAACCCCCGTTAGTTCCCTGACCCACTCTGCTCTCTTCCTGTCTCTTAAGGTTACACCTATCATCTTCCTTTTCCATCCCTCGCTGCGTCGTCCTCAATTTCAGTTGAACCCTCTTTTGTAAGTCTCCAGGTTTCTGCTCCATAGGTAAGTACCGGTAAGATGCAGCTGTTGTATACTACCTTCCTCTTGAGGGATAATGGTAGACTACCATTCATGATTTGAGAATGCTTGCCGAATGTGCTCCATCCCATCCTTATTCTTTTAGTTATTTCACTCTCATGATTCGGCTCCACAGATACCGTACTTACTCGCATAATAGGCGCACTCGCATATTAGGCGCACCCCCAGTTCGGTCGCGAGAAATCAATTTTTTTTTTTTTCGCGCATAATAGGCGCACCCCGAACTTGGCTGTGATGAGTAGTTCTGTACCGTATTTGCACAGTTGCAATTCAACGCCCTCTTATGTTAACTGGAGCGAGGAAAAAGAAAAGAAAAAAGACCGCGGCAGCGCTGCGCCAGCTGCACGGGCTCGCCGAGTGAGGAAGAAGGGTGGTTGCCTGGGCGTCGGAGTAACCTTTGCACCGGCGTGGCTCCAGCCGCTTGCTGGCAGCGCGCGTTCCGTGTGGAACGTGCGATCACGTTCTTATCAAGTGCGCTTTGAGCTTCCTGTTGTGAAAAGCGTCGTCGCGCGTTTGCTACCTCGCACGCAAATTTAAAAGCTTTTCAGCTTTGCGACGCGAGCTTTGGCCTTTGCTGCCATTACGCGGACTTGCACAAGGTCAGCGGACTTTTGTCGCCTGCTTATTTCCCGGCCGCGAACCTTAACATCGTATCACGCGCGCTGCTCTTGAATCGGTAGTTTTCGACGCCCAATCTTCATGTCGTCTTGTACCAACTTCCCGCGACAACATGTCGAACCGTAGGCTAAGCCTAATAGCGTTGGTTGCTCGTCGGCGGTCGCGGGCGATCAAAGTTGCGGTTTTGTACGGAATCAACGTAACTCTTTGACGTGGCTCCAGTGGCTCTACTTGAAGAAAAGGGGGGCGTGGGTGGCGCTTGTAACACTCGAATGGTGGTTCGCGAGTGGTTCGTGAGCCTGTGAAATCGAACGATCGGTACCATTCAGAGACATGGTCGTCGGCAAATTTTCTCTGGGGGGTGCAAACCATTGTTGCATTGCGACTGGGAGAGCGGGAGAGCAGTGGCATAGCTGGGGTGTGGGGAAGTGCTTGAATGGCTTGAGGGGGGGTAAGTGCCCTTTTTGCACCCCCCTGCCAACACCCATGTTCAGAGAACAAAATTTCGGTTGTGATGAAACGTAATCGGTGAATTTCCGCGATGGCGCTTTCTTTTCGTAAGTTTTTTTTTTTTTTCTGCATTCATTTTGTTGGCAACGCGGGTCTTGCGATGTTGATATTTGGAAATTTGAATGCTTGTGAGCACACCGCATCGCATGCCTCGATTCTCGGACACGCGAGACTGCATGCTCAACACATTTTGTGCTAGTGTAGCCTATGAAGAAGGTTGTTTCGGCTGTAGTGCGGATATTCGTGACTTTGGTGATTTACGTCATCAGCGGTCTACGCTGTAATCTGAAATAAAATTTTCGGAAATTTCACCCCGCGTAATAGGCGCACCCCGAACGTGGAGCCGGATTAATTTCTGGAAAAAAAGTGCGCCTATTATGCGAGTAAATACGGTAATACCTGTCCTAAGGAGATGTACTCCTTTACAACTTCCAGTGTCTCGCCACCTATTGCAAAGCGCTGTTCTCTGCCAAGATTATTCCACATTACTTTAGTTTTATGCATATTAATTTTCAGACCTACTCTTCTGCTTTCCATATCCAGTTCAGTAATCATGAGCTGTAATTCGTCTCCTGAGTTACTCATCAATGCAATGTCATCAGCGAATCGCAGGTTACTACGATACTTTCCATTAACTCTTGTCCCTAACTCTTCCCAATCTAGGGCCCTGAAAACCTCCTGTAAACACGCGATGAATAGCATTGGAGAGATCGTGTCTCCCTGCCTTACGCCCTTCTTTATTGGGATTCTGTCGCTTTCGTTATGGAGGACTATGGTGGCTGTGGATCCGCTGTAGATTTCTTCCAGTATGTTTATGTAGGCTTTGTCGACGCCCTGATTTCGAAGTGCCTGCATGACTGCTGCTGTCTCCACCAAATCAAATGTCTCCCACATGCCGAGATGTATTCCAGGCCAAACAACTCACTCGCTCCTGCACCTCCAGGTCTCCGCTCTGCACAAACAGGGGCAGCCGCTCCAGCAGCAGCTGGCTGCAGTAGTCGGGGTTGTCGTCGTCGTCCTGCTGGTCAGCAGCAGCAGCCACCAGGCGGGCCCACAGCTTCAGGGCATTGTGCACGTACGCGCTCTGGATGTGCGGGGGAAGCTGGCTCGCCCGAGGACGCACCAGAGCCTCCAGCGTGGAGTGCGGCTCTGGCAGCAGCCTGCACACACACAACCACTGAAACTTCAGACGGCATTCAATAAATTGCAACAAAAAGAGATAAAGGGAACCATGTGTGGATGCGAAGCAGCGGGGAGATAATTAGCTTGAGCGGGAGAAACGTCACCGCTCCCGTTTCACGGCAGCGGTCCGGGCACTCATCGCGGTGCTGCACAGGAGAGAGAATGAGGCGCGCGTGCTCCGTCATTTTCATACCGCGGAACTACCGTGGCGCCCCCCAGCGGAGTATGCAGCTGTCACACCACCTGTCGTGCGTGCTGCTCCGTAGAGGATTCCTAGAGGAGACGACGGGGGGGGGGGACCGTAGGAGAGGAGAGAGAGGGGGGAAGGACGTGCATGCGCTGTGGGGGGGTGTGGGACGCGGGAGCCGCTCCGTAGAGTAGAGGATTCCTAGAGGAGAGAGGGGGAGAGGACGCGCATGCACTGTCGGGATGTGGGACGCGGGCGCCGCTCCGTAGAGTAGATGATTCCTAGAGTAAAGAGAGGGGGGTGAGCGTAGGAGAGGAGAGAGAGGGGGGAGGGGACGCGCATGCGCTGTGGGACGCGGGAAGGAGGGATGGACTAAGCCCCCCTTCAAACACATGCAAGCAAGATCAAGGAATGGGGTCAACATGGGCGACAGACACCACCTGCCTAGCCATTGCTAAGCACCCTCTCTGTGCTCTCGGCCATGACTCTGATGACTGTGGTAGTGGTTGAAGGCCTTCATATTACTACAGTGTCCTAGTTCGCATAATGGGTGCTTCCCTACTTCATGAAAGTGGCCGGACGCGGGACGGGGGACGCGGGACGGGGGACGGACAGACATAGCTCCGAGCATAAGATGCTTCGCATCTAAAAATACTAATGAGAACAAACAATGACGAAAAGGAAAGTATAGGTGTATTATTAGTAGTAATTGCAATGTCAACGTGGAGAAAAGTGGACGAAAAAATAACTTGTTGCTTGCAGGGACCGAACCTGCGACCTTCGAATAATGCATCCCATGCTCTACCAACTTTGTTACAGTGGCAGTCATCCCCCCCGTCCACTTTATAGGGTGGATGACCGCCGCTGTAGCTCACTTGGTAGAGCATCGGATGCGTTATTCGGAGGTTACAGGTTCGGTCCCTGCCAGTGGCAAGTTATCTTTTCATTCACTTTTCTTTCTTCACATTTACATTACAATTACTAATAGTAATGTCCCCCATACTTTCCTAGTCATCATTGTCTGTTAGTTCTCATTAAGACTGTGTCAACAAAGAAAAAACGAGCCCTTTAATTTCCACTTCTTTCTAACAAAGAGAAAAGGCTCACTCTGAGTATTCTCCACAGATCCAAGCAGCAGCATATAGCACTTCACAAATGCTGTTTCGCTGGCCATTGCCCATCAGCAGGTGGGTGTTGTCCAGTAGCACAGCCTGCAACCAAGAGCACTGTTACTTCGCACATCCTCTTACAGTCGTCATCAAGAACAGCAGCAATACGCCTCGCAAATAACATCGGGTGCCCCTGATACTCACTTTATTCTGCGAGCACAGCTAAAAGAAAGAGCTAGTGAAATGTATTTGCGGCATGCAAAAGTCTTTTGCATTTGGACCACACTTTCTACAGTGCTGACAGCTTCTGAATTTTATTTTGGAAAAAGAACATACGAAGTCTGACCTTATCCTGCTCCTGCAGTAGCATCTTCTTTTGACTTTTACCCCCTCAGTTCATTTATTTATTTATTTACATATACTGCCATGTTGCATAGCAATATACTGCAGGAGTGAGTATACATACATACACTAAAAATACAATATAAAAAAGAGTTTACACTAGAGCTGTGCGAATAGCAAAATTTTGGGTAAGAAGTGAATTCGAATATTGAAGTGTGAGTGCAAATCGAATTGAATATTTTTCGAATATTTTGAAGTGAAATTGCAGAAAAAAAAGTTGGAGAGGATTCCAAAGCATCTTATGAGATAGCAACATGAAAGTGTTTCTTTTCGCTAGGTTGATGAAGCACTGACGGGGTGGTGTTGCATAGTTGTCTTATCAAAAATGAGGCAATGCAGAGGCCAAATTGTATTTATGACCATGATTTGGTGCAACCAAAGTGTTGCCGACAACACTTCACATGTGAAAGGCAAAGATGCTACTTCCGCAGCCTCTCCTCCGCTTTCAACTTTTGTAGAAGTCCAACCGATGTGGCGGACCAGGCTGTGCTCCCTTAATAATGTTTGCTGTCGGGCTAGTTGGTGCATAGCTGAACTTGAACTGATGGCACAAATGTTAGACAGGGACGAAAAAGACACGTAAGACACGGAAAAGCGCACACTCGCAACTAAATTTTATTCTTCCAGAATCTTAGCTTAAAGGGACCGACAACTGGCCAGAACATGTGAATAAATCCTAGTAGAAATGGCAAGACCATGAAATATAGTGACAGATTCCAGTATTCTTTTCGCGTTGTGACTAGGATTTATACTTTTAAATCGTGCTTAATAGGGACAAAAACCGTCATGTCGCGCAGCCTAGTGGAAGAGCCTTGAAGATGGATTATGGAATATGGAGTCGATCACTTTACTGTACGTAGTCGCGTAGCCTGATGCTGTCATGGCGCCAGTCCTCAAAATTAAAATATGTATATTATTATTCAGCACCGCTCAATTCTGTGCTGCTTATGACGTAAAATGAGTTGCACGGTGAGGAGCGGCGCTGCTGTCGCTGCCACCAGTGGACCAAGTCGAGCTGTGGCGCATGCGCGCAGAGTGCACGCATGCGCGGTAAACCAGTGCGCTCGAACACGAATGGCTCTCGCGCTCACTGTTTGCAGCATGTGAGTATACGACTGCATATTCGCTGCAGATAGAAAAAGCAGATAGAAAAATTTTGATTACAAATGTTTCGCGGCGTTTTCCACTTTACCATTCCGTGATTAGACTCCCTGACCGGTAAGCTTTCCGATGCACTAAAAAAAGTAGGCAACATAAAAATTGGTTGTCGGTCCCTTTAAGAACCCTCAAGCATGCGCACAACACCACAGAATGAAAAATTACAATCAACTGAAAAACCACTTGATCAAAACCTATCTGCCAAAAAACTACACTCATTTTGATAAAGAGTTACAGACGCTGACACAAAGATCGCCAGATTTCTGTATGTACAGAGCCTCAGCCAGTGCGCTTTTCCGCGTCTTATGTGTCTTTTTCGTCCCTGTCTAACATTTGCGCCATCAGTTCAAGTTCAGCTGTGCTCCCTTCAAGTCTGGAGTTCCAAATCTGCCTCGTAGATGTCAATATATTAGAAGATCTGAAATTTTGGGTGCTAAAAATTTTCGGTGTCACATTTTCTGGACTTCCTGCCCAAATTTCAGGTCCAAAACAGCATTAATTGAGCTTTCACCTCTGCCACATCTATCATCTCCATGTTGGAACCAGCATTTTCTTGAGTCAATACATTTGCGATCGGAGCGGAGCCTGAAAGACGACTTTCCCGCAAAACGAGTGTGATGCGGCGAAGCACATTGAAAATCTGAAGGGGCCACTTTCAATCGGACGTTGACTGCATTTGTCTTGGGGAAGTTTGATTAGTTTGAATAGTTAAATTCCCAGTGCAAATCGAATCGAATAGAAAACACTATTCGAAACATATTGGAAATATCGAATATTCGCACCCCCCGTAGTTTATACGTTGAAAAAAGAGAACCATATCAGGAAAGTATACACAGCTCGTCAGTGAACGAAGTTTGGCAAATGCTCCACAAATTCATCATTTCACAACTCGCGCAGGGAGCCCTCAAGACTATTCTAAATGTCAGTAGTATGAGGAATAAAGAAAAACTTATAGCAATCAATGGATTATTTTAAAGGAACTATGTTAAAGCGGTGACTTCTGGCGAGTTGAGAAGAAGGGTTAGTAAAAGCAAGGGGGTGCATCGATGAATGCTTTCCCAGAGAACAATTTTATGCAGTAGGAGAAGATGCGCACAAGTACGTCTGTGGGCCAAATGTTTTAGCTGCAGCTTGTTGGTGAAAAATAATGTTGGTGAAAAATGGCGATCGTAATGATTACATATCAATCTAATCTTCAAGGCTAGAAGTTCTAGCCTTGAAGAAGACAAGTCTACTTGTCGAAACATCGGCTCGAGGACGCAACCCCTGTTTACGAATTTCTCATCGCAAGCTTCCATCTTCCCCTCCCTGCTGTTTGTTGAATTTTCACAAAACTAAGTTAGTTTAAAATGACAAATTATTCTTTGAAAACTATCTCTACTATATATTCATTATTTAAAAAAAAGCAAATCAATGTCAAGGTTCCTTTTTGAATTTTTTTTTAGTGTCAGTGCAACTTCACAGATCTTAAAGCCTGTCTTTTTTTATTCTGGCCACACTGGTCCAATGAGATGTCTTGAAACTTGCTAAGTTCTCGACTCCCTTCAAACAAAACGCAATTCACGTTTTCGTACATAAAACACTATGTAGGCACTGGCCAATGTTGTCATAATCCGTGATGTTACGGCGAGTTGGTGTGGCAACCTCGAGGTGGTATCGCCACCTGAATTTTTATTTTGCGTTTTCCTGCTTGCTAAGCATCATCTCACGGCAAGAGTTGTGCTTTGGATATATTGTGAATGGCTAACTCCACAATACAAAAAAAAATTGTTTGCCTACTTATACTCCATTTCACCACTACCATTCAGCACTACCAAGGCTACGAGGTGTAAGCAAGCTACACGCTTGCACAGCAAAACGTAGTTCTAGATATAAGTACCTCACAATTGACGGGGTCGACACATTTGCACTTGTTTGACACATGTTGCGTTATATGTATGCGTGACATATTTATTCTTTATCGCACTGATGTCGTATGCCTTTAATTGCGATTTCAGTAACTACCGGTAGCTGCGGTTGCAAGTAAACAGGGCAGCGCCCATGCAGACGCGACTGCCCGCTTCGATCCGAACTTGCACTTGCTATTCACCCACTGAGCTGGCAGCAACAAATACATGGTGAAATGAGCCATCACTTTTTGCCATCTCACGCTGAGGACAAAGCATCGGGTACATTTTCTCATTATTTGCGAGATAAGCTGTTTGTTTGTCCTCGCCTGCTAAGCCTAACGCACCGAGAATTTGATAATGCTTCTTCGAATTAGCGCCATTGGAATTGCTCTAAGGCCAGTGCTTGATGAGAGGCCTGTCAAGACCCACCATTTGAGAGACACTAAAGGCCCGGACTGCTTGCACTCGAACAGCCACGTCCAGCATCTGAGACGCGATGGTGAGGCCATGCTTGGTCCCTTCAATCCGGGTCAGCTCCACCAGCACACTCACATACCTGCACACAAGCAGTGTCTCACCTTCCTTCACTTCAATCTTGCCTTATTGTCTGCACTTACTTGCAAGGTGTGCTCACAAATTACATCACAAGAACATTCATCATCAAACGTAGCACACTGTCGCAACAACTTGACCCAAAATCGTAGACAGAAATCCGAACCCCTTCAACGGCGGCCACTGTAATCCCATACTGCTTTCTCTCTTCAAAGTGCCCCCCGGAGCCAGTCATTCAAGTCCAGCAAGAACAAACTCCCCCCTGCCGGCCTACTCAGCAGCGCTGTCCTGTACTACACTACGGATTCATGTTAAAAAAAAAAGCACGAAAAAAACCACCACAGACAGGTACAAAGGAGACAGGATGACGCGCTACTAGCAACTGAAGTTTTAATCAAAAGCGTAGAAAAATATACGCACACATTACCAAAAACAAGATAAAGAAATAGGCCACTGCAGAATGAATTTGCATATAAAAGAAAAAAATCACAGCATATCCACGGAGTGAATGATGATGAGTGGGCGAAGCTCTGGAGGTTCATCAATAAACCGTGAATTTTCCGTGAATTTTCATTCAGTACATCATCAAAGACGTGACAAACACTGTGTGTATATATACAAGAAATTTTATTTATTCGTAAATGGTAGCTAGATGTGGCTTCCGGTCCCCCTTCATTATAACAGCTTTATGGTCGGTGGAGTGGAGGGATAGGGGTTCTTATATGGCTCCGTAGAGGATTCCTAGAGGGGAGAGAGTGGGTGAGCGTAGAGGAGAGAGAGGAGGAGAGGACGCACATCCACTGTGGGGATGTGGAACGCAGATGCCGCTCCGTGGAGTAGAGGATTCCTAGAGGAGAGAAAGGGGGTGAGCGTTGGAGAGGAGAGAGAGGTGGAGGGGACGCGCATGCTCTGGAGGGGTGTAGGACGCGGGAAGGAGGGATGGACTAAGCCCCCGCAAGCACATCCAAGCAAGATCAAGGACTGGAGTCAACCTGGGCGACGGGCACCACCTGCCTCGCCAATACTAAGCTGCCCCTCTATGCTCTCGGCCATGACTCTAGTCACTGTAGTAGTGGTTGACGGCCTTATTGTACTACAGTGTTCTGCTTGCCATAGATGGCCACACCGCCTGCCGGACGCTCTGCTTCCTCGGTGCACACGATGCGAACTAGAGGTGGTCTGGAACGCGCTTATTCTTCATGGTCATCAGCGTCATCGTCATCATTATCACGAGATACTGCCGGTTACGCTGGACGCAGGACAAGGTTAGACTAAGAGGAGCTTTGCCCCTAAAACACCAGGCATGTTTGTGTAACCAGCCGAAGTTATATCGAGATATTCTACCTCTCGGCTTGATACCGCTACCAACAGACAGCTTATACAAGAACCACCCGCTTTAGCAATATAGGCGGCTTCAACAATTTCACGAGTCCTCTGTACTCGGTTCGAAAACAATATAGATATTTCTTTAAACAGAGGCTGACACCCATAGGCATGACAATGCGCAGATAGGTGAAAAAGCTTGTCAGTCTTCAAAGACCTTTCATGTTCACGCAGGCGTATGTTGACACACTGCCCAAGTTGCCAGTATGTTATACACCACGGCGACGCGGCAGGGCACATATGTATTCACATGTTTTACATGGCAACATCCATAATCAGAGTGTCTCCCATCGGCCTTCCTTTCCACAGCAGGGCAAACACGCGAGAGCTTGTTAGGCACACTGAAAACAACAACAACGCCGAGGCACTTTGCAACCTTTTTTTAAACGGTGCGAGGTATTGTGCATGTAAGGCACAACTGCGGCCTTCCCCTTTTCCGCCTTGTCACTGTGAGGCACTGAAAGGCATCCAGATTTTACCCATCTGACGAGCTTCTCGCAAGCAGACCCCAACAGGTTACCAGTTTAAAAAATGTTGAGAAGCGCTTCGGCATTGACGTTGTTTTCAGTGCGCCTAACAAGCTCTCGCGTGTTTGCCCTGCTGTGGAAAGGAAAGCCGATGGGAGACGCTCTGATTATGGATGTTGCCGTGTAAAACTTGTGAATACGTATGTGCCCTGCCGCATTGCCGTAGTGCATAACATACCGACCACTTGCAAACGATCCTACATTGGTCAAACTGGGCGGTGTGTCAAGTTACGCCTGCGTGAACATGAAAGGTCTTTGAAGACTGACAAGCTTTCTCACCTATCTGCGCATTGTCATGCCTGTGGGTGTCAGACTCTGTTTAAGGAAATATCTATATTGTTTTCGAACCGAGTTCAGAGGACTCATGAAATTGTTGAAGCCGCCTATATTGCTAAAGCGAGTGTTTGTTGTATAACCTGTCCGTCGGTAGCGCTACCAAGCTGAGGGGTAGAATACTTCGCAATAACTTAAGCTGGTGACAAAAATGTGCCTGGTGTTTTTCCTTTATATGCATATTCATTCTGCGGTGGGCTATTTCTTTATCTTGTTTTTTGTAATGTGTGTGTATATCTTTGTACGCTATTGATTAAAACTTCAGTTACTAGTAGCGCATCGTCCTTTCTCCTTCGTACCCGTCTGCGGTGGTTTATTTTGCGCTTTTTTTTTTTAAACATGAATTTCAACAAACTCGCCCAACTGTCCCTGCTAATTCACTACGGATTCAACTGAGGAGGGAACTGCATGTGGACACTACTTGCCCGTGTACTTATCTTCACTTAGCCATCACCGACACTGCACCTCTTGTTCATCTATAAAATATCTTTCTACTCAAGCAACTACATCCTGTAATCAATGAAGAGGTACACAATGCCATCTCTCTTGTGAATAAGCACAAATGGCTTAGCACACTAGGAATGTTGCATTACAATAATAATAATTGGTGGGGTGTTACATGCCAAAACAATGATGTGATTACGAGGCACGCCGTAGTGGAGTGCTCCAGAAAAATCAGTCACCTGGTGTTTTTTAACATGCACCTAAATCTGAGGACACAGGCCTTTGGCATTTTGACCTCCATCAAAAATGCGACCCCTGCAGACAGGACAAAGAATTGTATTCTTACAAGTGAACAAGCCTAACCTTTTGTGCATAGTGAAAAGTTGAAATTGAAGTAAAACAAAGCAAAGATGTTCCCATTCCCACACAGGAACCTCGTTCACAATTAAGGTGGATGAAAAGCAAGGCCAGTTATTTACGATTCAAAAGCGTGACGTAGGCATCTGTAATTTTTTATTTTTTTTTCAAAATAACTTCCTGCAAGGATTTCAAATCTGTAGTAAAAAGACAATTGACCCTGTGGGTTTGCACTGCTCCTTCTGAAAGTTGGTCAAGAGGCTGGAACATATACACAGCAGCTCTAATGCTTGCGTGGCCTGGGATTAAAATGCTTCTCTTACAAATTCTTATCAATTCTTCAGAGCAAGCTACACGCCTGCAATCTTGAATTTGATGGAGCCACCATCATGTCAATGGAACAGTTTGCTTTTTTTCATTGAAGACATTCACAACGAAGTGGCAGGCCGGGTGTTGAACTAAAAAAGCCCAGTTCTTGCCAGAAAAAGACTCGATAGTATGCATACTTCAAATGCTATGGCTGAATAAAAACTAGGTTTGTGCAAATAGTAAACTTTAGGGTTCAGAGCGAATAGTGGTTTGGTCGAATAATTTCGAATCAAATCCGAATAGTATAGATCATATATTTTTTAAAATTGAAACTAGGCATGTGCAAATGTCTTTCTTTTTGCTTCAAAGGGAAGTGGAAGCAACTTTCAATAGTAGCAGGATATCACTTTCAGCAGAATGCAATTGATAACCTGTAAAATACGTTACGTTTGAAAACTTGCTGTACTTAGAGCATATAAGCTGGTATAACAAGCTTTTAATTAAATGGCGAATCAATGTGAGGGTAATACGTTCATTTAACCTTGATGTGGGGCTTCGGGACAGTGTGGATTTCAGCTGGATAGGTGTATTCACGGTATAGCACCCCTTTGCTGCAGTGAAACCACCTTATCAGGGATTTACATGCGGTTTATATATGTCTATTCGTTCAATTCGAATACTTCGAAATTTAGAACAATTGAAATTCGTTTTGAATATTTGAAGTGCTCGAATATTTGCACAAGCCTAATAAAAACCAGTTCCTGAATATCAGTGTTAGACTGACAAGAAAAGGTGTAATGATTGTTTCTGTGTCCACCTTGTCTTGAAGTCAAGCTACGTACTTCTTTGTGAGGAGGCAGGTGTAGCCTCATTAAACTACAATTTCAGTTCCCCTGTGCTTACCATTCAAAATTTGTGATGTACTGGTAGTTGTTTTGGGAACAGATGTCAATTATCTTGGACAGCAGCTCGTCTCGATAGGTGGTGCCTTCAGCACGATCCATGTGGACCATCAACTTTTTCACTATCTCCATCAGGTTCTTCTTTGACACCTGCAGAAGAGATACCACATCCAAGACACACAGCCCATTAAAGGAGCACTGACACAAAAATTTTGCACCTTGTTTTCCTTGTTGCAATAGGTAGCTTATGACCTACTTATCACAGCTGGAAACCTCATTTGCGCGAGTGCATGATAGTTCATCATTTAGAGATGTTCTTAGAGCACCCAGTTGCAGTTTCGGTTTCAAGGAGCTCCGAGCTAGGCAGGAGCAGTTCCGGCGGCAAGTTAAACACAGCTGGCCACGTGACCATGGACGACTGTGACGTGGGCGCCACGAGTGTGTGCGAGCGGGCACCGCACTGACAGCCAGCACACGCATAGTCGCAGGCACGAAGGAAGAAATCACAGGTAGTGCAAGTGCAAGGCGTGTGCCAGCAACCAGCCAACACAAACTCGTGATGTAGCTTTGTTTACATTGCCGCCGCGTTGATGTCGGCGTCACGAGGGGTTCCGCATCTCGCTCAGTTGCATGGCATGCACTTTAAAATTGATTTTAAATATGTTCTAGGCTATATTTGGCCTTGATATTTTGTAGATGCGTGTGTCTCCACATAAATCTATCTCTCCTTTAAAATTTTGAGTCAGTGGTCCTTTATAAATAAAAGCTCTACGCAGCCTTCTTAACAAGGTAGGGGGAGAGAAAGTCGCAGCACAGGATGAACTTTCCTCCACTTGTGACACATGAAAATGATGGCTGAAAAGTTTTAAATTTTTGTATTGACAAACCACAGATTATACGAAAAACTCTACAGCCACTTTTTTAAATCTAAGTTCTTAATATTGAAATTAAAAACTGGCTCAACAATACAAGGCCCGTTCGGTCTCTTCATCAGGGGGTGACTGTCCCCCCTCTCCACCGTCGTTCTTCCCGCCGTTCTTGTTGCGACGTTGTTTTCCCCATTGGTTCCGGAGACCATGTACATACACACTCAGCAGGGTCCCAGTTGAGTGGTTGATATTTCCAGGTGTTGTTTGGATATGCCAAGACTCTAAGAACTGTCTTTTAGTGTGGCCACCTTCCGGGTCGTCATCGACACGAGCAACACCTGGAAATATCAAGACTGAAAGTTGAGCTAGTTGGTGAGACATAATGGGCAGAAGCAGCGCGGATGAGCGGGACGGGGAGAAGGTAACACAGAACAAGCGCTGTTCTGTGTTACCTTTTCTTCGTCCCGTTCGTCTGTGTGCTGTTTTTGCCCATTATGGAAATATCAACCGCTCAACTGGGACCCTGCCTAGTGCGTATGTACATGGTCTTCGGAACCAATGGAGAAAGCAACACCGCAACAAGAACGGCGGGAGAAACGACGGTGGAGCGAGGGACAATCACTAAAAGGTCGCTAGCTTCGGAGCCGGCCGGACAGTAACCCCCTGATGAAGAGACCAAACAGGTCTCGAACGTTGGGCCAGTTTTTAATTTCAATATTAAAAACTTATATTAAGAAAAGTGGCTGGAGAGTATGTTTTTTCGTATAATTTTTACCCAGCCAGAGAGATCTCTGTCAAATATGTTTACATTCAAACCAATACGAGAATAACCCCTTCAGCGGCAGTGGCTACGTTTGTGTACGCAACTTGTTTATGCTAGTTGTGTCAACTTGTGGCCAAAAGAGAACTAGATGCATAGCTCATTAAACGAATTGAATCTATGGAATAGTCAGCATGTCTTGACTTAACGTCAGTGTGCTGAGCATAACTGTAACTGATAACTTTGGTGAAGGCAGCACGATGTTCGACGGGTTGTTCAGCGTGCCGCGTTCTAGAACCAATGTCAAAAGTATCACTTTTCTTTTCTCGAAATGAATGCAACCAAAAACTAATTGTGCACACATCTGGAGCCTATGATTTCATTCTTTTCATGTTAAAATAGAACATGAATGACTGCAGAATAATAATGTATTTAAGTGCATGCTGATTAAAATTAATTAGTGAAACTCACGAATATCAACACATAACTTCATTTTTTTTTCTTTGTTGGAATGCAATTGAGTGCCTTGGAACTATGGTATGTGAATCTGACACATTTGTAGACAGTGCATCATAATTCGTGCCTGAAGGGGAAAAACACAGCAGGCAGTTTTCCTTGGTGCGTTTCTGGTGCAGGCGCAATGATGCCAGAAAGGGTTACGGTAAGCGCTGGCAAAACAGTCATTGCAATCAACTTTGGTCGCACAACAGCAAAAAAAACCTTGTATTGGATTTACAAAGCAGCATAGTTCTCAATTATACAAATAGAAGGCACACAGCTAGAAGATCAGCGTGACATTCATGCCAGCGTATGGTTTTCAGTGCAGTGGCAACAAACCCTTGTTTTGTTGAAATTGAACTCTATTTTGGCATTTTATGTACCAAAACCCCAATATTGTCACGCGGTAGGGACAGTGAAGAAGGCTGCAGCAAGAATGACTGGAAAAAAATTCACCGACATTTACGATACTGCCTAATGCAAATTCTGAGTGCAGCTTCGTGTTGGGGCAAGGCCAGCTGTGTTTGAAGTTTTGGCTTTTCGCAAGGTATCCACTACGCCATAAATCGTACTTTTTGTGAACTAGTACAACACCCACTATGCCATTATTCGTCTTTCTGCAGAAAAGCAAGATACCTGCTACACATATATAAGGTATTATGTGCACTTTTGTAGATGCTGCATGCGGCCGACGATGATGAAGAATTATGGCGGAGCACTTAAACCATACACTCGTTGTGCAATTAGCATTGTGTGATGACTGGTTGTTATTTTACTCTTTGCCACGCTGTATTTCATAGGTTAACGCGATTCCTTACCCGACATGACGGCCGTAGAATCTTTTTGCAAGTGAGTTTCGAGCACCAGCGTAGCTTTGTGGCAGAATGCTCGACTGCCACGCAAAGGGCCCGGGCTCAAATCCCATTCAATCCTGGGTATTTTCTTCCCACTTTATTTTTTTCATGTGTATCAGTTATGCCATCGACGGCAACGGCGATGCCGCTCGACGCAGGAACGGGCGCTTAAGAGCTGCGCTCTAATATTGGGGAAAGGTCACGGCCCCTCCCCACGCGCAGCGCGGTTCAAGGGCCTCGCTGGCTGGCGGTGGCGGGCGATAGGCGGGCGCGGCGAGAATGTCGCCTTGAATGCGCTTTGCCTCGGCGGCCAGTTCCTCTAAATCTCGGAAGCGGCTGCCGCGCAGGTACGCCGAAAAGGTCGGATGTGCCTGCCTGATCACCCGTTCGACGCGCTCCTCGTTCGAGGCTCTGGGCTCAGCGATAGAGAAAAGGTCTTCCATCGCGCGTACGTACTCCTGAAGCGACTCATCAGGAGCTTGGGTGCGGAGCTCGAGCTCGCGCCGCATCCTACTCTCGTAGTCAGCGGGTAAGAATTCGCGCAGGAAGGCCGCGCGGAACTCATTGAGGGTTGCTGCTCGGTAGCCGGAAAGCCGATACCACCTTGCCGCCGTGTCAGTCAGTGCAGCCGGGACGACGCGTCCGAGCACCTCCTGATCGTCTAGACCCATGGCTCTCTGGTAACGTGTGAGGGAGTCCAGGTAATCTCGTGCACTTTGCAGATCACCATACCCGCTGTAGGTCGGAACGGCCAACATGACAGCGGGATGAGTGCGTTTCGGAACGGCCGAAAGCGTTTGGACTGCCCCTGAGAGCGCCTGGATCATTTGGGCGGCATTTTGCAGCAGCGTCTGTGCGCCCGCTTCAAAGGAAGCTGTCGGTGCATTAGCGGCGCGGTCGAGCGATGGGGAACTGTCTCCGAACTCGATAAGCGGCGCGGTTTCAAAAGGGATACCGGCCGTCGCGCCATTCTCGGGGAGCGCCTGTTGTCGTTCACAGCTGCCGCTTGGGGCAGCTTCCCGTGAAATTGCTAAGCCGCTTGCGGCTAGCGGTACAGGCGCGTGCTCGAAGTGAGCTTGGCTGCTAGGTTGCGTAGCAGCCAACGGGCAAAAGTCGGCAACGGCTGAGGCCGCGTGTCCGAACTGCGCTCCGCAAGCTCCGCTGGGAGCCGATTGCGAGCGCGGTGACATGGAACTGCCCTGCATTCCACAGGGAGCAGTGGCAGACCAATTTGCCCGTGTGCACTGTTCGGGTTGGGCAATGGCCCCGTTTCAAAAACACACTACGTCTCCACTGGGAGCTGGTACGTAGCGCCTCGCGTCATCCCGACTGGGGGGTTGTGACAGGGGAGGGTGCTGGATTGCGAAGCTCGAAGGGGGGCACTGGCTCTGTTCTCGAGCAACGCGGTATCTGCTAAAAACGACAGCGGACAAAACTCACGCCTAGCAGACATAACGCGGGTAACACGGCGAGCCTGATTCGCAAAGGCGTGCTGACTCGGCTAAGTCTAATCAAAGGCTTAATGAGCCTTTGATACCGCGTTGGGCGCCAGTGTGGTAACCTCGATACTCACCGTAGTCGAGACTACCGCGGGTTCAGGCTTAGCGAGCCACGGGGCCGCGTATACCGTCGCCTGCTTACGTATAGCGCACCGCTCCGCGCGCGCTCCACTAGGGAAGCGCTTAGCGCCGCGCGGCAAAACACAGTGTTCGATCTAACAACACACAAACACCTTATTGCCTTTGGCGGCACCCACAACACAGTACAACGTCCGCTCCCGGGACGCGGGGAGCAAAGGGCTCCCGCACGAGGACGGTACAGTAAAAGGGGAAACCGCGAGCACGTCGCAGCTGGCAATGGCGAGCTTTGACACGCCGCTCGGGAAAAGGTCCCGCGCGGCTATGCTGCGCACTCTCGCGATGACCACTGGGCCTGGTCGCGAGAGTTAGGGCAAACCTCGTACGCGTAGGCCTCCGGCAAGTGCGGCTCGGCGTAGTACGACCACGCACGAGCACTAGGCACCGCTCTTTGGCTTATCGTACGGAACCGGAGATAGCACAAAGGTAAACACGCCTGCCAAGGATGCCGAGGCACCCAGGCAGGCTACAGTCCGGCGATTCCCAAAGGGGACGGCGGACGGGAACGAAAACACGTGCTTACCCTGCGCTGCCCGAGGAGAGAGAGAGTATTCCCGGCGCGCACGTCACTCGGTCTCGCCGCCTCTCGAGACCACGCGAGACCACGCGCAGCGCCATCTATCGCCATGCGCTGTCACGAGAGCAAGGGAGAGGGAAAAGGACCGGCAGAACGGCGTAATTGCCCGCGCAGAGGCTGCGGGCGCGCCTCAGATCCCCACAATATGGAACTCTTTATTGCGCGAACTTGTGCCCGGAAAATTAAAAGTCAAGGCACAAGCAATTACACTGAGTGTACAGTGATGCTACCGAGCTCTTCTGATTTGGAGCAATTTTTGGAGCAGCAAAAGTTTCATTTTGGAGCACTTTGGAGCAGCGAAATTTCCATTTTGGAGCACTTTGGAGCAGGTAATTTAGCATCTGGGAGCACTCTGGAGCAACTAACATCCTAGAGTAGACTGGAGAAGCAAGTTGCATTTACATTCAAGGACCTGAATAATTATTTTGGGGCTCTTGTGAAGAGCTAGAAATATTTCGATTCATTGCAAATCTCAAGGAACCAATCATCTCAGGAACACTCTCTATTTCACTCAATGATGCAGAAATGAGGGCGTCATGCGGTTGAGCATTTTGGGACAACTTGTTCAGCGATTATTTTCGTAGCATATAAACACAATACCGGTTCAATAAAATCGTACTTTATGAAATAACATTCTAAATACATGTATGTGGTAATCAGCAGACATTGTAGACAATCGCTGTGACCAGGCCCGTAGCCAGGAATTTTTTTCGGGGGGGGGGGCACCTGTTGAAAATCCCCGAAAAACACCTATTTTCATCATGCATTCTCGGTAAAACACCCCCCACCATTCGAAATTGGGGGGGGCTAGCTCCCCCCCCCTCTGGCTACGGGCCTGGCTGCGACGTACAACAATGCCTCAACGCTAAAGACTCACACTGTCCCAAATGCATTGCCCTAAGACGACTCCAAGCAGAAAGAGAGGTTCTTTTTCTTCACGATCGATTATATTGCTGGGCGTAACATGATGTCACTTAGATAGCCTCATAAAGCCAACCTCCTCCGACACTCCTTTCCCTCTCTCTGAGGCCTGGAGCAAGACCATTCTCACAGTGCTTCTGGACTATCGTTTGCACATGCGCAGGATTGCCCGGATATGGAGATTCGCTTCAATCGAGCTTCCGCGAAGTGTCAGAAAGTTCGTTCAACGGTGGACTGCATGATTTAACAAACTTCGTTGTCCTTTTGCTGTGAGGTTGTATATGGCTAGGGAATTCTGTTTGTACACCGAAAACCCCCTGTAGTGCCCTCTAGAAAACAGGGCAAAAAAAAAGGAAAAAAAATAAAACTCACAGGGAAGGTCCATTCATCTAAGACGACTCAAAGGCGAGAGCCATTTTGTTTTTATTGCGACAGCAATTATATGGACATTCTCGACTTTTGCCGCTGCCGTCATATTTTGTGTAATGTTCAAATCGATAACATCCCCCCCGTGCATCGTATGTTTTACACTCGGGTAAAAGCGCGCAAGCGGGGCCGACGAACGTGGCTGAAGCAGAGATAAAGAGAGCCGGCCTATCTCCGTTGCACGGAGGCCGCATCCGATAACATCACCGCGCGCGCCAGGCCTGCCATCGATTGCTACTCAAGCAGACAGGAACGCCCCACCCGTCTTCAAAGAGCATGAAATAACGCAAAGGTAGGGGCGGTGGGGGGGGTGTTGTGTCGCTAGAGCAGCAACACTAAACTTTGACTTTAAGGGCGCGGTCGCGATCGCTGGCGCGCGCTGTTTCGGCAGGCATCACAGACGGCTCGTATACCCGTCTACATGTTGTGCTCTCAACGCGTACAGACTGTGCGAAAACGCTTCTCTCCCTGGAGCGGCCACTGATCCTTGATCCGCAAGGCGGCAATACCATCGCCGCGCCATTTTGGAGGTCCGTGCATACGCGCCGTTCGTGCTGCACGTACATCGGCGTGCAAGAGGTGTTCCGGAGGTCTCTAGTCATCCAAGTCGCCGTGCGGGTCTCGAACACAGCGCGTGCAGAAAGCTTTTCGCGCATGCGGCGAGTGTGCGGACCTTCAAAATGGCGACCCCGCCGCTAGCGCTTCTCGCGGATGACGTCAAGCCTTATTTCGTATAACAATACAATTTGTTGGTATCGCATTCACTGCTTCGAGCTTAAGCGAAACTAACAAATTGTACTATTACAAGAAGCAAGGCCAGCAGCTCTTTTGGACCCGATCTCGCGTAACTAAACAGAACGCTGGTTAATGGGAATATGGCCACTCCAGGTGCCGAAGCGGTTTTCATGTTGTCAGTTCTTTAAACACGAAGTAAGCGTAGAGAGCACAGCAAGATTACGAGCAGTCTCACCATGCCTCGAGATAGCGCGCGCCAGCGACTGCGCCCTTCGAGAGACGCAGCCTACCGCCCCCCAGAACGAAGCAATGAATGCGATTTCCACAAAAATAATTACAGCGCGAACACCCGGCACATTCACACACGCACACACGCAGCACCAAACACGCACCTGGGTGTGTGGGCGTGTGTGAATGTGCCGTGTGTTTCTGCTCTAATTATTTTTTTTGGAAATCGCCAACCAACTAGCCCAACAACGAGTTCTTTTACTGTGAATGCGATACCGTGATTTTATAATTTTTTTTAAACCATCAGCTATTGATCCTGGAAAGCGAGGGGCGGAGGTGTAACATTCTATCTATTTATGGTGTTCCCAGATTTCATTCCGCGATGTCCAGAAATAGACGTGACAAACATTCTGGCGGCACGCGTGCAGTTATTAGTGAAAATTGCTTTATTTACGTGCAGTGCGACTCTGGAAACGAGCTATCAGCAGCGTTTCTGGAAAGGACAACGTCCGCCGATGAATCGCCGCCACACTTACATGCTACCGATTCGCCAAAACGTCACGAGCCACTGCGGAGAGCATGTTTTCCCATTGGGCCGACTTGCACGACAGAAGCTGCATCGGCACCGTGCATAGGATCGTGAATTACTTGGGACGCACGCGCGACCACTGTTTATTCAGCGGAATAATTCTTAGCACGTGGTTGTGACTTTGGCCGCCCCGAGAACACGCTGCCAGGGGCGTAGCCACAAATTTTTTTCGGGGGGGGGCACCTGCTTGATTTCGGGGTGGCACCTCCTTGAAATGGTCATTTTTCACTATGTATGCCATGGCGAAAAAAAATTTCGGGGGGGGGGGCACGTGCCCGGTGTGCCACCCCCTGGCTACGCCACTGCACGCTGCACATGTTTTTATGCGCCGGCGTGGCTATTGCTGGTGATATACCCCCCCCCCCCCCCCCCCCAAATCCGAGACTTTGGCGCAGTTTGGCGCAATTTCCGTTGATATTATCAGGATGGCGCAGCAAATCTGATTTGCCGTACTTTGGCGCAGTTGGCGGAGGAGTGGAATCACTGTACACTGATAGTGGCGTGAACAGTTTTTGGCCACGGAGTAATCTGATCCGCAGTAAGGCGTCACAATTCATACATGTTGCATCAAAGATTCTAGCCCATTAGTTCCAGAAAAAACTGTACTGTTCAGATTACGTGCTCAAGCTTATCGGAAAAATATAAAATAACCAGTATTGTTCATCATGTTGGCATGGTGCATGCAAGGCGTGCGTGGCAATACGATTACGAGGCACACTGTGGTGGGGGAAACCTCGGAGTAATTTCAGCCATCTTGGGGTTTTTTAATGTGTACCTAAACTGAAGTACACACATTTGAACACTATGGTCGAAAATCAGCTGCTCAGCTACGACAGTGGGATGTCCCAATGTGTTACTTGTCAGTTAATGCAGGAAGTGCTGCAATGGTGCAAGGTTGCCTGGAATTTATTGTTCTGGTCTATTGGTGCCGATTTTTTAAAGGGGTACTCGCATGAAAATTTTCATTTGTTGTTTTATTGCGTCAAATGAAAGGCCAAGCACTCAAGAGCCTAGAAAGCGTACTGCTAAGCGTAAGTGCATCCTGAAAAAGTACGTTGTTGAAAGCTAGCTTCAGTTCCTGCGGTACCCTGATGTCACAACACGGTATGAGCTCCTCATCACGGGCTCATGCAAGATATAGTGACGTTTCCACCAATTACACCACACCGTTGCTCCATTGGTGACACACAAACAGCCATTTTGTATGTTTTGGTGACGAACAAGCGGCCATTTTACAAGTTTTGGTGCCTGACGTCACTACAACTAGCCAGACTGCATCACCAGAATTGGTACTGTAGCCTGACTTGATGCTAGTGTCAATGTCGGTAGGTGTGCCATAAGAAAATTGGCTTTAAGATAAAAAAATATCTTATCAGCATTTGCTGAGCTTCACACTTCCTCACAGCCATCTCTGTACACGGGAGATTACTATCGCAGAGTAAATGCACCTTTGAAAAATGGTGTCAGTACCCCTTTAATTGCCCTACTAGCTGTGCCACACACACTGCCGAGACCCTCACCATGCCATAGAGCAGGTCCAGCGCTCTGAGGCGGATTGACTCGTCCTTGTCGTCAAGACACTGCAGCACCAGGTCCTTGTGGGCTTGCACACTCCTGGGGTGCGTCTTCAGTATCTTGGACATGGCCAACAGTCCCAGATATTTCACTGAACCAAAAAACAGGACACAGGTCAGCTTGCACTGCTGCAGGCGATGCCGGACAAAGCCCATTCTACTTAAAACATCCGAGGATAAGAGTTCTACTCTGGTGTCTCATCCTCAATGCACTTTTAGCTTTTAAGGGGGGACAAAGCACCTGAAAAATTTTTTAAACTTCTTTATTGATTTCAATGAAACTCACCGAGTTTATGTATATTTGTGCGCAGATTTTAAATAGGTAATTTTTTTTTCCGAGTATATAATGTAGTTTTTAAATTACAGGTGCCATTTTGAAAGCCACACTTTGCCTAAACTGAGAGAGTTCCAAAGTAAATTAGCACATGTGAATGACCTGGAATGAGTACAGAATGCAAGAAAACAAGAAGTGATGTTCCAAACCCATTTGAACAAACGTTGTGGTACGTTGAACATTTGCAACTGAAATCCCAGCTTGATGTAGACTCGTTTGCAAATGTTCAACATATAACTTTTGTTCAAATGGGCTTAGAACATCCATTCTTGTTTTCTTGCATTCAGGACTGATTCCAAGTCATTCTGAAGCGCTTATTTACTATGCACCTCTCTCAGTTTAGGCAATCTATGGCTCTTAAACAGCATATGACATGCTTGACATTCTAAAAACTACAAATTATACTAAAAAAAAAACAATTGCATATTATATGCATTAACTCAGCAATTTTCATCTCACTTGACAAAGAATTTATAAAAAAAAATGGTTGATCCCTCCATCATAGGATTCGGTATAATACGAAAGTAAAAGGTCTCCTTGCAGAAGTAGTTAAATGTTGACTGTACATTGATATAAGAGAGCTTATACAATGTCTGTCTGTGTTTGACAGCTAAAGCATCGTTTAATGTAAATCCATCCATGTTAATGCTTGGTGATACATCTTGTGGGAACACAGTTCCGGTTTGACTAGTTTTGGTTTTGCCTCCATCGTCTGGCAACCACGAGCAACCCTGGTACGCCACCGGAGGGTGTGGCTAATATAAACATCGTCTCGAGTTACACCCGGGGTCAAGAGAGAACACCAGATGCTTCCGAGGGACGAGACGCGCTAGTGGGGCCTCGTACCCCTCAGTCATGTATACGCAGTAATAGATAGTTCAACAGTTTAATGTAGTCCGGAAAATCATTACTCTACATAATTGGTGACTCGGAGTTAGAACAGCAAGTGCTTCAACCCTCACAAATCCTGTACTTCTAGAACTTTCTTGAACATCAACGGTAAGCGCAATGGCGACCACCGACACTACCCAGACGGAGAGACCCCACGAAACCCTGCAATATCCTGCCGTCTCAGCGGTTGACCTCAAGTTTCCATGTTTCTGGCTTGCAGACCCTGCTCTTTGGTTCGCGCAAGTCAAGGCCCAGTTTACTACAAGAAGAATTGTGCCTCGGGAAACTAAATTCCACCACGTCAATTCAGCCCTAACGTCAACCGTAAGGGCCGTATGGCTGCTCACCCCTCCGACCGAGCAGCCATACGACGCATTGAAACGCGAACTCATCCGAAGCACCACCCTCTCCGAGCAGAAGCGCCTGCAACAGCTCCTAACAGCGCAAGACCTGGGGGACCGCAAACCATCGCAGTTGCTCCGCATCATGTGCCAGATCCTGGGAGAGAAGACGTCGAAGATGGACAACTCTCTCCTCCGCCAACTGTTTCTCCAACGCCTCTCTGCAAATCTTTGTACGGTTCTTGCGGCGGCCGGGGACTTGCCCCTCGATGACCTCGCAGCTCTCGCTGACAGGGTGCTGGAAGTAGCGACACTGGCTTTTGAAGGCAGCGTAAAAGAGGGTCAAGCTTCTCCCGTTACATCGACCGAAAATTCTGCCTCAGAATTACAGTCGCTGAGGCAACAAGTCCAGCGGAGAATGCGTGCTCTGGAAGCATTGAATATTCAAGGAAAAAGGAAACCTCGCTCCACTTCACGCAACCGCGCATCGTCTCTATCTCCTGATACTGGACGCATCTGCTGCTACCATCGCCGCTTTGGTGATGATGCAAACAAGTGCGTGTCACCTTGTACCCATCAGGGAAAAGTGCCGGCCACGCACTAAATGCGGCTGGTGCGCCAGGCCCAACGGCATGCCACTCATTATCTCCTGCCGAGAGCATCGAGCAACTCCAACAACAGCCAAGCGATAACAAGTTCAGAAATGTTAGATTTTCATTTGATCAACAACCAGCACCTACACCCCATAACTCGTTAACTAGGCAAAAACATCTGTCTCATCTATCCGGCCAATCTGAATCCCATCTATTTTATGTTGTAGACAAAGTATCAAAAACCCGCTTTCTGGTACAGGACACAGGTGCTGAAGTCAGCGCGGTTCCTGCGATGCGTGCAGAACCACAAGGCCAACCAACATACAACCTGCAAGCCATGAACGCCACGCGCATTGCAACGTTTGGCCAGCGCTCCCTAACGATGGACTTCTGGATGCGCCAAACCTTTCGTTGGGTATTCTTGGTAGCCGACGTGAAGCACGCGATCATCAGAGCTGACTTTCTCCGCCACTTCGGTCTTCTAGTGGACATGAAAAACTGCCATCTACGAGATGCTACAACACACTTGAGCATTCACGGCATCACGGCCCACATGGAATTGATGACGTCAACACTGCTTCGAACAGAGGTACCAAATTCCAACCCCTACTTCACAGACTTGTTACAGGACTTTTCTTCCATCACGTCTCCTGTGAACACAACATGCCCAGTCAAGCACAGCGCGACGCATCACATTATGACAATGGGACCACTAGTGCACGCACGTCCTCGCCGCTTGCCACCTGAGAAGCTGAGCATTGCATGACATGAACTTTGAGCATATGCTCGAGCTGGGTATTGTGCGCCCATCCTCAAGCCCTTGGTCCGCACCTCTCCATTTAGTCCCGAAGTCCATGCCAGGCGACTGGTGTCCATGTGGCGACTACCGTTCCCTCAACAAAGTGATGCAACCGGACCGGTATCCGATTCCCCATTTGCATGACTTTGTTGAAACACTGCACGGCGCCACGGTTTTCTCTAAAATTGATCTAGTAAAAGTCTACCATCAGATTCCAGTCGAAGAGGCAGACATCCCTAAAACAGCAGTAACAACACCATTTGGCTTATTCGAATACACCAGAATGTCATTTGGGCTGCGCTATGCATCGCAGACTTTCCAGCGGTTCATCGACGAGGTGACCCGAGGCTTGGATTTCTGCTATGCATACGTCGACGACATTTTGATTGCCAGCGCCTCTCCTGAACAGCATGCGACCCATCTCAGGCAACTATTATCACGTCTAGACGAATATAGCATCATCATTAACACAGACAGGTGCCTCTGGTGTACCAGAGATCGACTTTTGGGACACCACCTCACAAGTCAAGGTATCAAACCACTGCATGACAAGGTTCAAGCTATTCGAAATTTTTCTCTACCTGAGAAGAAGTGAAAAATGCGACAATTCCTCGGCCTAATTAACTTTCATCGATGCTTCATACCAGCGTGTGTGCGCACACTGAACCCATTAAATGATCTACTATCAACCCCTGGATCGGGCACCGCACCACTAGAGTAGACGGACGATGCTCGTGCCGCCTTCGATACAATCAAAACTGACCTCGTGACGGCAGCTCTCCTAACTCACCCGCAGCCTGACGCACCAACCCACCTCATGGTAGACGCCTCTAGCAACGGCATGGGTGCTATACTGCAGCAATGAATCGGTGACGAATGGAAGCCTCTCGCATTCTTTTCAAAAACGCTGTCGCCTGCACAAACCCGGTACAGCACATACAGACGTGAGTTACTCGCTATTTATTTGGCAGTGAAATATTTCCGCCACTTTCTGGAAGGCAGGTCGTTCTATATCCTCACTGACCATAAGCCACTGACACGCCTTCACCACTCAATCGGATGGACTGTCAGCGAGAAAAATTCGACAACTGGCGTTTTTATCAGAACTCTGCACTGATATTCGACATGTCGCTGGCTCTGCGACCGCCGCAGCTGACGTACCCTCACGTTCCCAGATGAGCCGTGTCACTTTGCTTTCAACTTCTGTCGACTTTGACAAAATGGCATTAGCATAAAGGGAAGACGAAGAGCTCCGAGAGTTAAGAAATTCTTCATCCAATCTGTTACTTCAAGATGTTCCACTACAAACTTGCGCAGAACTACTCACATGCGACATGTCCACCGGCTCGCCACACCCATCTTTACAAAAATCGTTTCGCCGCTCTGTCTTTGACTCTCTGCACTCACTTTCACACCCGGGAATCAGTGCAACGCAAGCACTTGTGACCACGCGATACCTGTGGCCAGGAATGAGCAAAGACGTTCGAGATTGGTCGCGTACGTGCACTAAGTGTCAACGGTCGAAAATACAGCGCCACACTGCCACTCCATTGTCAACGTTTCTCCCTCCCTCCAGACGCCCGGTTCAGAGAGGTCCATATTGACATAGTTGGTCCTTTGCCGCCTTCCCAAGATTGCTGCTACATTCTGTGGGGTCTCGATATGAGAACGCCGCTCTCGGAGCACACGGAGACAGTAGACACGGTCGAACCAAACCAGCATCGTGTACATTTATTCACTTCCTTTTACATAAACGAGCTTGCTAGCCGAATCAGGTAAATCAAATACGCTAAAACGACATCATACAATATTCCACTACACTCAATCAACATAACAAACACAAGGTAACGCGAAGGCGGCGTCGCCGATGGTCGACTCACCACGAGGGGTCCACGGGGAAGCGACCCGCGGCTGCTGCATCCGGCTTACCCCTTGCAGGAGACGTCCATCCCGATCGCCGCCCCAACGGCAAAGAGACTCTCGAACTTTTCCCGTGCGCCCTCCTAGCGTGGCCGCCGAGCGGCGCCGCTGGTGCTACCGCGCTAACCTTAATGATGATGATGATAACCTGCACGAGCACAACGCCACCTTCCGCTCGACGGCTGTCAACTCGAGCTGTGGCTTCTCCGCGAGACATGCACGCCATGAGGCGCAAACAACCTTACAGGGGGTGCCAGCACCCCCTAATTCTCACCTGTGTAGACCGCTCACTCGCTGGCCAGAAGCCGTTCCTATGCGAGATATGTCTGCTGAGAGTGTCGCAAAGGCATTTCTGCCGACATGGATTGCACGCTTCGGAACACCGTCCACCATCAGAACTGATCGGGGGTGCCAATTTGAGTCTTCCCGCTTCAAGGAACTTCTCGCTCTCCTCGGCACACATTGTATCCGCACAACAGCTTATCATTCAGCAGCTAACGGACTGGTGGAGCGAATGCACAGACAGCTGAAATCTTCCATAACAGCGTACGGTGAACCCTCCCGATGGATAGAAGCACTCCCACTCGTGCTCCATGCGCACAACACTCAAAAGTGACTTGAAGTGCACGAGTGCCGAGTTGTTCTATGGAACCACCCTTCGCCTACCTAGTCAGTTTTTAGAAACAAGCGAAGATGAGGTCCTGCCCGATTCTCTACAATACGTGTCACATTTACGAACAATGATGGACTGCCTCTGTCGCACACCGACACGCGCAAAGCAGGCTACTCTTGTGTACATGCCTTAAGACCTAGATCAGTGCACCCACGTTTTCCTCAACATGACGCCGTGAGAAGACCACTCCAGCCACCATACGATGGCCCATTCAAAGTGCTTCCTCGCTGCCCGAAAACTTTCACTATTGAAATTTGTCGACGATCCGAAGTCATCTCCGTGGACCGACTAAAACCGGCGCACATGGAGCCACCGCTGAACGACACCGTCACTGAGCCAGGTTCGAGAATCAGTCATCCCTGCACCACTCGTTCTGGAAGAACTGTGTGTCAACCTGTTCGATTTGGGACATAAGTGACTCTCCGCATGTACTTCTGCCGCCGAAATACATGTGTAGTATGCTGGCCTCTTCCTATACGAGAAGGGGGAGTGGTGTGGGAACACAGTTTCGGTTTGACTAGTTTTGGTTTTGCCTCAATCGTCTGGCAACCACGAGCGACCCTGGTATGCCGCCGGAGGGTGCGGCTAATATAAACATCGTCTCGAGTTACACCCAAGGTCAAGAGAGAACACTAGACGCTTCCGAGGGACGAGACGCGCTCGTGGGGCCTCGTACCACTCAGTCATGTACACGTAGTAATAGATAATTGATCAGTTTAATGTAGTCCGGAAAATCATACCTCTACAACCTCCATTCCGACGACTAATGTCCATGATTAATGATAGATTAATTGATTAAACATGCCCTTGTGGTCATGAATGCCTGTGGTAGCTGTAGTAAACGGTGAGAGTAGAACCAAAGAAAGCAGTGCGACAGCCAGAGCAGTGTGACTGATTGTACGCCAAATTTAGGTTAAGGTCACCTACTCGCGGCATGTTAGAGTTATTGAACGCCACTGCCCGATTAGAGGGAAATGCAATGCACCTTGTGTATTCCCTGTTGGCAGGCCACGATTTTTCGCGAGGCGAGCGTAAGTGGGGAACGCGGAGTTACATTTTAGCAAAGCAGACACGTCGCAGAGCTATTTTTGGTATGGATGGATGCTATGAGCCACGCCGACGCTTTGGGTAAGGTCGCCACATGGCAGTGTGTTAAGGCGTTGACAAAATTGCACTTCTCCTATTGGAAATGCGCCAAATAGGACAGACACGTAGAAACGACGCGTTGAAGGAACTAATTGTGTATGTCATGGTCATGATGCATTACTACACTTTACCAAGTGCGCTGTGTACAAGGCGTTTTTTTAAAGCCTACAAAATGTGTGACAGTGGTGCAGTGGATAGCGTGCCCGGCATCTGCTGTCACCAACCGAGAGGTCGTAGGTTCGACTCCCGTTGACGGAACTTTTCTTTCCTTGTCTTCTGATCATGTGTATTTTTTCGACATCATTTCCGTGACGGAAATACGTCACTGAAGTCTTGGTGGACCCCAGCATAAAACACATTTGTGTTAAAAACTTGGGGGAGGACGCTTGAGCTTTGTGTTCAAGAGTAGGACGCGATAGCGTAATCGGGCCCCATGCACATCACCTCCAACCATGCCGCAAGGAAAGGAATGTTTGTGCACGTAACATTGGCCGTTTCAAACTATCCGAGAACGTCTACTGGATGTACAGTTGCTAAGTGCACACCACGCCATAGTTCTTGCTTTCGCTAATTGGCGAAGTACCCACTACTCGACCGTAACGTGCTACGTGCACTTGCACAGCTGCACACTTTGCAATGCTCGAAACCACCCTCTCATTGCGCAATTAACTTGTTTTGTTGCCTAGTGCGATTCTAGGATTCTGCCACGCAATATTACATGTGCTAAAGAGACTCCTCCCACTAAATGACATTCATATAGTGTTTTTTTCCAAGGCAGTTTGAAGCAATGACGTGGTTCTGTGGTAGAACACCTGCTTGCCATGCAGACGGCCTGGGTTCGATTCTCACTTCATACCAAAACTTTTTATTATTTATTTTATTTGCATCTTTCTCGATTCTTCGGTCACGGACAAAATGACGATTTTTCGCTCAGAACCAACGACGCCAACGCTGACACCGGAATTTCTGCGAAACGAGCTCTTTACGCTGTCATGTTAAAAATTTTTCACGACCCATGTCCCCCCCTTAACTCCTTTGCTATCCCGAGAAAATGGTTATTTTTCATGTCTCAGGAAGAAAGTTTTTGCCAGTTTGAAAAGTACTCCAGCACGCATTGCAGCATACCAAATTATGCACAATGAAATGCTCTTTGCAAAAAATATAAGTTGTAGAGCAATAAAAATATTTTGGAATGAATAAAAATGAGAAAAGTGCGTAATTTTTGGTTACCAGCTGGTAAACAATGCCACAAAAAAACACTATATATGCAAAAATATTCAAAACAAAGAAAATTCAGAATATACATTTTGAAGATAAATGATGCAGAAATAATATAAAAAATAAGAAATGTTCTGCACAATGTTTCTATTAACATAGACAAAGAAAATTGGAACCGAGGTGCCGCTTCATTGTTCGTGCCATGCAGTGAAGCACTGCTTGGTTTTTCGTGAGACAGGTGAACTCGTGCACTTTTCTCATTAAATTTTAGTTTTTTTACGATAAAGGTCTAAAGATGTTCCAATTGAGATGGATGCCCGTGATGGGAAGAATCCCTCTATAAATCAGATGTCCAATGAACTTCACTAGTTCGTCTAGCATCACTTCTTTTCATGAACCACCTCTCCCCGCATAGGTTGGCGTTCCAATATATGCATCCAAGCATATTTATTTGTATTTTTGCATATAGTATTTACAAAAAAAAAACATCGCACGCAGTTCTACAACGTCTGGCACCACTCCGTAGTGCAAGGCCGAGATGTGCTCTGGTGGCCTTGTTGTCGTGAGGAGAAGCCCTGCAGCGACGTGTGGACCTCGCACGTAGCCAGAGTAGCTCTAAGATTGGGCACAAAGGTCGGCAGCTACGCACTGGCGGCGGAGGAGACGACTTGAGGCCACAAACAAAACCAACCCCTGAACGGTTGCGGATGTCCCAGGCTGAAGCAAAACATCGTCACCATGAGAGCTTGAAGCTGAGGTTCTGTCATCTTCGGACTCAAAGCTCGTGGTCACTCAGTTCAGGTGCAGTTGCAAGACAGTTTCGAGCGGAGCACGTTTTTCGTGGCGCAGGTGCGCACCCATGCGCACGTGATGGCGACACCATAGGAGCGACTAGTGACACTGGATGCGGCCCTGTGTCTGATATAACGATACAAGCAAAACCAAAGCTGCTGGAAACTGGCTGACGAGGCCACCTCCACACTTTATAAATGCAGCGGACCTTCGGAAATATCTTTTTGTAGAATAAATCTTCCCCGACTCCAAGCAACAGCTCTGGTGAATAGCTGGCATAAATTTCAGGCAATTATTACCGCTCAACACTGTCAGATTGCAAAGCTGACACTTTAATTTGATATTTGACTAGCAAAGGTCCTTTTGATTACAGAGCTTTGATGTTACTGTAGCATAACCACGAGCGGCATGCACTTCTGTCAAGTTCATCAGCCAAGCGAATTTTCCCAACAACACACGCACATTGGTTCGCGCAAAGGTCTGTCAAAAATCATTATGTTGCCAAAACGGGCAAATTCAAACTGATTCTCATAGTTCAGTGGCTGGATTAACTACTAGGAAGTGCTGGGTGCATGCATGAGAAACAAATTCAACATGCCAAAATCAACTATTCAAAGCGTCAATCACCGGTGATAGATTTGAGTAGGCGTGGTAACGAAGGAGTTAAGTGAGCGTGACAAGTGCACCAACATTAACCAATGCCCGTTAGTCATTGTTTGGCGCTACACTGATGACAACCATTGCACAATACATTACACAGGAGCAAGTGGCATTGCAATAATGCCGCCACAAAAAAGAAGTGAGCATCATCACAAGCTTACAGTTCTGATCAGAGTCTTCTATCAATATCCTGAGCTTCTGCACGCAGAGCTGCAAACAAGAAAAAGCTACAGTGAATACATAGAAATACTGCAAGAAGTATTGCTAAAGCAATGGCTATTGTAACTGGCATCAAATATCATGTATTTAGAAAGTGGCAGCATGTATACATACTTATGAGAAAAGGTACAAGTGGATTTATATACAGGGTGACCCAAATATCACGCAGCACGATCTACACGAAGCACACCTAGTGCTTATTGTTCCCAGTACTATAGTGACCACTGCTAATCGTTAATGATAGTTAATGAAGTTTAGATAATTAGTCCTAATTATGTTTCTAACTTGACAAGTACTCACTTAATCATTAAAATGTCATTGAGGCAAATGTAGGCATGTTGAAATGACATCGAACTGCGCTATTTTCAGCAACATACTAATTGCATGCGTGCTTTTTTTGGCTACAGTAAAGAAAGCCCGCGACATGTGAAAAATGACATGTGACTACACTGCAGCACGCATCAGGAAGCAGCGTCCTCAAACAGGAATGAACTGCACTAAGGTGCTGATTTGGGCCGGTTGGTACATGAGCAACTGAGCGAAAAAAACAGCGCGAAACACGGGACAGTGAAAGAGCGCTTGGTCCGTCTCTTTCACTGTCCCGTGTTTCGCGCTGTTTTTTTCGCTCAGTTGCTCAAACAGGAGCACTGTGAGGGAGCGTAGTCACGTGTTACTTTTCATATTTCACGTGATTTCTTTATCAGCTGGAAAAAATGAGCATGCAGCGAGTACGTTGCTGAAAATAGCGCAGTTAGATGTCATTTTAGCATGCCTACATATGCCTTATTGACATTTCAATGATTAGGCGAGTACTTGTCGAATTAGAAAGATAATTAGGACTAATTAACTAAACCTCAATAACAAAAAATTAGCAGTGGCTACTACAGTATGTACTAGGTGTGCTTTGCGTAACCACATTCCTCTTTTTTTTAAATCGTGCTGCGTGATATTTGGGACACCTTGTAGCGTCTGTCCACAACTGACAAACTACCAAGGTGGCAATGGATATCTTACCAAAGTATGGTAGGGTTGAGGCTTAGGCTAGTTGGTTCATGCTTTTAACAGGGAAAAAAACAGTGCGAATTTCTGACAGGCTCACACAAGATGAAGAAGGCACGACAACAGCGCTGACCTACAGGTGATCTTATTTTTCAACATGTGGGCACACATAACCTTGACAGTAAGAAAATAGAAAAAGAAAAGTAACATGATTTGGTGCCCCCCATCTCTCATTGACATGAATCACCGCTGAGCGCCACAAATACATGCTATACATTCCACCTATGGTTATATGGTGCTATACATGTCACCTAAGAAATAGATTTTTTGAACCATGGGTGATATGTATAGCACGTGTTTGTGGCACTAAGCAGTGATGCATGTCGACGAGAGATAGGGTCACCAAATCATGTTAGTTTTCTTTTTCTATTTTTTGACTGCCAACATGCATATGTGTCTAGAATAACCGAGAGCTGAGCTTGCTGTTTGCCAATAATCTAGCTAAGATTTGTGCTGCTGTGCAGAGAAAGAATGAGCGAGTAAAAGCCAAGAAGCGGACTGATATTTGTTTCGCAAAACACACCAACAAATCCACTGATTGCCGTACAAGGTCCATTTCAGCCACGGCCACTTCTACATGGGACAGACGGGCCGCGGCATTAACCAGAGATTATTGGAACATAAGAGATCGCTAACCGGAGGCTCACCTTCAAATCTTTCTTCACATTTTCGAGAGTGTGAGTGCACACCAAAATTCAATGATGTGCAGTTTTGTACTGGCATAGGAATGATGAAACGTGTCTGATGATTGAGGCATGGCATAGTGATTATAGTGTTAGCACATGCGTGAGCCAACTGCCAATTAACTTGCATGCAGTTATCTTTCACGTAGACCCCACGCGTGCAGGATTTATAGGTTCACATATTACATGGGCATGCGCTGATAAGTTTTCGTGCCTTCTTTCTTCTCCGCCGTTGTACTCGTCTTCAGTTGATTGTAGGTGCTTGTGGTGTCCTGACTTCCTTCTTGTGTCCGTGTTTGCACACCCTGTCTTTTACAATGTATATGTGCCCACATGACAAAAAAAAATCAGTTGTAAGTCAGCACTGTTGTCGTGCCTTTTTCATCTTTTGTCCTGTCAGAATTTCGTGCTGTTTTTTTCCCTGTAACATTATCAAATTAAAACCAATGCTAACGTACCTGGATTGACGCAGAATGGTTTGGCATTCCTGAGGATATAGAAATCAAGACTGTAAGCGTGGCAAAAAGAATAAAAAAAAAAACAGAGGGGTAGGAAACACATGCAAGGAAGGATCCCCAAGAAGAAGCAGATGAAACGGGAGATGGGGTGATCCAATGGTGGTGGTGGTGGGTGCAGCCATGAGACAAGAGGAAACAGAGAAAAGAGAACAGGAAAGGACATTAGCAAAACTTGACACAACATCACACACACATGCACAGTGGACAAGTCCTTATGCATCAAGATGAGAGGATAACAACTGCAGTCAAACACCTTTGTAAGAGACACTGATGTATAAGAGACACCAGTGTGCCTACATTGAAGTGATAAGAACACACATATGTGGTACCCTGTTTATAAGAGACACCTCATATAAGAGACGAGCATTGCTCCCCGGTGCATGTCTCTTACAAAGGGGTTCAACTGTAGTACCATTCACAGCACACAGCTCACCGATTAGGACATAGTATGCAAACCTGTCAAGCTTGTACTGATGTACTACGGAGTGCGGCAACAAATACAAAGGACAAGAAAAGACCAACTCGCCCACCTAGCAGTTATTCTGTCAAGCTTACCTTGGTTCCATTATGGGGGGGGACATGGGTTACGAAATTTTTTTTTTATATTCTTTGTCGATTGAGATGAAACTTGCTGAGTTTATGTGTATTTGTGTGCAGATTTCAAATATCCAATTAGTTTTGTAGTATAACACGCTTCAAAATATTGTTACGGGGAGAATCTCTTTACTAGCGACACACAATAAATTCAGTGGCTGACAAGATGGCGCTCAGCTCGCAGGTCTATCCACGTCGTCTTCTTTCCAATCCTCCTCGTCGTCCTCTTCAGCCCGTTACATAATTTCCCGTCGGCTGGAGCACCGACCCGGTGCTAATCAGGAGGCAGGCGAATGATATGGCTTGAGCCGGGTAACATGCACTATGTCAGTACGAGGGTGGACGACGGTGGGATCAGTAGGGGCGATTTCGTAGGTGACGTCGGTCACTTGACGTAAGATGCGGTGTGGGCCTGAATAGCGTGGGAGTAACTTCTCCGAAAGTCCAACGCGGCGTGAGGGGGGACCAAAGCAGGACTAGACTACCGGGTGTGTAGTGAACGTCCACGATGGCCAGCGTCATATACGCGCCTTTGATTGTCCTGCGAGTCGTGTGCTTTTCGAAGCACACGAAAAATTTCGTGTGCTTTTTAGAAGCCATAGTTTGCCTAAACTGAAAGAGTTACAAAATAATTGAGCACATCAGAATGACCTGGAATGAGTGCCAAATGCTAGAAAACAAGAATGGATGTTCTATTCCCATTTGAACAAAAGTTGTGGGATGTTGAACATTTGCTAGCGAGTCTACGTCAAGCTGCAATTTCAGTCACAATTATTCAACATAGCACAAATTTTGTTCAAATGGGCTCAGAACATCCATTCTTGTTTTCTTGAACTCTGCACTCATTCCAGGTCAATCTGATGTGCTTATTTATACTTTGTAACTCTCTCAGTTTAGGCAGAGTATGGCTCTCAAAATGGCACTTAGAATTTAAAAACTGCATATTGCTCTAGGAAAAATAATTGCGTATTTAAAATCGGCACACAAATATACATAAACTCCGCAAGTTTCATCTAAATTGATAAAGAACTTTTAGACAGGTCTTCAGGCACAGTGTACCCACTTAAGAAAGCTTAAATGGTCGACAAGAATGATTTGCACGCTGACAATGGCACAATTGCTACTGCTGACTGTTATGCATACGCATATTCATTGCTTTTTCTGAATTTAGCCTCTGTCGCAAACATGTAGTGATTCGCAGCAGGACACCTTGAAAGTTCATCCATTTACAGTCTGTCCCAATGCACATGACCTCCATGTAGCCTTTTGTACATGATGAGAATTGCTATCAAAGGTAAAAGTAATACGCCGACCAAATACGAAAAAAAACTTTGAAATGAAAGACGTTTCTACTCCCATACCCCGGGGGCCTTGTTCACAATGAACAATGCCCCCCATACGGAAACGCCTTTCATTTTAAAGTTCTTTTTGCGATTGGCTGGCGTTTTCCTTTTACCTTCGACTATGAACATCCCCGACCAGACGAGTTTTCATCAAACCCTTGATTTCATGAAGACAATTTCAAAGCCGAGTGTGACTGTGTACCTAAAGTACTTGGACATAATTTTTACAATTAAACAATAAGGTGATTATGCAGTCAATTGCAGTTAACCGGCAAGAGACCCAGTGTAAGTAGGAATAATTGCATCCCATAGGTCATGCTCATTACGCTCAAGTTGAATCTGCTGTCGTCTCAGGAAGCAAATAATTCACGGAGGTCGTGATCCCAGAAACAATGCACATGAGTCAGTCCTATATCCCTTTCTGTTTCCATCTGCCTTTGAATACTACACAATAAGATAATAAACGAAAGGGGAATTTTAAGGGCTCGTTCTTCTTTGTTAAACACAACATTAATTTAGAAACAACAGACTTTCTGAAAGCCAAGGAAAGTATAGGGAATGTTATTAGTAGTGATTGTGATGTAAATGAGAAGAAAGTAAAGTGGACGAAAAGATGACTTGCCGCTGGCAGGCGAACCTGCGACCTTCGAATAATGGGTCAGATGCTCTACCAACTGAGGAACAGCGGCGGTCATCCCCCGTCCACTTTATGGGGTATGCATTTAAAACCTGGGAGTGTTAGTCCAATGTTTTAACCACGTTGATTATACATTTCTGGCATGCCTTTCGCAAAAACCTTCGACCCTGAAAGGGTTAAATCAGCAGGCAATACTTCATTATCAAATAATGATATGCTTTTCAAGCATTTCGAAAATTGCATCGGTATGCTTGCCTTTTTTGTGCCCCTGGGTGTTTTTCACAATTCCACATTACCATCTACATTGCTCTCCACTATAGGAAAAACACATTGATAGGCTCTACAGTGATAAAATAATATGTTAGAACTGTTGGCATTTAACGTCCCAAAACCAAGATATGATTATGAGGGACGTCGTAGTGGAGGGCTCCAGGAATTTTCATCATCTGGGGTTCTTTAATATGCACCTAAATCTAAGCACACAAGCCTCAAGCATTTTGGCCTGCATCGAAAATGCGGCCATCACGGCCAAGATTTGATCCTGCGACCTGTCTACAGTGATAAAAGGCACAATAGCTGTGAACACTGAATGTCCAGAAAAATAAAATACAAACCGAGGGATGTTCTGAATTCTTGCCAAGTATGCCAACAGCCAAATAGGAAAGTGCTGTATCTTTCATTATCTTATGCCCACTGCGCCTTGTAATGCAATCAACCATAACAACTACTGAAAAGACAAATCCTGCAGAAACACGGCTCGACACTAATTCTTGCAAAAAAAAAAAAAAACGTATGGCAGCTCCGCTACTCTGAAAGCTGAGGAAGTGTGCAGCACGGGCACCCAGCGATGCTCGTTCGCAGAGCTCCCTCGGCTCCTTTTACCAGAGCGTCGACGACGCCAATGTTTGAGGTAAGCCTGTAGCGTTTCCCCAGGACGAGTAGAATCTCGTCAGGGAGATTCGCAAACTTGCGATGCGACTTTTCGCTGAGCTTTATCAGCTTTCTGCTCATTACGGCAATTAAAATACGTGTCGTCTGCAGCGAGCTCCGTCAGGTGTTTCACTCATCAGATGTAGCATCGGCGAAGCGGCGGAGGAGGGGCATTCACTCACTCGGCGAGGCGGTGGCGCCCTCTCTCGCACAGCCCCGGAGTCAACCGCAGGTTTCCGAAAAGTTAATTATTGTGATTACTTCTTCGTTATTTCTGTTATATTATTTTAGAGCCTGTTCGTTCATTTTAACCCTTTGTGCGGCAGTGGGACACATACGTCCCACTTTTCCGTCTACAGAAAAAAATTTCTCCCACATCACCCGTTGCAATTAGCGCAACATTAAGTCACTCATATCTTACCTAAGTCATCGTAATCTCGACAAAAAATTTTTTTACCACGCTTTCGAAGGGCGGATGTAGTGTTACAATAGCGTTGAATTTCGGTCAATTTTTTATGATCGCTTCTGAATTTTCCTCTTTTTGAGATACATAGTACCTACCAATCAAAATGCTGGATAATATCCTCCTTTTCTAGTTTTTGAGAGAGACGATCTTAGCTTCCAGTCATCACGTGTTTTTGTAAATTTGCGAAATAACTTGGCCAATAAATGCATTGGAACAATCACCTTCAAAATTATCCCGCTAATCGCGCAGCGCAATTGCGGATATTAATGCGTGGAAATATTTTTCTGGATATGATATACCTCTTGAAATGTAGCCACATGTTCAGGGATAACATCTGTACTCGAAAATTTCAACAGCAAAAGCTAGGACAGGCAAATGGACAAAAAAAAAAGGTCGATGTATGCGGTGAAGTAAGCTTTACAGGGACATACCACAGCGCTTTGAAGGCTCAAGAGACGCAACTGCAGGCGGCGTTCTCCTGCTCAAATGAGGTCCGCACAACTTTTCTCTACACAACTTTAGAAGTGATACTCTGTGCCACTTGCTTCGGCCGTTTCATCCGAAAATTCCCGTTGACGCAATCGTGAGATGGTGCCTTCATGAGGCAGTGGGACAGTGTTTTCCCACTTTTTGAAAACACTCTCATGAGTCAGTGGGACATATATGTCCCACTTTTTTTCAGTAAACTAGTGGCTTCATTTTGATGAAATTAGTTTCATACTATTTCTTTCTAGTTTATATCAATAAAGCACAGCCGGTTTTTATATTACCATGTCAAAAATATAGGACGACCGACAAAGGGTTAACCCGGTTTCGTGCATTGCTAGCCTTGTTATGGCCCACACATAAAAGGATCAGCAGTCGTCCTAATACAAACATGCTGTATTGTTGAAGCGGTTGTTCTGACCATTTCAAGCTTGTTACAACTGAGCAGTGTTATCCACCAGCCACAACAAACCAAATATCAAAATGTTTGACAGGTGTAAACTTCAAATTAACAAACGCTGGGATGCAGCAGGGCGACACTAGAACCCCACTCACCTGCTATGACTGTGTTGATGCACTCATAGAGCAGGGACATTGCAGAGGTGCTGAAATGAGCAGGTATTGAAATTATCATTCTAATTTAAGCTCATGTCACAAAATGCCTCACACTGACAAAATTCACGTAACCATAGCAAATCACGCTAAATTCGAGAAACCTCGCACAAATGCAGTCATGGACAATCTCACAAAAATGGGCAAGGGATGCTGCTAACATTGCCTAACTAGTTCACATATTCCGCCAAGTTGCCAGGAATAAAATCTGTTCAAATTGCGAGAACTGTGACAGGTCTACGAGGCATGTCTAGTGTGGATTGTTTCTGACCACCAGGGAGCTTTAACTTGCCTCTACGTACAGCTACACGATTGTTTCACCGCAATCAAAATGCAGCCGCAATGGTTGGGAATGTACCTGTGACCACCATGGTGGGGGTTTTCAATGGCTGCAAACCAGGTTGCAGGTACTTCAAGGGGTATCGACACCATTTTTCAAAGGCGATTTTACTCTGCAATACAAATCTCCTGTATACAGAGACAGCTATGAGCAAGTGTTAAGCTCAGCAAATGCTGATAAGATATTTTTTTTTTATATTAAAGCCAACTTTCCCATGGCGTACGTACTGAGACACTAGCTTAACGTCGGGCTACAGTACTAATTCTGGTGACTTCATGCAGCAGTATGGCTAGTTGTGATGACGTAAGGTACCAAAACTTCAAAAATTGCTGCTCGTGCATCACCAAAACATTCAAAATGGTTGTTTGTGACGCACAAACTGCCACGGAGCGAAGCGGCCACGGAAATGTCACGATGTCTTGACAAGCACGTGACGAGAAGCTCATACCTAATTTGACGCCAGGGTACAGTAGAAACTGAAACTAGGTTTTAAAAACATAATGTGATTACTTTTTCAGGGTTCACTCATGCTTATCAGTAAGTTTTCTAGGCTCTTGAGAGCTTGGCCTCCCATTTGACACAAGAAAATGACTAATGAGAATTTTGGTGTCAGTACCTCTTTAAAAGAAGCTGCAACAGCCAATCTTAGGTGATGTTATGAGCGGCTTAGGAACCCATGATAGCACCAAAGGGTTCAACCATCTTGCATGTCACATGGTTCATTCATTAAGCATTAAACAATACCTTTAAAGGATAACAATGTACAAACCGGTACAGCCAGCAAAGGATGTGGGAAAATATGGATGTGAAACACAATATTCTGATGTGCCACGCAATGATCTGGCCCAGCAAAAGTACTGCGAGTGGATTATGCACAGCTTAATTATATTACAGAGAAGCAAAGGTGACATTATGTTCACTTGCGAATTTCCATGCTTGATTGTATTTGTGAACATTGCCTTGTACAAGGGCTGTATTCTGAAACGATCACAAAAGACCCCAGCCACAGAAGTGTCGCCGGTGGTGCACGCCGATGTGCAAAACCGGAAAAGTGGGGGGCGCCATCTAGTATTTCCGCCGATGTGACGCAGCTCTACGGTGCTCCTGACATGCCTGGAATAAACAAGCAGACCTTGCCACCGTCGGTTGGTGGTTAAGTGTAGCATTTCAATGACACAGACAGTAGCTTCTAGTATGCCTTTGTGGATGTGCTCAGCACTTTTACACTGAAGCTTTCAGTGAGCATTAGCCCGATGTGTTTTCAGCACTCGTTCTTTCACTAGCGCGTGTTTTTTTGTGGTTTGAACGTTCCAGGAAGATGAACCGTGAGTTGTTCGCGTGATTTATCGTGCGCTTGCAAAATGTTGAGATGTTGGCACGATGTCACTGCAGTGGCACACTACAGCTGAACTCTCCGAATACGCCGTGTTAGACTCGCAACAAAAATACATTTCACACAAAGCGACATTTCTTAAATACAGTTGAACCCCTTTATAAGAGACATGCACCAGGGAGCAATTTGTGTCTTTTATATGAGGTGTCTCTTGAAAGCAGAGTACCACATGTGTTTTCTTATCAACACCTATTGTAGGCACACTGGTGTCTCTTATACCAGTTTGTCTCTTACATTAGCAGAACAGACTGTCGGGCTAGTTGGCTATCCATGATCACAGCGCCTGTCCCGTGTCTGGTCTTCTCTTTCTGTGCTCGTCATTTTTAGCGCTCATTCTTTCTGTGTATCTTACATCAGTGTCTCTTATAAAGGGGTTCGACCATGGGCGTCGGCAGGGGGGTGCAAAAGGGCGCTTGCCCCCCCTCAAGCCACTCCAGCACTATCTCCACCCAAGATACACCCGTGCCCCCCCTCACCCAGCCACGACGAGTTTGCACCCCCCAAGACAAAATCCTGCTGACGCCCATGGGTTCGACTGTAGTATACTGTGCTTTAAACAATTGCGCAAAACATGTTGGAAGCACCTTCAACATGTTTTGTATTTCAAGTAGCCACAGCCAAGGCTGGCCACTGCGCAGAAGCCAGCATAGGCTCGAAAACGTCTCACTCAGGTCACTCTGTGCTCGTACAGTGCACTCACTCCTGTGTTGCCTGTCATTCGTAAACCAACGGCGAGTGCAATGGATGACACTGGAAGGTTACTGAACACATCAGATTCTAAATCACCAAAGGCGATACTGTCACCTTTTGCAATCGTTTCAGAATATGGGCCCAGGTAGTACAAAAGGGCATGGGCACTTATTGATGGTTCTACTCTACAGAGTACAATGCTCGTGTGTTCATGCAACATATTTATGCGTGCTGTTCAACCAGCTGCTGCTGTCTCGTCTTCTCGTTTCTAAAACAGTGGCACCGCATGCATTGTTGACCAGCAAGCTCAACTATCTGGACAGCCCAGGGCAGGCTCAAATTACGCAAATTAAAGGAAATAAAAAAAATCAAACAGCAAATGATGTCCGCTAGTTTGCCAGCCTGAGAAAAAAAAAACAGAAACAACGTCATAGCCTTGGTTACCTGTGGATTAAGTTAGTTAGGGGCTCGATCAACTTTTTCCCCAGCCTAGGCTCAAGCGGGGTGAGGGCACCAAACTGCAAAAGGAGACAGGCACGACACACTTTTGGCTCCAGCACTGGTCAACCAGAGCAAGGCACAACTGTGCCATTCACAAGAGTGAAAGCCACTCTGGTCTTGTCCTCATCCCCTACGCACACACTAAACAACTGAAACCATCAAAGGACTTGTATGGTGACTGGAAAAGCCAATCCACATTGTGTGCTGCCACAGCAAATTACATCTCAAACAGAACAAGCTCAGGCAAGGTGCCCTACTGCCACAATAACCTGTGGGAGCTGCAACGCATGGTGCTTCAACCAGCGTGGGAATGATCGCTAGTACACGGATTGGTCTCATGGCGAGTTCCACTGGTCAAGCTGGAGCAAGTTTTCTTGCTCCGCGGCTGAGAATCTCCATTCCACTGGTTGATTCTGGGCAAGCTCGCATTTTATACTGGCAGATTCAGAGCAACCCACTCCGCGACGGAGCGTTCCGCATTGCTCTGTCTTGCAGAGGTGGATTTCACCAGAACTGCGGCAACGCGGTGCTGTAATTTCCGGCGCAGTTGGGTACTTGTGTTGTCTTCAACGTTTTTTGGGGGGCGGTGTCTGATCACCCTGTGCCCTTGTTTATATTCCTGAAATTGCGTTGTTTGACTCTGCTGGATGGGCTGCTGGTTTGCCTCTTGCTGTGAGCGACAGTGAGAGCACAAGTTCCGACAGTAGTAGCAGCAGCGATGACAATGAACCGTATGTGCTCTACAAAATTATGTTTAAAGAAATGTTCCCTGACCTGCTGCGCACCCGCCCGAAGATCATCGGCTACGTCTAAGAAGTTCTAGAGCCGGTGTACATGGCGTATGCATAAACAACTTCCGGAGCGACCTCACACGAAGCATTCACGTGTTCCACTGGCAGATTTGGCTTGGTGCAATTCGAGTGCTCGCTCCAGGATCTCGGCGGCCGCTCCGGATCTCCCAGTGGAATTCGCCATAAGCTTCGTTCTTTCTGCTCAGTTCAGCGAATGTTCAGCAGTTCCACTTCACCACCTTAGCCTTGTAGGCTCACCAATCCAAATCAACTCATGAAGCACACAACAATCCATTCTTTTATCCGAAACAAATGCCAAAACCCAACAATAAGCACAGCCAAAAGTGCGTTCGAAGCCGCAAGCACGAAGATTAGGCAAATTCGTGTAGTAGCCATCGTTTTCATGGTGGTTGAACGATCGCAGCACCGGAGTTCCCTCTAGTAAGTAGTATTGTAGGAAACTCTATGATAATATCGTGTCATGCCTGACCATATTCTATAGTCGGATTGAGCAGATATAAAGCCGTTGACTCGGCGTGAACGATGCCTGTCAAAAGAAGCAAATGGGTAGTGTAGAGGCAAACAAAAAAAAGCAGCAAAGCAGATGCATGTGTGAAAGGCCACGATGCAGCGATACTACTGCCAGGCAGCGAGACATGCAAGGTGGTTCCCAAGTGTCGATGCAGTGGCCGTTACCTGCGTATTATGTTAATGAGCGGCTGACTCAATTTTCTACCCAGCCTCGGCTCAATGTAGGTCAGAACCCCAAACTGGATGGAGAGAGAGAGAAAGGACACACAGGTGACACACACAGGAAAGACACACACATGCACACACCATGCTATGCTGGGCACTTATACTCCATCTCAGAAGTTCCTTTCAGCACTGCAAAGGCCACGAGTCCGATAGCCAATAGGAAGGATGATTAGTCCCTCCCCATTATTCATCTACATCGCGTTGTCTGCTCGGCGTCTGCATGGCATCTGCTCGCACGGTCAGGGCGAGTAAAGTGAACAGATGGCATCGACGAACAAAAAAATGGCTGGCCCCATCACAGCTGGTGCCCTCCCCTTCAAATTTATCATGTCGTCATCGTGCGCTGTGTGGCCCGTAAGTTGCAAACTGACACTTGTATTTGCTTTAAGTCAATGTGCTGACGCTTTGATAGCACTGTATTCGTGACTAAATTGCACTAATTCCAAGAACTATTATTAAATTCTCGGCACATAAAGCTTAGCAGGCGTGGCTAAGCAAACAGCTGATCTCACAAATAACAGCAAAATGTACCCGATGCTTTATCCTCAGCGTGAGATGGCACAAAGCGATGGCTTATTTCACAATTTATTCGTTGCTTCCAGCGCAGTGGGTGAATAGCAAGCACAAGTTTGGATCGAAGCGGGCGGTTGCGTCTGCACGGGTGCTGCCATGTTGATTTGCAACCACAGTTACCGGCGGTTACTGATGCAGCAATTAAAGGCATACAACATCAATGCAAAGAAGAATAAACATATCAGGCGTCAATGTGACATAACACGTGCCAAAAAAGTGCAAATGTCACAACCCTGCCAATCGTGAGGCAACTCTATCTGGAACTATGTTTTGCTGTGCAAGCGTGTGGATTGCTTATACCCCGTAGCCTTGGTAGCGCCGAACGGTAGTGGTGAGATGGAGTATAGACAAAATCCTTTTCCAGTCACCAACACTTGAAAAAGCCTCCATAAGCAGCTAACCTCTTGCAACTTTTCCATCCAATAAAATGCATGGCACCTACCATGCCTAGTATGCAATAACGTCATTGTTTAAAAGAAAACTGCAACACACAGCCCAGGCAAATTCAGCAAAAGCTGTACAACAAGTTGCTCACAGAACCAATAAAAAGTCACTCACACTTTGGCCAGCACATGTAAACGTTTCCAAGCACAATCAATGGGGTGAAACACTTGCAAGCATGTGTGCAGCTTGTTCACACCAAAGCAGCCGATGTAGACCCTAGAAAAGCTCTCACAGACCTGCCTCATGGGCAGCGTTATACTTCCAAGTGCACTCTATTTTACAACAGATGTTTTTTTATGTGAGAATTGTTAAAGACTCCTGTTACGTTAATGATCACACTGCTATGCAATCATGTATGCAGTAATGCACCAATTGCTCAAGTGTGCACACCAATTAATCACACATTGCGAGACTCAAACCTAATGTTCAATTCTCAATTATATTGCTCTACATTGTGCAGATCCCACATGCATATTGAAATCCGGCAGAATTTTTCTGGGCAAATGCCATGAAAAGCAGCTGTTCAAAGATCCGCTCAACCCTTGACACCAAAATTCAGGAGGGGCAATGGCATATGGCAGCGCACACCAGGTGAGACAACGATCACGCACACAGAGGGACGACACAAGCGCTGATCTGTGTGCGTGATCGTTGTCTCACCTGGTGTGCGCTGCCATATGCCATTATGACTTACCAACTAGCCGGCAAATACGTTTTAAGCAGGAGGGGCAAAAAATTCACTACGTGCATTTCTCAACCATTACCAAGTAAGTCACAGGTACACAGTTTTTTAGCGACAGTTATGAATTCTTTCAGCTTTTTTTTATGCTTATCTGCATAGGTCGCACCAAAACACACACCATCTCAGAGCATCTACACAGTTGCTTCAGCCCAGAGTTGCCAGTTCTGCTTATAATAAATAAGCGAATTAGGGCTTCTTTCTTAGCTGAGTTGCTTATTTTCCAGTCGCTTGTCGCGTTTTTTGGGCTTATTTGCATTTTTTCAGCAATCATAGTTATTTTAGTGATCACCACGTTCACCAATAGCGCATTTGTCGTTCACTAATGGCAAATTTGTCGATGACTATGAGTAGTTGAGTGTTGAAGTCAAACATAGGTTGGGGGGAATCAAAAAGTAACGTTAATCATGCACTGGCAAAATGTGCATTAAACCGAATGGAGACTACCCTGGAGACAGTGTTAAAAAGTAATTAATGTGCTGTTGTTCATCGTTCCGCATATTCTCGCTGTACAAAATAATTGAAATTTTCAGTTCCCCTAAGTATTTGAGTGACAATTCTATTATATAAAATATTTTACTGTTATTACTGTTGATGCTTTTTTTTTGCTATGTATCCCCACCCCCTCTGCAATGTATGTATACCCCGAGGTTATGATAAATAAATAGATAAATGAAACCTTTTCAAGAATGGAAGAATTCACTCATTTCCATTTCTTTCTGGGCTTCTTGGCAAAAGTAGTGCCACTTTTTTGGGCTCCTTAGGGATGACTGTTTGCTTATTAGCTCGGTAGCATCTTCCAACTCTGCTTCAGTCGCCAGCATAACAGTTGCCGCTGCACTCTTATCAGCAGTTAGTCTGCCTTGTAAAGCAGGCATTATTCTTTTTACTGCAGTTAACATAGTAAGGCTTGTTAATTCTAACTTGAAGGGGACTATAAAATTGTTAGAATTAAGCGGAGTTCGAATTAGCGACCAGGCGCTAAAACAAACGGGCATCATGTCACACTGCACGGGCACAACACGAAGAAGGCACTTCTGAACTTGTCATCGTGAATTAGACGCTACTACATGTTGTTCCTAGTAGGTGACTTGGTAAATTAAGTCCATGGAGCGGTAACAGCGAACAGAATTACTCGAGCAGTCAGTGGTAAGCCTGAAACAAGCACCGACCTGCATTTATGCGAGGAGTGACCCTTAATGTCCAAATATATACAGTATTTATGCTCCACAACACGGGTCGCCTTTCCATACAAAAACGGCGCAGGAGAAAACTAAATCGTCGAGTAAATGCTGCCCCCTAGTGGATGACACGCAGTCTAAGCCATAGATGAGCGTTTCTCGTCCTGAAGGGGAGTACTTATACCGCTAGAACGAGCTCTACTCGTTAAGGGGATAAGCACAATACAGTCATTGCAATGCTACCACGCAACCCATAATTTGTGCCACAAGAGCCCCGACACAAACATACATGTGCTTATAATCAGAATGAGCTTCCCACCATGAATGACTACTGCGGCTGAATTCATAGTCTGCATGCATTTCAATTCGGAACCAACAACAGAGACAGCAAAGGGTCCATATGTGCTGCCGATACTTCCACTTATCTCAATTATATGGGGGAGAGGCAAGACAGTGGTGAATTTTAATAATAATATGTGGGGTTTAACATCCCAAAACCACGATATGATTATGAGGGACGCCGTAGTGGAGGGCTCCGGAAAATTTCGACTATCTGGTGTTCTTTAACGTGCACTGACATCGCACAGTACACGGGCCTCTACCATTTCGCCCCCCATCGAAATGAAACCACCGCGGCCAGAATCGAGCCCGCGACCTTCGGGTCAGCAGAGGAGCACGGTAACCACTGACCCGCCGCACCGGACACAGTGTTGAATTTTACTTTTCAAGATTACTCTAATAGAAGTCAATGCAAGAATTCTCACCTGGCAACACAGCATTTCGGTTTCACAGACACAGACACTGATGCTGGTGCCATTAGTGGGCCATCAAAAACATGCACTTGTGCAAACAAAGAGCCACAGCCAGGAGGACCATTGTGAGAGCTCCCATGCTCACTTGCTCAAGCAGTCGATCGAACAGTGCTTACCAACTTGATGATTTTGATCAGCATCCAGTTATTGGTGGAGCTGGTCATGAGCTTAAAAAACACCGGCGCCAGCGAGAGGTAGTTTTTCGGGTTTTTCCGGGCCAGCTCACAGATGACATTCACCGACGCAGACTGCACCCCTGTGTTCAAAGTCACCAAGACATTTAGAAAAGAGAACTACTGTGTTTACTGCTCCTCCCAGATGCAAAGTAAAAACTAGGCTGGTGTGAATATTCAAACGAATATTACAGTACTCAAATTCACTTCGATTTGCATTTAAGTTACTGAAAATTTCGAGGTATTCCACATGAACATTCGCGAGTGAGTCAATTTCAAGCTGGAATTTCACTCGTGAATGTTCAACATACCATAACTTTTGTTCTAATGGGTTTAGAACATCCATTTTTGTTGCACTGCACACAGTTCTGATTACAGATTATTTTGATACCGATTTACTTTAACTCACTCAGTTTAGAAAAAGTCTTGCCCAAAAAGACACATGAAATATTTTGTATTTTATAAACCACACACTATAAGAAAAATAATTGTGTAGTTGAAATCAGCACACACATGTACATGATGTCACCAATGAAGGAAAGAAGTGGAAATTTAAGGGCTTGTTTTTCTTTGTTAGACACAATATTAATGAGAACTAACAGACAGCTGCCAGCTGTTGGTCAGATGCCAGCTCGTAATAAGGTCATGTGCTAGGTGACACCAACAGGCAGAAAAAGAGTGTGCCACACTGGCCGTCATCGCTACTAGCGGCGCAGACTGACACTCAAGTTTAAATGCACATGTGTACCTCGTAAAGTGGACAGGGGATGGCCGCCGCTGTAGCTCAGTTGGTCGCATTATTTGAAGGTTGCAGGTTCGGTCCCTGCCCACGGCAAGTTATCTTTTCGTCCACTTTTCTTTCACATTTACATTGCAATCACTACTAATAACATCCCCTATAGTTTCCTTAGCATCTTTGCGTGTTACTTCTCATTAATATGAAGTCACCAAGTTTCATCAATATCTATGAAGATATAAATAAAATAATTTTAAGAGCAGTGTAGAAAGAAAAAAAGAAAAGCAGATTTGCCTGGATCTGGGTCCTCTAGTTTTTCTTTCAGCCGCGGAAATGCTGGCCTCAGGGCGTCCGGAAATCGGAGGAAAATCTTGTACATGAGCAGTACCGCTTTCTTGCGCAGGTAAGGCTTGGTGGATGTGAGCTGCAAGAGGAAGGCATGCACTCAAGCACAAGGTAGGTAGATCACACTTCAAGTCTTTTGAGTGAGAAGACTTCTTTCGAAAAATACTTTCACCTGCAGACGATCTCTTTGTCAGACGCGGTGGTCTTTTCTGGAAACAGCGTTCGTCAATCTCTTTCACGACCATAAGAGAGAGGCCTCGAAACCAGTGGGCGTCAGCAATTATGAATCGGTGAAAAAAAAAGAATTGGCAAATGTTAATTCTGTCACCTAAATTTCATATTTCCTAGAAGGCGTAATAAGCCCTTTGAAGCTTATTTCCTGGAGTACTATCGTAAGCAGGTTGATAGGCTCGGCAACAGATAGTAACAAACGCACGGTTGCAAGAAGCGCAGCATCCTAACATGTATGGCCAACGCTGGTGACTAAACAGCCCTGGACGCACACAAAAAACGACGGCTACAGTGATCAGAGAGGGACGTTGGATTGTATATATCGATAGACATAATCTTGTTTCGACTGGTTGTGTTTTGAAAGCTAGCGCCGCCACGCTTCTGGTTGTGCGTTCAGAAGAAAACACTAAAAAGAGTTGGTCGGTGCCGTGTGTCTGCGAGGCAATGCCTCTTGATCAAAAAGTCGGTCAAGTTTGTAAAAGACCGCTTACATAGAGAGTTTTTGAGTACTCATGTGACAGGGGTATCACCCCTGCGATGTTGCAGAGATATTCCAAATAACTAGCAGGAAAACCACCAAGGAATTAAACACAGGAACAACGAGGAGTCACTTTTGGGTTTTTTAATATCATTCTAATGCCAAGTTGCACGCAGCAAAAGGTTTTACATCGACATGTCTCATTTTGTATGTCTATGTAGCTTATGTTGCAAATTTTCATGCGATTGTGTTCTAGTTATTCTTTGCTGCTTCAAACATTTTGACAATTAGTATATGATGTAGCACTGTTTGCTGGACATTTAATCTTCAACATTTCACATAGCGAAGCCACGTCAGGCTGAATGGCCTTTAGCATCGCTTCGTTTTTCTGTATGTCTTCCAGAAATAAAATCTGTAAGTTCATTCATTCATTCATTACACTGCTATCTGGTGAAAACATTCATGCTTAAAACTTCTATACTGTAGTCACTGCTGTAATATTTCACCCTCAAGTTATCTACATGAGCATAACTTGGTTCACATAACTGTATTTTTTGTCAGTAAAATATAATTCATTGGTAAAACATGCCTAATTTTTTTTCAAATAAAATTTTTTGGAATTATAGGGCTGCCTTAAAAATGGCCACCTTACTGTTCCAGGCCCGTATTCAATTCGCATTCGATTCAGTTCTGCAGTCCACTATTTGCACAGCCCTAATCAATTGTGATGCCAGTGAAACTAGCACTGCAGCCACAACTTGTAATAAGCCAATTTGGGCTTCTTTTTTTCGCCGAGTCACTTGTAGAATTTTCCAGCCACTTGTTGCATTTTTCTCGGCTTACGCACGAGGGACAAGCGAAGGATTTCACATTAAGAAAAGGGGGCGGGGTGCATTAGCGAACCTTCCGTCACTCTGCACACAAATAAATTTAGATTCCTCGACACGTATGTAATATAGGAAATCTGCTACCATTTTCACTTATATATATATATATATATGATTCATGACGACATAGTAAACATGACGGAATAAACAGTTGTAAGTAGAGCTTGTCCTCCCTTGTGCTGTGTTTTTTCTTGCGCTGAGTGATTCTCGTCAATATGCACCAACTAGGCCCTCAAAAAGTCCTTTTAATACATACGTTGGCGGAATTAACAAGGAACGCTCATCAAGCACTGGAACACGTGCATTCTACCAAATGTAGGCTACTCCGATAACAATGTAAAAAAGTAACTGAGCTTTCATTCCTAGTTGCGCATATTTTCGCAGTGCAAAATAATTAAGGTGATTTTTTCAACTCACCCCTGTAGTTTAGCAACAGTTTTTAATTATAATTAAAATATGTTGAAGAATGGCAAAATTCATTCAATTTCTGCTTCTTTTGGGCTTCTTTTGTGATGATCATCGACTTGTAAGCTCGGTAGAACCTGGCAACTCTGGCTGCAGCACCTTCCTACAGACTCCCACAGCAAATTGTGAAGGATGTCGTGGAGTCCTGCTAGTGCTAAGAACTAATGCAACTACAGCCTGTTAACTTGAAGTTACAAAACTTATTGTTCTAGAAAAATAATATGGCGCTGCATTTTGGGCTTCAAGGTGCATTTACACTTCAGTAATCTATGTGCAGCATGAAACCCACACTGCCAGCAGCACTGAAGACTAGGGGTGCGTGAATAGTAAACTTCAGAACCGAGTCAAACACGAATCGAATAGTGATGACCACGAATCGAATATGAATACTAATTGAATAGTTTTTAAATAGTTGAGAAACCATTTTCAAAACAGTTCTGGAATTCAGCACTATTTTGTTTGGAACAAATAGTCGCAAAGATTAACACAGGAACATTACATTTAACTTTGACCGACAAAAAATGACACAGTTACCGTATTTACTCGCATAATAGGCGCACTTTTTTCCAGAAAATCCGGCTCCAGGTTCGGGGTGCGCCTATTACGCGGGTAAAATTTCCGGAAATTTTATTTCCGACTTAGCATAAACCGCTGATAACGAAAGTCGCCGAAATCACGAATATTCGCACTACAGCAGAAACAACTTTCTTCATAGGCTACACTAGCGCAAAACGTGTTGAGCATGCAGTCTTGCGTGTCCGAGAATCAAGGCATGCGATGCCGTGTGCTTACAAGCATTCAAATTTCCAAAAATTAACATTGAAAGACCCGCGTTGTCAACAAAATGAACGTGGATTAAGAAACTACGCGGAAATTTGCCGATTACGTTTCAGGCCACCTAGATTATGTGAATATCAGGACCGAAAGTCTGTGCGCTGAATGGTACCGATCGTTCGATTTCACGGGCTCGCACCCATATCCAAGACATTGCGATTGAATCGTGAACCACCACTCCAGTGTGACAACCGCCACCCATGCCCCCTTTCCTTCAAGTAGAGCCACCTCAAAGAACTACGTTGATTCCATTCAAAACCACAACTTTGATCGCCCGCGACCGCCACCGAAAAGCAACCAACGCTCATTAGGCCTAGCCGGTTCGGCATGTCGCGGCAAGTTTGTACAAGACAAAATGAAGATTGGGCGTCGAAAAGATCGCACTCAAGCACTGATCCAAAAGCAGCACGCGTGATACGATGTTTAAGTTCGCGGACGGGAAATCAACGGCGACAATAGTCCGCCGAGCTTGTGAAAATCCGCGTAGTAGCAGCAAAGGCAAAACCTCGCATCGGAAAGCCGAAAAGCTTTTAAATTTGCAGACGAGGTAGCATACGCGATAACGACGACGCTTTTCCAGACAGGAAACTCAAAGCACACTTGATGAGGACGCGATCGCACGTTCCATGCGGAGCGAGCGCAGTCGGCAAGGCTGGAGCCACGCCGGCGTTGGTGCAAAGGTTACTACGACACCCAGGCAACCGCCCTTATTCCTCACTCGCCGAGCCCGCGCAGCTGGCACAACGCTGCCACGGTCTTTTGTCTTTTTTTTTTTCCTCACTTGAGTTAACGTAAGAGGGCGTCGAATTGCAACCGCGCAAATGCGGAACAGTCTATACTGATCAAGGCCAAGTTGGGGGTGCACCTATTATGCGCGGAAATGAAAAAATCTGATTTCTCGCGACCAAACTGGGGGTGCGCCTATTATGCGAGTGCGCCTATTATGCGAGTAAATACGGTATGAACACCGAGGAGGGCTACTATAAGTGGTGACAGCTTTAGAGATATTTTGTAACTGTAAGTTGAAATACAGCGATTAATTCAAAATTCAAGGCAGTACTTGGTCACCAGCTTTTAGATAAAGCATAAAAATTAAACAGTGTCTGATGAATGAACATCATGAATCTCATGATGGGCATAGCAGATTGAGAACGCTTTTGCTTCGGCGACACTAGAGTTTCAAATGCAAGCATCTTCATCTGTGCTTACTACAGCGCCAATAGTCCCGTAAAAGAGTAGGCTACATGAATCTTGGTAATCCAAGAATGAAAACACGAAAATTGCTTCCTCGATGTTCTAATGTGTTGTTTCCTTTCGGGTTTTCCCGCCAGTGCTGATTATTCGAAAAGTGTTCGAAAATATTCGGTATTTTAAATACATGGTATTCGATACAAGTACCAAATAGAATAAAACACTATTCGATTTGTTATTTTAAGTTTTTTAATATTCGCACATCCCTACTCAAGACTCCTCGTCAATATTAGTAGACACAGGGTGGCCACAAGTGTACTTTGTAACAAATCAGCGTGAATCAGTTAAAAAGCTTTGCAAGCTAAGAGCAATTTGCTTGGCTTCTTTTTGCCAAACGATGACAATACGGGTCGTTTAAACCATAGAGTTTCCTACAATATTTACTAAAGGGTACTTCAGCCACCATGGGAATGATGGGTTGTACAAGAATTTGCCTAATCTTCGTGCTTGTGGCTTCGAACGCACTTGGTTTATTGTTGTGCTTTGGCGTTTGTTTCAGATAAAAGAATAGGTCGTTGTGAACTTCGTGAACCGATTTGAATCGGTGCGCCTAAAAAGTTTACAGTGGTGAAGTGGAACTGCTGAACGTTTGCTTAAATTCGTCTTGCAACAAAGCGGCTCCAGGCCTCACAGAGCCAAATGGAGCTGAAAGAATGAAGATTACACAAATTCATGTACTACCCATCATTCCCATGCTGGCTGAAGTACCAGCGTTGCAGTTCCCATAGACACTAACACCCGAGTTTCCTCTAGTGGAAACTCTATGGTTTAAACAGCGTTTTATGGATAACACGCGAGCACAGTCACGCATTTTTTTGTGGCTCATGGTACATCAGTGTCTGAATAGTTTAGTTTTCATTATACATTGCCTAGAATAGTTTCTATGCACACCGATTTGCCAGTGAAATGCGTTCATTGCGTAATGCAAACATATGACAAGCAATCCAACGCATCACAACGGCTTCGGTACCAGTTAATGCTAGATGCAGGCTACATGGGCATTTAGGCTAAGTGTTGACTGCTATATCAAAGTACATTGCGCAGTGCAACTAACCTTTTCAAATTATAAACTTATGCACATCTAACTGCACATTTGCATGAAAATATTGTCTACACACTACAGTACTTAAAGTGGTAGTGCATAGTGACAGAAATTCTTGAAGAATCACTTCTCTGTCTATTATTGCAAGTTTCTCATGAAGAGCAGTGAACTTCCTGACCAATGAAAACATGCCAAATTGTCGATAACAGAGACCACACACACACCTCTCAGACTAGAAAGACAGTGCAAGTTCATGTTTGGTTATGTCCATTTTGAGCAAAGAAAAATTATACTTTTCACATGGCTCGCAGGAAGCGGCATGTTGAGCGACTCGTCAAACGTAGTAGTGCCTTTAGCAAAGTGATCATATGCAACAGTACACTGCAAAATGAAGTTAAACGAAGACAAATTTATTATGCAGGAGGTTCAATTCATCCAGAGCTCAATCTTAGCCCCTAGTCAATACAAATAGCAAGAACAAGTGGTGTACACAATTACCGTAAAATACCGAGCAAGCGCCCTCCCTACATTGAAGGATAATACGACCATATTTGGGGGGAGGGCGCTTGCTTGGTCCCGGACGGAAATTCAACATGGTGGCGGGAGAGCCACTAAAATACGTTTGACCGTTATACGACCGGCCACATGACAACGAAATTTCATAAACAACATAGATACACATTCAGTGTACTCATTCTTGTGGTTCTTTTTACACAAGCAATGCTTGTCTTGAAAAAAAAAAGTGGCCGGAGGGGGGGGGGGGGGGCTTGCTCGGGCATTGGTGCTTATTTGAGATCTGCCGAAGAAGGGAGGGAGGCACTTGCTCGGCATTTTACGGTATGTACATAGCATGTCAAAAGATTAACCACAGTGAAAGAATGGAACTAGTAGCAAACATTTGGTTCTACAATGAGCCAGTACTTTTCTTTCTGGCCTACACGGGTTTAAAAAAACACCTTATAGATGTCAACAAAATTCAGTTCCTCTCACCAGCGTCATCACGTCGTTGGCCAAGTCCCGCGCCAGGTCAGCTGTCACGAAGCAGGCCAGGCCGCTCATGGCTGTGCCCGAGTCATACATGCTCTGACTGTTCAGGTCCTGCCAAACACACAGAGCTTGCCTTTAATGGAAGGCCCCCGCCAGCCGCTGTGCCATAGAGCTTCCTACAATATTTACTAGAGAGAACTCTGGCGCTTCTATCGTTCAGCCACCATGGGAATGATGGGTAGTACACAGATTTGCGTATAGTCAGATACAACTTAAGAGAGGCCCCGCCCCGATGGCCGAAGCGTGGCAGTCAAACTAAAGAAACAGTCCCGCTCATACACTCGGCAGGGTTCTCCAAACGCCGACAGCCCGGCTCAGTCCAGAGTGATTGGTGCAGGCTTGTGTACATGCGCCTTTGAGAAGGAGGACCTCTTAACTTGCATCCGACTATAGTCTTCGTGCTTGCAGGCTTCCAACGCACTTGTGCCTTTGCTTGTTGAATTGTTTTGGTTTTGTTTCCAATAAAAGAATGGACCGTTCCGAACTTCGTGAGCCAATTTAAATTGCGAGCCTAAAAAGGTTGAAGGGTCATGAACCACCCCTCGCGCTTGGTAAGAAAAACACCTTGGAATGAGCCGGATGCCTTCCAGAAATACATAGCCGAAAGAATTTTTCCAAAAGCTAAAGTAGGACTGGAGATACAGAGATCGCAACATTTGCCTGACGCATTCCCCCACAACTCGCTTCATTCCGCAGGAGAGGGCAGCACCGTTCGCGGCACCCCGCCCAGTGCATTACGTCACCTCACTTCATTGTTGTGTAGTTTGCTTTCCGTGTAACATGGTGGTGCTGACGGCTGCTGCTGGCAACTCATAGTTTCAGTCGGCTGCTTCTCGCTGCACTGTAGCTGCTGTAGCTGTGCGGTCTGGCGCAGTGTCTCCACTCGGGGGAACTGGATGACGCTTCGCGCGCGCATGCAGGTGAAGTAACCGTAAGCCACCATTTCGTCCTGGAAGCGAGCGCGCGACCACTCGTTTGCTGTTGGCAGGCCAGCGTTTCTTTTCTATGGTTTTGAAACAATGCCTACCTGTAGCGCTGTAAACTGCTCAAGCTGACCAGCAAGGTCATCAAGGAAGACGTTTCACGAGAACGTACCCCAAAGTCGTAATAAAGTTTTGCTCGTTTTACTATGAAATAAGCAGTGAGATACGATTCGGAATCGCCTGCATTTTTGTTGGCTTTCCTACAAAATGAACTCGAAGGGCAGGCTGAGCGTAATCCTTCGCTGTCACCATATGTCATTATAGCTGGCTACATTGCAGGCTTGCTGTGTCTGATTCTGCAACGGTGAATACCCTGTGCGAGGTGCCACTGGTGTAGCATCAACAGCATCGACGTCACATAAATCGGCAGATACGCTCACGTTTCCTCATGAGCGCAGGTGCCACGATGCATGCACTCATTACGCGCTACCCTATTGGAAAACCCAGCGGTGCTGTCCCATACACAATTATTTGGCCAGTGTGGCGCAGGGTACTGGGAGGCTGGCACACTGCATGACGCATGCTCGGCGCCGGCGCGCAGTACACTCGTTCTGGGCCGAAATCAGGCTTTTAAATTGCTTTTAAAAATTCTGGTCGGGGTCAGATTGCAACTCTGACTAAAACACAAGCCCTGCAACAAAAAAAATTCCCCATCTCCCGCTAAAGGGAACCATGTGTGGATGCGAAGCAGCGGGGAGATACAGTCAAATCTCGTTATAGCGAACCTCAGATTAACGATTTTTTTCAGATTAACGAATTTTTCGAAAATCCCCCTCCAAATGCCCATTAGTTTAATGTAAAAATGTTTCACTACTACGAATTTCAGAATACCGAATGTTTCAGAATAACGTACCGAATTTTATCGCCCTTGTATATCGATAACACTTCAAAATAACGAATAGCAATTTCAAAAAGTTACTCGCGGCTGTAGAAACAATGCCCAGCTCAGTACCTGCCACTATCATCATCATCAAAACGCCCGCGTATTCTAGTAGAACTCGCTGTCGGGCTAGTTGGTGCATATCTGAATTCAATAGTCAATTCCGCGCCAAATTTACGACCACACAAGAGAAGAAACACATAGACAGGACGGGCGCTCTTCGCGCCTGCCCTAGGCAAATGTGCGGTAGCCCTATCGCCATCACCATCGCCTGCACTTATTTTTCGCGTCAGGTTTCGGCGTTTCGCCGCGTGCCTTTGTTTCGTCGGGCAGATTTATCTGTGCGCTGTTACACGGCTGTTTTCTCGCCTTCGAATTGGTGGCTGTACGTTCACGATGAGCTCCGGAAGCAGCACGAAAGGAATGCGGCGACAGTGAAAAGTGCGACGCGAGTGACCTATGGGATGAAGTCGCCGGTGATTCACCCGTGCATGCTTCACAAACGTTTGAACACTACGCACAGTGCGACGACGAAGTATGCACGTCGGCTTAGCTGGCGACCGATAAGATCCATATCATTTGTCGTCATAAGGAAACGGCGACGAGAGCGAAGACGACGTTTACACAGCGCGCGCGAACCAACGGGAACAATCGGTATCTAACGCCGATGCTTCGAAGTGCGTAAGAAGGATGCGCACGCCTAAGAGTCTCGCAGCAGTCGAGCTGCACCCATCAGGCTAAGATCGCGCTGTTCCTCGAATAAATGTGCACTGGTTCCGTAGTATTTCATGTGTTTGTGTTTTCGCGCTTATTAGAGTACAACGCGATCGTGGATGCACAGGTAGGCGATTGACATTGTTGCGTTTACGATTTTTGCGTAAATTTTTAATACTTTCACTACAACGACTTTTCAAAATAACGAATGATTTTTAGCGGTCCCTTGAGATTCGTTGTATCGAGATTTCACTGTAATCACCTTGAGCGGGAGAGGAACGTCGCCGCTCACATTTCACGGCAGCGGTCCGGGCGCTCATCGCGGCGCTGCACAGGAGAGAGAACGAGGCGCGCGCGCTCCGTCCTTTTCATACCGCAGAACTACCGTGGCGCCCCCCAGCGGAGTATGCAGTTGTCACACCTGTCGTGCGCGCCGCTCCGTAGAGGATTCCTAGAGGACAGGACGGGGGGGGACCGTAGGAGAGGAGAGAGAGGGGGAGGGGACGTGCATGCGCTGTGGGACGCGGGAGCCGCTCCGTAGAGTAGAGGATTCCTAGAGGAGAGAGGGGGGAGGGGACGTGCATGCGCTGTGGGGGGTGTGGGACGCGGGAGCCGCTCCGTAGAGTAGAGGATTCCTAGAGGGGGGAGAGGATGCGCATGCGCTGTGGGATGCGGGAGCCGCTCCGTAGAGTAGAAGATTCCTAGAGGATAGAAAGGGGGTGAGCGTAGAAGAGAGAGGGGGGAGGGTACGCGCGTGCGCTGTGGTGGTGTGGGACGCGGGAAGGTGGGACGGACTAAGCCCCCTCCAAACACATGCAAGCAAGATCCAGGAATGGGGTCATCCTAGGCGATAGGCACCACCTGCCTAGTCACTGCTAAGCAGCTTCTCTGTGCTCTCGGCCATGACTCTGATGACTGTGATAGTGGTTGACGGCCTTCATATTACTACAGTGTTCTGGTTCGCATAATGGGTGCTTCCCTACTTCATGAAAGTGGCCGGACGCGGGACGAGGGACGCGGGACGCGGGACGGCGGATGGGGAACGCGGGAGGGACGGACAGAGCCCCGAGCATAAGATGCTTCGCATCTAAAAACAAACAGAATGAGTAAAAAAAAGCTGATTCAGCAAGGCTCGAACCCAGCCATCCCCGCACACTGCAATGTGAAGCTGGCACGCTACCGCTACACTACACTTCAAAGACGGAGCGTGGTGTTTTAGGGGCGAAGCTCCTCTTAGTCTAACCTTGTCCTGCGTCAGGCGTAACCGGCAGTATCTCGTGATAATGATGACAATGACGCTGATGACCATGAAGAATAAGCGCGTTCCAGACCACCTCTAGTTCCCCATCGTGTGCACCGAGGAAGCATAGCGTCCCGCAGGCGGTGTGGCCATCTAGGTCAAGCAGAACACTGTAGTACAATAAGGCCGTCCACCACCACTACAGTCACTAGAGTCATGGCCGAGAGCATACAGGGGCAGCTTAGCAATGGCTAGGCAGGTGGTGTCTGTCGCCCAGGTTGGCTCCATTCCTTGATCTTGCTCGGATGTGCTTGCGGGGGCTTAGTCCATCCCTCTTTCCCCGCGTCCTACACCCCTCCAGAGCATGCGTGTCCCCTCCACCTCTCTCTCCCCTCTCCCACGCTCACCCTCTAGCAATCCTCTACTGTATGGAGCGGCGCCCGTGCCGCTCCGTACAGTAGAGGATTGCTAGAGGAGAGAAAGGTGCGACCACTCGCGTTGAGGGGGAAGCCGCCATGTTGGCGCCGGCGAAGTAGCCGAGTCGCCATTTTGAACTTTCGCAACGCCATGTGCGACGCGCTGGATGCCCCCCGCCGAGTGAGTCGAGTAACCGTTCATTTTCCCCGAATACCCCTCCAGAGCATGCGTGTCCCCTCCCCCCTCTCTCTCCTTTCCAACACTCACCCCCTTTCTCTCCTCTAGGAATCCTCTACTGTACGGAGCGGCGCGCGTCCCCTCTCTCTCCTATCCTCTACGCTCTCCCCTCTAGGAATCCTCCACGGAGCCATATAAGAACCCCTATCCCTCGACTTCACCGACCATAAAGCCATTATAATGAAGGGGGACCGGAAGCCACGTCTAGCTACCATTTTTGAATAAATAAAATTTCTTGTATATATACACAGTGTTTGTCACGTCTTTGATGATGTACTGGACGAAAATTCACGGAAGATTCACGGTTTACCGATGAACTTCAGAGCTTCGCCCACTCATCATCATTCACTCCGTGGATATTTACTTTATACCTGTTTTCGGTGGCCTGTCTTTTCATTACTTTGATTAGAAATGCAGATTTATGTCTCTCAGTGCTCGCGACAACCTAACAGAAGATAGTTATTTACTTTGTTATGTGTTGCCCAGGATCAGAACGTCCATCTGGCACGCTTTTGCCAAAAAACACGTCAGCGTAACCACAGATGTGAGCTGCATTCAACTTCCAAGCAAACTGCCACGTGCACTCGCTGAAACGTACATGGGTGCACTGAGTTCAGCAGACAGTTGGCCTCTACCTGAAGTGAGTCATCTTTTTGAAAACTCACAAAAAATATGTATTTCAGCCTACTACAACAACTGTTATACGCAGTGTCGACGGGAACAAGCGCATCTAATCCAAACAGCCCTCTCGGTTTATGTCGGCTATTGGCCAATAATATTTTGCAATGTCAGATGACAGAAACGCGACGTCGAATGACAGGTGTCCGCCCACTGACGAGAGTGAGAACCGGCCTCTGTTTGGAAAGAGGGCACCTGAGAAAACAGCAACTTCACGCTCCGTTTGTAGCCTTTCACAGGGCGCGCATGGCTGCAATATTCGGCTGAGCAGTTCATAGCCGTGTCTGCTTTCCGCAGGATGTGTTTTTTCAACAAGCCCGAGGGGTGATTCATGACCCCTTTAAAGTGGTGAAGAGGAACTGCTGAACGTTTGCTGAACTGTCTTGCGACAAAGCGAATGCAGGCCACACGAAGCCGAAAGAACGAAGTTTAGACAAATCCGTGTACTACCCCTCATTCGCATGCTGGCTGAAGCGCCATGCGTTGCAGCTCCCGTAGACACTAGCGCCAGAGTTCCCTCAAGTGCATTTGTATGAAACTCTATGCACTGTGCAATGCGTACTATAAGGTACAGAAGCCACTTACTTTTCGAATCATGTTGGTGGTGAGCATGAGGACATCCGTGCCTTCGTGGAAGCTCTGTGATGCAGCCAGGTAGCCAATGCGCTGCAGACAAGAAAGTGAAATGTTCAGTTTAGCCCTTTTGCTGTTACCGACGTGCCGGTACCTTCCCGCAAGTGAGCGACACAAAGGAGCGAAAGCGGCGTTTCTGCAGACAACCGAAACGAGGTGGCACAGTCTACATCGCCATCACCGCAATGTACAGTAACGCCGATAACAACGTTCTGGGTTAATTTCGGGTCAGTGCATTCTGAGTTGAAACAGAGGTCTTGAGCCACTGTCCCATTGCGAAAAAAATCGCGAGTGGCAAAAATTGCAGCTTTTACATTGCCATTATGCAAAAGAAGTGCAGTATTTACGTATTCATCCAGAAAATGGAAGTTTATTGACGTAACAGACATTTGTTAATAATTTTTTTGACACTTTCGATAATACAGAATTTAGTTAATTAAAACATTTTTCCAGTTCCATGAAATCCGAATTAACGAGCTTTTGCTGTATACAGGTGACTGTGTACACAACTGGGGTGATTGCAGGCTGTTATTGATGAACTTCCTACCCATGAGAATCTTACCTGGTCCAATGAAAATGCATCACGGACAATTAGAATAAGCACAGCCTCATAGAAACATGCCATTACCTTTCCAACAGGCACAAAAATCAGTGATACCGCAAGCAAAGAAATGGTCACCGTTTAAAAAAAAGGCCCGGAAACAAACCTGCCTACCTTGTACGTGAACTTTGTGGAGCTCATAACTTCAATAATGTTGAAAGCTGCCCAGCTGATGTCATATCCCCAGCATCTGGAGCTGAAACAAAAATTAAGAGCAGAGCATGTGTAGGTTCTTAACATGAGCATTTGGGCGAGTTGGTAATTCATCCTAAAGGAAAGTCACTGTGCGAATAAATGTCTTGCATTTACCTAATGTGCCTTCTATGTTCTTGCACAGCACTCTGAATAAATTGTGGAACTTGGCCATAAAGTGAATTATGATGGACAGCACATTGGAAGGTTTTCAGGCTAACTCTTATAACCTGGGATTAGAGCCAAAGTGCAAGTAGGAAGTGGACATGAGAAAGCCATAACAGAAACGCAAAGAATGAAAAAAAATTTTAAACTGTGCAAGAATACAAGAACAATACAGGACATGGCAATACAAGACATGAATGTAGAAAGCCAAAAATAATTGGGGGGACCCTTAGGCTTCACCTTTAACAGTTGAACACGATAGCAATATCCTGTCGCTAGTGCATATTTCAACCACTCAGAGCATACTTCTTATTGTATGATGTTACTCGAGAAGTTTAAATTGTGGATTACTACAATGTAATCGATAAAGTTGAAAGTGGCTTGTGTCAGTGAAGCTTTCGCATATGGCTGCATTCCGTGTAATGGGTAGCATGCTTTAAACCACGAGCAATTATGCGCGTTAAATGTTTTCGAACTTGCTATGCACCCACTACGTGGTCTTAAGGGAATGCGCGCAGTAATGTCTGTGCCTTTTGTAGTGGGTGGCCGGCTTTGAACCACGAAGTCGTTACGATAATCACATGTTCCGACGCCCATGGCGATGTACGCTTGTACCACGCAATATTACTGTGATATTACATGATTAAGATGGGAACAAACAGCGCTGGACACAGGATGGTGAAAGAATGACACACGAAGGCGCTGAATTAACAACCACTGGTTTGTAGTGTAGTAGCACAGCAATTTAGCCTAGTTGGAAGTGAACCACTGGTTGATTGCAGGGATTTGCAATATATACAGAAGCTTTGCGCAGAAGAACAAAACGAACACAGTAACTGTGCAGAGAGACGAGAAGTCATCATGCCAGACCCATTTGGCAAAACAGGCTTTCATGTTTTTGACAAGTTATGAAGATAAATTGACAGCACACTGACGCAAGCCTTTCCTTGTGCGTGGATATGGTAAGCTTCACTAATCTCACGTGTTCTTTGCTGTCTGTATGTTTCCAAAACTGTGCACCGCTCGAGAATAGGCTGACAGCCACATGCTCTGCAGTGCTGAGCTAAGTGGCTAGGCACAGGTTTATCTTCACAGCTGTGAAATCAGTTACTTGTCAAAAACATGAAAGCCTGTTTTGCCGACGTGTCTGGCATGATGACTTCTTGTCTCTCTGCGCAGTTACTGCATTTGTTTTGTACTTCTGTACAAAGCTTTTGTATATATTGCAAATCCCTGCAATAAACCAGTGGTTGTTAGTTCAGCACCTTCGTCTGTCATTCTTTCACCGTCCCATGTCCAGCGCTGTTTGTTCCCATCTTAATCATGTACCCACCAGCCCAGTTAAGCGCACTTCTGCAGTGATATTACATGTTGTATTGTGAAGCCTGTATACAGGATGCGTGCATTTCCAAGCAGAGGAAGTTATTATCACTGTATTCCCAAGCAGACGCGTGGTTGTGTGGTAGAACATCTGCTTGCCACGCAAACGGCCTGGGTTCGGTCCTCACTCAGACCCGGAAATTTTTATTATTTATTTTATTTGCATCTTTCTCAATTTTTTTTCAGTCACTGACAAGATGATGTTTCACTCACAACCGACGACACCGAAAACGAACGACAACGACACCGAAGCCAATGCCGGATTTTTTTGCGAAACGAGCTCTTTAAAGCTCTCGCGTTGAAAAGAGAAGAGCAGTGATCATACATTGGTAAAAGCAGAGATCACACTCAACTTAAAGAGACAAAGAAAATCACTAAAAAAAAAATAGATGAACTTAGATGTACTCTGGATCACACAGGAATTCAAAATTGCACTTGGGAACAAGTACAATGCTGTAGAAGAAAATGAAAATGAGGACAATGAGGATATGAATGGAACCACAACTAAGATAATTTCTGAAGCCAGGGGTGTAGCCAGAAATTTTTTTCGAAGGGGGGGGTGGGGTGGGGGGGGGGTCAACTATACTTTATGTATGTTCGTGCGTGCGTTTGTATGTGTGTGTGTATATATACGCAAGCAAAACTGAAAAATTTCGGGGGGCGGGGGTTTGAACCCCCCCCACCCCCCTGGCTACTCCCCTGTCTGAAGCAGCAGTCAGTTAGGGACAAAGCATTGACACAAGAATGAAGCAAGTGTTCCCAAACCACTAAAGACATGGCTGAAAAACAACAGCACACACATGCACCGTTGTGCATGTGCGCAAATCAAAGCAAACATTTGCCGCAGCCAGCTCAGTTTTAAAGCACAGCTCTTAGGCGCCCGTTCCTGCGTTGAGTGCCATCGCAGTCGGTGGCGTAAGCAAAAGACATGAAAAAAATAAAACGAGAAAAAAAAAATACCCAGGAGCGAATAGGACTTGAACTGGGCCCTCTGCGTGGCAGTCGAGCCTGGCCTGGGATCTATAATACCTTAGATGTTGAATTTAAGCAACTGGCGACAATGAGGTCAGCCCAAGTTCTTTGTGCTTCATGCTGTTGCCCATCCACCCTGAATGACGTCCAACATAAGGGTGAATTTCAATGCCGAAAGTAATACCCCGGTCACACTGGCAGATTTAGTGTCATTTGGAGCGCGTGCACTTACACCCCTCAATGGCACTTGGGCAGCACGCTGCTACACGAAAAAGGCAGGTGTACTTTGGAAATCGTGGTAACAACAATGCGTAATTAAGTAGCACAACAGGTACTTGTTATTTCAGGCAATGTTCCTTATGTAGTAATGTGTTGCAGCTATAGGCAGCCCTTAACATAAACTTTACGTACAAACGTGGCGGCTGCGGCCATTGCATGGCGTGCGCTGGGCATGCCCCTAGCGGTCATGGCTGTAAACCACCTGAGAGAGCAAACAGCAGAATAGTTTTTTGTGGTATAACGAAAACGATAGTTTAAAGAACGCCATGAACTCGGCTTAGGAGAATAACTTATTCTCGAGCCACTGCTATCGAAGCTAGACACTCCTGTTGCCGCGAAGTGATCGAATGCACAGTTTGCCGCTAATAAACACGCACACAAAACAAGAAGACAAGGACAAGGTCGCCCGTGGTGTCGTCCCGGTCTTTTTTCTTTTGTGTGCATGTTTATTAGCGGCAAACTATGCACCTCACCAACTAGGTCAAGAACAAGTTCTTCTCCGCGAAGTGAGTTTGGCAAACGCACTCACCAGCAAGTGCGCTTTGCAGCGAGTGGCACTAAACATTCCCGTGAGAAAACGTGCAAATGACACTATTGGCAAAATGCACTCTCTCAAGTGCATTTAAATTGCCCCGTGTGACAGGGGCATAAGGGATGGAAAGGTCGAACCACCCTTGATTCAGGTGCATGCTGGCAATAGAAAGGAAAAGCCTCAGTCTGGCAGTGCTCATTTCAAGCCAACCGTTCGGCTGTCCAACTCTCCAGGTCCTGTTTTCCAACCATTCATTGTCGCTCGGTCGAGAAAAAAAACGGCCACACATACGTACAGCCGCCCAAATCTTTAACTATTGGGCACAAGTGGCAATTTTTTCTGTGTACCTTCACCATATCACTGAATTAAGTTCCAAAAAGTGCGGACAAGTGCATGGCCACAAAGCACATGCCCAAAAAACAATTTTTTGCAACTTTGATCCATCATATGGTGCTGACAGACAGAAAAGTCACAGCTGCGCACAACAGTTAAACATTTGGGTGGCTGTACATACACACATGCATACATACAAATGAAAAGGTACGAAACGACACAATGGGTATTAGTGAACACTCTGTTCGAAGTATCTACTATGTGCTTCATTACAACAATCCCATTGATGAAAGAGCCGAAGGATTCCCTGTTCCCAGGATTCCTGTGGCCGTGACGAGACCCAGTCCTTCACAGTGTCATTGAGTTCGTTGTCAGAGTTGAAGCTCTTCCCTTTCAAAAGTCTTTTTCAGGTGGCCAAACACATGGAAATGGCAGGCGATGAATGGTGGCCCATGTAAGACATTCTGCTGTCAGAAATCGGATAACACCTCGCTGCTTCTCAATCATCGAATTTCGCGATGTGAACACCACCTTGTCCTCACACGCACTGCTGCGTCAATTGGACGGCGTTCTCTACGAGAGCCTCTACTTTCTCCTACGCATGCGGGCGCCCCCCACATGCCCCGCTCCTCAGCAGAGACTCCAATCGCATACCCAAATGTCTCACTACATTCTCCCACAGCGGCATAGGCATCAATGTTAATGGTCATGTTGTTACAACGTTTCGTACCTTTTCATCTGAACACCCCTTGAAGATAACACAGTTTGTCTACTTTGGAGAATGTATGACAGTGGCATAAGACGTACTGCTACATAAAGGAAATGTTTTCCTTACATAAGCCAGCTTTGCAACAGCGTTCGCCTTCACAGACATATTTTCCTGCCGCAGCTCTTCCTTGATTTCGTCGATGCATTGTGAAATGTATTTTGTCTGAAAACAAACAAACAAAAAGGGGCACTCAGCATACAGGTCTATAATGGGATGGTTTAGAACTTGAGTGTTCTGGTGAGGGCACATCTCGTAATATGATTACACAACTGAGTAACGAAGGTACTTGGAAGCACAAAACACTCAAAATACATAAGAAGAACTAGACACGACGAGCGCTCACTTCAAACTAAAGTTTATAAACAGAAAATGGCCTAGATGGTCTAAACAGTGAAGTGGCTTTTGTACCCGTGCCACATGTGCACAAGAAATGACATTCAGCAGTTCCTATATGACACTTTTGTCAGCCAAGCTGCTACACGTCTAAGTTAATGGCATTTGATGTGATGATGTCAATAACAGCAACTTTTGAAATGCGCAATTTTAGGGTAATAATAAAATATAAACAAGCATTTTAACAACTCTAACCTGCTTTCAGGAATAGTTAAAGGTAACAGTAAGCTATTATATTGCCATTAGCTTGAGTTTGTTTATGTTTTTTACAACATTTCAACCGACCACAGCAACTTCGGTCAGTGCAGGTTGAATACAACAGGATTGCCGCTGGTGGCTACTTTGCGCCAAATTGGCTACTTTTCAACCCTGTCTGGCTACAAAAATTTCTGGTTGGTGCCATGGCTACTTTCTGGCCATTTCACCATATTCTGTGAAGATAAAACAGCAGGCAAGTCTAAAGGATAACCATTATTTACAAGCTTTTCTGTTGTGTTGGCCTATGCGCACAGATGTCCTCGCCCCACCAGCAGGTTTGTGCGGGGCCCCAATCCCTCGGTCCGAGATGACGGAGAGACGCGCGCATGCAAGAAAACGCGTGGCTATATAGCACAGCGCTGACACCTGCTTCCAATGCTGCAACACAGCATGTCAGAGTTATATAGAATGAAGGTGGACTGTTCATCTTCGATCATATTTCGTTGCTTGAAGCTGGACTGGTATTATTGTAACTTTGTACCAACCTCAGTCTACAGCTTCAAGAATAAAACAGTTAATGATCCTGCTGAGTTGGCCCAAAATTACTTTTGCAAAAATTCTATCTATTGTAGACAAACTGTGTGCAGGCGCACTGAAAGTATAGTATTTTATTAATTTATTTGCAACTTACCTGCGGCTTGGAGACCAAGTAAAGGGGAATATATTGTGCTCTTTATACTCCATTTTTGCTTATTGAAGATCATATCATTTATAGGGGTGCGTGAATATTGGAGTTTCGAATCAAATAATTTGATTTGACTTTCGAATAGCTTGTCTTCGAAGTTTTAAATAATTTGCCTGGACGAATATCTAAAGCACGACAAAGGCCAATGATGCAACTTGGTTAGGGCAGTGTCGCCAAAACTAACGTCGTTACAGAATGCCTTCCGTTAAAACTTTCACCGATAGACAAGTTCAAAAGTGAGCACATGTTTATTTTAAAGGATATTATGTCATTTCCACACGTAATGGCTCCAGCAGAAAAGGTCAGAGAACAGTGTGGGAGACTGTCGAACTGCTAACGTAAAAAAATAACCAGCATCGAGCACAGACATTATAGTCAAGAGGTACTCGAATGAGCTCCTGACCCTAAGAAAGGATAATCTTTTAAAGTAGTTGAAAGTGCATGGAGCTGCACTTTATCCGGGTATTGCCAGAATTGCTCTGCGATACCTTCCCTTCCCTGCTACTGAGGCGCCCAGTGAGTTTTCAACTGCAGGAAACACCATAACATCACGGCGAGAAAGTTTGAAGCCCGGTCATGTGGAACAGCTTGTGTTTCTGCATGACACTTTGTGGTGTTTCGGTGGCAGTCGCGCACCGCATTTATGCTCGAGGACATGAGCAGATTGCATTTCTTTGTTCTTTCCTTCAGCTTTCAACAAAATCTTTGGTATTCGATATTCGACATTTTTGGCCACTATTCGGCATTATTCAATTCGAGATGAAATTTCACGATTCACACTCCCATAATTATTTACTGTCGAATACTAATAACTCTATACATAAAATATCAATTTTTTTTCTATTTGGCTGTAAATTTGGTGCTAAAATTAAATGGCATGGCTACTTTGGCTACTTTTAGCTTGAGTTTTGGCTCCTTTTCAAGTCCACCCAGCGGCAAACCATGAATCCAATGCCTAGAATCCGACATGGCGCCTGTCATGTTGCAATTCCGAGATGAATTTCTGTATAGTGTAACAGGGAAATAACATGCTTTCTGTAAAAAGTTGTGTATAGAATATTTTTCACGAGATAGATGTTAATTTAAATATATTATGTGCACTGCACTGAGTGGGCTTTGGCATCGAGAGTACAGATTTCTCAGTCGAATGAGTTCTAGCAAAGGCATTAGGGTGAAAAATGGCATTAAGGCAAATGCCATTTCATTTGCCTGTGCAAACGGCATTAAATCTTAAGGCATTAGGAAGTTGATGCCGTTTTCTGCGCCCATGTGGCACGGGTTTTATGATTAAAAATATGTACTTCGACTTAACATAACAAAATATAACAAAAATTACACAGATGTTTCACCACCTATGTGGGTGGCACCCTTAGTATGCACTGGCACCAAATGAGCGGAGGTCGCCCAGTCCACTGCTAGTCTCATATTTCTCTGTACACATCTGGTAGGGGGGCCGCGTGCAACAACAACCGCAGCCCCCTACCGGATGTTGACAGGGACATACGAGACTAGCAGTGGACTTGGTGCCAGTGCGTACTGAGGATGCCACCCGCATAGGTGGCGAAACGTCTATGTAATTTTTGTTATATTTTGTTATGTTAAGTCGAAGTACATATCCTTAATCATGAACTCACCCGGCTTTTGGAACATTTTTGCATTCATACGGGTATCATCTTGATAAGTCTTTGGCACTTGGTCTAATCTGGGTCTTTTCACCACAGTTGTTTCTTCTCAGTTTTGGGAACCTCATGAGGAAGAGGTAGCTTTTGTGTTTTGTTTTTGTTACGGTTTTTATTTTTGAGGTGATAGCTGTTCATCAGTTGTTAGTTTGTGGTTTCACGCATGTGTTGCCCTGTTGCTGTTGCATTTTGGTGTACGACAAAACCTGGCCACTTTTCTGTAAATAAACTTTAGTTCGACGTGAGCACTCGTCCTTGTCTAGTTCTTGTGAATTTTGTGTTTTGCCCTTCCAAGTACCTTCATGGATCAGTACAAAGTCGCCCAACTTTCCAGAAAGCTGTAAAAGCAACTGATTACTCGCGAAAAAAATATTCTGGCACGCTTATGCTATCCCCCATAAAGTGGAGGAATGGAAATTTACATTTAAAAAAGTTGAGTGCACCAAAGAAAGAAATCATCGCTACACTTTCTAGACAGTAACAAAGCACGGTTCCTAAAATTTCGACCTCTTGGGGTTCTTTTAACGTGCACCTACACCTAAATCTAGGTTCACGGGCCTCAAGTATTTTCGCCTCCATCGAAAATGCGGCCGGGATTCGATCCCGCGACCTGAGGAAGGGTGCTTATTCGCGTCGTACGGACGGAATCACACTTGTCTAGCCCGCTCAGCCGGCCGCTCAAGCTGCCGTTTTCTGCAAAAATATGCAAATACCGATGCTGCAATGATACCTATAACAGAGTTATACTGTACGCTAGGTTCTTTTGCTATAATTCAAGCATGAACGGAAGCTAACGTGAGCTAGCAGCTGCGGACAACAACGTCCACGCACTCCGCTGCTCTAGACAAGTGCGATTCCGTCTGTACGCTTGGCGATAGCAAAATGAGATAATTCACCGAAACATGTCAATGTGACAATCCATGCGGAATGTCTCCTGGGGCACCCGTGGAACCCGCCGGGTGCCAACTAACAAGACTTCAAAAGCTATGCACTTGAGTTCGTATGGCGAGGGCGCAATGCTGTCTAGACCAGCGGTCGGTCTCGTTTCACGTAACTTATCTGCAACTTGACGCCCCCGAAATATGGGGCTAGGCCTCCCAGCAGTTGAAGTTTCTCACCTCGTTCTCCTTGTTGTTCCTAATACCGCGGACGAGGTCCGTCAAGTTCTTGTCGAACATTCGTTCGATGTTACCCTTGACTTTCCGTAATGCCATGTCGTCGCGATCACCGCATAAAGATTGCGGCCTTCCGAAAAGCTAAACAAAAACCCAGCCGCACCAGCGTACGACCGTCTTGCGTGGACTTCTATAAAAAAATTTTAAAAAAAGATGGAAAAGAGAGAAAGTGCAAGAAGTCACGTGAGGTGTGATAGAGTACAACGCCTCCTAAATAAGCTCTGCCTGAAACGTGAGCCGTGAACGCGCTGCCCTACCCTCATACCTTACCCTCCCTCTCTAGTGCGTAGGTGAGCGCTTCTGGCGGTAAACACGCAAAGCTCTCACAACTGCCTCCAAGCAAGTGCAAAATTTATGTCACTTGACTTATAAGATGGCAGCGAGCGCTCTCTCATGGCGACCAGTCACATGACATGGCAAGAGGTATGGCCTCCGAGATGTGCGCTAGCAGGAGGTTCTGCATGAAAAAGTGAGCGACTTTTCAGGCATAATTTTTATGCGAGGCGTTGCTCTGGATCTGGAGGTACGAGTAACCTCTTAAATTCAGACCTCTTGCAGCCTTTGCAAATCCTGTAGTTTGAAATTTTTTCGTTTCGTCGCCTTTCAATAACACTGATTTTGGGTGCATTTTCGACCAAGAAGGTGGCTTTGGAAGTCTTGTATTTTCCTTTCTTTGCGTCGTATTTCTAATAAATTCATTTTGGGTACACTTTCTGCTTCGATAGAAGAATAAGAAAGGTGTACTAGCCTTTTTAAAGGGGCCATGACACCCAATTTTCGACGATAATCTGTGTTATGTAGGTTGATCCTTGTACGTTCACAGACAAGCTGGCGAAATTTTAGCGCATTTGGTAGTGCCGTTAATTTATAATTCAATATTTTTGTAAACGAGCGAACGGCCTGAGAGTCGGGCAACACTGGCACGCTCGCTAGCCGTGACGTAACAAGTAGCTTGTTGTGCGAGCGTCTGCACGGTCTGCAATCCGTGTTACACGTCTGGGGCTGCGCGTGCAAACGAGCTATTTCTGCTTTTATCAACTTGCCTCTGGAACTAAATGACTTGTAGCTGTTGAAACAGCAACAGAGCAACACTCGCAGTGAACACGCTGACGTCGTGTGGAACGTAGCAGACGACGTCACTGCTCCTCGCAGTTAGTGACGTCACGCACGCCATGGCAAAATGGCGGTCGCCGGCGGTGGGCGGAGTTTACAGCCGACGACTTCCCCTGGCTTATTTTGGACTGAAATAACCTTTTACAGTCCAGTTTTCACACGTGTACAAGCATATTTGACCCTCTACCTTCGTTTTTCACCAAAAACCGCAAATTGTTGGGTGACCATGTCATGGCCCCTTTAATGGAAGTCAGTGGTACGAACCATAGAGTTTCCTAAAATTAACTAGAGGGGCCTCTGGCGCTGCGATCGTTCAGCCACCATGGGAATGATGGGTAGTACACGGATTTGCCTAGTCTTCGTGCTTGCGGGCTTCGAACGCACTTGTGGCTTTGCTTTATTGCTGCGCTTTCGTTCTTTTTCGGAAAAAAGAATGGACCGTTGGGAACTTCGTGAGCCTATTTGGATTCGTGAGTCAAAAAAGGTAACGACGGTGAAGCGTAACTGCAAAACCTTTGCTGACCTTCGTATTGCGGCAAAGCGGATTCAGGCCACACGCAGCCAAAAGAACGAAGACTAGGCAAGACTAGGCAAATTTGTGTACTACCCATGATTCCCATGCTGGCTGAAGCGCCCTGTGTTGCAGCCCCCGCAGACACTAGCGCCAGAGTTCCCTCTAGTGTATTTATAGGAAACTCTATGGTACGAACGGGCCTCCAAACGCAATAAACAACTTGCCATGGTTATGTGCTTTCTGGGACAGATGGCGCGATATGTTGCGGGCCGTGCGTCTGATTTATTAGAGTGATACAACCACGGATAAAACGAATTCCACAGAGTATGTTTGCATATCTTCTCGTTTTTCAAGCTCCGGTGATTGAGTGCTCACGCTGTTAAAGATGTTGAAGCGAATGTAGGCGCTTATACGGACGTCACTAAAAAAAATCACTGCATATCCACGGAGTGAATGATGATGAGTGGGCGAAGCTCCCGAGGTTCATCGGTAAACCGTGAATCTTCCGTGAATTTTCGCCCAGTACATCATCACAGACTTAAAGGGGTGGTGCCATCAAATTTTGAGGCTATAACAAGCCTGTGGGGGTTTCCTCTGTATGCAAGGACACTCCACACGAAGGGTCGGACGCAGCAAACGTTTAGAATATATTTTAATTCACTTCCAAAGTGTACCTAAATGCTCATTCTCCCGATCGATGCCCATCGATAGCGCATCAAAACTGACGTAGCTCTGTAGGAAGGACAACGATAGTTGTAGTGACGTCACACTAGATCTGTAGTGACGAGAGTGACCTCCGCCAGCTCCGCAACGTACGTACCGGCAAAGCATCGGTTCCTAGCCATCGCACCTGTCGGTGCGCTTGTTTTGCTGGTGCTTGTGGGGCACGTGTGTGCGAGAGCAGACGGTACTCAGCACGACGTGCGTCACAGCCTTGTGTGGTCACGTGACCAAGCCTCCTACACTTCTACGTCACCGCCCAACTAGGCGCCCAGAAACCGAAACCGAAAGTTGTCCACATAAATAAGGTGATATTAAATTATTTAGCGAGAATACATGATTCTTGGTGCGTGTATCGTGCTTCCTAGAGCTATAAGAAACACTTGCAGCAAAGAACGCGCTAGCCACAAATTTGGTGGCACCACCCCTTGAAAGCTGAACATTTTGACAGAGTTGCCTGTCTGGTTGGGTAAATAATTAAGACTTTGACAATGCTCCAACCAAAAAATGGGTTTATTCCCGACGTTCCGGAACCAACTCGGTTCCTTCCTCAGGTGGGAGTGACAGCGGAGGAGTCGAGGGGCAATTTCTTTGAAACGGCAAAACAGCGCAGTAAAAACGACGACGGAGGAAGGAACGAACACACTCCGTCGTCGTTTTTACTCCGTCGTCGTTTTTACTGCGCTGTTTTGCCGTTTCAGTATGTTCCACCAACTAGCCGACAAGTTGACCTTATTAGACAATTTCTTTGACTTCCCAGCTGGAGAGAAGGAGGGAAGGCGTGTCCTCTTGTGTTGTGCGAGTGTTAAGGGGGGTTGTGGTTGCGTGGGGTTGACGGGTTGCGGGCGGCCGGGGACCGTTGAGGATCCCCCAGCCCCCCCTTCCTTCCCAGAAGCGAATCTCCCTCCCTTACGTAAAAGGCGCCAGTGAAGCCATCGGCAGGATCCTAAAGAAAGAAGGCATAACTGTCGCGCACAAGCCAACCAACACACTAAATCTTCTTCTGCCGAAACCCAAAGACCGTCCACCGAGGGAGAAAGCGCAAGGCGTCGTGTATAAGATCAAATGTTCCGACTGCGAGGCCACATACATTGGCGAAACAAAAAACTTAACCGAAAGAATTAGGCAGCACAAAAACGACGTGAGGACGTTCTCAAGACACCGAAACCCCCTTGCAGAACACTCAGAAGATGCCGACCACAACATTGCTTTCGAAAAAACCGACATTCTATCAACAGAAACAAACCAACAAAAAAGACTTTTACTAGAATCGTGGTACATCTAAAACACTGAAAACAACTTGAACCGCTCTAAAGGAAACCTGCCACCTGTTTACGTTCATGGCCTAACAACAATAGGGAGTTTTCGAATAGCGTACGCAAAGCTTTGCGGTCTTTGCGGTCGCCCGCTATTTCCGTCACTTAACGGGGGCCCGCAAGCGGTTAGCGTATGACGCATGCGCAGTTGCGGCAAACGCAAACGCAAAGCTTTGCGTACGCTATTCGAAAACTTCCTAATAAAAGCAAACCAAACCGGGAGCTCGGGCGCCGCTCCGTACAGTAGAGGATTGCTAGAGGAGAGAGAGCTGGAGGGGATGCGCATGCTCTGGAGCGGTGTAGGACGCGGGCGCCGCTCCGCACAGTAGAGGATTCCTAGAGGAGAGAAAGGGGGGTTTGCGTTGGAGAGAAGAGAGAGGGGGGAGGGGACGCGCAAGCGCTGTGGGGTTGTGGGACGCGGGAAGGAGGGATGGACTAAGCCCCCGCAAGCACATTCAAAGCAAGATCAAGGAATGGAGTCAACCTGGGCGACAGACACCACCTGCCTAGCCATTGCTAAGCTGCCCCTCTATGCTCTCGGCCATGACTCTAGTGACTGTAGTGGTGGTTGACGGACTTATTGTACTACAGTGTTCTGCTTGACATAGATGGCCACACCGCGCGCGGGACGCTCTGCTTCTGCGGTGCACACGATGGGAACTAGAGGTGGTCTGGAACGCGCTTATTCTTCATGGTCATCAGCGTCATCGTCATCGTTATCACGTTGGCTACGACGGACGGCGCCGGACAAGCCTACGCCTTAAGGAGCTTCGCCCCTAAAAGAGGTGGCCGAGTGGCCCATCCAGTGCGAGCATAAATTATCATCATCATGAATCGGCACGCTCCCTCTTCGTCCTCTTGATCCCAGAACACGAGCGCCGATTTGTCCGGTGTGGGATGCAACCACTCTGATGGGAGAGCACGAGTACCAAGAGAGAAAGAGCGAGAGACAAATCCTTGGCGAAAAATAATTTAGGCAGCTTCGCATTATACTCGGCGACAACTTATCTTGACATTGGAGCGAAGGCTACGGAGGCGAGGCTTCCGCACATTCGTGTTGCTCCGCAAGTAGTACGGCAGCTTGCGGTTGATTTCGGTTTTGCTCGCTCACATCGCTAACGCGTTTAGAAAAACATATACATGAAAATCATGAATGGGAGAAACATTTCGATTGTTCAGTGTACTATTTTAGTGTTCTATTAGAAGTATATTTTTCTTGGAGAACTAAACAGCACGTTCCCGGGTGCACACTAACCCACTACGTCATGGATGCCATATGTTTACATGGGAAAAGTAGTGTGCTGTCAAACAAATGGAAAGAAAAAGAAGGCATTCTTGCTGAGTGAACAATAACAGGATTTTACCTACGACTTACCGCAACTGTTTGAGTCTCATAATTATTAAAGTGGCATTATTTCAGCAAGGCAAATGCGAAAATTATCGGTATTTTTCTGGCGCGGTAGCAGGCATGCGCTTTGGTTCTGTAGCTTCCACAGTGCTGTCAAGAAAAGTTGTCACCGACTATAGTGAAGGAAGTGCGGAGCTGGGCATGATTTAGCTGGGCATCTCGGAGCTCGGCCGCAGGGGTGACGTCGCCGAAGTTTGGGGGGTCACCTTTAGGTCCATTTGCATGATGTCAATGTCACGAGGTGCGGCGCGCGTATAGCGCTGGATCGGGCACGTGAACTTCAAAATTCATATACACTCTAAGAAAAAGTCGAGTATTTTGGGAGTATTTCTGCTACACAGCAATAATCGTAGTCTGGCTTCCTCACGTTTCCTCTCTTGAAAACCCGGCTCTCGGCACATTCCTATCAAGAATGCTAGGTCACGCCGATAACGCGCGCGGCGTTCGTGACCGGGAAGTGCCGGGACGGCGGTGATAACGCCAGGAAAGTACGCGGGGTAGATGACGATTTTAGTTGTGTAGCAAAAAGACATCCTTTTTACTCGATTATTTCTTAGAGTGTAACTTACCTTCCAAGCTGTGTTCAGATTTGATGGATGATCTAAGCATGTTCACGGGAATCGATCCTGCAGGCTATCTCAGCCGCAGAATTTTGTGTCGGTACCTTATTTAACGACAGACGTGTTGCTTACGTCGGTTGAGCAATCCTGGCAGGTTATGCAATGGCTAGCCATGGAACCTTAAAATTCTTTTCATCATATTGTGCATCATACCCACGTTTATTGTAGTGATTTTCTTAGTGTTGGAAATACCTCTTTTCCTGATGTATAACCGTGTGTTATGACATTTCTTCTCAATAAATGTATTAAATTTCGTTTTTGTTTATAAACACTGCGTGTTTGTGGGGAAAACAGAAGTGTTTATCTGCATGCTGCGCTGTTTTTAGTTTCACTGGAATAGTGTATTATACTGGATATATGTTGAACATATGTATGTATGCTTGTTGTAGTTTTACTGCTGCCATGTGAGGGCCTTCAGCCACATGCAAGCTGAAGCTTTTCGCCTGAAGGACACCCCACAATTTCGTTGGACATTTCTTATTCTGATTCTTTTCCTTCACGCGCATTTTTCACATTGTTGGCATCATAGGCGTGCGCAGGGTTTCCCTTCAGGGGGGGGCGAGGGTTCGTCACAGCGCCCCCCCTCCCTATTATGTGAATGCATGGGGCAGACTTTGCGCCCCCCCCCCCCCCTTCATAGGAGACTAGGGGGGGGGCGGCCGCCCCCTCTGCCCCCCCTCGTGCGCACGCCTATGGTTGGCATGCCATCGTTGACTCATCTCCCAGTTTGGCCAACGTATACCTTTTCGCATTTTATGGAATTTCGTACACCATCCCTTCTGCGCATTCAACAAAGGGTGTCTGTGCTTTGTGCTACGAACCTGCTGCGTCTTTGACTCTGGGTCGGTCATGCTGCAGAGATTAACTCTTAGAGCGTTTTTGCCGTACATGTACGGCGGCGGCTTTCTGTCCCGCAGTGTCTTTGCCGTGCGGGTACGTTTTCGACCCTCCGCTTGAATTTCGCGCCGTATGACGATGCATGCTCACTGGGAGGTGCTGTCACATACTAGGAACTATACAAGAAGCGTTGGAAATGATTGTGGTGCCTTCTTACGAAGATAAACAAAACTGATTTTTAGTGTCATTGGGTCGCGTGGTCTGTGGCCACGCCGATGGGCAACGTCCTTTCGCGGTTTCGGTTTCCCCGCGTGATCGCAACGGAAGCGCGCGAAACTCGATTTTATAGCGAGAGCTACATTGGCCGTATTCTCGCCGTATTCTCGCGAGCTGAGTCGTTCCCTAGAAACCACCGCAGCTGGCAGCGGCGCTCGCCGCGTCGTCTGGCATGATGTCAGAGGAGGAGCTGGTGAAACCGCGTTGCAACAACAGAGGAGGGGCCGGCGTTGCATAGGAGGTATTCACATGACGTCATCCGCAAGGGGCGCTAGCGCGGCAGTCGCCATAGTCGCGGTCTCGTGCGCGAACGTCATCGTCGGACCACGACCAAAGTTCTCGGCAGCACGTGTTATGTTGATATTTTTCTAAGAAAACGGCTTGTTCCGCGCCGCCAAACATCAAGCTGTCGTATGCCGGATCGCTGTAAGACCACGGCTATGGCGGCGTAGAGTTACTGTATATATACAGTAACTCTATGGCGGCGCACTCGCTGGCGCCGCCTGGCGGGAAGAGCTCAGTGAATACCTCCTTATAGAAGAAGGGGCGGCTCGGTGGCATTCGTCGGCAGATATGGAAAGTGAGTCGGAGAGACTGAAAGAAGCCAGGGGCGCGATTCTCGCGGTGTCCACTTAGTGGACATGTCCACTTCGGCGGAGTGCATTCATTTACTAGAAAAACCGGCGAGCCGTGACGTCATGGCGCTCTTGACCACGTCGACGCACCGAACCCGCCAGCACATTCCCAACGTAAAGAGAAAGAAAGTGGACGAAATGTACAGTGACAGGACTCTTAAACAAACCTGACAAGTCTAAACTTGAGTATGAACGTGTTGAGATGTTTGAAGAACAATGCAGGGAATGCGTACTGACCTTCCAGGTGCGTCAGGCGGGCGGCCCCGTTAAACCTAATTCAAGGGCTAAAGTGATTAGAGTTCATGCACGGCCTCGGAGATGTGCGTTCAAATGCGGATCTCTGGGGGGCAGCATTCGTTGCGGCGAAATGCATTCCGTCTTTCTCATTTGTGTCGAGAGTTGTGAAAGCTGCGTGGCGTCAAAATGACGTCGCGGAAAAAAGACCGGAAACCGACGGCGCGCTGCTCGCCGAGCTTAGCCAATCAGAGGAGGCCGAAGTGGACATGTCCACTAAGTGGACACCGCGAGAATAGCTCCCCAGGCTTCGTCGTCGGAACGAAACCAAGAGGAGGCAGCGAACCGAGGAGATGGAGGAAGAATGAGCTGTACGCCTCGAGAAGCGCCATAAGTACGAAGCGGCCAGTCGAGTGCATTCAGATGAGGATGGTTCATCGTCTAGTTCGGCATCTCGTGCCAGGGCCGCGAATCAACGACACAATGAAACCAGGAGGTGGCAATGAGCTGCGGGGACAGAAGAAGGACGTGCTCGGCGTATCGAACAGAGACGGCAGTGTGATGCAGCTCGAAGAGCGGCGCGCCTAGCAGCCGATACACGCGTTTAAATAAAAATGTCGAGTCTTTAATGTACCATAATTAACGAGAGATCACAACCAGACCTGAACACTCAGACGTACGAAGCTAAACGATAAAAATGTAACCGTACAGAAAACCAAGCTAAACAATACGATTAACTGCACCTCTCGCTACGCACACCCAGGAACAGCCTTTTTTTTTTTTTTAATCTTTATCGGCACCCCCTTTCAGGGGCGGTGGAAGTTTATTTACATCTTTATTGGCGGTGGTCTTTATCACCGACACTCGCGAGGTAATCTCGTTCTCCTTGATTACCGAGTTTACTCTGCCCAGCCACACGCAGAGAAGATGCCGTGTGTTTTCCAGCACAACTCGTCGCTCCGAGATGAGAACGAAGACGCGTGTTTTGTGTCGATAAGGACCCGCGTTTCAAAAAATACCACGCTCTGAAATACTATGGATTGTTTTAAACAGAACTAACATACAGCAATGCCAAGAAAAGTATAGGGTATGTTATTATAGTAGCAATTGCAATATAAATCTGAAGAAAGAAAAATCGACGAAAAGATAGCTTGCCGCTGCGGCAGGGACCGAACCTGCGATCTTCGAATTCACATCTTCGAAGGTCGCAGGTGCGGTCCCTGCCAGCGGTAAGTTATCTTTTCGTCCACTTTACCCGTATTTACATTACACTTACTACTAATAATCTCCCCTATACTTTCCTTGGTACCATTGTCTTCATGGTAGTAATTTGCGCGAAACAAACGGGGACGAAGAAAGGATTGCGCTTGTCCGCGCTTGTCCTTTCTTCGTCCCCGTTTGTTGCGCGCAAATTACTACCATGAATTCGTTCCAACCAGGCCGGCTAGCATTTTTGCTTTACCATTGTCTGTTACGGCTCGTTTTCCTTTGTTAGACACAATATTAATGAGAATTCTCATTAATATTGAGTCTAACAAAGGAAAAAAGAGCCCTTGAATTTCCTCTTTTATTTATAGAACGCTTTGCAGTTCTGAGCAATGCTGACCTCGCAAAACTGGTCCTCGTTTCTTTTTACATTTTTCCCGACTTTACACATTTCATACACTCAAAAACAGCAACAAAATAATTTGAACGTCAGGGAAACTTTGTTTAACAAAAATTCCACACTCAAAGGGTTAAACAGCCTGTATGGTGCAGTGAATACGACTTTCACGTCGTACCACTGGTCGCTGGAAGCATAGGCGAGCGCACAGGGGGCAGCCCCCCCCCCCCCCCTTGTAGTCATTTAAGAGGGGGGGCGTGCAAAGTCTACCCCATCCATACATTGACTTAATAGTGGGGGGGGGGGGGGGCGCTGCGATGAACATTCGCCCCCTCTGAAGAAAAACCCTGCGCACGCCTATGGTTGGAAGTGCATCGCCGCTGCAAGTGATCTTATAGTCGCTTATTCACGGTAGTCTTCTCCTTGGAGCACACCGCAGCGTACTTAGTTTGTGCTCTACCTGGTTCAAGCAGTGCTGGAGAGGACATAAAATACCACAATCAGCACATGAAATCATCAATTTCATTTGCAGTCTCCGGGAGAGGCTCAACTTCAGTTACAACTGGTCAATGGCGGATCAAAGGGAAGGGGGGGCGCTAGGGGCGTCCACCCCCCCCCCCAAAAAGCCTGTGTCAGCCCCCCCTCCCCTCCCTTCAGTGCCTGCAACTTGTGTTCGCACTGGCCACTCAACCCCATTCCTAACAAAAGCTTAGCGCAGCAAAATGTGCCTATATCTCAAGCGCGGTAGCCCGTAATCTGTGCTAATTATTCTAATTGATTACAATAAGAAAACCGGTTAAACAAATGGAGTGGTACCGCTGTGAGCAGACTCTAACTGTATGCTGTGATGGGATTCTTGTGGTAATAGAAAATACTAAGAACAAGAGTCAGGACACCCCCCCCCCCCCCCTCCCCGTAAAATGAGTGGCTGGATCGAGCCCTGCAACTGGTATGACATATTCAAACAATGATATTATAAAAAAATGGCATTGTACAGGATGTGGAAGTAGTTGCCAAGATCCGATGCAGTGACCACAGAATGGTAAGATCTAGAATTCACCTAGACTTGAGGAAGGAACGGCAGAAACTGATACGCAAGAAGCCGAATTAATGAAACTAGCTCTGAGAGGGAAAGTACAGGAATTCAGAGTTTCACTTCAGAATAGGTACGCGGCTTTAACCGAGGAAACCGACCTTAGCGTTGACGCAATGAATGATAATCTGACTAGTATCATTAAGGAGTGTGCAGTGGAAGTCGGGGGGTACAGTCGTTAGACAGGACACTGGTAAGCTATCCCAAGAGACGAAAAACCTCATTAAGAAACGTCAAACCATGAAAGCCTCAAATGCAACAGACAAAATAGAGCTGGCGGAGCTTTCCAAGTTAATCAATAGGCGTAAAGTAGCCGACATAAGACAGTATAATATGGAGAGAATTGAGCATGCTCTAAAGAACGGAAGAAGCCTCAAAGCTATGAAGACAAAACTGTGCATAGGCAAAAATCAGATGTATGCATTAAGGGACAAGGAAGGCAAGGTCACAACCAATATGGACAGAATAGTTGAGGTAGCGGAAGAGTTCTACAGAGATCTGTACAGCAGCCGAGACCGTCAGGATGATAATGTAAGAAGCAATAATAGCCCAGAGGAACCTGACATCCCACCAGTATTGACAGGAGAAGTAAAGAAAGCCCTAAAGGGAATGCAAAGAGGCAAAGCCGCTGGTGAGGATCAGGTAACATCAGACCTGTTGAAAGACAGGTGGAGAGATTATGTTCGAAAAACTGGCCACCCTGTATACGAAGTGTCTCTCGACAGGGAGGATACCAGATTCTTGGAAGAATGCCAACATCATCTTGATCCATAAGAAAGGGGACGTCAAGGACCTGAAAAATTACAGGCCCATCAGCTTACTGTCCGTTGTCTACAACCTATTTACAAAAGTAATTGCTAACAGAATTAATACGACATTAGAGTTCAATCAACCAAAGGACCAGGCAGGATTTCGTACAGGCTTCTCAACAACAGACCATATTCATACTATCAATCAGGTGATAGAGAAATGCGCGGAATACAACCAACCCCTATACATAGCCTTCATAGATTGCGAGAAGGCATTTGATTCGGTGGAGACATCAGCAGTCATGCAGGCACTGCGGAATCAGGGCATCGACGAAGCCTATATAAACATAATGGAAGAAATCTACAGCGGATCCGCAGCCACTATAGTCCTCCATAAAGAAAGCGACAGAATCCCAATAAAGAAGGGCGTACGGCAGGGAGACACGATCTCTCCAATGCTATTCACCGCGTGTTTACAGGAGGTTTTCAGGGCCCTAGATTGGGAAGAGTTAGGGATAAGAGTTAATGGAGAGTATCTCAGTAACCTGCGATTCGCTGATGACATTGCATTGATGAGTAACGCGGGAGACGATACAGCTTATGATTACTGAACTGGATACGGAAAGTAGAAGAGTAGGTCTGAAAATTAATATGCATAAAACTAAAGTAATGTGGAACAATCTTGGCAGAGAACAGCGCTTTGCGATAGGTGGCAAGACACTGGAAGTTGTAAAGGAGTACGTCTACTTAGGACAGGTAGTAACCGCGGAGCCGAACCATGAGAGTGAAATAACTAGAAGAATAAGGATGGGATGGGGCTCATTCGGCAAGCATTATCAAATCATGAACGGTAGTCTACCACTATCCCTCAAGAGGAAGGTATATAACAGCTGCATCTTACCGGTACTTACCTACGGAGCAGAAACCTGGAGACTTACAAAGAGGGTTCAACTGAAATTGAGGACGACGCAGCGAGTGATGGAAAGGAAGATGATAGGTGTAACCTTAAGAGACAGGAAGAGAGCAGAGTGGGTCAGGGAACAAACGGGGGTTAAGGATATCATAGTTGAAATCAAGAAGAAGAAATGGATATGGGCCGGGCACGTAGCACGTCGGCAGGATAACCGCTGGTCATTAAGGGTAACTGACTGGATTCCAAGAGATGGCAAACGCGTGAGGGGGAGACAGAAAATTAGGTGGGTAGATGAGATTAAGAAGTTTGCAGGTATAACGTGGCAGCAGAAAGCACAGGACCGGGTTGATTGGCGAAACATGGGAGAGGCCTTTGCCCTGCAGTGGGCGTAGACAAGGCTGATGATGATGATGATTGTTATAAAAAAATATGGAGGTGAGACTAATCCCTGACTTGGCACCGGCATGCGTTGAGTTAACTTCGAGCGCTGCCGAGCCGGATCTCAGAGGCCGCGTAGAAAGGAGCGCGTGGTTGAGATGTGCTCCGCCAGCTGGCGCTACAACGATCCCTCACAATCTTTCAATACCATACAAATGAGGTCATACAAATGAGGCTAACCGAACATCTCGAAGAACAGAACCTCCTGCCTGACACTGTGTACGGCTTTCGTCCCCATCTGTCAGCGCAGGACATCCTCCTGCAACTAAAACATGAGATTGTCAACCTACCCAGCAGAACCACTCAAGCGGAAAGGGCCATTCTTGCAATTGATTTCAAGGGTGCCTTTGAACACGTTCGGCACTTCACCATCTTGGTAAACTTACGTGAACTCAAGCGCGGTCCAAAATTATACGCATATGTGCGGGACTTTCTTACAGACAGACGGGTCACTATCCGCATAGGGGACCTTAAATCGCCACCCATCACCATGGGTGATTTCGGTACTTTCCCCGCTCCCCTTCAATATCGCCCTCATGCGCCTCCCGGAGGCCCTAAATCAAATTTCGGAAGTACGCCTCACCATCTATGCTGATGACGTCACGATCTGGAGCCCATCTGGCAACTTGGGCCTCATAGAAGAAACCGTCCAACAGGCCGCCTCCGTCGTAGAAAAGATAGGACGCAATAGTGGTCTGGAGAGCTCCCCCCACCAAATCCGAAATCCTAGTGTATAGAAATAAGGCATCCGACAATACATCCCTCAACGTACAACTCAGTGGAACCCAAATTAAAGAGGTTGAAACCATCCGAATTCTTGGGGCCCACTTCAATAATCGGGGCAACAACTCATTTGCTTTACATAAACTAAAAACATCCTGTCTACAAATTTCTCGCGTGATTAGTCGGGTGGCCAACAGACGACGAGGGATGAAAGAGCACGACATAATGCGACTCATTCAGGCATTTGTTATCAGTCGCATAACCTATAGCTTTCCTTACCTGAGGATCTTGAAAGCAGAGGAGCACAAAATAGAGAGTCATACGTGTGACTCTCAAGAAGGCTCTGAACCTTGCCCCGTGGACACTCACGGAACGTCTGCTTCAAATTGGGCTCCACAATACCTGCATCCGAACTATTCCAGGCACACCACATTAATCAAGTCATGCGCCTGGCCATCACTAAAACGGGACGGAAAACACTATCAGAACTTGGCATCGAAGCCCCCCATTCCGAGGAGGGGGGAAACAACGTATTTCACGTGAATGGAGGCAGGACTTTATCATCAAACCACTACCACGCAACATGAATCCACAGTTCCACGAACATCGACGTCGGGCACGGGCAAAAGTTCACGACAAGTACTCAGACACTGAGGGCGCCTTCTTTGTCGATGCAGCTGGACCAGTGAACGGCAAATACACGGCAAGCGTAATTCATCGAAGAAAACAGATCGACTGCATATCAGCCCAGGACACAGACACAACTAGCATGGAAGAAGCCGGAATTGCCCTCGCCCTGCGAAACCCCGGGTGCACCTTCGTTCTAACAGATTCAAAAGCAGCCTACCGAAATTTTTTAAAGGCTACATTGGCCCCAATTGCGCATCGAATCCTTACTCAGCTGTCGTTCCCACGCTCAGTGGGTGAATGGAAACAGCTGATATGGATACCCGGCCACTGCGCAGTTAGAGGCAATGAGCTCGCCCATGCCTCGGCCCGAGAGTTACTCTTCCGGACCTCCGACCCCGGCATATCGCACCCACCCTCGGCTACGCGTATGGACCCGCTCCTAACATACACAGATATTCTAGAACACCAAAGACTCGAAAGACGGAAACTTCCGCCCCAGGGGCCAAACCTCAGCAAGGAATCTCAGGTAGCGTGGCGTCGCCTGCAGACCTTGTCCTACCCCAACCCATACATACTGTCCAAGATAGATGCCGAATCACGCGCATCACAGTGCAGGTTCTGCGCCAAAGAACAGCCACCCTGTACCACATGGTATGGGAATGCCCACACAACCGACCTATGCAACCCAGGACACGTGTCCTGGGTTGCATAGGTGCACCCTATAATGTTGTGTTGTACAACACAACATTATAAGGTGGGATTATAAGCTGTGCATTATAAGCTGTGCACTGGTTTACTGCTCAATCAATAAATGACAAGAGTTCTGTTGGCGTTGTATCGCAGTGGTTGTTAACTGCACCCTTCTACGCATGCCCATTTTTTCACATATATATGTACATCGCTCCACTATTAAATCATTGTTGAAAGTCAGCGCTGTGTGTTGTTTCCTTCTTCCGTCTTTGTCCTTATGCGCTGTTCGTATATTTAATTATGTCCTACCAACTTGCCCAAGTTTCCGCGCTTTATAAGGTGGGAGGCAGCTCTGTCCAGCTCGGATCCGATGACCCAAGAGGCCCTCGTGAAACGTGCGAGGACAGCGGCCCGCGCCAATGGGATCCCGGACTAAGGATCCCACTCACCGATCTTCTCGCGCAGAACATAAAAAAAAAATGTTTTATTCTCTCTCTTTCAATGAACTCAATCAATTTTCAGTAAAAGTATGGCTCCAGCAACCCTCAAACACATGTTGTGGGAGTGTCATCAGAATGATGGCAGTTGCTCCGGAGAAACTCTGTCGTCGAGGTGGGCCGCCGCTCTGCGCAGCTTAACCTCGGCATCCAAACGTGGGCAGTCCAGAAGAACCGTGAGGCGGCGTTGAGGCAAGGCCTTGGCGTTTCTTCGTGGGAGACGTAAACCTTGGTCAGGTTAAACCTTGCCGGACGTTTAATAAAGTTGTATCCATCGATCCATTCGGAAAGAGCACTTGATGTGCACAGTTTAGCCGACGTGGTGTCCCTATGACGCTGAAACGTCCGTAGTGACTAAAGGCTTGCCCCTGGTGACCAGGTACATAGCGAAGTAAAGCGCGCTCATTATGAGAGCAGCCGCGAGGCACACGTAGGTCAACATCATAGGGTTCTCGCTCGATAAAGAGTCCGACCAATAGCGGTGGCACCATGGTTCCTAGAGAAGCAGCCACTGTGACCATCGACATCAACCTGTTGGTCATGACGACGTACTGGACGGCGTAGGACACGGCAGCGGCGAAGATAGCCGCGAGCGAAACGCCCGCAAATCCCGACAGAGTCCAGAGCCAAGTGGCAGAGGAAGCCCCGAACACCGTCAACAGAGTGAAGGTTATAGCGGTGAGCACTTGACAGGTTATCAGGATGCAAGAGGGTCCAGCTAGCATGGACCAAAGCACGGAACCGATCCTGGCAACTGTGAACGTGAGGAAGTACAGGGACGTCAGATAGGCTGCCTCGGACTTGGTCATCTGAAGATCGCTTTCAACGGCGAAGGTTGCCAGCATCTGGCCGTACGAGCATTCCAGTCCCAAGTACACCATGACGTAGCATCCCAGGAGGGCAACAAGGACCAAGCGGCCGCTAAAAGGTTGGCTCGACTGCTCGCCTCCTGATGGCTTGCAGTCGGACCGGTCCACAAGGTACACGGCGAACATAGAAGCCGCCACGAGCGCTATGAATCCCGATACGATGCCGAATGCGGACGATAGTTGCGGTTCTCTAGGGAGAGTCTCTACGCTGAAAAGCAGGCCGCCATGAAGCGTGGTGTTTGCAGTCGCCGAGGTGTTTCTGGACAGGAAGGGCTCTGCCACGAACGGCGCTACGAAGGCGCCCACTCCAAAGGCGAGGTGGTACACCTGCAGCACCGGACCGCACCCGGAAGGCCACAGGTTGATGAGCCAGACGTTCGCACCTGCGCGAAACGCTCGACTTAGTGGATGGCGCCAAAAGTGGTAGTTTTTATAGTTTCGGATTAACAGAAACGTCATTTTCAGGAGTAGGCGCCCAAACTGGGATGCCTTAACAAGCGTTTAAACTGACCGCACACGGAAGGCCACAATTAAGTTGATGAGCCACAAGTTCGCCCCTGCGCGAAAGCTAGACTTCGCAGATGGCGCCAAAAGTGGTAGTTTTTATAATTTCGGATTAACAGAAAACGTCGATTTGAGTAGTAAGTGCCCGAACTGGAACGCCTTAGCAAGCGTTTAAACGGGTCGCACCCGGAAGGCAACAAGTTGGTGAGCCACACGTTCGCACCTGCGCGATAAGCTCGACTTAGCAGATGGCGCCAAAAGTGGTAGTTTCTATAGTTTCGGATTAACAGAAACGTCATTTTCAGGAGTAGGCGCCCAAACTGGGATGCCTTAACAAGCGTTTAAACTGACCGCACACGGAAGGCATGAGCCACAAGTTCGCCCCTGCGCGAAAGCTAGACTTCGCAGATGGCGCCAAAAGTGGTAGTTTTTATAATTTCGGATTAACAGAAAACGTCGATTTGAGTAGTAAGTGCCCGAACTGGAACGCCTTAGCAAGCGTTTAAACGGGTCGCACCCGGAAGGCAACAAGTTGGTGAGCCACACGTTCGCACCTGCGCGATAAGCTCGACTTAGCAGATGGCGCCAAAAGTGGTAGTTTCTATAGTTTCGGATTAACAGAAACGTCATTTTCAGGAGTAGGCGCCCAAACTGGGATGCCTTAACAAGCGTTTAAACTGACCGCACACGGAAGGCCACAAGTTGATGAGCCACAAGTTCGCCCCTGCGCGAAAGCTAGACTTCGCAGATGGCGCCAAAAGTGGTAGTTTTTATAATTTCGGATTAACAGATAACGTCGATTTGAGTAGTAAGTGCCCGAACTGGAACGCCTTAGCCAGCGTTTAAACGGGTCGCACCCGGAAGGCAACAAGTTGGTGTGCCACACGTTCGCACCTGCGCGATAAGCTCGACTTAGCAGATGGCGCCAAAAGTGGTAGTTTCTATAGCTTCGGATTAACAGAAACGTCGTTTTGAGGAGCAGGCGCTCGAACTGGGACGCCTTAACGGGACCGACAACCAATTTTTATGGTGCCTATTTTTTTAGTGCTACGGAAAGCTTATCGGTCAGTGAGTTCAGTCACGGAATGGTAAAGTGGAAGACAGCGCGAAACTTTTGTAATCAGAATTTTTCTATCTGCAGCGAATATGAAGTCGTATACTCACATGCTGCAAACAGTGAGCGCGAGAGCGGTTCGTGTTCGAGCGCGGTGGTTTACTTTGCATACGTGCACACCGCGCGCGCGCACGCGCGCATGCGCCGCGGCTCGACTTGTTCCACTGGCGGCCGCGACGGCAGCGCTGCTTCTCACCATGCAACTCCTTTTACGTCGTAAGTAGCAAAGAATTGAGCGGGGCTGCATAATAATATACATACTTTAATTTTGAGGACTGGCGCGCATGACAGCATCAGACTACGCGACTACGTACAGCAAAGTGATCGACTCCCAGTGGCGTAGCCAGAAATTTTTGTGCAGGGGCTCGCATGTCAACAAATGCATATATATATATATATATATATATATATATATATATATATATATATATATATATATATATATATATATATATATATATCAGGCGTTGTGTCTATTTGTCTCTTTACAATGGCGCAGTCGTCGAAAATGAAGCCTTAAGGCCGACGCCACCTGCGCTCGTGCGTCCTCAGCGTTCCGGACGGGCCCTCCCAGGAAAGCCGTCCACGTTTCCTCGGCCATGGAACCCGCCCACCTGCCACCGCACCAAGCACAGTCCGGGGATGGCGTCCAGGCCTCCTCAGCTGATCAACTTTCATTCATCGGCGCCGCGATACCAGTTCACGCTACGGCACCACACGAGCTCCTCTCGTCTGGGAACGTAGTTAACGCTCCCATCGGCGTGGTTCCCGTGAAGTGGACTCTATCATCCCATCGGCCTCCAACGGACGCCGCCCACGCGTCCTTGGCTATGGGTTGTGCCGCCGCGAGTACCGGAGCCGCCGCATGCTTCGCAGATACCGGCTGCCCTGGCTTTCCATGCGACTCACACGAGAGCACTGTGGAGCTTTGGCGTGCCATTACGCAACTCTCGCAAGAGCTCCACCACTATGCGCCGTTTCATTGCCGGTTTCAACCGGCATCCTTACATTCAGAAGTACTGGTGTTCCGTGGCTTCCAGGATGACGCCGACGTATGGGTAGCGACCATAAATGCGCTCGGCTTGCGCCATGCCTTGTCCGAAAATCAAAAATGGCTGGTGGCCATCGACCACCTGCACGGCGCTGCAGAGGCATGGCACAAGTACGAAGGTGTCAACCAACGTTCCTGGATGGAATGGAGTGGCCGGCTCATTGCTGTATTCGGCCGGATTTACCACGACACCTGCGTGTCCAACAAGACACATACCGAGGACGGAGTTCAGGGGAACCACCTCGAGGCTGCAAGTGAACAGTGAAGCTCATCAACCGGCAGCTTCGCAGCCTGCCCGCGACCGAACACCGGACCCGGTATGTTCTCTTCGCAATTCGAGAAGGAGGACCTCCCGCCGAGTTTCGGTTGTCAGAGCGACGTTACAACACCAGATACAGGACATCAAGCTATACACCGTGAAACGAGGTCGCTTCTAACGGTACAGGTTTTGAGTCGCAGTGGACTGCCACTGGTTGTTGGGGAGGGTCCGCCGCCAGGACGTCAGCGGCAAGTCGGAGACCCGCTAACTCTGCCGCAGTGTAGCTCGCCGCGAAGGGGAACCGGCATTGCCGGTTCACCGCCCTAGCCGGGATGGTGCAGGCAGCAGCGGCGGATCCGTCAGCCCGGACTGAGTCATCTGTGAACACCAGAAGCCTTCTTTCCAGCTGTTCGTGAAGCTTGCAGGCAGCGGCCTGTTGCAGTGCTGCAGCTGGAGTCCGCCTTTGGTCGCTCTGCCTAGCGACAGGTGGACGTTCGTTGGACGGTGGTGTGGTGGAGGCAGGGCGACTGCCACCGGCGGGTCCGTGATTATCTGCTCATATAGCAGGCAGATACTTCCCATCCATGAAGACGGCTGGCTACGGAATCTGGCTAGCAGGGCTCCGCCATCAGGAGCACGATGAAGGTGGTCAATGTGCCCCAGGGCTCGTTCGAGCATCCTCAGAGAAAGCGGCCATTCTCCAGCTTCTGCCAACGTTGCAGCGACCGGCGAGTGCCGTGGAAGCCCTAGGACACTTCTGGTAGCACCTTTGTGCAGTCCGTCCAGCTGCTCCCTCCTGGCATGTGTGAGAGTGACCAATGGGAGAGCATACAGCAGCACGGACATTACTGCAGCTTGGTTTAGTCGGAGCGCCCACTTAATGGAGCAGCCACGACCATGTTGCTGCAGCTTGCTGCACTCGGCGGACCTTCGCAGTGGCTACCTTGACTGCAGGAATCCACGTGAGCCGGTGATCAATGGCGAGTCCTAGGTAATGGACCACCTTCTGCCAAGGGAGCGCGCGACCGGCAAGCGTCAGCTGCTTGGTGTAGCGCCGAGCGGAGGCAAGTGGATGAACCAACATGGCTTCGGTCTTGGCTGCGGATACGGTAAGACGAATGCTGCTAAGGAAAGCCGTCACTGCGTCTAGCGCCCATTGCAGCGATCGCCGAATGGAAGGCATGGACTTCCTGGGCCCCCCGGGTCCATAGCGTCACGTTGTCGGCATAAATAGAACAGCGAACAGGGAACCGAGAGTCCACCGGGAGCGACGTGGGAAAGCCCGCGCGAGCCACGTTAAAGAGGGTTGGACTCAGCACCGAGCCCTGTGGGACACCAATCGGGATATCCCTAGGCTCGCTTAGCTCCAGTCCAACACGCACCCGGTAGGTTCGCCCGGTCAGAAAGGTGGAATCTCCGGAGACAGCTGTTCAGGTTGAGCCGGTCCAGGCAGGCCTCGATAACCGCATGAGGAAATCCGTCAAAGGCACTCCGGACGTCCAGGAGCACCAGCATTGCCACATCTTCCGCGGCCTTCGCATCCTCAAGGGTATCGGAGATGGAGTCAGCTGTGCAGCGTTGGTGCCTGAAAGCAGTCTGCTGCTCCGGAAAGTGCTGCAATCGGGCCGCTATCCATTCCAGCCGAGCTAGTGCTACCCTCTCCATCGCCTTGCAGGCGGCAGAGGTGAGGGACACCGGGCTGTATGAAGATAGCGATATGGCAGGCTTCCGCGGTTTCAAGACCGGAGTCACCACTGCAACCAGCCAGCTCTCCGGAAGGACACCTGTGCTCCAGATGGTGTTGAAACAGACGAGGAGCCATTCTTGCTCTGCATCAGCCAAGTTGCGCAGCATCTGGAACGTGATGACGTCAACTCCAGGAGCACTGCTTCTCCTCGTTCGCTCGAGAGCAGCCCTGAGCTCGTGGATATGGATGGGTTTGTAGCACCCTCGTTGGGGCGGCGCGCAGACCGGAGAGCACGCGACTGCAAGAGAAGAAAATAAAGAAGGCGCTTGGCTGTGGCACGTGAGGCCACAGCTCGCGTTCCTTAAGCAAGACACCGTCCGATGTATGGCCTATCCCTCGAGGTGGGTTGCGCCAGAACACTGAGGAACCAACCAACCAACCAACCTTGCTGGTGTAGGCTATGGTTCAGCCGTCTCCTTCCTTCGCTCCTGTGGCATAAGCCTGCAGGTTCATTGCAGATTGCTTGAAGTTGCACAGAGACCCAGTCCGCGTGATGGCAAGATGATGGAATTGACTGGACGGCTGCCGATGGAGGTGGGGCCTGCATGACAGGGGTCTGTTGCGAACTGGTCCGCCACGAGCTCTGCCAAGGCTCCCGCGATGATGCACATGTGGACCGCCACGGACAACACTTGGCGTTGTGCAGAGGGCCCCAGTAGGAGTGACGTCAGGAGGCGCCAAGCTCGTTGTCCATTGGGAGAGCGGTTGAGAGAGCAGCACACGCCCTGCCAGCTCTCATTCCGGCGTCGCCGGGCATGACGCCCGCAGACGGCGTCCACGCGTCGAAACGCTGTCCAGTGTTCAGGTAGAGGCTCGACGTCGCGCGGAACGCTACACGTTCCGCGCGACGCCGAGCAGCTCGCAGCTGCAGGTGCTGGATGTCTGGGACTGGCTGGCCCACTTGGGCCGTCGAATGGATTGTGGCCATTCTGGCACTGTCTGCTACCAGCTGTAGAGGAACGTCCCGGAGTCGGCCTCTTTCTGGCAGTGCTTGCGGAAGGCCTTCCAGTCAACCGTATGGCACACCCTGCTCCTGGCGCTCTTGCCTCTGATCGGGTTCAGCAGAAGGGGCAGGTGGTTCGACCCCCAGGTGTCCGGGAGTGGTTTCCATGTGTAATTACAGCCCTCTGTGGCGAGGCTGACATCGATGGCAGAGAGGACCACCCGGGCCGCGCGCCGCTTAAAAGTGGGAGTGCCGGTGTTTATTGACAGGCCTAGTTGGTTGGAGACGTCCCACAGTGCCTGGCCCCTTGGACAGCAGCGATGGCTTCCCCAGGCGGTATGGTGAACATTGACATCCCCGCAGAGGAGGAATTCTTTGCAGAGGCGTTGGGCCAGTGGCATGAGGCTGGCTGGGTTCCAGGGTCTGCCCGGACAGATATAAATACTGGCCACGGTTGTGTCGGACGCACCCAGGCGATACTCGAACGGCGCAGCATTCGACAGGACCACTTAGCAGGTCAGCCATCAAGGCATGGGGCTCATCAAGGCATGGGGCAGAATGGCAGGACTCCAGGGTGCAGGAAGTACGGCTACTGCAGCCAACATATCCAGGAAGGCGCAAGTCACTTGCTGCGGCATAGACCTCCTGCAGAGCTGCAGCAGGTGCAAGGAGAAGTTCGATGAATGCGTCATTTTGTACCGGCACAGGAATGAAGAAACGCGTATAATGATTGAGGCTTGGCTTATCAATAATAGCGGTGGCGCGTGCGTGAGCCAAGCGTCGATTAACTTGCACAGAGAAGATGCCTTTCACATAAACCCGTGCCGGATCGATAGGTTTTCCGTGGCTTCATTCTGTTCCACCGTTGTGCACCTTTGCAGTCGGCGTTTGTGGTGTCTTCACTTCTTTCTTGTGTTTACATGCCCAGTCTTTCAGAATGAATAAACCAGCTCAGCTCGCTGTTATTAATTTTTACAGCGAAAGCTGCTATGAGATCACAACAAGGGTCGTAGTTGTCCGCCGCCGCCGGTGTCCGTAACCAATATCGCACGAAATAAGAAAAAAAAACTAAATAAATAAAAAAAAACACCTAAAGACAGAATGGGAATGGAACCCGGGTCCTCTGCGTGGCAGCCCAGCACTCTACCACTGAGCTACGCCGCTGCTTGAAACTGCGGTGGAAACTGACCCTATGCAGGCTTAATGTCGGGTAAGGAATCGCGTTAACGTGTGTTGTAAAGCGTTTTAGAACAGTAAAGTAAGAACCAGGCGTGACACAGTGCGAATTGCGTAACGAGTGGGTCGTTCAATGCTCCAACCCATTACTAAAGGCTCAGGCAAAATTCTTCATCGTCGTCAGCCACAACATCAACAAAGTGCACATAATGCATTACAAGAGTGTAGCGGGTACCGCGCTTTTCCGAAGAATGACGAATAATGGAATAGTAGACGCTTCCCCACTACACAGAAATTATGATGATTTATGGCGTAGTGGGTACCATGCAAGTGCGCTTGTAGTAGTAGCCCCAAGAGTGTTTAAAAAAGGCCCTACAAAGGCCGCTCTCCCAGCTTTCGCTGTGGCTGTGCTGCGCGTTCCACGCAGGCCTTGCGGTTTTTTTCATCACTCTTGCTGACGCCACCGCCGGTAACTTTTCGCGTTTGAAGATTCATATCTAAGGGTATAAAGTTGCGCAGAGAGGACACGAAGATCTCCCCTGTGTGTTACGTCGTCTCTTCGTGTCCTTCATGCGCAACGTTATACGCCCTAATGGCAAACCAGCAGGCCCAAATAGCAACCTTGGCATATCTAAGGCTTTCGCCTCAATAAGAATAAAGTTATGATACCGCTCGATAGGCATAAACTGACCGGTGTCCAAGGCGCCCATGGAAAATCCCGCCAGCACGGAGGTGCCATGGGCGTACAGAAGCTGGCTGGACGATGGCGTTGCCAACACGCTGGCCGACGTGAGCGCCGTGAACAACACGCTCAGCAGCTGCGTATTCAGCCGGTCGTAGAGGAGGCCCCCTGCAACAACAACGAAGAATGCAGCTGCATGGCGGAAGCAGCAGCAACTAGGCTTATATATGTAGGATCTAAGAATCGGGACGTGTTGGTTTAGCATATTAGTGTAAGGCGTGACAACGACAAAGGACGGAGGGAGACTCAGCGTCGAAGCTTGGACGTGTTGGTTAAACACTGGAGGGACGCACAAGAAGACGGGGACAAGCACAGTGGAAGTGGCGCTTCTGTCCGTTGCCTTCATCGCGCCTTACACTTCAAATAAACTAGGCTTACCGACGAAGCTGCCCGCCAGGATGCCGACGCCGCGCGTGGTGACCAGCTGCGCGACGCTGCCCACATCGGTGCCGTACACGTCGGCCAGGTCCAGTAGCGCCACTCCCGTCACCGAGAAGAATAAGCCCTGCCACGACACGGACCTTCGTCAGAGGAGTACGGTATCTGTGGACGCGCCTGAAGGCACACCGAAAACCGCCAGTCGGCCAAATTGGCCGTTGTTTAAACGTATAAGGTTGCGGCAGCACCGAGTGGCAATGCAGGCGCTGGCCGGGGTTGGGCACCTTGCAGACCATTGCAGGAGAAGCTCGTGTCGTCCGCAGCATAGGCGTGGGTAGCGATGTCTGCTCCATACATTGACTTGATAGGGAGGGGGGGGGGCTGCTACGAACCTTCCCCCCCCCCCCCCCCCGCCCCCCCCTCCGAAGGGGAACCCTGCGCACGCTTATATTCCGCACTACGAAAAAAACATCGGTGCTGCGCAGCTACGTAACGACAGGGACAGGGAAATGTACGAAACTCCCGTCATGAAAAAAGAAGCCGACGCGTGTGTTCCCTCGCTGACACTCTCCGACAAGGAGATTGATTATCTGAGTAGAAATTGATACCACAGGCACTGCAACCTATTTCTAAAGGGAAAATAGACAACCACCCGTTTGTAGCACGAAGCCACGATGAAATCCGTACGGATTTCTCAGAAAGAAAAGCTTCTTAGTTGCCGAAAAATTCGTCCTGGCACGAAGCCACGATTTCCTCGTGGCTTCGTGCTACAAACGGGTGGTTGTCTATTTTCCCTTTATTAACCCTTCCGCCACCTTGCGGGTTTCCGCAGAACACATTTGCAACCTATTTCTGAGTTCAACGATACTATTGCGAGCATGCGGTCACCGATTTGTGTCTGTATATACTTTAATGTTATATGTGATAAAATTTCGTTGAAGTCTAGCGTAGTCACGTGTTTCTTCTTCTCGTCCCCGTCTCTTATTTTGCTAACCATCAGAGTGACCAGGTCAGCTTATAATAAGCACGGATTAGGGCTTCTTTTTTCGCCGAATACATAGCTTGTAGAATTTTCCGGTCGTTTGTCGCGTCTTTCTTTTCTTTTTTTTTTTTTTAGGGGGGGGGGGGAGCTTACTGGCATTTTTTCCAGCAAAAAATATGTGTTAAAGATCATCAGGTTTACCAATAGCGCGTTTGTCGTTCACTAATGACGCGTTTGTCGATGGCATTGTGTAGTTGAGTTGAATTACGCATAAGCATCCCGGGGCAGAATAAGTTGCCAGTCTTTCATTGTAGACGGCGCGAAACATCGTCATCTGTGGTGACACACTGAAGTGAACTCGAGCGACATTTAGCGCCGCTACCCTGCTGTGCAACCTCCGGAACGAAATTGTATATGTTTGCCATGAGGGACAGAACAGAGTTATGCGCAAGTAGTTTTCTTCAAGTTACGCGATTTCCGTCCCGGCGCCTGTAGTGTGCCCAAATGATTTCCTCAAGACGGCTTAACACTAATTCAAACACTGTCAACAATGTCCGTGTCACGATGGCTTGGTGAAAAGGAATTGGTTGGCTTTCGACCTGCGATTTTCGCCAACGACGTCATATTTGAAGATCTAGAATCTGCGCCGATAAACTTTTGAAGCACAAACACAACGCTGGCGAAACTTGCCAGCGTGCGCCGTTCTGCATGGTAATGTCTTGAAGAGCGCCCACCACTTGCCACGTTATTCCATCTGCGTTTGCGTGTCATCCAATGCGATCGTACCGTGTACGAAGTGTCACAATGCACGGATTCTTACGTCCAAAACCAGCCTTCCTAACACTGAAAAAGGACGTCGAAAAAGGACAAAAAAAAAAAATTAGAGGCAGAAGCAGAGACCGTGACACAGAGGTGGCTACCAACAACTGGCATTTAATCTCGAAAAAAAGCCTCCTACCTAAGTCCGTACAGAGCATACTCAAAAGCACCCTACTACCCCATGCATAAAGCGGACGGGCGCACGACCGTCGCTGTAGCTCAGTTGATAGACCATCGGACGCGTTATTCGAAGGTCGAAGGTTCGCTCCCTGCCGGTGGCAAGTTATCTTTTCGTTCATTTTACTTTCTTCACACTTAGGTCATAATTACTACAAATTACATCCCGTACACTTTTCTTTGGCATCACTGTTAGTTCTCATTAATTTCTTGCGAAGGAGAGCGACAGGAGATGGCCGGTAGCATGTCACACCCTCTGCGACGTTTGAAGGTGAAAGCGCGCTTGGTAATTGAAGCTGTATACAGTCGCGGACTATGTTACAGAATCGGCGAAAGCCGAGCCAGTATGCATTGAAACAGCTCGACAGGGCGGGTGAAAAAGTGGTCGGCTCATATTGTGACGGCAGAGACCAAACGAAATCGCTCGTTTCTTTGTTACAACAAATGATGAAGCGTGGTGCTACAGTTAACCCTGCAATGCCCACAAGCAGGTATGCCTCGAGGAAAATTGTGAGAAAACCCTCACCTTTTTTAGTCTTCTTGTAGAGTTCATTTTAAGGGGAAAAAAAATGAGTGAAATTTGATTTCAGGCATAAATTAATTTGTCTTAAATAAGATAATTACATTGAATAAATGTGTAAACTCAGTGTAACTTCATTATCACAAGTTAAATACGCAGTAACTCCCTTTGCCATGAAGCTATCATAAGTTGATTACCTTTTTTTTTTGCGGCATTAAGTTGAATGTATGACACAGCGGACATTACAGGTTCTCTCGTGTTTTCGGCGCGAGAGTGTTCATTCTGAAGGACAGAGCGTGCGAACACGGACACAAGTCGAGACACCACAAATTGGATTTCGTTCTTGTGTCCGTGTTTGCCCGCCCTGTCTTTTTAGAATGACATGACAGGGTTAAAGAATAATAACGCTCTGCTTTAGGCAGCACGAGAACGCACCATTCCGGCACAGGCCAAGCTCAGGTTGACGGTTCGCAGCAGACGAAGGACGGCGCCCCTGCGCGCCATGCCGCTGCAGTGTGCACGCTGCAGCCCTCCGAAGCGATAAGGCGATAAGAGCCACCTCTAATTGCGGCTCGGTCGGAAGTCAGGCAAGCGTCTTTAGCGTTAAGCTACCCCGCGTGATAAGCTTCATGGCCGAACTCTTTCGGGAAGAATCCATCGACCGGACGCGACGAGGAAGAAGGCGCTTTCTGCGTTCGAAGCGGTCTCGCTCTCATTGGAACGTGTGTGTGCATGTGCGTTCCGTTTCTATTTTATCCATGTCCTCTTTACAACCCCTAATTCCCCATCCCTGTGCAGGGTAGCAAATCGGTTACTTGTACCAGTTTAAAACCTCCCTGCGTTTTCCTTTTCATCTATTAAGGCGAAAGCCTTTAATGTCTCATGCTCACGTTCGTCCGTCCGTCCGTCCGTGCCCTGGCACGGTGCAGGTGGCCGCCGGGGCGCGCAAACGGACGCCTGTCGCGTCGGACTCTACAGCGCTCGCGCTTTGCTTGCGTAGCGTCGCTATGCCCAGCGTGTCGAATCATGCAAGAAGGGAGACGCGCGCATCGCGTTCCATTCTGACCGACCCCGTCTCAATGGGCACAGGAGTTCGCCGAACACACTTTGTATTTTACAAAGTGTCCTTCAATTTTAGGGGCGAAGCTCCTTAGGGCGTAGGCTAGTCCGGCGTCGTCCTGCGTCGTTGTCGTCGTCTTAGTAGCCACCCCTTTGCGATGACGATGACGCTGCCATCATTGCACAGCACTGTGCCGCATAGTGGGTACATGGAACGTACCCACTATGCGTCATAACGATGACGCTGATGACGATGACGATCGCGATGCCATACAACACATGGCATCGCGATATGGTCTCACATGCATATCGTTTGACCACATGCAACCAACCACAATCCGAGGAACCTGCATCGATCTCGTCTTTGCAAACTTTCCACTACGACCCATCCAGGAACCGCTCTCCCTCCATTTGACCGACCATAAAGCCGTTATAATGAAGGGGGAACGGAAGCCACGGCTTACGTAAACAATAACCACGACCAACGAAGAAACGAAAACAAAACGGAAAATCACGGCTCACGAATAATATAAATTTCTTGTATATTACACACAGTGTTTGTCACGTCTTTGATGATGTACTGGGCGAATTTCACGGAAGATTCACGGTTTACCTATGAACCTCCGGAGCTTCGCCCACTCATCATTCACTCCGTGGATATGCTGTGATTTTTTTTTCTCTCTCATAACGAGAACATGCGAATCGCTACAGATGCCATATGCAGCCGAATGAGTTTTCAACTTCCCGCTTCCATTCTGACGTGGCATTTTCCATCTATTACGTAGCACCGGAGACTGATCTGATTCGATATGCCCAGTCTACGTCACTGGAACTCCGGCAGTGGCCTCCGCGCTTGGCTCTGGCAAAACGCCGTTGCGCGTTGCCGGAGAGAATACTTTTGCTGTTAATGCTTTTTATGCATAAAATACTGTTCGGCCAATGATAGGAACATTTTTTATTGTTTTCGGCTGCAGTAGATTGTATTGGTGCTCCTTTAACGTTCCTAATTCCTGCTTCAAAAATAGCAATTACATTTCTGAAAACGAATTCGCGCAAAGGGTTGGACGTTTATTAAGCCTTACATGCCTCATCAAATCAACGAGTGACGCAATAAAAGACATGGTCTCCAAAATTTGTGACGTCAGCATGACTGGTTCAGAAGCTTAAGCTTGAGCGTGTTGCAGAGTTGCCAGTGCCACTTATAATGAGCGGGTTTGGGCTTATTTTTTCTCCGAGTCGCTTGTCGCGTTTTTTTAGGCTTATTCGCATTTTCCTAATAAATATAGTTATTTTAGTGACGTTCACCAATAGCGTGGTTGTCGACGACTTTGAGTAATGAAATCCAGTATAATGAAAACTAATCTTAAATTACGTATACACTTGCTTCTCGTCGTAGAATGCTCCGTTAAACACTTTTTCACAAACTCTATCACCATTGCCGTGTACTTCCTCCTCCCTATGACTCGCGCCGTTTTTTGGATCACGGCTGGCATTCCGTCGTCGAATACTGAATCACATCGATACCGCGCACATCAGATGATTGGGACATATAGTAACTATTTCAGATCATGACAGATTTGTCACTTTGCTAACAAATTTTTTGTAAACCTTGGTGTATTTTGCATCTTCACAGCCATACTTGCATAAATAATACATTGCACAATTACCAGTTGTATATTGCCCTGTAAAAGCTATTATTGTATATTTAGAAACGTTGTTATTTTTCCTAATATGTATACTTCTGCCGTAAATTCATGCTATACTGCGCCTATCATCAACTATTATTGCATTGTATTGCCTCTTTGTACTTACAGTATTGCATTTAATGTTTTACCACTCTCCTCTGTAATTTCTGTTGACCCTGAGGGTATCGTAAATAAAAAAAAGAAATAAAATCGAGTGTTGAAGTGAAAGTACAGTGTATTCGTACACTGTAGGGAAACATAAGTTGGGGGGAATCAACAAGTAACGATCGAATGTTCTTTCATTCATAGTTACACATATTTTCACCGGACAAATAAATAAATGAATGGCTCTTTCACCTCCCCTTCGTATTTGAGTGAAGTTTTTATTATAATTAGAAATATTTTCAATAATAAAAAAAATTCATTAAGTTACCGCTTCTTTTGGGCATCTTCGCGGAAGTCGCGGCGCTTTTTTTTTCTTTCTTTTTTTTTTGGGGGGGGGGGGGGGGGAGGGGGGTATTCTTTTCTGATGATTATTCGCTTGTCAGCTCGTTAGCGTCTGGCAACTCTGGCGTGTTGGTGAAACAATAGAAGACGGGGGGACACGAAAGGGCCTTTCTCGCGTTGCACTGTGCAGTGGTGCCACTCACGAACTGAGATTTGGAGCAATTTTTGGAGCAGAAAAATTGTAGTTTTGGAGCAGTTTTGGAGCACCTAAATATGAATTTTGGAGCACTTTGGAGCAACTGCACGCAAACTGCTAACGACTTTAAAGGGGCCCTCCAACACTATCCAACCCCCCCATTTTTTACTCGTGGGTTGTGTAGACTGATGGCTGGGGATAATTTTGGCATAGGTCTAAGCGCTGATATTACATGATTTAGTATTTTAATCACGCAATAAAGTCACTACATCGCTGCCGACCGCATCAGCGCGTAGTGGCGCTCGCCAGAAACATTGCGGGCGGAAATGACGACACGAGGTGATTGGATAAATGTAACGTTAAAAGCCATCGTGGCGTAGCATCAAAATCGAGATTACATTTAGGTTTAGTTTTTCTTTTTTGTGCTTTTTTTTCTTTTCATTGATCTCCAAACAGACGCCATCGCAAGAAAATACTATCACTACAAATTGAAAACACGACAGAGGCGCTGGCTTTCATTTCGACTCTGGATTATTTGCTTGCGCGGGTCGGATCATGTGTCCATACGAGACGCTTCTCTCTCCTTTCACATCTCGTCTCCCTTGTGCCTCGTTTCACGCGGTGCCAACTTCAAGTGGTGTAAGTAGATGTGTTCTGTGGTGTAAGTGTCCCCTTCGATGCAACGATATGTCACCTCACCGTCGTAGTTCGGGTGGCTGTACCGGACAACGTGCGAAGCCAGAAGGATTTGCGCAGTCCCGGGATGCCCGACCGATACACGCAACCTTCCTTCACCTGTGTCGTTCCACCAATTCCCGTCTCAGAATGAGAGGAGGGAGATGTGGGGAGGCTCATTTCTCACCTCGCTGCAGCCTCACGTCGCTGCCCTACCATGTAAACAAAACGGCGTGGTCAGGCACCACGTTGCTTGTTGCTGTGGTAACAGCGTCACCAATACATTCGACTGAACAGGCAACAATGGTTTGAGAGCTTCCCCTACGTACGCGCTTTCAGCTCATTTCATTGGACACACGAAATACGTCACAACAGGCGAGTGAAATGGGGTCATGTGACCCCGCGAAATTCGAGCTGAGGGTAGGATTTTTTTTTTTGCATTTTGAATTTTCCGAAACGAATAACTTCGGACAGCGGGCTCCTGTCGCTGTAGTTCTTGCTGCACTAATCTGCCCATACTTCACTCTATGCAGCCCGCAAGTAAAAAATGGAGGGTTGAAGAGTGTTAGAGGGCCCCTTTAAGAGATTTCGAACACTTAGATTGACAAACGTCATTCCAAATAATACTGGCATGCTCTAAAACAATACTGCTATGCCTCTAAATACGAAAGGTGATAACTAAATTTGTATATTTTTAGTTGAAACGAGAACAACCAACCTGGTCACAAATGGCCTGCACTTTTATTTCAAAAATACAGTTGAGGAGCTGCTGAGACCATGGCCTCTCACATCTCTTAAATTTTTAACTTCACAGCTGCTAGCTTCGCCATATTTTCAGACAAGCTATACCTCGCGACAACCTTCTATGCCAGCACAGCCAAAGCTACCTGGGCGGAGCTTCTGCACATGTGTTACTACGCCAAGTAGTCCGTTTGCGGGTGATTTCGGTTTCGGTTTCGCAAGCGCATTCAAAATGTACGTTTTCGCACGAACATCCAAGGTTTATGATATTATTTTTGAAATAGTGTATCAAAAGATAGGTTATATGTAGCTTTAGGTGAAAGCTACGACAAGACATACTTATGAACGCAGCAGTGAAGCTTCTAACTCTCCGCTGACGGGAACGCCTCTAGCGGCGGAGCGCGCGTCCGTGGGGTGATAGAAGCTTTGGAACGCCGCGGCCGGTGGCAGTATTCGTGCCAGCTCCTCCGTGCTTTTCCGCAATTTTGCAAAATGTTTCTTCATTGGCGGTCGTTTCATGGCTCGACGTCGCAGCAACAATGTTTGTTGTGTTGTGAGCTGTCACAATACCTACATCAATTCACCGGGAACAAAGTTTTACCGCTTACGGAAGGCTCACTGGGAGATGGAGAGACGTCAACGCTGGATACAACTTGTTCGGCGTGACAAGTAAGACATTTTGTCATTTTATTCGGTGCAGGGTGTTACATTTATTCCATGGGAGAGGCGCCCATGGAATGAAACAGCGTCTCAGACCTGCCTTAATTGCGATACACCCATTAATCATGGTCTCCAAATTGCGATGTACTTGTTTTCACGCTGAATCGGTATCGCGAAGGGATTGTTTAATTCTCGTTCTTATTTCATGCGCAGCGTTGATGGAACAATCTGGGAGCCCACAGAAAATAGCAGAAGTTGCCTTAGGCATTTTGTGGGCAATGCTAAGGCCAGTGAACAGGAGCAACCAGCCTGTCACCCAACGATTTTTTGCCATCCCCTTACAAGAAGGCTGGAACAGCTCACTCATGTGAATGCTACGAAAGGTGCGGTAACATTTATGCGCGTTTTGCACATTCTTTAGGCTTGACGAGATGAATATTCATTTCGTTCTAGACATATTCGGTACACAGTTTCTGTTTTTAAGACTGGTGTACCTGTTTTGCGCTTTTTATACTCGTATGTTATTTTTGTGAACTTTAAATAACCAAAATAAGCGCGGTGCTGAAATCAGTTTTCTACATCTCGACACTATTTTTGTTTTATTGTGGTTGTGACTGGCTCTCACATGACTCTCATGTGACTCTCGCATGACTTGTTTTCGATTCGCTTTCAAATCTCTACAGGTACACGGCCACTGCCACAACGTGCTTGCGCTTGCGGCTATGCCTGTTCTGCAGTCGCAGGTGGCGTCAGTGGCGCATCTGTTTCGAGAAAGCTTCAAAACAAGAAAATGGAATGAAATAAAACGAGATCATTGAATAAAATTCCTTGCTTACTATCAACTTGACGGTCTTCGGTGGAGCGTTGATGCGTGTTTGGGACACACACCGACCTGTCACCGCGCTTCCGTCCGCAAAGACAAGTTGTTTAACATTATGTACACGACCTGCCTGGTACGGGATCTTTCGTTTATCAATGTTTGCCCCTCCGAAACATTTGTTCAAACCTTCCACGGTCACAAAACCAGCCAGCAGTTGCAGAGGAACGCAAGCAGACGACACCATGCCTGCGGAAGCAGCCACGCGTGCGGTCTGAGAGGGAACGCTATCACCCAAGGGACGCGGAAACGGCCGCGTTGGAGGCGCCGCCTGCGCAAGCGCAGTGTAGCACGATACTGTAATGCTTGCATTTGGCTTTTTTTTTCCCTAAAGCAACAAAATATTCTTTATTGCTAAGGAACACAGGAAGCAGCTTTATTGAAGCGCTCAGATTTATTTTTGAAAAAAAAAAAATGGGGGTGGGGGGAACGGCCGAGCAAGAACTGTGCGATAGGAAATTCAACGCAATGGCAAGAAACCGTGTCCTAAATTTCGGTGAATACAGGGTCGGTATCGTCGTTTTCCTTCTTTTGGAGATGCAAGAACTTTCTGGAGACGCTCACGTTATTTCGTTTGTGGACGCGAAGGCATCGATTGGTCGCAGATATCTTGGCCACGACCAGTGACAGGCGGGCGTCTCACGTTCGTAAATTCACGGCCGTGGTAAATCCAAGCGGGTGAAACCATGGTGTAAGATATAAAGTATATATCTTACACCGTGGGTGAAACGCATTCGGTCAAGAACGCTGTTTTAACAGTTAGCCGCATAATAGACATGAACGCGCCTGTTGCCTAGGCGAAGCTTTGCACTGGTGATTTTATCCTCGAAAATCGCTGTCATCGCAAAGCGCCAAGAACCGCTCCCGCCGTAGACGCCGAAGGGTACGGCACTCTTACAGTACGCGATCTTTAGCGTGATTGTATCAGTAATATCAGGCAACCGAAATGCCGACCACTTAAGGAACGCAATTTATGAAAAGTGTCATTGTTTTTTCGTACAGTTTCCAATCGCAATTTTGCTTTGAAGACTGACAGGTCGCCGGTGTTACTTTCAAGGTGGCTATCACGATGAGGGACCCACTTGCGCTGACGGTATCACTCGCACACAGTGCTGTACACGTTCCTTTAAAACAGTAACGAAAGCTCGTTCCTCGTTCCTTCCCAATCTTGGAACGAGTTCCCGTTACAAGTTCCCTCAATGCGAAAGGAACTCGTTACAGTTACATTTAGAAAATTGGAACGTGTCGTTGCATTAACGTTACAATTGACTTTTTTAGAGGCGAAGCTCCTTAGGGTGTGGGTCGGTCCCTCCTCTGTAATAGTATGTTGTAGTAGCCACTTCTAGTTAGTTTTAAGAATTGCTCACTAGATGGCGTTGTGTGTATATGTTCTTGGAAATAATATTGTTACGGCTAGATGGCGTTAGTGGTTTTCGTATAGTTGACGATTAAAGAGGATAGATGGCGCTGTTATAATTGGGATCGTCGGGCCAACGCGGTACTCGGAGTCGTCGAGCACCGGAGGTGGACTCCATCGTGATCAACGGTGAGGTGAACTTCACCAGAGAGGAGGTAGTCAGCTCCACAGTGCTCTCGTGGGAGTCGCATGCAAAACCAAAGCAGCCGGTATCTGCGGAGCATGCGGCGGCTCCGGTACTCACGGCGGCACAACCCGTAGCCAAGGACGCGTGGCTTTCAGAACTCACAGCAGCGTTCTGTGGCGATGCACGCGGAGGCGAGGCGTTGCGTCGAGCAATGGTGTGGACTTCGGCGCCTGAGTAGGTGGCATCGTCTTCCTCTGTCGTGGAACGCGAACTGGCGTTGTCGCTGAGGCTGGGAGCGCCCAGAACACAAGTCGGCGACGCTCGTGCCCAGCTCACGATCGAACACCCAGGATCATGCAAAGACGTGACACGTGTTGTCACGTCTTTGCATGATCGAGTGGCAATGTACGGGGGGGATTCACGGTTACCCGAATGATCCCTCCGAGCTTCGCCCACTCACCATCATTCACTTCGCGGATATGCTGTGATTTTTTTTAACCAAAACATAGTGTCGGATAATCCAGAGGCGAACTAAAGTGAACAATTTAAAGCTCACATAAGTTACATATATTATACGAATTCGAGGCTATACATAGATACATAGATAAAAGGCTATACATAGATAAAAGAAATATAAATACACGCTTCTAGACAAGTTTTTTTATAGACCACCGGTCATACTACAGATTTGTCTAACAGCAATTTTCGCGCTTGTCTGTTACAAGTCCAACACATGCGGGGCTTTCCACGTCGGTCTTCATATGCGCAGTCAGAATACGTCGCTTCAGATATTCAAATAGAAATCCCCACACACGCAAAAATATAACTAAATTTCTTGCACAGGAAACTGCACCGAAAGGAACAATACTTAGGCGTTCAATGAGTGCTGATTCAATGCTTCAGTATGAGTAGAAAACAATGTCCAGGATACACATTTGCAACTTAGTAAAGCCCCCTGGTCGTAGTCAGCGAAGATATTTCGGTGTATTTCCTTCTCTGTTTTTCTATCTTTTTCTCTTTTTTTTTCTTTCTTTCTCTCTACTTTTCTCTTTCTCTTGTTTACATTTCTTTCTCTGTGTTTCTCGCACTGTAGTTCTCTCACCTATTTTTTCTCTCCTTCTTCCTTTTCTTTCGATTTTTTTCTTTCTCTATCTCTGTCAATACTAGTTCTCCCCTCCTTCTTTCCCTCCGCCTCACCCTCTCATCCCTCATCCCCCCCCCCCCCCCCCCTCGTTGTAGCATACCATATTATAGAAGGCTATGCTCTGCTAGCGTGCGCGCAAGTTGCAGAGAAACGCAGAGCCAATAATTTCCTAAACATCTCACTTCATTAGGATGGCCACTCAGCTAAGAGGTACGAGCAAATGTGAAGTCAACCAGAATGATATATTGCATTGGTGAGGTGTTTATCTTTACCGACGTTCTAGTGTATAATTAGAAAAGGCCGTTATTCGATGTGTTCGCTCTAGAGCTGAATGCGAATTCTTTAGTGCAATGTGTTCGTCATTGTGTCTCAATAAGAACAGAATGAGCGTATGAATTCTCTGTCTGTATTGAGCTGCTTCTAAGTTCCATACCTATGTTGAATAAGTACCATGAAAGAGTCAAGAATAGGATAGCCGAGTGGTTACGACGCTCGCCTTCGGATCGTGAGTACACGGGTTCGAATCTCGCCTCGCTGAAAATATTTTTCGCCAAGAATTTCTCTATTTCTTTCTATATCTCTTTTTCTTTCTGTCTCTCTCTACTAGTTCTCTCGCCCATCAGAGTTATTGCATATCACGCCGCACAATTCGGCTCATGTTCAGGGAGCGAAGCAGAGGAAAACGAAGATAGCGCGTGCCGGTTGATGATAACTTTCTTTCTACGACACACAACAAGTCTCGTGCATGATAGCTCTGCTGTAAAAAAGAAAGAAGAAAAAAAATTCCCCATCTCCCGCTAAAGGGAACCATGTGTGGATGCGAAGCAGCGGGGAGATAATTAGCTAGAGCGGGAGGAACGTCGCCGCTCTCGTTTCACGGCAGCGGTCCGGGCGCTCATCGCACCGCTGCACAGGAGAGAGAATGAGGCGCGCGCGCTCCGTCATTTTCATACCGCGGAACTACCGTGGCGCTCCGAGCGGAGTATGCAGCTGTCACACCACCTGTCGTGAGCGCTGCTCCGTAGAGGATTCCTAGAGGAGAGGACGGGGAGGAGACCGTAGGAGAGGAGAGAGAGGGGGGAGGGTACGTGCATACGCTGTGGGCGGCGGGAGCCGCTCCGTAAACTAGAGGATTCCTGGAGGAGAGGACGCACATGCACTGTGGGGATGTGGGACGTCGGAGCTGCTCCGTAGAGTAGATGATTCCTAGAGGAGAGAAAGGGGGTGAGCGTAGGATAGGATAGGGGGGAGGGGACGCGCATGCGCTGAGGGGGGGGTGTGGGACGCGGGGGGCCGCTCCATAGAGTAGATTCCTAGAGGAGAGAAAGGGGGGTGAACGTAGGAGAGAGAGAGGGAGGACGCACATGTGCTGTGGTGGTGTGGGACGCGGGAAGGAGGGACGGACTAAGCCCCCCTTCAAACAAATGCAAGCAAGATCAAGGAATGGGGTCAACCTGGCCGACAGACACCGCCTGCCTAGCCATTGCTAAGCAGCCTCTCTGTGCTCTCGGCCATGACTCTGATGACTGTGATAGGGTTGACGGCCTTCATATTACTACAGTGTTCTGGTTCGCATAATGGGAGCTTCCCTACTTGATGAAAGTGGCCGGACGCGGGACGGCGGACGCGGGAGGGACGGACATAGCCCCGAGCATAAGATGCTTCACATCTAAAATCCGGCAGATCCCACGCACTGTGGGAATCGATGTAATGCGAAGCAGCCAGGAAGGAGGAATCATGCTTTACATAAATTGCATGTCATGTTTTATATGTTAGGACCTGTCAATTATGTTCGTCATACAGTCACGTCGCGCAATACCAAATTTGGTGTATATCAAGCTAACGAAATGGCCCGAGCGCGCCATGAGCGTGGCATGCAAGTCATGTCGCACATATCATGATTTCCATATTACCACTTGTCATTTATGTTCGTCATACAGTCACGTCACACAATACCAAATTTGGTGCATATCAAGTTAACGAAACGGCCGCGAGCGCGCCATGAGCGTGGCATGTAAATCATACTTTTCATGACAAGTTATTCATGATTTTCATGATATGACCAGCCGATTATGTTCGTCATACAGTCATGTTACTCCATACGAAATTTGGTACAAATCCCATTAACGATACGGCCAGGAGAGCACAAAGTCGTAGGCGGCTAGATAGATAGATAGCTAGATAGATAGATACGCTCAAGGTCGTCGAAGTTCGCTAAGAAATGCTTCGCATTTAAAAAAGCTGTTCCTCTCGCACGCGGTCGGTCTCGGCGTCGCGCGCTTCTCTGAGGCCCCAGCGGGCGCCTTGAAGTGAAAACCAGGATACACCATAGTCACTTGACAGGCAAGCGGTACAGTTTAGCGCCTCACGCAGTCGCCCATCCGCCCTGTTCTGCATGATGTGTTGCGTGCGTGCACCCGTTCAATGCCGTGGAACGTTTACAGAAGTAACGTCGTTCCCGCTGCCGTTCCCTCGTAAACGTAACGAGTTACCGTTACAGTTCCACCGATCCTGAATGGAACGTTGGCGTTCCTTCGTTCCTCACAAAAGGAACTAGTTCCTGGAACGTCGTTCCTTGGAATGCCGTTCCGTACAACACTGCTCGCACACAACTTCTTTCTCCGTAATAGCATATGCGGTGAACAAAACATCGACGACAGCTGTCTTCTTTTATTGCGATAGCAATTATATGGACAGTCTCGACGGGTTTTGGCCGTCGCCGTTGCCGTCGCTGACATGTCGCGTATGAAGTCCAAACTGATAAGAGCCCCCTGCGCATCGTACGTTCTACCAGCGGGTAATAGCGTGCGAGCGGGAGCGATGAACGCGGCTAAAGCGGAGATCAAACGAGCCGGCCCATCTCCGTCGCCTCCGAAGCGCATGCGATAAGATCCCCCAACTGTGCGACTGATCGGCCCCGCCCGTCGTTCGCGAGCGTGAAAAGACGCGAGGGGGGGGGGGGGGGGGGGGCGTATTCCCTCGAGCGACCTTCGATTTTACGAGCGCGATCGTCGCTGGCGCGCGCGTTATCTCCCAATCTCGGCAGCCGACAGCGGGCGGCCGGTATACCCTTCTACGTGCTGCGCTCTCAACGCGAAGAGAATGTGGTGTGAAGAGTGTCCTGGAGGGGTCGTATTGTCTTAAACCAGCGTTTTCTAGAGTTGCGTGAGATCGGATCCAAAAGAGTTAGCTGCCAGCCTCACTTCGTATAACATTACAATTTGTTGCTATCGCATTCATTGCTTCGCCCTTGCGGTGAAACTGTGACTTTTTTCTTTCTGCTCGATGACTACAGATCACCAGCGTACACGCACTCATCCTCGCTCACAAGCCCCGATGTGAACTTTCTGCAACCGAACGACGCCATCGTTGTTTACCGCGGCAGGAAAAAGGTGAAATGGCACCAGAAACTAGAAACAGCAAAAAACGAAACTCCCGCACGAAATAAGCTTTCTTGATAACAATGCGAACGATCTTGAAAATAATAACTACGTGTTTTGTTCTTATGTTTTCTTTTATGCTTTTATGCTACGCAAGGGCACTTAAAATAATCTCGCGACTAAAATACCATGGTCACTTCCACATATCGCGTTCTCATTACCTGCGAGACCCGCCTAAACACTCATTGCGACTGAACCATTATTAAGCAATCCACCAACCTTTAAGTCGTGTTAACGCTCATAAACATTGGCTTTTTCCGTCCGCTATTCACCACTGCAACAGATTAGATAATCACATTGTGTGTTGTAACACCATTGAATCATTTATGAACCTAATACAGTGTGTCCAATTTGAATTATGAGTTGTTGACAATGTTTGCATTTTCTTGTTGTTATGTCCCCACTCCTGCATGGGCCGTGAAGGACCTGAAGTATATTCAAATAAAAAATATATATAGAAGTTAGCGTTCGAGGACTTCATGCAGAAGCGTAGTAAAAAATTGCGTGATTCGGCTTCGTAGCTTTGGCTGTGCTGCCACAGAAAGTTGTCGCGAGGTGTTGAATTGGCTTCGGCGAGTAGGACCTGGCCAGACTCAATGTCGCTGATGTTGTTTAATGAGTCCCTGGCCGCCACAACTCACGGTGCTAAGAAAAAAATGCGCAATGGCAACCGCCTTCGTGCCGTACTTAGCCACTAGATGGCGACAGAAGTTTTATATTTTAAAGCGATCCCGTAGCTGCTGCGCGCGTGGAGATATTTCGGAGGAGGCTGGCTTGTGGACGGCGCTCCTTCCTGAGCTCCTCTCTCCTTGGCGCACGACGGACCGCCAGCAGACTACGGAAAGCAGGCACATGGGCCGCGCGGTTTGAAAACGTCTCGAGAAGCAAATTCAAATTTAGATTACGGCGATCACAATTTATTTATTTTTATTTTTTTTATTTATTTATACAATACTTCAGACCCTATTTGGGTCCAAGCAGGAGAGCAAATACATCAATATATATATATATATACATGAATAGCAATTACAAAATAAAATGAAAAAAAAGACAGAAAACGAAAAAAGAAAGTCACATCTAAATAATATGTACACTGAAGAAATACGAATAACAATATCAAGAAAATAACGTCAGAAGCAAATAACAGTAGCAAGAACACATTTCATGCACATGAACAGTTGCTTATACCCCGCAAGACACTTGAAATAAATAAAAATAGGAACACTAAAAATAAGAAATGAAGAATTAGTCAACATGACAATGGCGATACATCAAGTGGATATATGTTCAATGGAATCTGCGCTTATTAGTTGTGATAACTGCAAGTCATTCCAGTCGGTTATGTTGCGCGGAAAGAAAGAAAATTTGAAAAGGTTAGTTCTGGCCTTATATGGTGTCAAAGAAAAATCGTGACGATGCCGTGTTCGACGTGCTGCAAGCGGTGTCACATAAGCCTTTGGGTTGAGAGAGAAAGAGTCGTTTTTAAGTTGGAAAATAAATTTTAGCCTGTGTATTTTTCTTCGAAGCTGAAGTGTCTGAATATTATGCTGTTTCATTAGGCTAGTAGGAGAGTCAGTTGTTCTATATTTAGAAAAAATGAACCTTACTGCTCGGCGTTGAATCATCTCTAAAGCATTAATGTTAGTTTTCGTGTAGGGATCCCATACGATGCATGCGTATTCTAGTCTCGGTCGGATGAGTGAAGTGTAGGCGAGCATTCTAGTATCATGAGGAGTGTGCTTTAGTTTGTGCCTGAGGATACAAAGTTTCTTGAATGAGGAGTTACATATGTTGGAGATGTGGTTATTCCAACTTAGGTCACTGGTGATCGTGATTCCAAGATATTTATATTGGTTTACTTTGGTGAGTGGTGTAGATCCTAGGTTATAAGCAAATGACATCTTATTAATTTTTTTTTGTTGTAGACATGTAGACAGTTTTTTCCTTGTTCAATTCCATATCCCATCGCCCGCACCATGACAAGATGTTTTGAAGGTTGGAATTAAGCATTAATTGATCATTAAGGGAACAAACTTCGTGATACAATATACAATCGTCTGCGAATAGCCTAATTTGAATAGGGGGACAAATTTCGTTAACGATGTCATTTATGTAAATTAGAAATAGTAAAGGTCCCAAAACACTACCGTGGGGAACTCCAGACGTTACTGAAAGTTCATTAGAAAAGTAATTACCAACGGATACAAACTGTTTGCGATTACACAGATAAGCTGCTATCCAGTTAACTATGTATGCGGGAAGGTTAATTGACTGCAGTTTTTCAATGAGTTTACTGTGAGGAACAAGGTCAAACGCTTTCTTAAAATTCAGAAATATCACGTCGATTTGGCTTGACTTGTCAAGGGTTCCAGCAAAGTAGTGAATAATTGTCGTTAATTGTGTTACAGTCGATAAGCCTTTGCGAAAACCATGCTGGTGAGGAGAAAGCACATTGTTATCATTTAGAAACTTTGTTATTTCATTAGCAATGATATGTTCAACTAACTTGCAGCATGAGGACGTTAATGAAATGGGTCGATAATTGGTTACTTGTGCTGCGTTTTTCGGAATGGGAACGACACGCGCAGTTAGCCAGTCTGCAGGAAGAATAGCTGACGACAACGAGGAACGATAAATGGTTACCAAAAACGGGGCTAATGCTTCAGCATATCTGCGCAGAAAGGCATTCGGTATGTTGTCTGGTCCTGGAGATGATTTAACTTCATTGATACCACACCTGGATGTGATATAATATCAGTGTTTGAGTCACATGGCAAGCGATGAGGCTTTACAATGATATCAGAACTAGAGAATACACTTTGAAAATAATGATTAAAGTGCTCTGCGATGCATTGCTTATCGACGAGGCCTTCGTGAACGATTTGGTCAATTGAATTTGTTTTTGTGCTTAGAAAAGAGCAAAATTTTTGGGGTGCCGTGCGAATGAAGTTCGGCAACGTGTGCTGGAAATACCAGCGCTTAGCTAGCCGTACTTGAAGGTTTAATTTATCTTGCATTTGGTGAATAATCACACGTGAGGCGCTTTACTTTTCTTTTGAGGTTTCTCTCGTTATCCAAGGAGTAGTCTTCGATGTTTTATCGGGAATAAAGTTGCTAAGGCAGTAAGCAATAATTTGTTTCAACTTATCCCAAAGGATCGTTGCTATGAAAATCATCAAGGCATAGTTCCAGATAATCCAAGACACTTTCATCTCTGGCGCGAGAGAAATCTTTAACAGTGATCGTTTTGCACATGCTGGTTTTAGGTACCTCAAAAGAAAAAGAACAGTATACTAGGTTGTGATCAGAAATTCCGGGATCAACCGACACAGAAAAGCTTTCCAGTGAGCGACTAATAAACACAAGGTCTAGTATGGATGCTGACATACCACAGGTGCGTGTTGGCTCTTTACTATCTGATCAAGGTTCTGAGATAGGATGATGTCATGCAAATATCGTAAATGTGAATTATTCGCGGTGCAAAAAAATCAGTTTTCCCAGTCGACATCTGGCAGATTAAAATCACCTATAAGAAGAACCTGATCGTTTGCGAAAGACGCCATGTGTGTAAAAAGATCGCGAAAGAATTCGGGGGGGAGAGTCAGGTGCTCGATAAACGGCAAAAAGTAAGAATGATTTATTCCAGCAAGAAAACTTTAATTCTAAGTTATCAGCCTGTGGAGTAGCGGTTATAGTGTTTTTTAACAAAACAGCCACCCCGCCACCCCTCGTACTTCTGTCACTGCGATATGCCTTATACGACGGGGGGAAACACAACTGCATCTTCAATATTATCGTGCAACCAAGTTTCCGTTATAAGAACCACATGAGGATTGTAACTTAAAATAGTAGCCTCGAGGCTTTCCGATTTATTAACGACACTGCGGGCGTTAATGTTTAAAACTCGAAGTTCTTTAGAATCAGGGGAGGCCTGAACGGAGGAAAGTCAAGTATTTCTATTTTGACGACCGTCGATTTTTACCCTCAAGTTGTTGCTTTCATCCCATGTGAAAAGTTCATTGTTAATGCGCAGCTTATCGTTAAGTAGGCTGACTTTCTTGCCTTGCTCTCTGTTTTAGCGCTATCCCACAGAAGTTTGCGTTTCCTTAGCGTATTGCGCGAGTAATCGTTCTGTACTGATATTCGAGTACCCTTTAGTTTATGAGCATTCTTTAAGATAAGCTGTTTTTCGGTGACATCCTGGAAGTAAATGATGACTGGTCTCTTACTACCCGCTTTACCGAGGCGATGAATTCTGCCGACAGATTTGCAATGAACAGCAAGCTTCCTGGAGAAAACTTCTTCAAGAACCTTATTATTAAGAATAGCGTCAGTTTCGCCCACATCCTCAGGAATCTCAAAGACTATCCTCCAGATCAGTCAACTTCGTCTCGAGCAATTTTACAGTACGTTCAAGGTCATCCACGCGCGAGGCTCGCCTTTCCAACTCGACGAATCTGGCTCCCCAATCAGCGATAACTTTTTCCATGTTATTCTGTTGTTCTCCGAGTGCAGTTACATCCGCTGTCAACTTTTTCCGGCCACACAGCAGCTCCTTCAACATCGACTCGACAGAAGCGCCGCCACTGGTAGTGGGGCCGGGATTTGACTCGACATCACCGCACAACAGCAACAAACATATACAGTATGCATCATAAGCAATAGAAGCACAGCGTTGGGGGGCACGGCAAGACAAAAAGACCGCGGCAATCGCTCCTAATCGTGCTATAGTAGTTACTAACCTGCACGAGGTAGCAGAACGGTTTAAGCCACATGTTCGTCGATGGTCCGCCGTGCCCACAAAAGGCGTAGGTCTGGAGCTGGTGTGTTTTTAACCGGTGCGTCGACGTCACGTAGAACAGAAGTGGCGCCACGAGTGGCGCGTCCCAAAACAGCGAAGGTGAGGCGTCGATCCAGCAGTGACGCGACATCGGTGACATAGTTGGGGTCCAAGTGCACGTGGCGAAGTCAGGCAGATATGGCTGGTCGAGTGCTTTAGGCTTCGGTAGTTGCAGAAACGTTGATCCGGACAGACCATGAGCAAGCACCTGCACGAGGTAGCAGAACGGTTTAAGCCACATGTTCGTCGATGGTCCGCCGTGCCCACAAAAGGCGTAGGTCTGGAGCTGGTGTCTTTTTAACCGGTGCGTCGACGTCACGTGGAACAGAAGTGGCGCCACGAGTGGCGCGTCCCAAAACAGCGAAGGTGAGGCGTCGACCCAGCAGTGACGCGACATCGGTGACATAGTTGGGGTCCAAGTGCACGTGGCGAAGTCAGGCAGATATGGCTGGTCGAGTGCTTTAGGCTTCGGTAGTTGCAGAAACGTTGATCCGGACAGACCATGAGCAAGCACCTGCACGAGGTAGCAGAACGGTTTAAGCCACATGTTCGTCGATGGTCCGCCGTGCCCACAAAAGGCGTAGGTCTGGAGCTGGTGTCTTTTTAACCGGTGCGTCGACGTCACGTGGAACAGAAGTGGCGCCACGAGTGGCGCGTCCCAAAACAGCGAAGGTGAGGCGTCGATCCAGCAGTGACGCGACATCGGTGACATAGTTGGGGTCCAAGTGCACGTGGCGAAGTCAGGCAGATATGGCTGGTCGAGTGCTTTAGGCTTCGGTAGTTGCAGAAACGTTGATCCGGACAGACCATGAGCAAGCACCTGCACGAGGTAGCAGAACGGTTTAAGCCACATGTTCGTCGATGGTCCGCCGTGCCCACAAAAGGCGTAGGTCTGGAGCTGGTGTCTTTTTAACCGGTGCGTCGACGTCACGTGGAACAGAAGTGGCGCCACGAGTGGCGCGTCCCAAAACAGCGAAGGTGAGGCGTCGATCCAGCAGTGACGCGACATCGGTGACATAGTTGGGGTCCAAGTGCACGTGGCGAAGTCAGGCAGATATGGCTGGTCGAGTGCTTTAGGCTTCGGTAGTTGCAGAAACGTTGATCCGGACAGACCATGAGCAAGCACCTGCACGAGGTAGCAGAACGGTTTAAGCCACATGTTCGTCGATGGTCCGCCGTGCCCACAAAAGGCGTAGGTCTGGAGCTGGTGTCTTTTTAACCGGTGCGTCGACGTCACGTGGAACAGAAGTGGCGCCACGAGTGGCGCGTCCCAAAACAGCGAAGGTGAGGCGTCGATCCAGCAGTGACGCGACATCGGTGACATAGTTGGGGTCCAAGTGCACGTGGCGAAGTCAGGCAGATATGGCTGGTCGAGTGCTTTAGGCTTCGGTAGTTGCAGAAACGTTGATCCGGACAGACCATGAGCAAGCACCTGCACGAGGTAGCAGAACGGTTTAAGCCACATGTTCGTCGATGGTCCGCCGTGCCCACAAAAGGCGTAGGTCTGGAGCTGGTGTCTTTTTAACCGGTGCGTCGACGTCACGTGGAACAGAAGTGGCGCCACGAGTGGCGCGTCCCAAAACAGCGAAGGTGAGGCGTCGATCCAGCAGTGACGCGACATCGGTGACATAGTTGGGGACCAAGTGCACGTGGCGAAGTCAGGCAGATATGGCTGGTCGAGTGCTTTAGGCTTCGTTGCAGAAACGTTGATCCGGACAGACCATGAGCAAGCACCTGCACGAGGTAGCAGAACGGTTTAGGCCACATGTTCGTCGATGGTCCGCCGTGCCCATTAAGCCGCTTCGTAAAACACGTCACGCCCGTTTGCAGGCTGCCGCACGCATTACGCGCTGTCATTAATTTCGGCCATGACCTCGGAAATCGGGCCGCCCGAGCCGTCTCGGAGGCAACGTTTTGGCGCATTTTGGCGCAAAATTGGGCTTTTTTTATCAGGATGGCGCAGCAAATCTCGCTTGGCGCATTTTGGCGCAAGAGAGGGACCACTGCCTGAGGCTGTGTTCCTCCCGACGTTCAGGAAGCCTCCTCCTGTGCCGCCCATCCCGGAGTTAATGCAAAAACCGGTGCGGAACGCTTCGCGAGTTGTGATGAACGCAAAGAATGAGAAGACGACGCCTTCGAGTCGTGCGCGTCACTTTTCAGTCGCCGCTTAAAGGGGAGAGAAAAACCCTTTTTCGCGCATTAGTATATTACAATTTTACAATACCGAAAACGACACTATTACCGCGAGACGACGTTTGGCAATGGCGCTCGAAAAGGAAATGGCGCCTTGAAATTCCCGCACCAAACACCGTGAGGTCATAGATTTCGACGGCCTCTGCTAGGGTAGTTTCTAGTCGGTAAAAATGAGGCACATTGTCGTCTGAGGGGGGTCACTTGACTTCACATGCCAAGTTTCAGAAAATTGCATTGAGCCAATGTCGTCAAAATATACGTAAAATGCTAAATTTAAAATTTGACCCTGATTTCCTCCTCTATTAATGAACATACGAAGGTGAGATAAGCGACATTTGAGTTCTCACTTTGTCAGCCTAATCCGATCCGGTGTTTCACTATAGTGTGCCTTTAAAGTAGTTTTGAAGAACTACATGGCGACACGCTCGCCGATATGAATGGAAAACAAGGAGGTGATGAGGCCTGCTTCTCCCGGGGACCCGACACTCTTCACGGCCGCTATGGCTGCAAACACCGCGTGCACATGCGGTGCATTCTGGTAATGCACTGTGATAACGAACCGTGCTTTGTTTCGCTGGGCTGTTCGAAGGACGCGCACCATCGCAAGTGAGCTCAACTGATGACAACAAGAGTGCTGTTTCTTGGGTGAGTTGTAAATTCATTCTTGGAAGGATAGTGAACGCGGACACACAGACGGAAGCTTTCCACACATTGCGATGACTGCGGTTGTTGACCTGTTTATTCAAAATGTAGCATAATCAGCCGCCACGCACTCGGGAAATCGTCGAAGCAAAGACCGCAGTCAACGAAGGGGCGAAATGTGTTAGCAAACCATCGACTGCGCTGTCTGAGAAAGAGTTGGTTTTCTTGAATTCGTCAGCGCTCAAGTTGTCACGTGGCCAAGAAAAAAAAAAGCGCTGTATATATGTAGGGCGGATTTCAAATAAAAACCAGTCGCTAGAAGCGCTTCCGTCTGTGTGTCCGTGTGCCTTCCTTTAGCTCGCGTTCACAGGTGCTACCCTTGCAAGAATGTTATGCCTATGTAGAACTTGGCCTGCTACAACGAGGGCGCCACCAAGCGAGTTCTTGCAGGCAGCTGCCCAGTCTGTGGCCCCTGGGTCAAGGTCGGCTGCTGTGCATAAATCTTGGTGAACGTGGAAAACCCGAGGCACTGCGACGACCAACGTGAAATTTTAAAGCACAAACACACAAGAAATGGCGTTTCGGCCTTGTTCACAAGTAAAATGAATACATGTGTCCGAGCAGTTCGCCTTACGTCTTGAATGTATCACGCAGGTACGTAGCGCGCATACACTGACTGCCGTCGTTCCTGTGGAGAGTGGTCCTTTTTCTCTAGCAAGAACACGTGCCTTCCCCCAGTCGATTGCGTGTCCCCCCTGAAGCATGCTCAGCCAAAGCTTTTATGCTTAACTGATGATAACTCGCTTTGTGAAGTGTCAATTAATACTACCGAAACGGCGCCACAAGGGAAGACGAATGCACACGAAAAAGAGGACACGAAACACAAGCGCCGACTCTTCAACTGAACTTTTATTCGCGTGCGCAGAACATAAATATATACCCACGCGTATATGTTGTCAATGTTGCATTTCATGTATACATGTATGGTGAGTGTTAGGTACACAGCCTTTACCTCTGAATGCTATGCAAAAATCACTTTGTCAAATATGTCATGTGTATTCTACTGCCATGTAAAAGACCCTGGGCCATTGTCAAGCTGCTGCGACAGCTTTTCGCCCAGGTGTCCCCCCCCAGATTGTTTTTCTGGTAAATAAAAGTGAATTGAAAGCACTTTTTGTGTTAAATTTTCACTTTGGTCGGCCATCGGGTTTTTCACCTTCGTCCAGACAGGCTTCCGTCAAACTCTCAACAGAAGCGGAGCCAATCAGAAAAGGAGCGAAGGGATACATTTATTGACGTCCCGCGGGTTGTGCTACAGCATCTCGATGTGTTTTTCGCAAGTTCCATTTCCGCACTCGTCTCGATCGGCGTTCAGAAGCGGCCTCTTCCGAACGTAGAAGTACGTGCCCACAAAAAAAGCTACGCACAGCAGTACCGCCACGAAACACACGTAAAGAAACAAATCTGGACTGTGGTCTAAAAACTGACCGACTAGTAGAGGCGGCGACAACGCGCCGATACCCGCCGTGACAATAACGATGGACATCATCTTGTTGCTTATATCGACGTAAGAGACGGTCCACGCGACCACGGCCGCGTAAACCGGCGCTTGCCCTACGCCCATCAGCGCGCTGGAGGCCCAGAGCACGGCGTCGTTGACGGAACCCCAGACCACGAAGACCACAGCCGTGACGACTAGGATGACGTGTGAGAGGACGAGCATCTGGAAGGGCGACATCTTGAGGGTCACCAAGGCAGCGGCTAGACGGCTCGCCGCGAAGCAGAAGAAGTAGACCGCCGCGACCCGAGACGCCACGGACTTGGTCAAGTGGAGGTCGCTCTTGACGGCGAACGCGGTCAGCATCTGAGAAGTCGTGCACTCCAGCGCCACGTAGACGCAGACGTACGCGCTCAGCAGGGCAAGCAGGATTCGGCCGAAGCGCGCGTCCTCGGAGGACTCCTTCCAGCAGCCCGTGGTGGCATTATCCTGCTTGACGTCCGAGTTGTCGATCAGGTAGAGCGTTACCATGGCAACGACCAGGACAAGATGGAAGGCGCTGGCTATGCCGAACGCGTAGTAAACGCTGCTTTCGTTCCACCTCCAACGCAGTGTCGTTGGAGTCCGTTAGGTTGAGGAGCAAGGAGGTGGCGTTATGGCCGGTCGACAGGAAGGGCTCCGCGATCAGCGGTGCCACCAGGCAGCCGACGCCAAAGGCCAGATGGAAGACTTGCAACGCCGGGCTGCTGTTCTGAGGCCAGAGCTTGATGATCCACACGTTCGCGCCTGAACAGAGAGAGAATAAACGTTTATTAGGAAGTGTACAGAAAACCTCCGTTGTAGTAGTAGTGTTGCCCAACAGGAAGCACGGCGCAGCGTCAGGGGAATAAAGGGGAAAGCAGAAGAGAGAAAGATAGAAGGGTCTCGTCCAATCATGGGGGAGGCCAATGGAGAAGGCAGTGCCCAGCGAGTTGCAGGCGCCTGACGGTTGGTGGGGCCCGGGGCTCCATTGCCTTGCGCGAGCCCGCTGGACCAGCTGCAGCTGTTCCTGCCGGCGTAAGCTGAGCAGTGCAGACATCCCAACTAGAAGGGTTGGTGTTGGGGATGGGGGGGAACGCCCCGTGGGGCAGAGCATTGCCACTTAGAGTGGTACACTGCGGATCCACAGAAGGGGCAGGTAGAGAGTCGGATGGAAGCGATTTAGTATGTAGAGGCAAATGAATGAGTTGGTCTGCTCTGCGCGACAGCGTCTGCTCGGTCAAGTGAAGGAGGAGGATATGTATGACGGCTCTGTCGGTAGTTTACACCAGCGTCGTGTCGTACTTTTGTGGTTCTCTACGTGCGTCGTCTGGGTTGGGACAGCTCTTCCAATGGTGCCCGGCCGGTCAGACCTAGGGCAGCCGCATGAACGCGTTCGTTACCGTGGAAGAGGCGTGCCCAGGAGTCCAGACGATATGCACCGGACGTAATGCGGACGGCGAGACTGAACAGAACGATGGCTGTGGCCGCCCGCAAGAGCGCCTTGGGCCTCACCGGTGTCGAAGGCACCCGAGCTGATCCCGCCGAAGAAGACCATCACGTGCGCTAACGGCAGGCTTCCGCTGAGAGGAATCATCAACACCGTCACGCAGGCGATCACCATCGTCAGGATAGACATGGTCTGCACGTTGTACGTGTCGTACAGCTTGCCCCCTGAAAAAAAAAAAAAGATCAAAATGGCTGCATTTGTCAATTTCAATGAGAACTAACAGACAATGACGCCAAGGAAAGTATAGGGGATGTTATTACTAGCAATTGTAATGTATTAATGTGAAGAATAAAAAAAGTGCACGAAAACTCACCGCTGGAAGGGCCGAACCTGCGACCTTCGAACCAACTGAGCTACAGCAACGGTCATCCCACTTTGTTCAGTTAAATGTTCATATGTTCAGTTAAACCTGGGAGTGTTAGTCAGCGCCGCTAGTAGGCCATGATGGGACACTCTCTTTCTGCCTGTTGGCGTCACGTGGCATGTGATCTTATTACAAGCTCGCAGCTGGCCAATAATCCCCCCGAATACTACCTGAAGGCATCGAGTCGGCCAGAACGAAACCCTGAAGGAAAGAAGTGAAAAGTTCCACTACTTTCTTTCTCAATATCAGTAGTTCGTCCAGGAGCATTTGGACTGCTTTGTTTACGCGTAAAATCTCGTCTGACGTTCATGCTTGCTTAAATACCGCAACCAAGAGGTTTCCAGCGAAGAAGAGACGCACCCAGCAGGGAACCCAGCAGGCCGCCGACGCAGCGCGTGGTGATGAGGTGCGACACGCTCGATATGTCGGAACCGTAGATCTCGACCAGGTCCAACAGTGACACCCCAGTCAGTGCCAGGATGAGACCCTGCAGCAGGCCAGAAAGTCTACCAGCGGTCTGTCTATACACACAAAGCCGGACCTGCCCCGCCACTGTTTCCACGCAGGTTCAGCAGCCGTTATGCTGCGTTTCAGAAACTGTTCACTTCCCACTTTTGAAATTCGACGGAATCCCGTCAGGTCGAGATGAAACATGATCAAGGAAAGCAAGTACGGCCGTCATTTTTATGACGGCTGTACTTCATGTGCTTATGACATCTGCACATAACGCATGCGCAACAGGCTTCAATTTATGTTTCTAGCACTTTTCCATATACCTAAAATATTTTCATGGCAGCCATTGCGTGTCATCAACATGTATGTGGGTTGCTCATCTTGCCCTCTTTATATGATGTTTGCTTTTCAGATGTTACGCAATTAACAGATGTTTATCAACAGATGTTTGTCGTCATTGCGTTTTTTTTATTTCCTTTTTTCTGTGCGTGTACGCGGAAAACTTATCCATTGTATAAGTGCTGGCGTTTCACTTTGATGCACTAGTTCTCGATGGTGAATTACTGCGTGATATTTGTTTTAATTTCGTTACTTGTATTTCCATGTATGTATCCCTAAGGCCTCATATGAGAGGCCTTCTAAAATAACTAAATAAAAGAAACACGCGAGCGCGTGGCAGATAGCCTCGCATGTGGCGCGGCGCAGTGGCGAAATGTAAAAATTTGAGGGGAGGGTGGAGTCGTTCCTTCTACTGCCTACACTCCCGTCACGAATGTGTCATATGTGTTTTACGCTTTCTTCCTGATGTCTTTTTCTGTTGGGACATAGTAGCGAACAATGATTGCTTTTGATAAGGATTGTTGCTATTACAGCTTAGTCTGCCACAACAGCATAAATGGATAAAGAAAAGAAAAAAAAACTGCAAGGGGCGTCATGTGCGGCAAGAGGCTATTTGCCACGCGCTCGCGTGTTCCCTTTCATAAATATGGCGGTTGTACACCGACCAAATAAAAGTTTAAAAGAAACGACGCTTCGATTGCGAACAAGGCTACCGTTTGGAAGCCGAAAGCTTTTAAACTCTTATTTGGTCGATGTACTTGCTTTCCTTTACCACTTCTCACTTTTACACTAATGACCGAGTAAAAAGGGTGTCTTTTTGTCCCACAACAATAATCGTCATCTAGCGTTTCCTTTCCTCGCATTATCGCCGCGCGCCCGGCACTTCACGCACGGCATGCGCGCTATCAGCGTGACATAGCACTGTCGATATACGAAAGTGGCCAGCGCCGAGTTTTCAAGAAAGGAAGCACGAGCAGTAAGCCAGGGAAAAAAAAAAACCTTTCTACTCGATCTTTTCTTCGAGTGAACACCTGGAGATAAGCCACTTGCACCAACGCCTCCTCTATTTTATTCAATGCCAGTGCAAACGCTCGCCCCTCAATGGGAGCCGCCGGTCCGCCTTAGTTCAGGGAGTGGTCGTGATGCGACGCTACATGTAGGGTAGGGCTGCTTGCGTCACACGTGCGTCCGAGCGCTTTCGAACGGAGATGCGATAGACGTGTTTTCCCTCTCCAATATCATGCGTCTGTCCAATTTGTTCCTTCGTGTTCCTTCTCTGTAGCTCGAAGCAATGCCGCCATGGCCTCACAGCGCTCGTGAGGCACCTCTTGCACTGCAAAGGCAGCGCATGCACTGCAGCGTCGCAGTGACGCGTCCCCATTGGTTGCCCGCATAGCGCCACGAACGAAGACGCGCTATCTTAAAGGGACCCTGAAACGGTTTTGACGATTTTGTACAAACACGTTGAGCCAGTAGACCAAGTCCTAAGGCTCATTTACAGACTAATTTAAGCTCTCTGCGTACACTGTGTAATTGATTACAACGCTATAAAGCTGCGAATCGCTGCAGATCACTGCGGCTCAGCCCAACGCGTTTTCAACCGCCCCTCCCGAGTATGACACGCAGTCTGCGCACGATCTGATTGGCTGCGGTGTGCGCGCACGAAAAATTGGCTGGTAGGGTGGCGGCACCTGTCGGAGCAGATATCAACCCCTCCGCGATGTCTCTGTTGCCAGACGGCGTGCGTGCTGCCGGGCGCACTGGGGCTATGGTCTCCGAGATGCACGCAACCTGTCGGCGTGCAGTCTCAGAGGTCATCACTCGGCCGAAGCTCAAATCATCGAGTGTGCTCACATGAGCTCTGCGATCGCCAGCGATGCCAGCGTGTATCATGAGTTGAGGAGGCAAGGCAGGGGTAAGAAGGAGGGTATGATATAATTGGCCGTAGCCGCCTTGGTACACGGCGTGCAGCGAAGTTTGTGGTGCCAATGGTTCGATGATGCTCTAGCCTAAACGCTGACAAAGCTTCAAATAACCGTTTCAGGGTCCCTTTAAAACACCGTGTCTCTTACAGAGCCAGCGTGACCGCCAACATAGTGAACACGAGGGATGCAAGACGCCACCCTACGGATCTGCACACAACTGACCAAAAAATTACTTCATATGATTTCCGTCGTGAGGCACTATAATACGGGTGCTCTCCCCATGAACGCAAAGCACACGCGAAGGCTAGGCGATGGGTGAGAGTAGGAAAGGGCGGTGAACGGCTGGAACGGGAGCATTTGGCTGGCATTGATAAAATAGAGGAGGCGTTGCTCGCACCCATCGCGATCGCTTGTCTTCTTTCGGAATCGACAACTGTATAGGCCGGGGGGACGACGCATCCAGGATAAGCCAGGGCACGCCTATGATCAGGCCTGAGCTCACGTCCGCTTACCTTCAACAGCACCCGCCAAGAGTTTGCGTGAATGAAATAAGCTGCCCTAACTTCACGGCTGCTTGATCTGCCCCTGTTGAGTATCAATGAGAACTAACAGACATTGATGCCAAGGAAAGTATAGGGGATGTTAGTAGAAGTAAATGTGAAGAAAGAAAAGTGGACGAAAAGATAACTTTTCTTTCTTCATATTTACATTACAATTACTAACAACATCCCCTATACTTTCCCTTGGCATCAATGTCCGATTAGTTCTCATCAATGTTCTGCTTAACAAAGAAAAACGAGCCCTTAAATTTCCACTTCTTTCCTGTTAAGTATCAACAAATATTATATTATGTCTATTATGCCTATATATTAACTTTTATCGCAGTTACTGCGTTATCATTTCTGTCGATGGACTCATTGCCGTCTTTTTAGTTGAGTTTTGCATTTGTTCCTTACAACTGCTTCATTACTGTTTCCTATAAGTCTGTAGAATGACTCGGTGCGGAAGCCAAGTATTTTCGATAAAACATATGCAGGAAAACACAGCGCAATTGAAGACACAGAAGGGTGACACACACACTAACACAGCGCTGTGTGTGTCGCCCTTCGTTTGTTCCCGTCTTCTACTGCATTGTGTACCTTCCACTGCGACATGACTCCTTGCCTTTTTTTTGTGTATCGCTTTCAGTTATTGGCTAACATTAATAAGCTTGAAACAGGCCCTTAGTCAGGCTGGCTACGGGTCTGGCTTGAAACCTTACATTTCTAACGCTACCATACGTGTCACAAACTCCAGTTTATTACAGTAAAACTGATAGCTGCAGGGGCGAGTTGGTATGAATTCATGTTTAAAAATTTTTGTAGCGCGCACAAAGGACGTTGACACACAGAAAGAAGGTACAATCGTTTGTACCTTCTTTCCCCGTCTTTTGTGCGCGCTTCAAAAACATTTTAAACATGAATCGAGTTTATTATGCAGGGCAACTTTTAAAACGCTTACCAGCGACCACAATAAAGCATGAAATCGCGGTGCTTCAGTGGCATTCCTCGTTCAGAATTCGCGCAGGCACAATGCCTCAAGCAGTCCCTGGAAAAGCTCGCATTATGCGCTGAATTAGTCTGCCAAGAGGCAATTCAATGAGATCACGCGCCTTCATTGATGAACGAGTTGAAAGTCGCGCTCCTGACGCATTGCTTCTGAAGAAGGAAGCTAAATGCGGCTGTAATGTGGTCCGCTGTATGGCGTTTTGGCGAGCCACATGCATAATTACATTTCTTAAGCCATACGCTTCCCCGACCAAAAGCAGTGATGCACTCTCGCACGACCGTGTTGTGTGACGTTTGCAACAATGGCGTAAATCCAGAAAAATCACAAGGGGGGACACAAATCTTGCCATATTGGCCATTTTGTTTTTTTTATAAATGTTGTGGTTTTTATCTTTAATAATATAAAATTAAAATCATGCCTTGAAATCAAATTGAAAAACGAACATGGGTTCCCAGCTCGCGTAATTGCATTGTTCTATTGAGTCTCTTTTATGAAACTGATCGAGCGGCAGTTGCGCGATTTCGATAATCTCACACAGCTGAGGGGTGTTGAACACCGGTACACGCTACGAAAGAAAAAGACAAACAAACGAAAAACAGGCATTAAAAAAGTTGAACGCGCTATACTAAACTGTCAAGCCATTCAGATATATGATGTTTGACGAAGCTTCAAGGGGGGACACTTGCAAGGCGTGTCCTCCCCAGCGTGAACACAAAGGGGACTCAGGGCCCCCCTGACCCCCCCCCCCCATGATTTATGTCACCGGTTCGGAAAGCACAAAAAGTCCATCTCACCATTCCTAGGCAGCCGAGGCTGAGGTTGCACGTTCGTCCCAGCTTGAGCCATAGCTGGGCGCGGGGAGACAGCATCCTGCCAGCGTCGACGCGATTCCTGTCGGGCACGAAGGTGTCGGCAAAGGGCTTCCTCACGCTTATCTTCTCGAGCTTATCCTGTGCTACAATTGCACCCCCCCCCAATTACGAGATTGCCAAGCAATGACTTCTCCGACTCGTCTGAAAGGCTTGCCTCGCTTTGCACGTGTCATACATGTATTGCACGCTTGTTACCTGTAAAAAGATGTTAACCCTTTGAGACGCTATGTGCATAATTGTGTACACAACTTGTTCTTGCTACTTGAATAGGCGTGCACAGGGTTTCCCTTCAAGGGGGGGGGGCAAGGTTCGTCGCAGTCGCCCCCCCCCCCCCCGTCTATTAAGTCAATGTATGGGGCAGACTTTGCGCCCCCCCCCCCCTTTTTTTTTAGGTGACTAATGGGGCGGCCGCGCTCCTCTGCCCCCCTCCCCCGTGCTGATGCCTATGGCTACTTGTATCACTTAAGGGCTACGAAAGAGTGATATATATCATGCTTTGGGTGAATTGAACATCCTGCACAATAAATTTGCCTTCATTTAACTTCAATTTGCGGTTTACCGTTGCACATGATCACTTTTCTGAAGGCACTACCACGTTTGACGACTCGCTCGACTACCTGCGAGCCATGTGAAAAGTGTAATTCTAGTTTGCTCAAAACGGACATAACCAAAAATGAACTTGCACTATATTTCTAGCCTGTGATTTCATTATTATTATGCCTAAACAGAGCATCAATGACTCCAGGGTAAATAGATATTTAATTACAATTTAATTCGGGTTAGTTACTGTAACACATACAAATTAACATATTGTAACGTGGTCGTGACGTTGACGAAGGCAGTAGGCACTATGTCCCAGATGAAACTGTTTATTTGGCCGAACTTGTGGCCGGTAAACGGAAGGTCAGATTACAGTAATACACGCTGGCACTGATAGCGGCGAACAGAGCGTCGGCCGTCGATCAACTGACAAGCGGTGAAGCGCGTCGGCATTTATACGCGTGTCAACGAATATTCCAGCCTTATCACTGGTTGTCGCGAAAGCTCTGGAACAAGCTCGCGTGTTCGCGTCTTGCGCGGAATCTTAACGCAACGATCTACAATAATCGCGAAGCGTCTAGAAAAAATAAGGCGCGGTTTGCACTGAGCATTGCTTACAGTCTTTGTGGGCGTGAATAGAGTAAAAGTATAATACGAAACGCGCGTGGCAATATTATGACTATATTCTTGTTGCAATAGACTATTGAGTGCCTTGAAATAACGTATCGATTTGACACATTTACAGACAGTTCGTCCCGCGTACATTTTTGGGGCGCAAGACACAAAACAGGACGCACAATTATGTAGGCAGGTTAGCACACCCATTGCGTTTAGAGGGAAACGTGTCTTATAATGAACTTTAGGAGGGTATCAACTTGGGCTTGTTGGTTTGCCATAACTCCTTAAACTGTTTTGAGTAGCGCAACTAGACAGGACACCAGGAAAGAAGAGACGAGCACGGGCACACACTATGCAGGATACCAGGAAAGAACAGACGAGCACGGGCACATACTATGCAGGACACCAGGAAAGAATTCCAGACGAGCACGGGCACATACTATGCAGTATGGACGCGGTACTCGGAGTCGAGCACCGGAGGTGGACTTCATCGTGATCACCGGTGAGGTGAACTTCACCAGAGAGGAGGTAGTCAGCTCCACAGCATGCGGCGGCTCCGGTACTCACGGCGGCACAACCCATAGCCAAGGACACGTGGCTTTCACAACTCACAGCAGCGTTCTGTGGCGATGCATGCGGAGGCGAGGCGTTGCGTCGAGCACTGGTGTGGACTTCGGCGTCTGAGTAGGTGGCATCGTCTTCCTCTGTCGTGGAACGCGAACTGGCGTTGTCGCTGAGGCTGGGAGCGACTTCGGCTGGTGACTTGGGCGGAGGACGTCGCGGCTAGGCACTGCCTGGACGCCACAACCGGCAGCCTGAAGGCCGCCCACAACGCTGCTTTTTAATTTTTTAAAATATTATTTTACATTTTGGCCTTCACACGAATAAAGTTTTTCACCACCACCACCACCGGAACACAAGTCGGCGACGCTCGTGCCCAGCTCACGATCGAACACCGGCAATGTACGGGGGGGATTCACGGTTACCCGAATGATCCCTCCGAGCTTCGCCCACTCACCATCATTCACTTCGTGGATATGCTGTGATTTTTAGATGTGAAGCATCTTATGGCGAAGCTTAATCCGGTGGTGGTGTGCGGCGTGACCACCCTTACTGCGCATGCGCAAACCCTTTCAAAAAAAATAAAAATAAAAACCTCCTCTCCCCCCTCTCTCTCTCCTCTAGGCATCCCTCCCCGCGGCAACCACACCCTCACTGCGCATGCGCCTTCCCTCCTCTCTCCTTCTACGCTCCCCCCTCTCTCCTCTAGGCATCCCAGCCCACGGCGTCCACACTCCCACTGCGCATGCGCGTCCCCCCCCTCTCCCTCCTACGCTCTCCCCTCTAGGCATCCCTGCCCGCGGCGCCCACACTCCCACTGCGCATGCGCGTCCCCCCTCTCTCTCCTCTCCTACGCTCCCCCCGCCCTCTCTCGCCTCGCGAGGCCGACGCAGGCAGCGTCTGCTAGCGAGTTTCTTGGTTGACAAAACCGACTGCTCGCGCTGCACAACCGTTCACTGGCCACCCGGTATATATGGCAATGGATCTTGACCTCCATGCTGGTGCCGGTGGGAGATTTCTCCTGTGCGTTGTTGAACAATAAAAATTTTCGCAGCGTGCGCGTTAACTAAAAGCGGACTGCGGGTCTCTGTGTCCAGTCGGAGTCTTCTGTCTCTCATTGCCCATTAGCAGCGATTGGCATGTTCCAGTAGAAAACACCGCTCCATCACTGCGTGCTTTGCGCCTCCCCAGTTTTCTCTCCTGCGCAACGCTCCGATGAGCGCCAGCGTCAACGCCGCCGCCAGTGTAAAGGCTGAACCACATGCAGCGTTTTTTCCGGCGTTTTCTGACGTTGCGTCTCTCGGCGTCATGAAATCAACGCCGCCAGAGAGGGCGGCTAACCACATGGAAAGCGCTGAGGCCAGCGCCAGCGCAGCGTCACACATGCGACCAAAGGGAATGAACTTGATACCTCGCAAAGCAGTGTGAAGTATCCGTCACTTCACCAACAAAAATATTCCTGATTACAAGTTTTATGTCTAACTTGCTGTTCTGTAGTGAGGGAAACGAATCACAGTGCCGCCGAAAGGCAATTTTTGTTTGTTTTACCTGTAACGCCACCTATTGAGCATCAGAAGAACCACGAACTCGTAATATATGGCCTCTGAGCTTGAAGTTGTCGCCCGTTTTTGAGGCCACGCATTCGGCTAATACACTCAAGCCTGCTAAGCCTACCGATGAACTTGAGGATGGCGCTCGGAAACTGTTCGAAGAAATCCCGAGCGCTTGCTGTCGAAGCTTCTGAGGGACAAGCTAAGTCAAATACAAGCATCAGTTGAGAACTTGCGGGTCACACAGAGCACGGCGACGACTTAATAGATCTGAGGCGGGTGGCAGCCATTTTGGCAGCAGCGACGACGCCGTTACGTAGCGGAAGTCGCTGCCAGCTGCGCGCTGATTGGTTATCCATTCAGCGAAGCGCTTCCGGCGGCGACGCTGACGCCGGTGATGTCTGGACCGTCCAGAAGTGGACGTTTCGGCCACCGTCACCGGCAGCGTCGACGCCGAGTGACGCCGGCGTACGAAACGCCGGGAAAACGCCGGGAAAACGCTGCATATAGTTCGGCCTTAAGCGTTAGCGCCCGCTGCTTCACATCTACACATGGTTCCCTTTAGCGGGAGATGGTGTAATTTTTTAAATGCGAATGCATTTCATAGTCGGGCTATGTCAGGCATCCGGCGTTGGCGTTGTGCGGCGTTGGCGTTGTGCGGCGTTGTCCGCGGAGCAGGAGGATAGGTTGAGGAGGTGTGCGCGCCAGCAGGTGTTAGATGTGAAGCATCTTATGGCGAAGCTTAATCCGGTGGTGGTGGTGTGCGGCGTGACCACCCTTACTGCGCATGCGCAAACCCTTTCAAAAAAATAAAAAAACCTCCTCTCTCCCTCTCTCTCCTCTAGGCATCCCTCCCCGCGGCAACCACACCCTCACTGCGCATGCGCCTCCCCCTCCTCTCTCCCCTGCTACGCTCCCCCCCTCTCTCCTCTAGGCATCCCTGCCCGCGCCGTCCACACTCCCCACTGCGCATGCGCGTCCCACCTCTCTCTCCTACGCTCCCCCCTCTCTTCTCTAGGCATCTCTGCCCGCAGCGTCCACACTCCCACTGCGCATGCGCGCCCCCCTCTCTCTCCTCTCCTACGCTCCCCCCTCTCCCTCTCTCGACTCGCGACGCCGACACAGGCAGCGTCTGCTAGCGAGTTTGCTAGCAGACGCTGCCTGTGACTGCTAGCGTCTGCTGCTCGCTAGCAGACTAGCGTCTGCTAGCGAGCAACGTCTGCTACCGACTGCTCGCGCTGCACAACCGTTCACTGGCCACCCCTTATATATGGCAATGGATCTTGACCTCCATGGTGGTGCCGGTGGGAGATTTCTCCTGTGCGTTTTTGAACAATAAAAATTCGCAGCGTGCGCGTTAACTAAAAGCCGACTGCGAGTCTCTGTGTCCAGTCGGAGTCTTCTGTCTCTCATTGCACATTAGCAGCGATTGGCATGTTCCAGTAGGAAACACCGCTCCATCGCTGCGTGCTTTACGCATCCCCAGTTTTCTCTCCTGCGCAACGCTGCGATCAGCGCCAGCGTCAACGCCGCCGCCGGTGTAAGCGATAGCGCCCGCTGCTTCACATCTACACATGGTTCCCTTTAGCGGAAGATGGTGTAATTTTTTATCTCTCCGCTCTCACTCCCTCTCCCATAGCAACAGCTGCGGGCGCGCGCGCGCTCTTATCCTCGCCCCTAGCAACCGGAGCAGGTGGTGCGGGCGGAGTAGCGGAGAGTGAGTGGAGAGGAGGAGCGCGCTCTGGTGTGTGAGGGCGCTCGCATCGCGGAAGCTCGGCGGAGCTCCCGCGTGTGTGGAGAGTGTAGCAGAGGGTAGGTGCAGTGCTTCGCCGCTCCTTCTCTCGCCGTTCGCTCTCTCTCCTACCTGCGCCCCACACTCCCGTCCGCTCGCTCGCGCGTATATATAAATGGAGTGAAGCGCGCGCGAAATGCATTCGCATTTCCTCACGATTTCCTTCGGGGAGGCGGGGGGCATTTTTTTTATTTTTCATTGGACCCGCAACTAGCCTTTGGCTATGGGTCCCACTAGTTTTGGTATTTCTGTAGTTTACGCCTGCAAATAAAGAATTGAATTGAAGAAAAAGAACAGACGAGCACGGGCACACACTATGCAGGACACCAGGAAAGAATTCCAGACGAGCACACACTATGCAGGACACCAGGAAAGAACAGACGAACACAGGCACACACTATGCAGGACACCAGGAAAGAACAGACGAGTACGGGCACACACTATGCAGGACACCAGGAAAGAACAGACGAGCACGGGCACACACTATGCAGGACACCAGGAAAGAACAGACGAACACGGGCACACACTATGCAGGACACCAGGAAAGAACAGACGAACACAGGCACACACTATGCAGGACACCAGGAAAGAACAGACGACTACGGGCACACACTATGAAGGACACCAGGAAAAAACAGACGACTACGAGCACACACTATGAAGGACACCAGGAAAGAACAGGCGAGTACGGGCACACACTATGCAAGACACCAGGAAAGTACAGACGACTACGGGCACACACTATGAAGGACACCAGGAAAGAACAGACGCCTACGGGCACACACTATGCAGGACACCAGGAAAGAACAGGCGAGTACGGGCACACACTATGCAAGACACCAGGAAAGTACAGACGACTACGGGCACACACTATGAAGGACACCAGGAAAGAACAGGCGAGTAAGGGCACACACTATGCAAGACACCAGGAAAGTACAGACGACTACGGGCACACACTACGAAGGAAACCAGGAAAGAACAGACGCCTACGGGCACACACTATGAAGGACACCAGGAAAGAACACACGAGTACGGGAACACACTATGCAAGACACCAGGAAAGAACAGACGACTACGGGCACACACTATGCAAGACACCAGGAAAGAACACACGACTACGGGCACACACTATGCAAGACACCAGGAAAGAACAGACGACTACGGGCACACACTATGCAGGACACCAGGAAAGAACAGGCGAGTACGGGCACACACTATGCAAGACACCGGGAAAGAACAGACGAGTACGGGCACACACTATGCAGGACACCAGGAAAGAACAAACGAGTACGAGCACACACTATGCAGGACACCAGGAAAGAACAGACGAGGACGGGCACACACTATGCAGGACACCAGGAAAGAACAGACGAACACAGGCACACACTATGCAAGACACCAGGAAAGAACAGACGAGTACGGGCACACACTATGCAGGACACCAGGAACGAACAGACGAGCACGGGCACACACTATGAGGGACACCAGGAAAGAACAGACGAGTACGGGCACACACTATGCAGGACACCAGGAAAGAACAGGCGAGTACGGGCACACAGTATGCAGGACACCAGGAAAGAACAGGCGAGTGCGGGCACACACTATGAAGGACACCAGGAAAGAACAGACGACTACGGGCACACACTATGAAGGACACCAGGAAAGAACAGACGACTACGGGCACACACTATGAAGGACACCAGGAAAGAACAGGCGAGTACCGGCACACACTATGCAAGACACCAGGAAAGAACAGACGACTACGGGCACACACTATGTAGGACACCAGGAAAGAACAGACGACTACGGGCACACACTATGAAGGACACCAGGAAAGAACAGGCGAGTACGGGAACACACTATGCAAGACACCAGGAAAGAACAGACGACTACGGGCACACACTATGCAAGACACCAGGAAAGAACACACGACTACGGGCACACACTATGCAAGACACCAGGAAAGAACAGACGACTACGGGCACACACTATGCAGGACACCAGGAAAGAACAGGCGAGTACGGGCACACACTGTGCAGGACACCAGGAAAGAACAGACGACTACGGGCACACACTATGCAAGACACCAGGAAAGAACAGACGACTACGGGCACACACTATGAAGGACACCAGGAAAGAACAGAGGACTACGGACACACACTATGCAGGACACCAGGAAAGAACAGGCGAGTACCGGCACACACTATGCAAGACACCAGGAAAGAACAACGAATACGGGCACACACTATGAAGGACATCAGAAAAGAACAGACGACTACGGGCACACACTATGCAGGACACCAGGAAAGAACAGGCGAGTACGGGCACACACTATGCAGGACACCGGGAAAGAAGAGACGAGTACGGGCACACACTATGCAGGACACCAGGAAAGAACAAACGAGTACGAGCACACACTATGCAGGTACACCAGGAAAGAACAGACGAGGACGGGCACACACTATGCAGGACACCAGGAAAGAACAGACGAACACAGGCACACACTATGCAGGGCACCAGGAAATAACAGACGAGTACGGGCACACACTATGCAGGACACCAGGAACGAACAGACGAGCACGGGCACACACTATGAGGGACACCAGGAAAGAACAGACGAGTACGGGCACACACTATGAGGGACACCAGGAAAGAACAGACGAGTACGGGCACATACTATGCAGGACACCAGGAAAGAACAGACGAGCATAGGCGCACAATATGCAGGATACTAGGAAAGAACAGGCGAATACGGGCACACAGTATGCAAGACACCAGGAAAGTACAGACGACTACGGGCACACACTATGAAGGACACCAGGAAAGAACAGACGACTACGGGCACACACTATGAAGGACACCAGGAAAGAACAGACGAGGACGGGCACACACTATGCAAGACACCAGGAAAGAACAGACGACTACGGGCACACACTATGAAGGACACCAGGAAAGAACAGGCGAGTACCGGCACACACTATGCAAGACACCAGGAAAGAACAGACGACTACGGGCACACACTATGAAGGACACCAGGAAAGAACAGACGACTACGGGCACACACTATGCAAGACACCAGGAAAGAACAGACGACTACGGGCACACACTATGAAGGACACCAGGAAAGAACAGGCGAGTACGGGAACACACTATGTAAGACACCAGGAAAGAACAGACGACTACGGGCACACACTATGCAAGACACCAGGAAAGAACAGACGACTACGGGCACACACTATGCAAGACACCAGGAAAGAACAGACGACTACGGGCACACACTATGAAGGACACCAGGAAAGAACAGACGACTACGGGCACACACTATGCAGGACACCAGGAAAGAACAGGCGAGTACGGGCACACACTATGCAAGACACCAGGAGAGAACAGACGACTACGGGCACACACTATGAAGGACATCAGAAAAGAACAGACGACTACGGGCACACACTATGCAGGACACCAGGAAAGAACAGGCGAGTACGGGCACACACTATGCAAGACACCAGGACAGGAAAGAACAGACGAGTACGGGCACACACTATGCAGGACACCAGGAAAGAACAAACGAGTACGAGCACACCCTATGCAGGACACCAGGAAAGAACAGACGAGGACGGGCACACACTATGCAGGACACCAGGAAAGAACAGACGAACACAGGCACACACTATGCAGGGCACCAGGAAAGAACAGACGAGTACGGGCACACACTATGCTGGACACCAGGAACGAACAGACGAGCACGGGCACACACTATGAGGGACACCAGGAAAGAACAGACGAGTACGGGCACACACTATGAGGGACACCAGGAAAGAACAGACGAGTACGGGCACACACTATGCAGGACACCAGGAAAGAACAGACGAGCATAGGCGCACAATATGCAGGATACTAGGAAAGACAGGACACCAGGTAAGAACAGACGCCTGTGCTCGTCTGTTCATTCCTGGTGTCCTGTTCAATTGCGCTATTCAAAGATGGTTTCTATGTCCAAACACCAACTCGCCCAACAGTCAACTCTTTTATCGTAAACTGCTGCGCGTAAAAGACGTAGACAGGAACTCAGGTACACACACGGAGCGCCCACTATCAACATTTTTATTAGCAGAACGACGTGACCTTACGTATCTAGATACAGAACCACATTGCGCATGACAGCAAGTACACATCAACAAGAATCACTCAATGAACATGTGTCGTGCCACTCAATAAAACTCCTTTCGGGCCCTAGTTGGTACATAGCATTTATTATCGGCAGAAGCAACTATGAACACGAGCGGCTTGCCTTGGAAGCATTCCACATCAGGAAAATTGGAGCTGATTGTATCGGTGATACGTCTATATCATGGTAACCCTCCAAATATGAATTCATGCGTGCGCATCTTTGTTAGGAATGTCTGTTTTCACGTATGCAATTCGTCTTGTTACACGTGCGCATGCAAGGTTTGCGGTTGTGGCATTTATATGCGTTGTTGTGAGAAGAATAAAGCAGTTTGTTAGTAAGCGCCAGTGCTCATCTTTTCTGCTCTCTGTGGTCCGTCTCGGTGTGCGCTAAAGTTTTCATCTTAAATGCTTCGTGCCACTCACCTGCTGGTTCCTGCCCGCGTCTTTTACGCGCAACAGTTTACGAGTTGTGTCTTGTAAAGACGGGGCACAACCACTTCTATATATACAACCGCACAGACACGATTACTTCCCTTCAGCGTGCGAGCGAGCGAGCAGCCCAGCCTTGCAGCGTGCGGAAGGCGCACACAGTGGGCGAGGGGTCTCTGCGTATAGGTCGGCGTGTAGCTGGGGCGCCGCCACTTGGACGCTATGCGCGCACAGCTGTACGCCGCCACCTGCTGCTGGTGCATATCAGGTATGCTCATTTAGGAGCGAAGGAAAGAAGCGGAAGTTTAAGAGTTCACTTTTCTTGGTTAGACACAATATTAATCAGAACTAACAGACAATGATACCAAGGAACTGTACTCTACGTTTTTTGATTACTGGCTTTACTCAACAAATAAAAATAACAAAACATAGGTGACGAAACATCTATGTTTTGTTATTTTTTGTTTCTTGAGTAAAGCCAGTGATCAAAAACGTTGAGTATGAATTAACCCTTGCTTTTGGAACATTTTCCCCCAAGGAAAGTAGAGGGGACGTTATTAGCAGTAAATGTAATGTAAAATGTGAGGTAAGAAAAGTGGACGAAAAGGTAACTTGCCGCTGGCCGGGACCAAACCTGCGACCTTCGAATAACGCGTCCGATCCTCTACAAACTCAGCTACTTCGGCGGTCGTCCCCTCGTCCACTCAAAGGAAAGGAGGCGGAAAGACGCAATCAAATCAATCCAGAAGGTGGCTAGACACAGCGTATATATTTCTCTTGGCGGACAACAGAATGATTCCCCGGGTGTCAAGCTTTTCTCGCCACGTGTGTTCGAAGGAATGAAGAAGCACTTTTTACGGTGAATATTTCGGGGCCAACCCACAACGGACCACAAATAACAGTTGAGACAAGCACTGGCGCTGCCTAATCAATTCCTTGTCTGTCCTGGGATTTGCGCTAACACTTTCACCGTAAAAAGCTATGTACCAACTACGCCCGTGTTATTGAATTCACTGTTAACATTTGCCCCGAGTGAAAAGTGCCACGGGATATATATATATTCTGGAACATTGCGGAATGTAAGGGCTGAACTTTATTAAAGGATTGCCTCGGAATGATGGAATGCAATTTCTGCACATTTCCCTGGCGTTTCAGAAGAACCGCGCGTGCTGGCAGTATAGAATCAAGAAGAATCCTAGATTTCGATAATCTGGGAAAATGAATTCTCCTAGATTTTCGAAACCGCTGTTAAACTTCTCGTCAAAGCATTCTAGGTCTTTCCTCGCCAAGTCATGAACACAAAATGAGCGCGAGCTTTAACGCACAGGTTAGGTGCACGTTATCCTCGCGTGGCAGTGGTCGTTGAAAGCTTAAAGAAGTCCGTTTCGTTAAGTCCGATCATGGTTGCAGTAAGCAATACGAAAGAGCGTGTCGTCTGTACTCCTTATAATCATTGCGTATCTCACATGCTGGAGAAAGGGGGCGAGATACGGCGTTAATGTTGTTTTTACGGCTGCCAGTAAGCTAGGTAAGATTTGTGACGCCGTACACAGAAAGAACCGAACTGGCATTTGTTTCGTGACCAACAAGTTCACTGATTGCCGTACGAGTGTGCTGTATAAGGTTTCTCATATTTTAAGTACTTAGCGCAACTTGGTAATCCCTCGAAACACTCCTACATTCACGCACGCTTCCACTCAAGAAACACAGTGTGTGTGAATGTGAGATTATTGCGAGGAATCACCAAGTTGCGCTAAGTACTTACGACGAGTTACCAACTATCCCAACAACAACAACAACAATAAGTATAAGATTCTGTTTAGCTGCGACCGCTTTTACGTAGGGTAGACGGGTCGTTATGCTAACCAGACATCTTAATGGACCATAAGAGATCGCCAACCGTAGGCTCACCATAGAATCTATCGTTACACTGTCGAGAGTGTAAGCCAGGCCCGTAGCCAGAAATATTTTTCGGGGGGGGGGGGGGGGGGGGCACCTATTGAAAATCTTGAAAACCACCTATTTTCATTATTTATTCTCGGTATAATACCCCCTCCATCCAAATTTCGAGAGGGGGGGGGGGGGGGCTAGGACCCCCTTCCTGGCTAGGGCCTGGTGTAAGCGTACACCAAAATTCGATGAATGCGCAGTTTTGCACCGGCCGAGGAATGAAGGGCATATCGATAATAGTGGTAGCGCATGTGTGAGTCAAGCATTGATTAACTTGCACGAAGATGAAATCAAACGCCTTAACAGTTATCTGTCACGTAGACCCCCACGTGTGCCGGATTGATAGGTTCGCCTATTGCATGGGTATGCGCAGATGATGATGATGATGATGATAATGGCCTATATATGTATGGCTCACACCCACTCTGGGGGATTGGCCAAGAAACGAATCATTTATAGATAAAAGTGGTCACATATGAGCTGCATTATTAATGAATTATAGAATAGAATAAATTAATGAAAATTAATGAAAAAGACGCCCCTGCGCAAGTGGAACAAATTTTCAATGCCTTCTAGACAACGTATCGCGGCCTAACCTTCACCAAAGAACTTCCCGTAGAGGGTCACATGCGCTTTTTAGATCTCGAACTCCACCTTGGACATCTGCTGGGCCTATGCTCCCCGGTCCAAGAAGCAACTTCTGCCCTTTTCGTCGGCACATTCTAGAACACTTAAACGTGCTGTTGCACTCGGAGCAATGAAGAATGCCCTCACCCGCAGCTGCCTACACAGGGTCAACCAAAGCTTCGATGCCCAACTCAAGCGTCTCCGTGACAGTGGGTTCCCGGAACCCCTCCTCTCCACGTTAACGGAGGTCTTGGTCAGAGGCATCAGATGCCCTCAAGAAAGAGAGCGGCCTCAACTCGACAGATCAAAGTTGACTGTCATCCCTTATGTCCATGCAGTCTCCCATCGAATTAAGAAAACTGCTGGAAGAGCGGGTGTGAATGTAGTGTTTTCGGCTCCGAACAAACTCTCCTCCCTGTGCAAACGCGTGAACGCGAACCCTACCGACTTGAAAACCTGCAGGAAGACCCACGCCCCTCCCTATGTGCAGGGCAAGAAATAAATCGTGTACGAGATTCCCACAACTTGTGGTAGATCGTACATCGGCCAGTCTGGACGTTGTCTTAACGATCGTCTACGGGAGCACCGAAACAACGTCAAGAATAAGCACGGCGGCCATCCATTGCGCAGATTGTGGCTGCTCTCCGCTGCTGGAAAAGGCAGTAGTGTTGCGCAGATATAAGGACTACACAGCACGTGACATCTTTGCACGATGATGTGCAAAGGCGCGCAGTGTGTCAGTGCCCCTTCGCTCACCCTAACAGATCTCTGCCAATAATCATAGACATCTTGTTCCAAAGTCACCGTCACACCCATGCGCACAAGTTCTCTTCCTTCCCAGTTTCCCTTCCCTTCTTTTTCGCCCTCTATATATTTGTTAAACGCACAATAAACAAACGTTGGCAGTCAGCGCCCGTCCTTTTTTAGGGGCGAAGCTCCTAAGGGTGTGGGTCTGTCCCTCCTCTGTAGTAGTAGTAGTAGTAGTAGTAGTAGTAGTAGTAGTAGTAGTAGTAGTAGTAGTAGTAGGTAGGTAGGTAGGTAGATAGCCACGTATAGTGGAATGTACCCACTCCACGTGAAAAAGATGACGATGACGCAGTATAGTGGAATGTACCCACTACACGTGATAACGATGACGATGACGCTGATGACCATGAAGTATAAGCGCGTTCCAGACCACACATTCTCTTTCTTGCATGGATGAAAACGATCGAGCTTCACCCACTCATCATCATTCACTTCGTGTTTCACCGTGTGGTGTGTCGTTTTAGCGCTGCGTATTCTTATGGAAATTAATGATTTAATTTAAAGATTGAAATCAAAACTACCATGATTTAATAAAAAAAATTTCTACAGCGGAACAGACATCCCGGTCACAATGACTTAATGAGGAGGCTCCCAAAAATAGAATATTAGAAGTATTGAAATCCAATCTAATTCGATTAAAGAATGTTTTTCCTCAATAATTTGAAGCGGTTGCGCAGGTAAGTTTTCGCGCCTTCTTCAATAAAGCTTCCTGTTGGGCGAGTTGGTGGTGTATAACATGCGACATATTTTTAGCGAAAAAGTAGAAAGTGAAGGAACTCAGAGGAGAGAAGAAGAAACAAAGGACAAGCGGTAAACATCTACTGACTTTATTTGGGAATTTCTAGTTTCTTTATTATCTATTTTTTAAGCTACCCGATTCTTGGCCAATCCCCCCAGTGTGGGTGTGAGCCAGAAGCATAGGATCTACATCTACATCTACAAGACCACAGAGGGCTGACCCCTTAAGCGCATGCGTGTCGCCGCTGGGTCGCTAATCAAGCATCAAATAAAAAAAGATCCTTGGTAGAAGTACTGATACCTTGGGAAAGGAGTTACTGGAAGCTTATCACATTAAGAACAAGTGCACGGAGTGCATTAGTGACACGTCTGTCTATTTATTGACTAAAGAGTACAGTCTTTTTGATTTGATGCTCGATTAGCGACGTAGCGGAAACACGCATGCGCTTAAGGGTTCTACTTTGTGTGGTCTTTTCTGAAATAAAGTCACTTGATGTTTAGCGCTTGCCCTTTGTTTCTTCTTCTCTCCTCTGAGTTCCTTGACTTTCTACATTTGCGCTAAAAACATGTCGCATGTTTCTTTTCCGCCATTGCGCACCTTTGCAGTTGTTAGTCGGCGTCTCGACTTCTCTCTTTCTTTAACATGCACAATATTATAAGGAACGTTGAAAAAGTCGATGTTCTGACGGAAGCCCGTCTGGTCGGCAAGTATAACACGATAGAATTAAAAGAAGGACGCCGACCGTGAAAAAGAATACGAAAACGACGTTTCGGCTCCCCCGACGGGAGCCTTGTTCACAATGTGTGAACAAGGCTCACGTCAGACGACCCGAAACGTCTTTTTCGTATTCTTTTTCACGGTCGGCCTCCTTCTTTTAATTCTATCATATAAGAACGTTCTTTCGTAAGTAAACATTTTCAGCCACTATACTCGGCGACGACTTATCTCGACATTGGAGCGAAGGCCACGCAGGCGGGGATTTCTGCAAATTCGTGTTGCTCCGCAAGTAGTACGCCAGCTTGCGGCTGATTTGGTTTTACTCGCTGCATTGTTAACACGTTTAAAAAGTTCTATACACGAAAATGCAAATGGAAGAATCATTTCGATGGTTCAATGTACATTTTAGTGTCATATTACGAGTTTATTTTTCTTGGAGAACTACGTTTGCGGCCGCACACTGACCCACTACGTCATAGACATCACGTTTACTTTGGAAAACTGGCATGCTGAAAAGGTGGTGCTGTCTAATAAAAGAAAAGAGAGGCATTCTTGCAAAGTGAACAACAACTGTATTTTACCTACGACTTCCCGCAACTGTTTGAGTCTCATAATAAATAAAGCAGCCTTCATTTCAGCAAGGCAAATGAGAAAATTGTCAGTAAACTTAAGCACAATTTTGTGGCGCGGTAGCAGGCACGCGCTTTGCTTCTGTAGCTTCCACAATGCTGTCAAGAAAAGTTTTCGCCGAGTATAGTAAGCATCCTGTTAGCTTGCTGATGTACAGTTGCGCCATCGTGAATAGCCAAAATTTCGACGCCATATACCCCCCGTCTTAATTTTATTTACACAGGTCTGGTCTGGTGCCATCTCCCATGTGGTATTACTGTAAAGAGCCTGAAAACATCGATCATTTTTTGCTTACGTGCCATCGTTTTACTAGCCTTAGAAAAAAAGCATTTCGAAATGTTATTCAGCAACTTAAAAAGTTACTCCGAATTCCCGAAATAGTCTTTCCCTTGGGCCGTCTTCTCTGGGATTCAGCAACAGGAACGTCTGCTCAGTGATTTGCGGATTTCTTGGTGACGCAAGAAGAATTCCCTCTTAACATTATTCCCCATCAAATTTTTCTACTTGGGAATTCCTTTTATTAGTTCATTGTTTTCCATATTACTGTATTATTCTTATCTTTATTCTGTGTAGACAAGTCATTTTTAAACTTTCGTTTATTCCTGTGGCGATCGATTTCTTCCTTATCCTTTTTCAAAATTAAAAAATTTCGCCTGCAGGCGCGAATTACGATGCACTGTCTACGTGTCAAATTCACGGAACATAATTCCAAAGCCCTAAGTATTACAAATCCAAGAAAGAAAATGAAGTAATGTGTTGTTTTGCGTGATTTTCAGCAATTAATTGTAATTAGCATGAAATTAAATACTTGATCATTCTGCAGTCAGTCACGTTTCATTTTGACATGACAAGAATGAAATCACAGACTCCGAATGTGCGCTTAGTTTTTGCTTGCATTCATTCAGGGCTCTCCCATCATTATATGGCGGCTGCATATACATCTGTCTTGAGCACAAATAAACTATGTTAGAGTTATAATTTGTTCGTACACACCACTACTGCCACAAAGTCAACAGCGCTTTTCAAAGAGGTGTAGCAGTGATGGGGCTCGGCCCCCCCAAGGGGGGGGGGGGGGGGGCGAGCCTCACCTTAAAAATGGAAAGGGGGGCCGGCACTACCTGCCCCCCCCCCCTGACTTTAAGCCCCGCATTCATTTCGAGAAAAGAAAATTCGGCAGATCCCAAGTACCATGGGAATCGATGTTATGCGAAGCATGCGGAGGTAAGGTGAGTGGGTAGTAATTTTTTTATTAAGCGAAACGTTATGAAATGGCGCTCAAGATATGCACAAATGTTGTACGCACGTTCGTATGTTGAACAGTCGCATATGTTTCATATAACCAGTTGTTTACAGTTGCGTAACGATGCCAACAGAAACATGGGTATTACCAACACCAGAAGCGGTAAGCTGATATTGTCACGTGGTCGTGACGTTGACGAATTGAGCAGTGGATGTCTTCAAGGCGAAGCCTTTTATTTGGCCGAACTTGTGGCCGTGAAAACGGAAAGTCAGGTCACAGTAATACACACTGGCACTGATAGCGGCGAACAGAGCGTCGGCCGTCCATCACCTGATCATCGTTGGAACTCGCCGGCTTTTATATAGATCACGCGTCGAACATTCTAGCCTTATCTCTGGTCGTCGCGCAAGCTCTGGAATAAACTTGAGTATTCGCGTCTTGCGCGCAATCTTAACAAAATGATCTACTACAATCGTGAACCTTCTCGAACACTGCAGGCGCGGTTTGCTCACAGTCTTTGTGGGCGCAAACCGAATACAGTAAAAGTGAAAATAGAAAACGCGCGTGACAATATGTAGCGCTTGTGCTTGCGAGAATGGTAGCCCAGGACAGTGCTCCTAATCCAACTACAGTGGATGACAGAAGTGTAAGTTTAAGGGCTCGTTTTCTTTGTTAAACACAATATTAATGAGAACTAACAGACAATGATGCCAAGGAAAGTATAGGGGAAGCTATTAAAGTAATTGTAATGTAAATATGAAGAAAGAAAACTGGACGAAAAGATAACTTGCCACCGGCAGGGACCGAACCTGCGACCTTCGAATAACGCGTCCGATGCTCTACCACTGAGCTACGGTGGCGGTCATCCCTCCGTCCACTTTATATGGTATATATGTGCATTTAAAGGCGGAGCTAGCATCAGTCAGCGCCACCTGTTGCCATTGCGGCGAGTGTAGAACACCCTTTTTGCTTGTAGGCGTCACGTAGTACGTGATCTTATTACGAGCTGGCAGCTGACCAATAATCCCTTGCATACCACCTGAAGGCAACAAGTCTGCCAGAACGAGACCCTCGGTTATGAACGAAGGAAAGAAGTGTGAACTTAAGGGCTCGTTTACTTTGTTAAACACATTATTAATGAGAACTAACAGACAATGATGCCAAGGAAAGTATAGGGGACCTTATTAGAAGTAATTGTGATGTAAATATGAAGAAAGAAAAGTGGACGAAAAGATAACTTGCCACCGGCAGGGACCGAACCTGCGACCTTCGAATAACGCGTCCGATGCTCTACCACTGAGCTACGGTGGCGGTCTTCCCTACGTCCACTTTTTGTGGTATATATGTTCATTTAAACGTGGGAGCGTCAGTCAGCGCCGCCTGTTGCCATTACGGCGAGTGTAGAACACTCTTTTTGCCTGTTTGGCGTCACGTAACACGTGATCTTATTAAGAGCTGGCAGCTGACTAATAATCCCTTCGCATACCACCTAAAGGCAACAAGTCTGCCAGTACGAAGGTCGCAGGTTCGGTCCCTGCCGGTGGCAAGTTATCTTTTCGTCCACTTTCCTTTCTTCACATTTACATTACAATTACTTCTAATAACGTCCCCTATACTTTCCTTGGCATCATTGTCTGTTAGTTCTCATTAACTACAGTGGATGGCGCTTAAGTATACGATTGACGTTAACCCGACATGACTCCATGATAAGAGTACATATGTAAAGTTTTGAATATTAGATAGCCAGCACTGCAAACAGAATTGACGTTTTACCAACATTACGACTTCATAGAGTCTTTTTCCAAAGCAGTTTCGAGACGTGACGTGGCTCTGTGGTAGAATACTTGATTGCCACGCAGATGGCTTGGGTTCGATTCCTGCTGGGACTCTGATTTCTATCCTTTGCATTCGTCGGGTCAACGCTGCCGTTGTCAGTTTTTCTTAACGCTCTCGCTTTTAAATAACCAACGTCTGTCCTCGCCGCTCCTGGGTAGATATAAATTGTCAAACACCTGTGGCGCATACCCGCATACTGCGGCCCGTGGTGTACGGGTATGAGCCACACGGGTATGGAGAAATGATTTTGACGACGTACGCGTCGGGATTTTCACGTTATTCAAGTTACGACCAGCCAGACATATTCGTAAAATCCTCTTACCCTCCCATACTAACTTTGGTAGACCTCAAGCTAAGGAGGCGATCACGAGAGCACTCAGACCATGACCCAGACGTAGGCGGCTAGATAGATAGAAACGCCAAAGTGCTAGCAGTACCCAAAGAAATGCTTGGCATTTAAAAAGTGATACTTTTGACGTTGTTTCTGAAACGCGGCACGTCGAACATCGTAGTGGCTTCACCAATGTGATCAGTCATACGCAGCACACTGAGGTTATAGGCCAAGATATATTGACTCTGCAGAAGGTATCTAATGAACAATGTATCTTGCTCTCCTTCTGCCACGAGTGGACGCAACTGGCATGAACAATTTGCGTACACAAACGTATACGTTGTGTACGCAAATAAACAGTACAGGAGGGATATTAACCGCCGGTTTCATGACCTAATCCCCCGTAGTGGGTGGGAGCCAAAAAGTCAAGGCGCAAGCAAGTAAGCAGGAATAGTCGAGACAGTGGGTTTGAGCCACCGTGTGCAATAGAACAAACACAACGGGGCCCGTGCAGCGGGGGCCGCCGCCATGGCCGAGTCCCGCGATCCTGGAGCAGGCCACAAAGAGCGGCCCATGATCACCTACGAGCCGGAGGCCGAGGTCAAGGCCACGCAGACCACGCCGCACGTAAGCCACAATGCTGATGGAAGTATAGGGGATATCGTTTGTAGTGATTGTGATAAAAATGTGAAGGAAGCAAAGTGGACGAAAAGACAAGCTGGCAGGGACCGAACGTGCAACCTTCGAACAACGCGTCCGATGCTCTACCGTCTGAGCTACGGCGGCGGTCATGTTGGTAGAGCATCGGACACACACCCTCTAGACTGGCTAAGGCCTCTCCATATCCTCCTCCCCTAACGGCTACGTCACCACACTATGACGGCGCTGCTTTGTCGGCGCTTTCGGGAAACGGCGTGAACGAATGGATTCGCAACGCGCCGTTAAACTGGTACTGACCAGTTTTGCGGAATGGGCGCCTCCATTCCATTCCAATTCCATTCCAGGGAATTGGAATTCGCCGCAATTCCATTCCTTTCAATTCCTCGGAATGAAAAAGCTTAGCCCATTCCCACTCCGGGAATGGCCGGGCAGTTCAATTCCATTCCTATAATTCCTCAACTTAGGAAAGACATCTTGATTGTTTTATCGACTTGAGAATGAACGCCTCATAAAGCTGATGTCATCAGATGCATTAAGAACTGTTGAAGTACTCAAAACACATTACCATGCAAGGTCGAGGGATAGTAGCTTGGTGACATATCTCGTGCAGTACGACTACCCTATTAATTCCCATAGGGGTAGTTCTCCCGCTACGTATAGTATTTGCATGGTCAGCATGTTTGAACGAATGGCGATGTTTTAATATTGTTTAAGCCTACATGTGTTAATGCTAAAATGACGACATAGCGTATATTTATGCTGACAAAAGTAGTGTTCAAGAAGACTAAGCAGTTTTGCCACGCGTCTGGAGTGATCGTGAATATGGAGAAAACTATAAGATTTGGTTAATGGGGAACAAAACCCTCTAGATCTGCTGGTATTAGTTGGAACAGTGCACCGCTCGGGCACCTTGTGCCTTTGCATCGAATACGGAACACTGGGCTGCACTGCTCGTCAGCCCACTCACGCTTGTCAAGCGTGCCTCGCAAGCATGAATGGGGTGAGGTCCACAGGGTTGCCGTTGGTGGCTACTTTGCGCCAAATTGGCTACTTTTTGGACCCCGTTGGCTACGAAAATTTCCAGTTGGCGCCATGGCTTTTTTTTTAACTTGTGGTTTTACTTATTGAAAATGGTTTTATTTATTCATCAATAGTAAAGACTCTGTTGATAATACCGCTTCTGTTCTATTTGGCTAGAAATTCGGCGATAATATCAAATGACATGGCTACTTTGGCTACTTTTGGCGTGAGTTCTGGCGCCTTTTCATGTCCACCTAACGGCAACCCTGGGTGAGGAGAACTTTCTGTGTTCGCCTGTGCGCAGGTATGCAATGTCAGGTATAAACTTAAGACAAGCGCTTTTTGAAATATGCGTCCGAGTCGCCGACGGCGACAGAAGGCAAGACAAAAGAGTGAAGGCTGGTGAGACAGCAGGCGGCTGGGGCGCCGCCGAGGGAAAAAAGCAATCACAAGGCGTAAGGGGGGGGGGGGGGGTATGCCGCCGCCGCAGTTCTGCATGACGGATACCAACGGCATAGAACCGCGGTTACGTGAAGAATAGAGACAAGCTTCGGAGCAACACAGTCAATATAAGGACAGAATTGCAGTAGGCGCGTTGCTTATAAACGTACCGTGCTTGTAATCAGCCAAGCCATTTTAGAAATACTGCTTTATTGTTAAATTCGAGGCGTTGACTTACTAGTGTTTGAAGTTTGAAAAACAGCGCGTAGACGAAAAGGTGCTCTATTTTCCCAAAAAGGCGTAATTCCATTCCCATTCCATTCCGTGCAAAAGGCGCTTAATTCCATTCCAATTCCATTCCTCCAAGCGTTCTCCCCATTCCATTCCCATTCCATTCCGGGGTTGCAAAAATGTGGAATGAATCTGGAGTCATTCCAATTCCGGAGTGGCAACTCCGCAACACTGGTACTGACACAAAATTTCGTGGCCGAGATAGCCTGCGGGATCGATTCCCGTGAACATGCGTACATCATCCGCAAAATATCAACAGCGAATATAGCTTTTGGAAGGTATTTTACATGAATTTTGAAGTTTCCGAATTGACGCAATATTGACATCATCAAAAAGTGACCCCCTTACCTCACCACGCTGCAGTCAATACAAGTTACGATGACGTCAAAGCCGCCATTTTTCTGATGCCGCGTTTGCTCCGCGCGCGTTGAAAATTTTGTGTTTGACGACACTGCTGTCCCGCTTCCTGTTCGAAAGGACTTCTTGGTGCGGACCGTGCGGAAGTGCGTCACAGTTCTGTGTGCTGACGTGGTCGAGTGTTGCCCTCGCTAGCAGTGTTGCGGAGTTGCCACTCCGGAATTGGAATGACTCCGGATTCATTCCACATTTTTGCAACCCCGGAATGGAATGGGAATGGAATGGGGAGAACGCTTGGAGGAATGGAATTGGAATGGAATTAAGCGCCTTTTGCACGGAATGGAATGGGAATGGAATTACGCCTTTTTGGGAAAATAGAGCACCTTTTCGTCTACGCGCTGTTTTTCAAACTTCAAACACTAGTAAGTCAACGCCTCGAATTTAACAATAAAGCAGTATTTCTAAAATGGCTTGGCTGATTACAAGCACGGTACGTTTATAAGCAACGCGCCTACTGCAATCCTGTCCTTATATTGACTGTGTTGCTCCGAAGCTTGTCTCTATTCTTCACGTAACCGCGGTTCTATGCCGTTGGTATCCGTCATGCAGAACTGCGGCGGCGGCATACCCCCCCCCCCCCCCTTACGCCTTGTGATTGCTTTTTTCCCTCGGCGGCGCCCCAGCCGCCTGCTGTCTCACCAGCCTTCACTCTTTTGTCTTGCCTTCTCTCGCCGTCGGCGACTCGGACGCATATTTCAAAAAGCGCTTCTCTTAAGTTTATACCTGACATTGCATACCTGCGCACAGGCGAACACAGAAAGCTCTCCTCACCCAGGGTTGCCGTTAGGTGGACATGAAAAGGCGCCAGAACTCACGCCAAAAGTAGCCAAAGTAGCCATGTCATTTGATATTATCGCCGAATTTCTAGCCAAATAGAACAGAAGCGGTATTATCAACAGAGTCTTTACTATTGATGAATAAATAAAACCATTTTCAATAAGTAAAACCACAAGTTAAAAAAAAAGCCATGGCGCCAACTGGAAATTTTCGTAGCCAACGGGGTCAAAAAGTAGCCAATTTGGCGCAAAGTAGCCACCAACGGCAACCCTGTGGACCTCACCCCATTCATGCTTGCGAGGCACGCTTGACAAGCGTGAGGGCTGACGAGCAGTGCAGCCCAGTGTTCCGTATTCGATGCAAAGGCACAAGGTGCCCGAGCGGTGCACTGTTCCAACTAATACCAGCAGATCTAGAGGGTTTTGTTCCCCATTAACCAAATCTTATAGTTTTCTCCATATTCACGATCACTCCAGACGCGTGGCAAAACTGCTTAGTCTTCTTGAACACTACTTTTATCTCCATGAAAATACGCTATGTCGTCATTTTAGCATTAACACATTTAAGCTTAAACAATATTAAAACATCGCCATTCGTTCAAACATGCTGACCATGCAAATACTATACGTAGCGGGAGAACTACCCCTATGGGAATTAATAGGGTAGTCGTACTGCACGAGATATGTCACCAAGCTACTATCCCTCGACCTTGCATGGTAATGTGTTTTGAGTACTTCAACAGTTCTTAATGCATCTGATGACATCAGCTTTATGAGGCGTTCATTCTCAAGTCGATAAAACAATCAAGATGTCTTTCCTAAGTTGAGGAATTATAGGAATGGAATTGAACTGCCCGGCCATTCCCGGAGTGGGAATGGGCTAAGCTTTTTCATTCCGAGGAATTGAAAGGAATGGAATTGCGGCGAATTCCAATTCCCTGGAATGGAATTGGAATGGAATGGAGGCGCCCATTCCGCAACACTGCTCGCTAGGTGGTGATAGCTGCACCCGGCGTCTTGTCGTTTTTGGAGCTTTCTCAAACCGTAACTGAGTCTGGTCTGTAATGAGGAGCCTGTAATTAATTATCTGCCGCTCTCTGCACCAAATTATGTGCCGTGTTATGACTAAGAGTGCCCCAGCAACAACAACAAAAAAAAACTCGAGGCCAAAATTTTTGTGTCAGTACCCCTTTAAGTACACTAACGAGCAATGCTCATTTCTGAAAAAGCGTCCTCCGGCCCGTCGTAGTGTGATGACGTCACCGAGGAGTGGAGAGGTCTTGGCTCGTCTAGAGGCTGTTGATCGACACGGGAGCGTCAAACTGTAGTCAAACTGAGGCTCTTAACGGTGTACTGACGCGATTTTGACACATCGCAAAAGGGACATTTTTCGTTTCCTTGGTATGCAGTGTTAACGCTCTCCACACACCGGTGTCAGACAACACGTACAAAATATTTTATTTTTCTGATTTTAAAGTTTTCGAAGCTGAGCATCAGCAAGCCTGCCCCATCGCAATGGACATTATCCAGACGAGTCAACACGGTTAGGGTAGTTAGGGTCAAAGTATCTAACGTTGGTTAGGGTGGCTAGAATACGGTTCCACTGATTTTGCAATCTCTTTGAGTCCTGCATGCAGCCTAAATCATAGAAAAAACTGTCGGGGTCGCTGGAGACAATACACTCGTCGTCATAGGCGTGCTAAAGGTTTCCCTTCAAGGGGGGGGCGGAGGCTCGTCGCGACGCCCTTTCGATTATGTCAATGTATGGGGCTGACTGAGGGAAAAATATAGGGATTTTAGGGATGACTGCGTCCACCCCCGAGTCGCAGCGGCGGGCTGGCTTTGCGCCCCCCCTTCTTAGTTGAAAAGGGGGGGGGATATCACCCCTGCCCCCCACCTCCGTGCCTATGCTCATCGTCGTGTACCACGAATAGATCGCTGGTCTGCCGCGTCGCGAATCCCCGTGACGTCACACTAGCATCGTTCGTCACGGCGAAGCCACCCCCTCGATATCGAAACCGAAAGTGGCTTTTAAGGTAGCGCTATTAGAAATATGTACGATGCATTCCCAGGCACCGCAGTAATCTTTTTAGGTTTCTCGAAGCCCGTGTTCTTATTTACAGCAACAATCCCAAAATATTTAAAATTCGTGGCAGTACTCTAGGAGCCTCAGTTTGGCGGTCTCGTTTCAGTTTCGTTGGAGTCCCCGTTGCGCATTGTTGCATGATTGTGCACATGTCGGCAGGCGAGCACTCCACCCAGCGCCGGAGAGGAGTCTCCGCCCGCAGAGCACAAGTCTCCGCTCGCGCTGCCCCCGACGGCGGCCTGTGTCGGTGGTGCCGAGGCGCTCTCAACCGTGGACGCCGCCGACCGTTACTACACTCCGTGGCCAGACGAAAGGTGCGCGCGTCCGCTGGAGAAGGGCGTTGAGAAACTTCTGCTGTACAGCATAAAACTATATCACGCGAGCGTCGACCGCACGTAGTATCAGCGCCGGCGGTTATCTGCGAGACCGGCAGTAGGACGCTCAGGCGCACGAAGTGGCACTAGCGCAAGCGTCGTCCGCCACGCTGATCCTTTCTGGAAGATACACGCTCTTTCTTTATTAAAGGTGCCTGCAATGCGCATAATAGCGGATGGAAACGTTACGAACATTTTGCTTCTTTCTTTATCGCTATTTTTATTCTTATTTTTTGCTTCTTTTTTGGTGTTATCCATTGGCGGATTCAGAGTGACCGACGAACTCTGCGCCGGAGCACTCCACTCTGGCGGAGGGCAACCGAAGGGAATCTACCAATGGACTACACGCGCTCCGCTGGAGCAAATGGCAGGGTCAGAATGGAACGCGATGCCCGGGTCTCTCTTCTTGCATGAGTGGGCACGCTGGGCACAGCGACGCTACGCTAGCAAAACGCGAGCGCTGAATAGTCCGACGCGACCGGCGTCCGTTGGCGCGCCCACAGTTGGCACCGTTCAAGGGCACGGGGCGCTTGCGACTTCTGGTTGAATCCGCCGCCTTTCGCGGAGTTGAAAAGTTGCGCTGTGGAGTGAATCTCACCACAGAGTCTCCTATAAATACACTACAGGGAACTCTGGCGCTAGTGTCTGTGGGAGCTGCAACGCACGGCGCTTCAGCCAGCATGGGAATGATGGGTAGTACACAAATCTTGCCTAGTCTTCGTTCTTTTGGCTCCGTGTGGCCTGAATCCGCTTTGCCGCAATACGAAGTTCAGCGAAGGTCTAGCATATTACGCTTCACCACCTTGACTTTTTTAGGCTCACCGATTCACATCGGGTCACGAAGTTCACAACGGTCCGTTCTTTTATTCGAAACAAAACCAAAACACAACAATAAACAAAGCCACAAGTGTGTTCGAAGCCGCAAGCACGAAGACTAGGCAAATTTGTGCACTACCCATCATTCCCATGGTGGCTGAACGATCGCAGCGCCAGAGTCCCCTCCAGTTAATTTTAGTAAACTTTATGGATCTCGCGACGGAGCAGCTCCGGATCTGCCAATGGAACAGACTTGCTCCGCATGGAGCAGAAAAAGTGCTACCGGAAGTAAGGCATGTTGTTGGGCTAGTCGGTTCATTGTTACGTAAAGGTTTAAACTTCGCGAAGAAGATGGGACGGAAAGAGGAACACATACACACACACACAAGCGCAGAACTTCCAACAGATTGCGGGAAGCAGGTGATTTCATAGTTTCTTCCCAATCACAAGAACAAAGAACAATCGCGATGATACAGATGAAATCAGCAACAAGGATGCGCGCGCATCCCGTACAGGGCAGTGACCTGATGTGTCCGTCTAAGAAGTGAATTCCTTCTCTTGATAGCGAGAGCGAGGGAGAGCTTACGCAGCTATCTCCCCGTTTTGCGATTAAATACGCCTCAACGATTTCTCTCTCGGTTCTGGAATGGGCCTTCGATAAGAATTTCGTCTTATTCAGATGAGGCGAACAGCTCTTGCTATCACAGCTCTTACAATGTAATGCGAGATTGCTGCCCGTGCCGGTACGCAAAGATCTGCTGTGTTCCTGAGCTCGCTCATTGAAACATCGGCCGGTTTGGCCTATGTAAGACCGACCGCACGAAAGGGGTATCTCATAAATAGTGTTGGAAACGCAACTGGTGAACTTCACCTGGTGGTTCCTCTTGCATGACTACTCTTGTTTCGTTCCTGTCAGCACACTTTCCGAAGTTTGCACGCACGGTGCCGACAAGACGACGCGAATTCCATACCGTTGTGCAGCCTTCTTAACGTTGTGGGACAGACAATGTAAATAAGGCATGACGAAAAGGTGGTTTTTGATCCAAGCGTTTCTCTTGCTTATCTGTAGACTTCAGCTTTTGAAGCAGGCTCTCGGATGTGCTGCGAATCAGGTGTTGCGGATAACCAAGCAGATAGCAGGCGCTCGACCTGTCGAGTGAAAAGGAAAGCGGGCTGAGTGCATTTTGGAAGCAAAGAAGGTGGCTTTGTGGTCTTGCCAAAAGGAATGTTTGAGGACAAAGCCCGGAAGGCTGTTCTCAAGCACTTGAAACCGACAGATTTTCAGCCAAAGCTCCAGAAGAAAGAAGCCGTCAAAAGGCTGAAGAAAGTGAACCTAGAATCAGTGGCAACCACGGTCTCCAAAGCTGACCTAGATTCTTTGGAATTTTTCTTTACGGGGAAAGCCCACAAGGTGGATTGCCCACTCCGCGCGATTGTTTCGGAGAGGGAAACCTGGCAGAGTGCCGTCAGCGCATTCTTGAAGAAGATGCTCAACATGATTGTGGGACATGACCCTTTTGTCATTCGTAGCTCCAGAGATATTGTGCAGGCACTGGAAAAAGGTCTACCCCGTGCTACCACGGCATTTTCCGTGGACGTCGAAGGCCTGTTTTATTCTGTACCACACAATGGACTGTTTAAAGCCATCAGGGAAAGTGCTGAAGAATTTGGCGAGGTAGACTTTCAGAATAGTCCGGCTTTAGCACAGAACATTTTTTAAAACTGATACAGTTTTACTTAAGCTCGACCGCTACCCACCATGAAGGGCATTATTACGTACAAAAATCCGGTATATGTATTGTCTCTTCGGTTGCTCCTGTGTTATGTGACATTTTTTTAGCCTTCTTTGACCGACGTCTTGAAAGTGAACTTTCCAAACACCCGTTTCTACACGTGTTTCGTTATGTTGACGACTTTTTAGTGATTTTAGATGACTCTTTTAACAGTGACCTTGAAAGTGTTGTCCGTAACAGTTTAAGCACCTTCTCCTCTGAGGGGAAAGATTTGACTTTTGCTCATGAATTGACGAAGGACAACCATATGCACTTCTTGGACATCAATTTGCATTTTAAGGGTGACCACGTTTGCTGGAAGTACAATCCAAGGAGCAACAAACGCCCACTACCTCACAAGAGTGCCCACTCGAAACTTGTGAAACGAGGCATAATTACGTCTACCTGCCTTTCCGCCTTGCAGAAGTCCTGCGCTCATACAGCATCGACTCGACAGGTCGAACGCCTGCTATCTGCTGGTTATCCGCAACACCTGATTCGCAGCACATCCGAGAGCCTGCTTCAAAAGCTGAAGTCTACAGATAAGCAAGAGAAACGCTTGGATCAAAAACCACCTTTTCGTCATGCCTTATTTACATTGTCTGTCCCACAACGTTAAGAAGGCTGCACAACGGTATGGAATTCGCGTCGTCTTGTCGGCACCGTGCGTGCAAACTTCGGAAAGTGTGCTGACAGGAACGAAACAAGAGTAGTCATGCAAGAGGAACCACCAGGTGAAGTTCACCAGTTGCGTTTCCAACACTATTTATGAGATACCCCTTTCGTGCGGTCGGTCTTACATAGGCCAAACCGGCCGATGTTTCAATGAGCGAGCTCAGGAACACAGCAGATCTTTGCGTACCGGCACGGGCAGCAATCTGGCATTACATTGTAAGAGCTGTGATAGCAAGAGCTGTTCGCCTCATCTGAATAAGACGAAATTCTTATCGAAGGCCCATTCCAGAACCGAGAGAGAAATAGTTGAAGCGTATTTAATCGCAAAACGGGGAGATAGCTGCGTAAGCTCTCCCTCGCTCTCGCTATCAAGAGAAGGAATTCACTTCTTAGACGGACACATCAGGTCACTGCCCTGTACGGGATGCGCGCGCATCCTTGTTGCTGATTTCATCTGTATCATCGCGATTGTTCTTTGTTCTTGTGATTTGTGAAGAAACTATGAAATCACCTGCTTTCCGCAATCTGTTGGAAGTTCTGCGCTTGTGTTCCTCTTTCCTCTTCTTCGCGCAGTTTAAATCTTAACCTACCGGAAGTGCTCCGAATCTGCCAATGGATGACACCAGTTCTTAGACACACAAAACGGTTCACATTCCCGACAACTCATCGTTCTTGTGTATTGCTTTTTTTTTTATTCAAATTTCCCTACGCATCAACTTTGAGCAGTTTATTTGGCAGCAGTAACAGGAAAGATCAAGAGAACATGCATCGGTAGACGGCGCTTTTAAGTCGCGCGAATTAGGCAGCCTACATGACCTATAGCGCGAATGGTTTTGCTCACACCTCTTGTTTTTCATGTTTTTTTTTTCATCTAAGGAGATTAATACGGTGGGGCGTGCATCGTCCTGAAAGGAACAGCGTGGCAGCCGACGCTAGCGCTGCTTTGTGCGCCTGCGCGTATCTGCCGGTCTCGCAGATCATCGATGTTGTAACTAAGGCGCTGATGTAGGGCGCTGATGACGCTCGCGCGCGCGTAGTTAAAAATGCTGGAGGCTGTACAGTCGTCAGCAATCTTAACCTGACCGCTTCGCAGGATGGTTAAACGGATGACAGCCGCGAAGCCCTGTGTGCTGTTGCCGGGATGATGCCTCGGTATGCTTGGATAGTACGTCGGCATGCATGGGTAACATCTCGGCAATAGAACCCAAAGCTGGCGTCAATCAAACCGTTTCAGGACACGCTGCGGAGCGATCGAGTTGAGCTTGCGGACGAATGTATATAAGTGCATGCGCGAAGTCTTTTGGGACTGTAACTCTCGGCAGCACCACAAAGTGTACTTTATGCATGCGCATTTCATCGCCAAGTTTGGTAACACATGAGCCATCTATCTCATTATCAGCTAAAGAAATAGAAAATTTGAGTGTGACATGATGGTGTGCATGATTGTTTCTTTTGAGCACTTGCCAGTGATGCGAACCAAAGTCAACATTTTATCCCTAGATTGCAACAAAAATCCCTAGATTTAATTTAAAATGTCGTTTTTCAGGCTAATTCACATTTAACAAAGTATAAAGATAGTTCACTGTCTGCCCCAATTTTTCCTAATCGTATTGAGGTAAAAAGAAACGCATTAACAGCGACTGAAAGTCCTTTTTTCTGCGGAGTAATTTCACTAGGGCTCTTGCAGATGGCGCGATTTTCTTCAGAGACAGACAGATTTGTCACTATGCCCGCTCATTGAAGGCATAGATGTAATCGTTCGACTCAAGCGCAAGTCTTGTAGCATAGCGCCTTTCTTGTGCTTGCAACCTTGGAGGTGCACGGCGGTCGATTTCTAATTTAAACATCAGCGTTGCGTGATTCTCAGTTGATGTAGCCATCCTGTGTGCTTTGGATCAGCTTCGCATTTGGCCCAATATTTTTGTGACTGTATTCGCTCTTATGAAAATAGTCCGAAAGAAAGACTGAAATCACACGAGCCTGCAGTCTTCTCGGCTTTTTCCATCACGACGATTTCATAATAGCGTGTCTGTACCAATTAACTCACCCTACTGTCAGTCCTATTTTAGTCTCTTTCTATCAAAATCTGCTAGACCAGAAGTTATTAGACGCGGAGACGTTGCATGTGGAAGGCACGCGGCGAGTGTGGATTTGGCGCGTTTTTATGTGCACTACAAGACAAAATGTAACTTTGCTTCATAGAAAAGCAAAGTGCACAGGGCGCTTATGATGTGAGTGCCAAACACTTACGACGACAAGGTTTATGTATTATGCATATTAATCTCGCTTTCACTCCTCCCAGCAGAACGCAAAAATTATGAAATAATACATCGCTGTTAAAGGCCCCCCTCACCAGGCCCCGTACCAATTTTAGTTAGACGCTGGCAGTTGTTGTGTGTCCGATGAGGAGCATTATGCCACAAGAATTTTTTCAATCGGTTCAGTAGTCGCTGAGAAAACCGATATTTTGATGCGGCGCGAAACCATGATGCGAGGAGGCGAGCTCGAAACTCTTGCCGCTCGGCCCGCGTAGCCTTCGCAAGCCAAATCTCTTCCCTACCTTCTCCCTGCGTCGGAGTGAGAGCAACACGTCATGGCACGCAAGGTCACGTGTGCATGACGTGACCGAGGAAGCCCAGCCCCCGAGCACACGTGCGGCGTTGTTTTTTTTACCAGCGTTATTTTGTTGCCTGTTTCTGCGGGATGGATGCCTCGGTGCGCGTTCGTTTCACTTTTCACTGGCACGAGAGTGGCGGTACCATGAGCCAGTGCCGCATTTACGTTTACTTGGACGCGCTAGAATAAATGAGCACATTGAGTGCTCGAACGCGCCAGGACATCACTTTCGTTTCCAGGGCTGGCGTCTCCTCAATGCGCTAACCGCGGGGACACGAACGCACGCGAAACGGAGGCACATTAGCCCCGCATATCGCGGCAATTCACTGAACAAAAATGAAAAAGACGCACACATTCCCTTTGTGCGTCTCATTATTTCTCTCATGTTTTATTCATCTATTCAAGCAACAAATTCCACAAACTACACATGTCGTGTCAAATAATTTTCGCCGTGTCACGTGCTACTGCTGTCGACGTCAGTGCACAGCCGTCTACGTAGGCGACCGACGTCACAGCACTGCCATCTGCGTGGGGCCATTCCGCCGTGTACGTCATCCCCTCATTAGGGGCTTTTAGCGTGTACGTATACATAGTTTTCACGTGACGTCACAGACAGGTTCTCTGCGCTGGGGTCTCTAAGATGGCGGCAACCGTGACTTTTTATCTCATTAGAGAACGTCAGTGCAGAGGAGGACGGTCCCCGCGTTCTTTTGTGTTCTCCCCACGTTCTTCTGTTCGTGAGCCACGCCAAGGGGGGTAACATAAAGGAACGGAAGGGGCACCGGCCCTAATTTGATGTCATGGTTCAGCTGGGGGGCCCTAAGATGGCGGCCATGGTGACGTCAATGCAAACTATGTATACTTCTTTACGTTACCGTGTTACCGGATACCGGAAGGAATCTGCGCATGCGCGGGCCTTTACGGAACGTAGACTTTTTACGGAACGTAAACTACTCGCCGGATAGGCTTTACGTTTGCGGCCCTACCTCGCAAATCCACCTTCGTTCGCGGCTACGCGCGATATTCAATTTGCGGAGACTCCTGCCGCCGAGTCAAAATAAGCCGAAGTGCGAATGCGAATTGCGATCACCTTGTTTCAGCCGGCTTACCGAAGCTAGAGTGACGTAAACGTGAGAGGCCTAAAGCGCCTAAAACCCCCCAACAGGCTGGATAGGTGGCGCCATCTAGCGGCGTCAATGTGAAACAGGCAAGCACAAAATTGTTATTGCAGAAACATCGCGCATTTTACTCCTTGCGTACATGCCTTGCAGTGAAATAATTATGAATCAGTTGCCTTTGACATCATTTCCTCCCTCAAATACTAGATGATAACAAACGTGTTCATGACTGTCGTAGCACGAAGCGTCACAAGATGTCGACACCATCGTCGCTAACCCGATATTTTTGCACCCTTTTTCGTAAACCGAGGTAATGTACACGCTAAAAACCTCTCTTATTATTTTGCCCAAGCGATTATTCAATCTTATCTAAATCAAGTATAGTTTAAATGCAGTTAATCATCACCATTTGGTGGTTTGCGCAAACGTAAAGGTTTACGTTTACGCACGCACGTAAACGTTTACGTATGAGGAGCTAAAACTTTTCTGCAGCATGCGTTCCGGTAAGACGGTAAACGCAATCCGGTAACCGGTAACACGGTAACGTAAAAAAGTATACGTACAAGCTAAAAGCCCCTATTCTCTACGCGCGAGCACGCGAAAGTAAGGGCAAGCAGCGTTCAGCTTGAAATTTGACCCATTTCCGCGGCGCGTAGCGTTCCAAAATTTGGCAGACGTGATCGTGAACGCTCAATGTATGAATTGCGCTCGTCAGCTCAAAATTGTCAAACCTGGTGAAGGGCCCTTTCAAAATAAATGTATCTGCATGGGAACGCGGTCTCTAATAAAACAGAGATCGTGAAGTTTCAAAGAGACATGCAGTGCAGTATCCCTCTTTTAGCATCATGGGGGTGCAAAAGCGGCACTTGCCCCTCCCCCCTCACGCCACACCAGCACTTCTCGGCAGCGTTGTTAGGAACAGCCTCTTTGCGAGAAAAACCAAATGAAGAGCTTGTGGGAGAATTGCCCAACTGCATTTTAAAATGCATTGTACGAAAGTGCGGAGAGAGAGAGGTTAATGAAAGAGGAGGAAATAAAAAGGACGCTATTTTCTGCCTCGCGGCTCAGCGCCTTTAGGAATGGAAAGAGGCATGGCAAGAGGGAGTCTTGTCAGCGCGGTCGGTAGCCAAAGCGCAGAGGAAGGCTTCGAGCGTGCGGGAAAAAGGACGTCCGTTGCCGCAGTCAGACCGAGCAGGCGATCTCACCATCACGCATCGTTCCGCGGCCAGGGCAGGGCAGGATGCTCCAGCGTTTCGTCGTCGCCGCACCTGCGGCACGCAGGCGATGACCCGCGGAAAAATTGAAGGACACTTTGTACATTCCGAAGTGTGTTCGGCGAAAGCTTGTGGCCATTCGACTGACTATGCCATGTTTTTTTTTTTTCTTCTCAGTGGGGATGGCACACAAACGGAATGTATACGTGTTTTCTTTTTTTTTAATTTTTTACCGCGAATCGCAGCGAGACGCGAGACTAATCTGCCTCCGTTCGCATGCGTTCGTATTTTCTCGCGCTTTGCGCATCGTGCAGACGCCATCCGCGTTCCAGCGCTTAAATTGACGGACACTTTGCAAAGTCCAAAGTGTGTTCCGCGAACGCCTGTGTCCATTGAGACCGGGTCGGTCAGAATGGAACGCGATGCACGCGTCTCCCTCCTTGCATGATTAGAAACACTGGGCACAGCGACGCCACGCAAGCAAAGCGCGAGCGCTGCATAGAGTCCGACGCGACCGGCGTCCGTTTGCGCGCCCCGGCGGCCACCTGGCACCGTGCCAGGGCTCGGACGGAGGGAAGGACGGACGGACGGACGGATGTGACCGCTGCCGTACGGTACGCAGGCGAACCAGCAACCGCCGCTCGCATCTGTCCAGGCCGGTCTCCGGAAAGGGAGGCGGTGGCTTGCCGCTTGCCACCCGCGTGTCAGGGTGGGCCGTTGTGCGGAGAGCTGGGCTTGCTGGTTGTACAATGCTGAGACAACAGCGCGAAAAAAGCACTAGGCACACAGAAAGGGAACGCAGACATCGCTGTGTGCGTCCCCTTTCTGTCCTGTGCTTTTTTTCGCGCTGTTTTAAAGTGTCTCATACTCGCGGTAACCGAAGTCCGTCCGCGCCCCATGGAACGCTGCGGCCGCTCCACCTCACTCTCTCTCAGCGATGGCACAGCGGTCACACACACAGAAAAACAAACGAAGAACTTAAGAAAAGGATACTGAGTCGAGCGGCCACAGCTTTCGCCGAACACACTTTGCAATTTACAAAGTGTCCTTCAATTTATGTAAGCATTGTGCGACATGTTCTTTGATCTACTAACTGATGTCGTCTATCGAGACAGCAGTATCCTATAAAAATAAAAAAAAAGGATGTCTAATCGCAGCTGGTGCCGCGACGACGCAGTCCCCGCCCCGCAAGTCGGCCACGGTGGCCGACGTCACGTTCTCGGCGCCGGAGCGCAAGGAGACGCCGCCGCCGCCCAGGGAGGAGAAGCTCGTCAAGACCGTGCACACATTCTGCATACACCTCAGCTTCTTCGGAATGGCACGCTTTTCTCGTATCTTCCTGGGGCGCGATGGGTCCACACATGTCCACTGCGGCGGAGCACGCTCAATTACTCGAAAACACGGCGAGCCGTGACGTCATGGCGCTCTTGACCACATAGACGCACCGAACTTGGCAGCACATTCCCAGCGTAAAGAGAAACAAAGTGGACGAAATGTGTAGTAACGGGACATTTAAACAAACTTGGCACGTCTGAACTTGCGTATGAACGTGTTGAGATGTTTGAAGAACGATGCAGGGAATGCGTAGCGACGTTCCGGGTGCGTCAGGCGGGCGGCCGCGTTAAACCTAATTCAAGGGCTAACGTGATTAAAGCTCATGCCCGGCCTCCGAGATACTCGTCCGAAAGCCGATCTCTGGGGGGGCAGCATTCGTTGCGGTGAAACGCATTCCTTCTTTATCATTTGTGTCGGGAGCATACTGTGCGCAAAGGCACTGTTACAGCGCTCTAGCAGACGCTGACCTCAGCTGTCAGATCACGCTGTTTCTGAGAAGGCATGTCCACACACACACAACACAAATTAACGTGCCCGCTGAAGCAAACGCCGCTGTCGTCTGCTCACAAACGCTGCGAAAGAGAACGCGCTCGCTCGCCCGTCCGGTAGCGTTTTCTTTTCTTCTTTCTCCGGCTTCGCGCCGCCAACTGAAATGCCTCCGTCCATAGTGTCATACAATAAGAGGGGAATCTGTCGCTGCGATCGTTGTGCCACTTTATGTACCACCGTGGGAATGATCATAGAGTTTTCTAAAATTAACTAGAGAGGACTCTGGCGCTGCGATCGTTCAGCCACCATGGGAATGATGGGTAGTACACAAATTTGCCTAGTCTTCGTGCTTGCGGCTTCGAACGCACTTGTGGCTTTGTTTATTGCTGTGTTTTGGTTCTGTTTCGGATAAAAGAATGGACCGTTGTGAACTTCGTGAGCCAATTTGAATTCGTGAGCCTAAAAAGGTTAAGGTGGCGAAGCGTAACCGCTAAACGTTTACTGAACTTCGTATTGCGGCAAAGCGGATTCAGGCCACCCGGAGCCAAAAGAACGAAGACTAGTCAAGACTAGGCAAATTTGTGTACTACCCATCATTCCCATGCTGGCTGAAGTGCAGTGCGTTGCAGCTCCTATAGACACTAGCGCCAGAGTCCCCTCTAGTGTATTTATAGGAAACTCTATGGGAATGATGGGAAGTACAGGCTTCGGATTGGACAGCGTTAGCTAGCGAACTGTCTACGGATTTTTTTCTACAGTTTCAGTTTCGTTCTTAGCGCAGCTTGGCTAGTGGGGTGCGGTGCAAAGCACTCAAGCAGTGTCTTTGTTGTTCAAAGAGGCCGAAGACCGCTAGGTCTCTTGGTTTGCTGCGACGTTGCAGCTTTACAGGTTGTATTTGACAGTTTTAGCGACGCGTCGTGCACTCACCGCTGCGCATAGATGTAGCGTCCCATGCCAGTGCAGGATATCGGACAGAGTTCACGTCTTCTTACAAGCGCGTCTTGCCAAACCTCGTTCATATCGACTGCAAAACGACGGCGAAGCTAAGTAGACGCACCGTTACGCTCCTCTGACACGTCTTCACAACAAAGCGAGAGATGCGTTGGGGGCAGGCCACTTGGACAGACGCACTTGGCATCGCAGCAGACGATACGTTAAGTGTTTCTCACTCAATACTGTACTGTTATTTCCATAAATAGGCAATACGTACTATCGAGGGAAAAACAAGCGTGTTTGTTTTCAAGTGTTGTAAAAAATAATTCATTATATTTTGATGTCACACGTGGAACAGAATGGCAGAGCAATGCATAACCTGGCGGTTAAATTTGTGCGGGTATCACTTTCATCTCACGGTCACGCAAACTGTTTGCAATAAGTTTTACGTATAAAAAAAATAACACAAGTTTCAATTGGAAATAACTTCATATCACTTTGTTTTACACTCGGCAAACAAGCGTCGCGAATTTCAAGAACGTAATCCATCCGAAGCAAATCCGAAGCCTGTACTTCCCATCATTCCCATGGTGGTACAACGCGCCGCTGAAAGAGCCCGCATATATACTAGCGCCGGATTGCACTCTATAGGTATGAAACTCTCCGCCGGAGCTTGTTATTTTTGCATTTTGTGCGACGTTATCTGGACGCCCGTTCTAACGGGAGCCTAAAAATATATTGTGGAGGCCAAAGTGGACAGTCCACTAGGTCGACCCATAGAGAATCGCGCCCCTGCATTAAGGTGCGTTCACACCGACAGCGGATTCGCAAAGCGGAGAGGCGGATCCGGAAAACGGACGCGGATTACACACTCACGGATAGACCATTGAAGGAGTAACCACAAAGGGATGCGTGCCGTGTGCAGAGATACGTCAGGTGTGCAAGCCGTTGTCTAGGGAACTAACCGTCCTCCTCGCTCATGGGTCAATCTTCTCGCTGGGCCGCGCTCGGAGCGTTCGGCGATCTAGGAACTACGCCAGCTACGCCGCGGTGCTGTAGACGATGTACACGTATGCGTGGATGAGCGTGTGCATGGTGCTGCTTTTACGTTTCGCCGTACCTTTGAAGTGAGGAGCTGGTCTCGACACGTCGTGACGCCGTCGACGCCGTGATGTACATCTCTGGCGTGGTCAAGGCACTGCGGCACTGCGTCGCCACCGGCTGGGAATGGCGGCCGAGAATACAGTAGGCCTATCGGATTTATGATTTCGACTATGTGGAGAAATCGGCGCTGGATTCTTTCACAAGTAAGTGATCGTACTTTATTCTGCCGTATATCTGTCGCGTGCGCGAAACGCATCGCGCTTTTTGGCAACGGGCTCGATCGTGTTCTCTCGCGCGCACGAAATGCACCACGAAGGTCGGCTTGGGTGTGAGCTCGCCTGTGCTTTGTGACTGCCTGTAAATTGGCCGCCATTGCCCTTGGCTGCCCGGATGCTCGCTCATGGAGTGTTCGCCGCGGCGATGAGCTGCGGGCTCGAGATATTGGGCAGAGGCCTCGCCCCCGCGGTGCGACTCGTGCAAAACGCATTTGCGGTTGCCGGCAACGAGCTTGGTTGTATGTCGCGCGCTTGAAGTGCACCGGCAGCTGGCGAGGACTTTAGCTAGCCGACTTAAGGGGGGTATGGTAGGGTAAACCCCCCCAAAAAATCGAATTTGCATTTTTGACAGTGAAAAATCCACTGCATTCCGATGAACAAGCCTGTGGAAGCCCGACGTCGAGCGGCCGCTCCAAGCGGTTTAAATGCCGCGCCAAAGTGCGTCGCGCTTCCTGGCGTAAGCAGTACGCGCAGATAAAACTTCGTTTTTCTCAAATTGCGGTTTTAATAAATTTCTCAACTTCAATGTACCTTTTCACAAAAAGTATGGAATTGATTCCGATGAAACTTTGCATGCATGTGCTACGGCAAGTTGGAAATAATCTGAACTAAACAAATTGCCGATTTTCTAAAAAGTAAAGCTGTAAAAAAAATTACACAGCAGTGCGCACCCTCTGTGGCTTTGTGCGTGCAGTAATTTTATTTCTTTTTTTTAGTCAAACTCCATAAAGGATGTTTTATTTTTTTAGTTCAGATATAACTTACAGGTCTCAAAGAATAACACGGCTTAATATCATTACATTGCTTTCAGTGGTTGCAGAGAAAAGGTACATTGAATAATTGAACCACATTAAAATTTGGGAGTGGGCCACAGGAAGGATAGGCAAGACAGACATACAAAAAGGGTGTCACGTGATAGCTAGTGGCATTCTTTGTGAGCACGTGAACTTTTATGTGAATACTTGCAGCCGTTTCTAAAATATTACGTTAAAACTGACATATATACCATTTGCCCTACCATACCCTATTAATTAAGCTGTGCTTCGGAACTCTGTGGAAATTGGTCGCCATTGCCGTGGGCTTCCCCGTCACTCGGTCGCAAGCAGCTCGGCGGCTCGGCCTCGGCGCCGTTGTGGCGGCGGCCCCGCGTTAGCTCGCTGTACTCTGCCGCTCGCTCGAGGAACTTTGTTGAAATTGGTCGCTATTACCGTCGGCTTCCTCGGCGCTCGCTCAGAAGCAGCTCGGCGGCGGCCCCGCGTTCGCTTGCTCGAGCAATACGACGTCGCTCGCAGAGAACTCGTCGACTCGTAAGCGGTAAGGCGGTTCGCGGCGCCTCTGCGTGATGGCTGCATGCGGCTGTTGCGCTATGTGGCTCGAAATGCGTCATGATAATGTATGACATCACGGTGAAATTATTTGCATGGCATATTTTAGACGTGTGTTTTTATTTCACCTTGTATGTATTTGCCATGTGCGTGCGTCTTCGTCCTCTCTCACGTGTGACTAACTATTTGCCATTTTTTTGTGCAGCGGTTTTCCACAACGTGCTGTGTGCGTTGGTGCGTGCAGTGCCAGTCATCTATCGCGTCCGCTGGAGCACCTTCACAAAGAGGCTGTTCGAGATATGAAAATGCGGCTGGACCTGTATTTGACATTTCTCAGTGAATTCACCGAAATAATGCAGAAAATTTATATGTATTGAAGGGGTACGAGCCTTTGGATAGAAGATGAAGAAGCACGAGAGCCGGGGCAGGAAAGAAGAGGGAGATGAAGTTGAAAATAAAGAAGATTAAGATGGACGCCAGTTCCATACTGAAGCTTTAATGCTGTTCCGTTCTTTCAAGTAGGTACACTACATTATTTTGGCGCAGCCGGCAATCGAAGCCAACATGTGGGTGACGTTCTTCCTTGACGAGACCTCTGCGGAGAAGATCATCTTTTCGAAGTACCAAGTTCAAGATGAGGCAGCGGTAGACTTACCTCGTGAGCTCAGCTCGGAAGAACTCGTGAACCTGGTTGTAGAAAAGGCAACCGTGGACACTACTGAACTACGACGGAAAGGTTCCGTGAAAGTGAACTTGCGTGTGGCGACCTTCAACGAGCTAGTTCTTGAACCAGTGCGTAGAATAGACTCAGGATCACGGTCTTCGACGGAAGAGGTGAGCCTCGTTTTGAAAGCTCTTCAGCTGCAACAGGAACAGATTGTTCAACAGAACCAGATAGTAACGTCGCTTATAAGTTCTCTAAATGCTGAGAAACCGGTGACTACATTCATGGAACCTGATGCCTTCGACGGTGTACGTGTCTTCAAGTCCAGAAACTTGGCTCGAGTTCTACGAATATGCCGCTGGAAAAAACAACTGGCTCTCTGATGAGGATAAAATTACCAACATGCGCGTTTACTTGAGAGGGGTTGCACGCAAGTGGTATGAAATACGCATAATGGAAGACAGGGACGACTCTTGGAGCCAGTGGAAGCAAAAATTTTAGGCTGCATTCCGAAGCATTCCAGTACAAAGATGGAACACAGCGCTTAATTTCAAGTCCGAGCAAAGCTCCCTTGTCGAGTACTTCTTTGAGAAACGCCGTCTTTTAAAGCTGGCTGAGCCCATGCTTCCATCTTCGGCCATAGTAGCCTTAATAATGCATCGATTGCACACTGAAGTGTCGAAGCAAGTGCAAATACTGTCACCCAGAACTCTAGACGACCTCCTGGAGTATCTCCAGAACATACCATCTGCTTCGCAAACAAGCATAACCGCTAAGTCAAGCAGCTGTTTCAGTCGGAGTAAAGCGGACTGGTCACACCGCGATCAGCGAGAACCGAGCCGCCTCGCAAGTAGCACGGATAACTTGACTTGGCGCGTTCCAAGAGGTCAAGTGTACAATATCGACACTGAGGCTCGGGAGTATCCGACAGCAAAAAACTAATAAAGGAGGGTGATCAGTCCCACCCGATGACTCCAACTATTTAAATTGCTCTAGCCTACTTCACATTCCCGTCAAAATAGGAAGCAAACATATGATGGCTCTGGTAGACAGCGGTGCTTCTGTGTCGATAATAAATGCCAAGCTGGTGGATGCAAGTCGCTTGCATAGTTGAAGAGTACTACGGGTACAAGGCTATGATGGAAAAGTAACGTTGCATAATCAGTGGGCCTTGGTAAACATTGAGTTCCAGGGTCAGAAAATAGAGAGCGAAGTATTGGTCATAGAGGGGGTGATGTACGACTTTTTGCTATCAAGACCGGGTATAAAGAAACTAAAGATCAGCGTATACTGGGACGATGTGGTTCTAGTCGAAGGAGTATCAAGGAACGAGACAAATCAGGGTAGACAGGGTAATCTACAAGTTGTCAAGTGCGCGGAGGATATCTCAAGGACGTACCCTGAACTTGCGTGCATAGTAAGCTATCCTCAGGCGATGAAGTCGCACAAGGTTCCTTTTGAACTAGCTGACAAAACCGTCATCCGAAAATCACCTTACAATATGTCAAGAGAGCGAAAGATGTGGCTCAAGAAAGAGTTGCAGGAGATACTAGACGCCGATATTATACGACCTTCGGTATCACCCTTCGCTTCTCCCATAACGATTGCACCGAAAGAAGACGGAACCTTCAGGTTGTCTACAGGGTTCTCAGTCGTCAGACAGAACTGGTACCATTTCCCATGCCGAAGATCGACACAATTATAGATGAGACGGGTGGTTGCCGACACTTTTCCCGCATCGATTTGTGCAAAGGTTTCTAGCAGATCCCACTAACAGAAGAAACAAAAATGTACACCGCTTTTATCACTCCATTCGATCTCTACGAGTATAACCGGCTTCCTTTCGGTTGGAAAAACTCGCCAGCGTGGTTCCAGAAGATCATGAACGACGTCCTAAAGCCATTCCTTGGTGTTTTTTGTAATGTGTACATAACAACATTATAGTCTTCTCCAAAACAGGCTGAGCATCAGGACCATCTGTCTCAGGTGTTAAATGCCTTGAGCTTGGCACATCTCAAGGTCAATTTTAAGAAAAGTGCATTCTTTGAACGAAAAGTTGTGTTTCTTGGAAGAGTATTCGATGGGAACACCAAAAGCACGAAACAAGAGTCCGTCGAGAAGATCTCCCAGTTGAAGAAACCATATGACGTCCATTCACTGCGTGTGTTCTTGGGATTGGCAGGACATTTCCGATGAAGGACTTAGCTGTCAAAACTAGATGCCTCACGCGCTTAACGCAGAAAGAAGTTCCTTTTGAATAGAATGATGAATGCGAGAGAGTCTACCGTGACTTGGTGCACAGAATTTCTGCTGACCCTCTTCTAAGCATACCAGACTTCACCTTACCCTTTGAATTGAACACTGACGCCTCACATTATGGGACTGGTGCAGTGTTGTATCAAAAATCTATTGAAGCATCCGGCCGAGAAAAGCGACACGTAGTAGGTTGCTACAGTTACACCTTCAAGCCATCTGAAATTAACTAACTACTACTGAAAAGGAAGCACTGGTTGTTCTGAAGGCCGTCGAGTATTTCCGTACGTACCTGGAAGGTACGAAGTTCACTTTGTTCACTGATCACCAGGCCCTCACTCATCTCTTGAATATGACCCAAACTAAAGGACGTATCGCCAGATGGGTGATATTCTTGCAGCAATTTGACTTTACCATCTCGCACCGACCAGGACCACTTTTAACTGATGCAGATGCTCTGTCAAGGTTGACGATGCAAAACAACACAGAACAATCCGAAGAAATCAATGAAGTGAAGCTGTGGGAAGGCTCCGAACAACTGGTTTTTATTGAAGGTCGGTATCAAGTCCCACCAACGCTTGTTTCTAGGGTGCTGTATTTGTACCACGATAGCCCAGAATCTGGAGGACACGACGGATTTTGGCGCAGCTACAACAAGTTAGTCAAGAGATTTACGTGGCCGCACATGAAGAAAGAAGTCAGTCAGTACGTTCGTTCATGCCATGTGTGTCAAGTACGCAAAGTCAAATATAAACAGCCTACGGACGCCATGATACTACCCTGCCACTCAAACGTGCCTTTTGAAGTAGTACACCTGGATTTCGCCGAACTAAATAAGAAACGGGAAGGAGTCAGAAAAACGCAAGCTTTTCTTCTGGCCATAGATGAATGCACCAGGACGGTCGCGGCACGAGCGGGAAAGGAAGATGCAAATAGCGTCATAACCCTCCTCGAAAGAGACATGTTTAGGACTACGCGGACAATTGTATGTGATAACGGCCCCGCGTTCAAGAGTGAAAAGCTAGCAAGATGGGCACAGGATCACAATATATTAATCAAGTTCTGTGCACCATACCATCCCGCAGCGAATGGACTTGCAGAACGTGCCATACGGGACGTGAAACAGTACATCAAGATGTACGATAGTTTTCCTGGTGGATGGAAATGCTCCTTAGAAGCAGCCGTAAAGCATCATAACCGATCCTACACAAGTGGCTTGGGGTGCAGTCCACAGTACGCTTCTTCAGGAGAAACCCCTACTCTGCAGGCAGACCGTGAGTTGGGACTCTTGGAAAATCTCAAGATCGTCGAGGAGAGGCAACAAAAATCACAGGAGGAGAGGTACCGAAAACGTATGAAAAATAATTTTGACAAGAGACATCGATCAGACATGCCAGACATTCAAGTCACCGACCTCGTACTAGTGAGGAAAGGAATAAGAGATTCCAGTGCGAAATTTTATGGTCCTTACTCTGTGACAAAGACAGCCACCCAGAACGGAATTTTGAAGACTGTCTGGTACACTGGTGAACGTGGATCAGTTGAATGTGCTTCATTTGGAAATGTCTTCAAGTATTACCCCATGAGGGGTAATTAAAAGAAACCGGGAAGGGTGAAGCGGTACGAGCCTTTGGATAGAAGATGAAGAAGCACGAGAGCCGGGGCAGGAAAGAAGAGGGAGATGAAGTTGAAAATAAAGCAGATTAAGATGGACGCCAGTTCCATACTGAAGCTTTAATGCTGTTCCGTTCTTTCAAGTAGGAACGCTACATGTATATAGAAAAATAAAACAGTTCATTGTCTCACTTTTGTCTTTCGTTGTTGCATTGACTGCGAAAGCAGTGAAACACGCATGACTAAATATTTTTTGGCGTGTTTTTTTCCGCGCCATTTGTTGCTCACTGCGGAGAAAAACACACGAAGAAAGTAATAGGCCTTGCGGGGAGTAACTGTAAAAAATCATCCTGGGGATTAACGCATCATTTGAACCGGGGATAAAAAGTTCATCCGAGTGGAGTATTTGAGTGGATCGACCGTTCGTCCGGCAAGGTGCAACAGCAGGGACTAACGGTTGCCCGGTAAGGTGTAAATTCGAGGACTAAATGTTAGTCCCTTGAGGGGGACTAACTGTTAACTTGTGGGAACTAACTGTTAGACCCGCGTGCCGTTAGTCCTTAAGGGACTAATGGTTGTGGCAGCCCCATTAGTCCCCGAAGGGACGAACCACGCACCCTTTTAAAGGAGCACTGACACAAAATTTCGAAGGCGAGATATTGAGCGAGACAGATTTATGTGGAGACATATACAACATATACGAAATATCAAGGGCAAATATAGCCTAGAACATATTTACAGTCAATTTTAAACAGCACGCCGCGAGACTGAGCGAGATGCGGAGCCCCTCGCACCGCCGACATAAACGAAGGGGCAATGTAAACAAACTAAGTCACGAGTTTGTGTTGGCTGCTTGCTGGCACGCGCCTTGCGCTACCTGCGATTTCTTCCTCCGTGCCATGCGGCTTTGCGTGTGCTGGCTGTGATGGCTGTCAGTGCGGCGCCCGCTCGCGCACGTTTTCGCGCGCGACGCCCACGTCACAGTTTTGCGTGGTCACGTGGCCAGCTGTGTTAACCTTGCCCCCCGGAACTGCTCCTGCCTAGCTCGGTGCTCCTTTAAACCGAAACTGCGACTGGACGCTCTAAAAACGTCCTTAAATAAAGAACCGTCATGCACTCGCGCAAACGAGATTTCCAGCCGTTACAAGTGGGTCATAAGCTACCTATTGCAAAAAAAAAAAAAAAAAACAAGGGGCAAAATTTTTGTCAGTGCTCCTTTAACACCCTTTTGCCTTGGAGTGTATCCGCAAAAGCGAAAAACCCGCGGCCGCTTTCCCGGATCGCGCCCGGACCGATTTTCTCCGCGCGGGAAAGTTGGCCGCTGGCCACAGCCAATCAGGGCCTGAGACGCGCGCGCGCAGTATCGGGTGGTGCCGCAAGATGGCGACACGTTCACCATGGATTGGTGGATTGCTCCGACCCCGCGGCGGAGCAAGCAGAAGGCAACGCGGTTGGTCTGAATTAGAGCTGTGCACGGGTCGAATTTTTTGAGCCCGAGCCCGGTCCGGGCCCGCTGATTGCGTCGAAGGCCCGCCCGAACCCGACCCTTATGGGCTGCGAGCCCGCCCGGCCCGGCCCGACGTGCAAAAACAAAAGCTCGGGCATGGCCCGGTCCGGCCCGATCTTGTATCCGCAGCGAAGTTTCGCTGCGGATACAAGATATCTTTTTACGATATAATGTGACATATTATTCAACATATCAAAGCGAAACAAAAGCAATCGACTCACGACAGTCGCTATATATATACACGTATTACGAGTTGTCGTGTAAATATAACAAGCTATCCAACGATTCGGTCTCGCGGCGCTCCAGCATCACACATCCAGCCAGACTAACGATCCGTTCGCTGCTCACTCTGGTAGCAGGCATTGCCAATATCTTTTTCGCAAGCACAGCAAGCTTGAAATATTTAGGCTGCTTGTTCTTCCGGGAGTTTACTACCTCAGATGCAGGACAAGGGGATGATTCCATCGATAGATGATGAAAAAGCTCGTCTTGTGTGAGCGGTGAAATCTGGCCCTTGGCGCTCTACTCACTAAATAGAATGAGCAGTGCTTTTCTGTGGCGAGCTGCTCTCCACAATTTTGTACATTCTGTCCCGAAAGCGAAATAATCCGTCGTAAGTTTGATTTGTGCTTTGCAGCTAGCCCGGTCCGCCCGATAAAAAAAAAGCAGCCCGGCCCGGGCCCGAGGTGAGATGAAGTCGGCTCACCCGAACCCAGCCCGCGGGCCGGGCTCGGGCATTCGGGCTACCCGGCACCTCTAGTCCGAACAGCCGCTCGCCCTCGCTGCCTCTCCGCTTTGAAAATCCGCTTGTGTGCTCCGCGTTCGGTGTGAACGTGCCTTTAGCCATCGAAGTGCCGTTCACTGCGCTCTGGCTTGCTTCATTCATTCCTCGACTTGCCGATCAATCTCACGCGTCCATCGGCTATAGAATGGACTCCTTCTAATGCTCCCGTAAACAAGCGTCGCTTCGTTGCTATAGACTTTTATTGGCATAGAAATTACATGGACATTTTCGGCGAGTCTGCCGTCGCCGTCATGTTCCGTATAAAGTTTAAATCGATAATAAACAGTTATAGTTTCGTGGGCTTAGCGGAACAGCGGGATCGGAATGCGCATGCGCAGCACGCTAAGCGACCCGTAGCGTTTGCCGTTTTCAGATTTAGCGTTACCGTGTTTGTGTGGATCACGTGGTGTGCGTAAAACATGGCGGCGGTTTTGGACGCCCGCTTCGAAATTACTTTAGCGTTGATGTTGACGGATTCACTTCTTTCGTAGCAAATGACCTCGTAAAGTGACTTGGCTTGCCTTCAAGTAGCTTCGATCGACTGAGTATTACGGATAACTTAGCGTAGTTTTTGAGATTGCTTCTCATTTCGAGCGTCCCTAAGCCTAACAGAAGATCGGTGTAAACAAATCTACGACATAAAAATCTACGCTTTTTGGTATGGTTCATATTTCCTTACTTTTATTGTTACTACAAAAAGTAGTAATGTTGCTCCCTGTGGAAACAGAGGCCAGCATTCTCAGTTTTTTTTTTTTTCGTTTCACTTTCTTTAACGCATTCACACTCCTCTAGATGACGTCACCGCTTGGGCGCGTAAACGCTATCCCGCTAAACTAAAACTCGCTATCCTCAACGAACGTTCGCGGCACGGTAACGCTATTCCCTTAACCACCGCTGTCACGCTAACGTTAAACTATAACTGTCTATTAGTAGACAGCTCGTATAATTGCTGTGCTCCCACCGCTTAAGAGACGACAGACAAGACCGCTTCGCTCCAGCTGTGACACGATTTTGACACATCGCAAAAGGGACATTTTTCGTTTCCTTGGTATGCAGTGAATTAGCACTTTCCACAAACCGGAGTCAGACCACTTGTATAAAATACTTTGCTTTGGTTTTAAAGTTTTTGTCGTCGAGCATCAGCAAGATAAGCCCGCAAAGCAATGGGCATTATCCCGACGAAACAACACAGTCCCATTAGTCCCACTGAATTTGAGAACTCTGCGTCCTGCATGCAGCCTATATCGCAGAAATCACTGTAAGGGTCGCGGGAGACAATTCACTCATCCTTGTTTACGTGCACCAAGAGCAGATAGCAAAAGTGCCGCCAGTTCGTCGCGAAGTTCTGTCTCACCATGACATCACACTGCCATGAAACGTCACTGATCTCGAAAGTGAAAGTGTTTTTTTTTTTTCTTTTATGCAACGGTATTAAAAACATATGCGATACATTCCCAGGAGTAGTCGTCTTTGGCGTTCTCGACACCAGCACTCTTATGCAGAGCAACAATCCGAAAATATTCAAAATTTGTGTCTGTACTCATTTAAACCAGCATTTCGTAGAGTTAGCCGAGACCAGATCCAAGAGTTAGCTGCTAGCCTTATTTCACATAACATTTCAATTTGTTGCAATCACATTCCTTGCTTCACCCTAGTGGCGAAATTGTGATCCTTTCTTGTACACTCCCGACGTTTGATGGGCTAACTGACTCAAGATCAACAACTGTAATAAAAGAAATCCTTTATATGATTTGATTAAACGTCTTTAAAACGTAATCTGTCGATTATAGGGAAAAGAAAATGCGTCATACCGCAGGAAAAAGAACTGACAACGCCAAAGTATTTTTCTGTTGGAGAGATCGGACTCTTAAAGCCTCGAGTTTTCAATCCAATGTGCACTTTTAAAGCGTGGAAAAGGAAATTGGCTGAATCTCGATTATAAGCCACAGATAACAGTTTCCTTTAATTTTAAACTGTACTGTACCTGACGGTTAAATCTGCGATAAGCAGTATACAGGGTGTCCCAAATATCACGCAGCAATATTTTTAAAAAATCGGAACGTCGTTACGCGAAGCACACCCATTGCATATTGTTCCCAGTATATTGTAGTGGCCACTACTAATTTTTTCGTCAATGAGATTTCCCTAATTAGTCATAATTACGTTTATAACTCGACAAGTACGTACCTAATAATTAAAATGTCAATGAGGCATATATAGGCATGCTCAAATTACTACATCTAACTGCGCTATTTTCAGCAACGTACTATATTACGTACTCATTTTTTTTCCGGCTGATGAAGAAAGCACGCGAAATATGAAAAATAACACGCAACTACACTCCCACCCGCAAAAGGTGTAGTCTTGACTTGACCTCACAGTGATCCTGTTTGAGGGCGCTGCTTCCTGATGCGCGCTGCAGTCTATACTCTGTTTCAGAAGTTCCCTTCAGCACTGTGGAGGCTACAGGGCCCATTAGCCAATAGGAAGGGTGATTAGCCCCTCCACATGTATTAATCCGCGCCGCGTCGTCTGCTAGCATCCCCCCTGCCGTCTGCGCGCACACGTTCAGAGAACACACGGCAGCCGCGGCAGCGCCGAAAAAAAAAATGAACATGGCTGCACGCATCTAGGCTGCTGCTCTCCGCCTCGAGTTTATCACGTCGTCGTCGTGCGCTCTGTGGCCCGTAAGTTCCAAACAGACGCTTGTATTTGCTTTAGATTTATGTCTTGGAGCTTCGACAGCAATGTATTCGTGACTACACTGCGCTATTTCCATGAACCGTGATCAAATTCTCTGCGAGTTAGGCTTAGCAGGCGTGGTTAAAGCAATAGCTTATCTTGCCAATAACGACAGAGCGTACCTGATGCTTTGTCCTGATCGTGAGATGGCGCAAAGCGATAGCTTATTACACCATTCATTTGTTGCTGTGAACTTTTTGAGCGAGCTTCAAGGGCAAGTTCGGATCGAAGCGGGTGGTCGCGTCTCCGTGGGCGCTGCCATGTTGATTTTTGACCACAGTTACCGACGGTTACTGATACAACAATTAAAGAAATACAACGTCAATGCGATGAGGAATAAACAAATTACTTATTGATGTGCAGAAGCAGATGCTAAAGAAGAGCGAATGTCTCAACCTTGCCAACTCCAAGGCAATTATATCAGGATCTATGTTTTCCTGCGCAAGCGTGTGGCTTGTTTACACCCCGTAGCTTTGGCAGTGCTGAGCGGTAGTGGTGAAACAGAGTATAGTCACGTGTCATTTTTCAGATTTCGCGGGCTTCCTATAAACAAAAAAGCCCCCCACCTCCCCGAAGGGAATCGTGAGGAAATGCGAATGCATTTCGCGCGCGCTTCACTCCATTTATATATGGTGGTTGTGGTTCGAAGAAGGAAAAGGCGCCTAATTTCTGCAGCCCGGTCGGGAGCACGGCGCAGCGCCTTTTTTTTTTTTGCTTTTTCTTGTTTTTTTAAATTTATTTATTTATTTTTTTTAATTTTTTTTTTCATATATAGCTCCACCGAGCTCCGCCGCAGACCGCTTTTAGTTAACGCGCACGCTGTGAATTTTTATTGTTCAACAACGCACAGGAGAAATCTCCCACCGGCACCACCTTGGAGGTCAAGATTCATTGCCATATATACGGGGTGGCCAGTGAACGGTTGTGCAGCGCGAGCAGTCGGTTTTTTCAACCAAGAAGCTCGCTAGCAGACGCTGCCTGTGTCGGCGTCGCGAGGCGAGAGAGGGAGAGGGGGGAGCGTAGGAGAGAGGGGGGCGCGCATGCGCAGTGGGAGTGTGGACGCTGCGGGCAGAGATTGCTAGAGAAGAGAGGGGGGGGAGCGTAGGAGAGGAGAAGAGAGGTGGGACGCGCATGCGCAGTGGGAGTGTGGATGGCGCGGGCAGGGATGCCTAGAGGAGAGAGGGGGGAGCGTAGCAGGGGAGAGAGGAGGGGAGGCGCATGCGCAGTGAGGGTGTGGTTGCCGCGGGGAGGGATGCCTAGGGGAGAGAGAGGAGGTTTTTTATTTTTTTTAAAGGGTTTGCGCATGCGCAGTAAGGGCGGTCACGCCGTACACCACCACCACCGGATTAAGCTTCGCCATAGGATGCTTCACATCTAACACCTGCCGGCGCGCACACCTCCTCAACCTATCCTCCTCCTCCTCCTCCGCGGACAACGCCAACGCCGCACAACGCCAACGCCGGATGCCTGACATAGCCCGACTATGAAATGCATTCGCATTTAAAAAAAAGCGAGCACGCAATTAGTACGTTGTTGAATATAGCGCAGTTAGATGTTATTTGAGCATGCCTACATATGCCTCATTGACATTTTAATGATTAGGTGAGTATTTGTCGAGTTAGAAACAGAAACATAATTAGTACTAATTAACCATAGGTCGGCGAACTCGCTCAGACTCAGACGGAGCCGTGAGTTTGAGTCCGAGTGAGTCCGGCTCAGGAAAATCTTGGTGAGTCTGAATCCGAGTGAGTCCAAAGCGCAAAATATATTTCATGAGTAAGTCTGAGCGAGCAGCACAATTTTTGCCGACGTATGTGTTTAACTAAACCTCATTAACTAAAAAAATTAGTATTGACTATACTACAGTATACTGGGAACAATATGCACTACAGGTGTGCTTCGCGTAACGACGTTCCTCTTTTTCTTTTAATCGTGCTGCGCGATATTTGGGACACCATGTATATTTAATACGGCGCGATGTCTGCGGTGCTTCAAGTGCTGGCACTTTCCTCATCATGCCTCATCGAGTGATAGCCAGCGCCACACGTTTAAGCATAGGAAATAGGCCGATAAACATTCGTACTCAATGCTCCGGCTGATTTGATAGCATATCGCTGATTTGATAAGCAACGTGATCGTTTTATGTACACCAATATGTTCACTTCACACGTGAACTTTTTTTCTTTTGTTATACGGCTAATTGGTCCTTCTTGCGAGTATGCCAGCAAACAAATATTACTACTTAATACAGTAAAGGAAAAAGTGGAAATTTAAGGTCTCATTTTTCTTTGTTAGACAAAATATTAATGAGAACCAACAGACAATGATGCAAAGGAAAATATAGGGGATGTTTTGTGTAGTAGTTATGATGTGAAGAAAGTAAAGTGGACGAAAAGACAACTTGCCGTGGGCAGGGACCGAACCTGCGACCTCCGAATAGCGCGTCCGATGCTCTACCACCTGAGCTATACTGCGGTGGACATCCCCCCCGTCCACTGTATGGGAGTATATATGTGCATTTAAACCCGGGAGTGTTCGTCAGCGCCGCTTCTAGCCATGACGGTCCCTGCCAGCGGTACGTTGTCTTTTCGTCCACTTTACTTTCTTCACATTTAGGTCATAATTACTACATCGTCTATACTTTCCTTGGCATCGTTGTCTGTTGGTTCTCATTACTTAATATAGCAACAAACAACAACCTGCTATTTACAACTTTATAATGTTCCATTTATGCTTTCAACGATTAGTGGATAAGGTACAGTGTAATGACGGAAGCTTTGTAATGCTGTGATTACCATTTGTTTGATGCAGACACACATTATCATTATTCGCAAACTATTTCAATATGCACAGGGCATGTACTACGCGCTGTTCGGTCCCACGGTACAAGACTTGGCGGTGACCATGGACGTAGACCTGTTCCACGTTCTGTTCGTGCTGGCCGCCAGGGGCGTCGGCTACTTCTTCGGAGCCATTTCTGGTGAGGCGTGGGTGCCTCTTATTAAGTGCGGAGCATTTTAGGAGGTCGGGCTGTCGTATGCTGTCGTCGTCGCTTGGCGTAACGCAGGCAAAACCACGTATACCATAGCCATCTGCAGCATACTGAGCGCGCGCTCACGCCAAGGAGATGTCTTCTTCCTCTTGTTCTTCGAGTGCCTTGATGATGATAAGTGAGGAGCACTTTATGGGCCCGGGCTGTCGTATCTTGTCGTCGCTTGGCTTAACGCAGGCCAAATCACGTCTAAAAATAGAAAAATGAGGAAGCAAGCGCGAAATAGAACTAGAAATAGGAAGAAAAATAAAGAGCAAGAAAGAAATTAATAGAAATAAAGAGAGAAAAAGAGACAAAGAAAAACTGCAAAGAGAACAGGAAACAAAGGAAAGAGAGCGAAAACCGAAGAGAAACAAAGAAGGCTGCCTAGCTCCGCACTTCCATTTTGACAGCGAAGTCGCAACAATGAGTCGGTTGTCTTGACACCCTGCAGGTGGAGTGCTGCTGAGGCCCGTCAACCAGCAGGTGCTCCTCGTGGTGCTCGACTTCTTCCTCGCCATGGCCTGCCTCGGCGTCTCCTACTTCAGCACGCTCTTCCAGAGCGAGCTACTCTTCGGGCTCGGAGGATTCGCCCTCGGCGCTATCAACATCGGTACGTTTCGTTCGCGCAAAATGGCCTGCACTGTTTATCATAAGAAACTTCGTTCCATGTATAAGTATGTACCCCCGAGTATATTTTAGGTTTGGTAAAATTCAAATAGGATGTTTCACCCTCCTCTGTATCTGTATTTTTATTAGATGCGAAGCAGCTTAGAGCGGAGTTCAATCCGGTGGTGTGCGGCCTGACCACCCTTACTGCGCATGCGCCAACTCTCCCTCCTCTCCTAGCGTGAGCGCGCGGAGGTAGGAGGAGGTGGCGTCGTTCCGTTGCACTCTCCTTCGCAACGGCGCTATGGATGTCAACGTTGGCGCCAGTTGTAGCGGCATCGGTAACGTAAGCTGTGACAGCAGCGCAAGCAGCGTAAGCAGCACCGCTGATACACAACTCCACACACAAATCAAACATACACGGAAACATACAAATGGAAACACAAGTGAACACCAGCGCTGCTTCGCATCCCCACATGGTTCCCATTAGTGGGAGATGGTGTAATTTTTTTGTGCTCTTATTTGACATTGATGGTCTTAAGAATTTGTTATTATGATTGTTATTTTGACGCCGCAATTTGCGCTGAGTGTACAAAGCGTAGATAACACTCTGTTTGCCCATTTCTTGTCTGTATCGCTACGCAGTTTCTTTTTTCTTTTTAACATGAAGACGTGCGTCTGTGTGTGACGGGCTTGCTTTGAAGTGCCTTTCGCTGTCGCCTTGTTTTGCATGGAGGAGATGTGGCTTGGTCAAACCGTCAATGACAGCTTTTTCTGCTGCTCGGGCCCTGTCACTGTATTTTCTTGAAACTCCAAAATCAAGATGGGAGCCGACAGATGGAAGCACGTAGTGGGATAAGCCGAATGAACAGGGGAGGTGCCTCAGGCCGACGTTGCGATAGGTGGACCTATCTTTGTCAAAGGCGCCTTGGCGTGTTAGTTTTAAGGGGGTTGGTATTGACGTCATCTCCTGTGGTGGCGCGTGTCCCTGCTGCTAATCGTCGTCTGGAAAGAAAAAATCTATACCGATTTATCTTTATAGATTGTTTACAGAATATTTATAGGTTTCTTTTTTCTTTCCAGACGGCGATTAGCAGCAGGGACACGCGCCACCACAGGAGATGACGTCAATACTAACCCCCTTAAAACTAGCACGCCAAGGATGACAAGGCGCCTTTGACAAAGATAGGCCAGCCTGTATGAGGCACCTCCCCTGTTCATTCGGCTTATCCCACTGTATTTTCTTAAGGCGCAGAAATAAGTTATCTATCAACTCCGCACCATTCACACGTCCATTGCAGTGGGCGTCCTCTGGATATCGGCCATGTGGCGTGAGGCGAGCGGGTTCCTCCTGCAGACGCTCAGCTTCATGCACTGCATGGGCTGCGCGCTGGCGCCCGTGTTGGCCGAACCGTACCTGACCCAGCGGAGCGTACTGCAGCCACCCTCTGACATGCCACCGGCCGTCGAGCGAGAGCTCGCCTACCTGACCAACCTCGAAGACAAGGACTTCGTGTACGTCGCCTACGCCTACTGGGCCGTCGCCCTGTACGTCTTCGTCGTGGTCTTCCTGCTGTTGGTCACGTACTTCGTGGACCCCAGGCACCAGGACCTAAGCGCCATGGAAACTCAGTGTCCCGTGGCGCCTTGCGGCGGAGTCGTAGTCGTCTTGTTCCTCTACCTGTTCGTTTCGGTTGCCATGGAGATCATCTACAGTCAGCTCATAGCCGCGTTCGCGCTCCTCCTGGGCTACAACAAGACCGTAGCCTCCTACCTGACGTCAGCCTTCTGGGCCGCGTTTACGACAGTGCGAGGGGTCTCCATGATTTGGCTACAGCAGCACGGTTCCTTCAACGTCCTTCTGCTCTCCAACGTCTTCCTGGCGGTCCTGACCGGCTTCAACTCTGTCTTCGGCCACAGCACGCGCGTCCTTTGGATTGGCACGGCTGTGGCCGGGGCTTGCATGGCTCCCGTGATGCCTTCCACGCTGCTGCTGCTGCACGACTACTCGGGTGTCTCTCGGAGCCGATTCGCCCTGGCGGTCCTCGTCGTCGGGGCGAGCTCGGCTTTCGCGCCCATCGGCCTCGGGGCCCAATTGGAGCGCGTACCGATGCTATTCCACTACCTGCTCGCTGCTCTCGCTGCAGTCTCGCTACTTCTCGTGCTGGTCGGGAGAAAGCTGGTGCGACGCCATGACGGATACATTCCGCTAAAGCGAGCCAGTCAAGTGCTACTGCACGACCGAACGAGATGACAGCGTCGTTGCCGAGCGTTTTACAACAGAGCCGGTTCTTGTTCAATATAAAATTTTTAGAGTCGCGCTGCTGGGTCCCGTTGATTTCGTAAAGTTGCTTTGTATACATACAATTCGCTTACTGCTAACCTGTACATTTAGTAATGCCCTTGTTACTTGTAACGCTTAAAAACGCTCTCGTTACTCCTTGCTCCTAATTTAGTTTTTCCAGTGTATTAAGATAGGAGGTCCCGCCTGCGGTTTGTAAACTTGGGACCTCGTCCTGCATATTCACCTGCAAATGCATTGTTTTTTTTGACGCGACTAATAAAGATTGACTGATTGATTCATTGATTGGCTGATTGATTGATTGATTCATTCATTCATTGGGGGAAAAATCTTGTGCCTGCTTGCTTTGTGCCGTCATAGGCATCTCTCTGTACTGTAATAACAGATGCGAGTACGTGCAGCTTTGCCAGTGTGCTGGGTGAACGAGCGTTGCACAAGTGGACTGGCAAGTTGAAAACAAATTGATCGGTCATGAACGGCTCAGTGTTGCAGCAATTTATATCGGCTGTTTAAGATTGCAGACGTGTCGCTCAACTAGATTTTTTTTTTTTGCAAATACAAGTTGGGTTAACATTAGTTTCAGATTAACGTTTATAAGCCGCTATAGCGACGTCTATGGGCTTATGGTTTTTTATCCGTGCGTGTCATTTATATGAAGCGACAATTCTCGGATCGTTTTATTATTGCGATTGAAATTATATGGATACTCTTGGCGGGTTTTCCGTCGGCGTCGCCGTGCCGTTCCCTGTATGTAGGTACATATATATATATATATATATATATATATATATATATATATATATATATATATATATATATATATATATATATATATAATGCAGAAGGAACAACGGGTTTCTCGGTCCGGTGCAATATTCACAAAAAAGTCATACAGACGCGCGTGCGAAGCAGTTTTATTTACGTTTCGCTCGGGGTCCGAGCTTCTGGTGAAGCTCGGACCCCGAGCGAAACGTAAATAAAACTGCTTCGCACGCGCGTCTGCTTGACTTATATATATATATATATATATATATATATATATATATATATATATATATATATATCATCTTTGCAAAAAGGCCCTATACAGGCGTCATGTCGGAAGAGGAATCACGTTAGCCTGTGTAATATAGCGTGGCAGGAGAGAGAAACAACCAGTCATCACAAAATGCTAATTACGCAACGAGTGTGTGGTTTAATGCTTCCCACCCACTGCAAAGTGCTCAGCCCTAATTCTTCTTCGTCGTCGTCAGCCGCATGCAGCATCAACAAAGCGCACATAATACCTTACAGATGTGTCTCGGGTACCTCGCTTATCCGCAGAAAGGCGAATAATATGGCGCAGTGGGTGCTGTCCTACTTGACAAAAATTATTATTTATGTCGCAGTCGATACCTTGCGGAAAGCCAAAACACACTTGGCCGTGCCCCGACACGAAGCTGTGCTCAGAATTCCCATTAGGCAGTATCCTAATCGGCGATTAATTTTTCTTGTTCTTTCTTCTTTTTTTTTTCTTCCTGTTGACATTGATGAGGGCTGATGCATAGATATGTATTTATTTACGTTCTTCGCCGCAATAAACTTCAGCGGCGAGGATTTTGAGAAACTGTCAGCGTGGCAAAACTATTGAACTAGTATGGGTCCCTGCCCACTCGGGGAACCCTGGGAACGAGGAGGCGCACCGCGTAGCCCGAGGTCTAACAAACCGGGAGGCGCGTCTCTCGGACCCAGTTTTCCCCGGTGAGGCACCGACTTCATTTAATGACATAACGAATCTCTACAAAAATGAACGGCGTGTCTACCCTTCGCCCGACCTCACGAGAGCGCAGGCCGCGATCCTCCGCCGCATTCAAACTTACTCGTTTCCTAGTCCTCACCGGCTGGCATTTATTACACGCGGATCGGTTAACCCAATATGCCAAAATTGTAACGCACACGAATTGGCCACACAAAATCACATATTGTGGGGATGTGAAGGATTTCCTCCCCCCAGAACGCTCCTGCCAACTCGGTCAGCGTGGGAAGACACCCGTCAAGGAAAAGCAGCTAGCGATTGGGCCGAAAGGGTCGCGCCTTCTGTGCGAATAAAGTTCATTCCTCCTTCAGTTGTCAGTCCGCGTGGTTGTGCGCCTTTCTGTCCGTGTCTACTCCCCCTGCGAAATCGAAATTATGCTTTGAAGTGAATTGAACCGCTATACAGAGTGTCCCATCTATCACGCAGCACTGTTTAAAAAAAGAGGAACGTCGTTACGCGAAGCACACCTAGTGCATATTATTCCCAGTATGCTGTAGTAGCCACTACTAATTTTTTCGTTAATTATATTTAGTTAATTATTCCGAATTATGTATCTACCTCGACAAGTATTCACCTAATCATTGAAATGTCAATGAGGCATATATAGGCACGGTCAAATGACATCTAACTGCGCTATTTTCAGCAAGATACGAATTGCATGCTCATTTTTCCCGGCTGATAAAGAAAGCACACGAAACACGAATGATAACACGTGACTACGCTCCCAAGGTGGGAGCGTAGTCTTGACTTGCTATCTCCTGTTTGAGGGCGCTGTTTCCTGATGCAAGCTGCAGTCTTGTCACGTGTCATTTTTCAGATTTCGCGGGCATTCTTTATTAGCCAAAAAAAGCGAGCACGCAATGGGTACGTTGTTGAATATAGCGCCGTTAGATGTTATTTGAGCATGCCTACATATGCCTCATTGACATTTGAATGATTAGGCGAGTATTCGTCGAGTTAGAAACATAATAAGGAGTAGTTAACTAAACCTCATTAACGAAAAATTTAGTAGTGGGTATTACGGTGTACTGGAAGCAGTATGCACTAGGTGTGCTTCGCGTTCCTCTTTTTTAGATCGTGCTGCGTGATATTTGGGACACCCTGTGCACGCAGCACATTGCAGTCCAATAAAGAAACGAAAAACGATGTTTCCGATGATTGCTCTTAAGCCATACGCGTGATAATTTCATGCTTTCTGACAAACTCTCAATAATTGCGTGCCAGCAACTGAGCTGCCCAATGTGATTTCATTTATTGACCAATCCCCGCCGCGAGATTGATAAATAAAAAAAGGTGGATTATTCCAATAAAAAGATGCTATAACAGTATTACTATACAGATAGAAAAGCATATGTTAGAATGCTATCAATAATAGCAGGAAGAATCGGCAATCGGTCATTCAAAGCCGTACGCCATTCGTCAGTCTCTGGACGACCATTCACTCTTCGTTGTTCACCTGAACCACGTGATTCTGGGAGTAAAGAGGCAGTTGTTGCTAGTACGTCGCGAGTTGCAGTCTTCCCGTGACGTCAGACTTTTGTTGACACGTCACTGCGAAGCCGCCCCCTCGATACGGAAACCGAAATTGCTGTTTTAAGGTAGCGGTATTATATTCAATGCATTCCCAAGCACTACGACAGTCTTTTTAGGTAACCTGTGTTTCTATTTAGAGCAACAACCCAAAAATATTTGAAATTCGCGGCTCCTTTAAAAATGGCATACGCAGCAGGGTTTCAGCGAGAGGGTCGCTGTGGGCATGTTTGGAACGTCGCCCCTGGCAACCGATCGAGGCGCGACGATCAATGTCAGACCGCTATGTCGTCGACCAAGGGCAGGGACAATCTCGTGCCGCAGTTCACCTTCCACCTGAACCACAAGGTGCTTCCCCGCAGGGTGACCGTGGGCAAGTACGATGGATTGCACCCTTGCATCACAGCAGCCACAGCCTCGGACAAGGTATTCGTGCTTCACTTTTTAGCAAACTACGGAAATACGTGTTAAAGGGCCACACCGAGTTCAAAGGCGAGACAGCAGTTTCTTTCTCGCCTTCCTACGCAGGCGCCACCTATTTCTTCATAACATACGTGGACAATGTCAGCACTAAGCGTTGAACCAGTCAGGACTACACGCTTCTATCTCCGCTTGCGCAGTCGCAAAATCAGTTTATCGCGCACGATAGTCATGCGAGACAAGGCAGAAGGGGCATGATGGAAAAGCAGGGTAGAAGACAACTGACAGCCGATATCTCGACCAATCGAGAGCTTACTTCATCATGACGTCACGTGCGAAAACTGCTGACGTTACGAACTGTGCCGCAAAGACGACAAACGCCGGAAGACGCGCTCGTTTTTGGTATTTTCAGAGGCTGGCCCTTCCAAGGTGGAAGCGCACACCAAGACGGAGCACAAAGAATAGAAGAGACTCGCGCTGTCTAACATGTGCTTTGTTACTTCTCGCATGTACTAAATACCACAAAACCTTGCACGTGCACGCGTAACAAGACGTATTGTATACGAGAGATTTCTAACGAGGATGCGCACGCATGAATTCATATTCGGAAGGAATACAATCGGCTGCCTTCTCTTGTTTTCCTCCTCTTTGTGGTCCGTCTTGGTGTACGCTCATGTTTTCACCTTAAATGCTTTATGTACCAACTAGGCTCAACAGAAGTTTTACGGAAATACGGTACGCAAATACGCAACCGATTGACGGTACCGCTGCTCCTTTCCCGGTCGTCGACCGTTTGCCGGTGAGGTGCGACTTCAAAAACGACCTTAGGCATCACTACCTGCAGTAACTGCACTCATATCCTGGCTGTTGTACAAACGACTTTTTTTTTCTTCTCACTCGTAACTTGGGTTTCTTTCTTGCTCTACTTTTAAGACGAAAGCCTTTAATGTCTCATACTCGCGGTGTCCGACGTCCTGGAGCGGAGCCAGCTGTGGCCTCTCCCCGTCACACTCTCTCAGCAATCACGTGATGGCACAGCGGCTACAAAAGAAAAGAGGAAAAAAAGAAAGCATAAAAAAGACAAATAAAAAAATACTACATGGCGTAGTCAGTCGAATGGCCACAGGCTTCCGCAGAACACACTTTGGAATTTACAGTGTCTTTCAAGTTTTTTTTTGTTTTTGTTTTTTTTTTTCATGTTGTAGTGGTCTGAGTTGAGTGTTTTACCTAGGATGTTTTGGTTTTGCCAATAATAGCATTCATTTGCTGTGTTAGTTGTTACCAGAAATGTTTGTTTTAACTAACTGAGGGTCCCACTACAATTCCTTTACACTGGGACCCTCGCCTGTATATTTCTGATGTACTACTTTTTTGAAACCAATAACACTGAAACTGAAGGTACCCCAACACCACAAAGGCTTCTTCAAAAATTACTGTGGGATTGTCATGCCTCACTGTCAGCCTACGCATTGCTAACGAGACACCTGGAACGGGGAGTTGGCCCAACGAGCTGGAAAAGAGGACGTACTGCCTTACCGTATTTCCGTAACTTGCTAAAACTACCACTGACGCGCACAAAGAATTCCCGAAAAGCGACCCAACTTTCGCGCTGTTGGAGTAAGCGCCAGAGTTGTTGTTGTTGTTGTTCCTCTGGACATGGCTCATACCCATTGGAGGGGATTGGCCAATTAGTGGGCGAACTTATCCAATGATATCTGAAGTTTAATATATACGCAGACGCTATAGGTAGTAGAATGCTTTGACATAATTATTGATAATAAAAAGTTCCAAGCAAGAATTTAGAGTTCCCCTTATAATACTCGTTCTTCAATTAACGGTGGCGCACACCCACTGTGGCAAAGAATCAAGCGGTTTTATAGACTATTATGGAACTTTAGAATAAGGGAGGTTTTAGAATAGAAATATTACAAATTACATACGAAATTCTGGTGCTCGATCAGATGCATATATCTGTAAAAAGAAAACATATAATAAGCAGATTTTGGGCTTCTTTTTTCACCGAGTAGCTTGTAGAATTTTCCAGTCGCTTGCTTGGCTTATTTGCATTTTTGAAGCCAATATAGTTACTTTAAGTCTTCGTCGCGTTCACCCATAGCGCGTTTGTCGATGACTTTGAGTGTTGAAGTCAAGCATACGCAGGGGCAATCAACAAGGTAACGTTAATCGTGCACTGGCAAACGTGGATTCAACCAAATGGAGACAATGTTAAGAAATACGTGCTTTTGTTCATAGTTGCGGATATTTTTACTCTACAAAATAAAGTGGCCTTTTCACTCCCCTTCATATATGAGCGACATTTTTTATCATAATTAGAAATGTTTTCAAGAATAGGAGATTCACTAAATTTCCGCTCCATTTGGGCTTCTTTTGTGAAGATTATTTCCTTGTTAGCTCGGAAGGATCTGACAACTCTGGCGGGCGCGTTAACGATATATATTACACACACGTGTTCAAGCAAGACGGGGCAAGATGAAGGCCTGAAGAGATGAAAAAAAAAGATCTTTGAACAGGCAATGTCCCTGGAGTCGACGATACAGAGTGAACTGTCCAGGCAGTAATATCTCTTTTCATCACGCACTTCTGCCTGTTCACAGATGCTCTCATCTACGTGTTGATTGGATGTAAGGCAGCTGGGCAGATTGGCGGAACGTGGGAGAGGCCCTGCAGTGGGCGTAGTCAGGATGATGATGATGATGGTGACGCTCTTTATATAAATAAGCACTTTACAGGCTTGCAGCGCAGCGCATAATAAGCTGTCATGCCAAGTTGCCAAAGCAATTCCAAAATATCGGGGTTGCATTGTGTCCTTCTACCTACCGTCCTACTGTTGAGCTGTAGTTCACCCAATATATTGTTTCGGAATGAGACTAATGTAGTTTGATCAAGAAATACAGTACTTTTCAGCTACTAACAAATAATTCATCGAAATTAAATAATGCTGGTTGCAGTTAAGTCTTCAAGCAAACATTTTTGGACACGTGTTTGCTGGTACATTATCTACATGTCGGATACAGTAATTGCGGTAGTGTCTCGAATCTCAAATACCTGTTGATCGAGTGTATTGTAGTGTATCGCGATAGAGCTTCAAAGCACGGCCGCTCGTTCAAAGTATCTCAGGGTGTGAGCCATCATCCGAGAGACGCGCTGAATCAGAGGCGTGGATGCCTGCAGGTAAATCATGGGGGGCTGATGCGGACCCCCCCCCCCCCCCTTGTGTTCAGGTTGGAGGGGACACCCCTTGGTATTTAGCTTTAGAACATCATATATTTGAGTTACCTGACAGTTAAGTATAGCGCATTTAACTTTTTTAAAGGCTGATTATTTTTTGAGCGTGTACCTGTGTTCAAAACCCCTCAGCTGTGTGAGACTACGGAAATCGCAAAATCCTCTCGACCAGTTCACAGAAGACTGAATAGAACAATGCAATTGCTCGAGCTCGGACACCGTGTTAGTTTTTTTTAATATTTTATTTCAAAGCAGGATTTAGTTCTTAAGTAAATAAAAACGCAACCCATATTTAAAAAGTTAAGGCAGCTCCGGCCTAGTGGCGCCAAGCCTTCTTTCTTTCCTCATATCTTTCTTTCTTGCTCTCTCTTTTCAGTTTTTTTTCTGTTTTTTATTTGTCTTTATTTCTATTTACTTCTATATTTTTTGCTATTTTTCTTTCCTTTGTTACTCTCCTTTTCTATTTCTCGCTTGCTTCCTCTTTCAATTTTCATACGTGGTTTGTGTTGCCGTGTTTTCCTAGCCATATTAGTAATGTTTGCGCTTTATATCATCATTAAGGCACTCGAAGAACAAGAGGAAGAAGACTTGTCCTTGGCGCGAGCGCGCGCTCAATACGCTACAGCTGGCTACGCTATATGTGGTTTTGCCTGCATTAATATCATCATAAAGGCGCTCGAAGAACAAGAGGAAGAAGACTTGTCCTTGGCGCGAGCGCGCGCTCAATACGCTACAGCTGGCTACGCTATATGTGGTTTTGCCTGCATTAATATCATCATAAAGGCGCTCGAAGAACAAGAGGAAGAAGACTTGTCATTGGCGCGAGCGCGCGCTCAATACGCTACAGCTGGCTGCGCTATATGTGGTTTTGCCTGCATTAATATCATCATAAAGGCGCTCGAAGAACAAGAGGAAGAAGACTTGTCCTTGGCGCGAGCGCGCGCTCAATACGCTACAGCTGGCTACGCTATATGTGGTTTTGCCTGCATTAATATCATCATAAAGGCGCTCGAAGAACAAGAGGAAGAAGACTTGTCCTTGGCGCGAGCGCGCGCTCAATACGCTACAGCTGGCTACGCTATATGTGGTTTTGCCTGCATTAATATCATCATAAAGGCGCTCGAAGAACAAGAGGAAGAAGACTTGTCCTTGGCGCGAGCGCGCGCTCAATACGCTACAGCTGGCTACGCTATATGTGGTTTTGCCTGCATTAATATCATCATAAAGGCGCTCGAAGAACAAGAGGAAGAAGACTTGTCCTTGGCGCGAGCGCGCGCTCAATACGCTACAGCTGGCTACGCTATATGTGGTTTTGCCTGCATTAATATCATCATAAAGGCGCTCGAAGAACAAGAGGAAGAAGACTTGTCCTTGGCGCGAGCGCGCGCTCAATACGCTACAGCTGGCTACGCTATATGTGGTTTTGCCTGCATTAATATCATCATAAAGGCGCTCGAAGAACAAGAGGAAGAAGACTTGTCCTTGGCGCGAGCGCGCGCTCAATACGCTACAGCTGGCTACGCTATATGTGGTTTTGCCTGCATTAATATCATCATAAAGGCGCTCGAAGAACAAGAGGAAGAAGACTTGTCCTTGGCGCGAGCGCGCGCTCAATACGCTACAGCTGGCTACGCTATATGTGGTTTTGCCTGCATTAATATCATCATAAAGGCGCTCGAAGAACAAGAGGAAGAAGACTTGTCCTTGGCGCGAGCGCGCGCTCAATACGCTACAGCTGGCTACGCTATATGTGGTTTTGCCTGCATTAATATCATCATAAAGGCGCTCGAAGAACAAGAGGAAGAAGACTTGTCCTTGGCGCGAGCGCGCGCTCAATACGCTACAGCTGGCTACGCTATATGTGGTTTTGCCTGCATTAATATCATCATAAAGGCGCTCGAAGAACAAGAGGAAGAAGACTTGTCCTTGGCGCGAGCGCGCGCTCAATACGCTACAGCTGGCTACGCTATATGTGGTTTTGCCTGCATTAATATCATCATAAAGGCGCTCGAAGAACAAGAGGAAGAAGACTTGTCCTTGGCGCGAGCGCGCGCTCAATACGCTACAGCTGGCTACGCTATATGTGGTTTTGCCTGCATTAATATCATCATAAAGGCGCTCGAAGAACAAGAGGAAGAAGACTTGTCCTTGGCGCGAGCGCGCGCTCAATACGCTACAGCTGGCTACGCTATATGTGGTTTTGCCTGCATTAATATCATCATAAAGGCGCTCGAAGAACAAGAGGAAGAAGACTTGTCCTTGGCGCGAGCGCGCGCTCAATACGCTACAGCTGGCTACGCTATATGTGGTTTTGCCTGCATTAATATCATCATAAAGGCGCTCGAAGAACAAGAGGAAGAAGACTTGTCCTTGGCGCGAGCGCGCGCTCAATACGCTACAGCTGGCTACGCTATATGTGGTTTTGCCTGCATTAATATCATCATAAAGGCGCTCGAAGAACAAGAGGAAGAAGACTTGTCCTTGGCGCGAGCGCGCGCTCAATACGCTACAGCTGGCTACGCTATATGTGGTTTTGCCTGCATTAATATCATCATAAAGGCGCTCGAAGAACAAGAGGAAGAAGACTTGTCCTTGGCGCGAGCGCGCGCTCAATACGCTACAGCTGGCTACGCTATATGTGGTTTTGCCTGCATTAATATCATCATAAAGGCGCTCGAAGAACAAGAGGAAGAAGACTTGTCCTTGGCGCGAGCGCGCGCTCAATACGCTACAGCTGGCTACGCTATATGTGGTTTTGCCTGCATTAATATCATCATAAAGGCGCTCGAAGAACAAGAGGAAGAAGACTTGTCCTTGGCGCGAGCGCGCGCTCAATACGCTACAGCTGGCTACGCTATATGTGGTTTTGCCTGCATTAATATCATCATAAAGGCGCTCGAAGAACAAGAGGAAGAAGACTTGTCCTTGGCGCGAGCGCGCGCTCAATACGCTACAGCTGGCTACGCTATATGTGGTTTTGCCTGCATTAATATCATCATAAAGGCGCTCGAAGAACAAGAGGAAGAAGACTTGTCCTTGGCGCGAGCGCGCGCTCAATACGCTACAGCTGGCTACGCTATATGTGGTTTTGCCTGCATTAATATCATCATAAAGGCGCTCGAAGAACAAGAGGAAGAAGACTTGTCCTTGGCGCGAGCGCGCGCTCAATACGCTACAGCTGGCTACGCTATATGTGGTTTTGCCTGCATTAATATCATCATAAAGGCGCTCGAAGAACAAGAGGAAGAAGACTTGTCCTTGGCGCGAGCGCGCGCTCAATACGCTACAGCTGGCTACGCTATATGTGGTTTTGCCTGCATTAATATCATCATAAAGGCGCTCGAAGAACAAGAGGAAGAAGACTTGTCCTTGGCGCGAGCGCGCGCTCAATACGCTACAGCTGGCTACGCTATATGTGGTTTTGCCTGCATTAATATCATCATAAAGGCGCTCGAAGAACAAGAGGAAGAAGACTTGTCCTTGGCGCGAGCGCGCGCTCAATACGCTACAGCTGGCTACGCTATATGTGGTTTTGCCTGCATTAATATCATCATAAAGGCGCTCGAAGAACAAGAGGAAGAAGACTTGTCCTTGGCGCGAGCGCGCGCTCAATACGCTACAGCTGGCTACGCTATATGTGGTTTTGCCTGCATTAATATCATCATAAAGGCGCTCGAAGAACAAGAGGAAGAAGACTTGTCCTTGGCGCGAGCGCGCGCTCAATACGCTACAGCTGGCTACGCTATATGTGGTTTTGCCTGCATTAATATCATCATAAAGGCGCTCGAAGAACAAGAGGAAGAAGACTTGTCCTTGGCGCGAGCGCGCGCTCAATACGCTACAGCTGGCTACGCTATATGTGGTTTTGCCTGCATTAATATCATCATAAAGGCGCTCGAAGAACAAGAGGAAGAAGACTTGTCCTTGGCGCGAGCGCGCGCTCAATACGCTACAGCTGGCTACGCTATATGTGGTTTTGCCTGCATTAATATCATCATAAAGGCGCTCGAAGAACAAGAGGAAGAAGACTTGTCCTTGGCGCGAGCGCGCGCTCAATACGCTACAGCTGGCTACGCTATATGTGGTTTTGCCTGCATTAATATCATCATAAAGGCGCTCGAAGAACAAGAGGAAGAAGACTTGTCCTTGGCGCGAGCGCGCGCTCAATACGCTACAGCTGGCTACGCTATATGTGGTTTTGCCTGCATTAATATCGTCGTAAAGGCGCTCGAAGAACAAGAGGAAGAAGACTTGTCCATTGGCGCGAGCGCGCGCTCAATACGCTACAGCTGGCTGCGCTATATGTGGTTTTGCCTGCATTAATATCATCATAAAGGCGCTCGAAGAACAAGAGGAAGAAGACTTGTCCTTGGCGCGAGCGCGCGCTCAATACGCTACAGCTGGCTACGCTATATGTGGTTTTGCCTGCATTAATATCATCATAAAGGCGCTCGAAGAACAAGAGGAAGAAGACTTGTCCTTGGCGCGAGCACGCGCGCTCAATACGCTACAGCTGGCTACGCTATATGTGGTTTTGCCTGCATTAATATCATCATAAAGGCGCTCGAAGAACAAGAGGAAGACTTGTCCTTGGCGCGAGCGCGCGCTCAATACGCTACAGCTGGCTACGCTATATGTGGTTTTGCCTGCATTAATATCATCATAAAGGCGCTCGAAGAACAAGAGGAAGAAGACTTGTCCTTGGCGCGAGCGCGCGCTCAATACGCTACAGCTGGCTACGCTATATGTGGTTTTGCCTGCATTAATATCATCATAAAGGCGCTCGAAGAACAAGAGGAAGAAGACTTGTCCTTGGCGCGAGCGCGCGCTCAATACGCTACAGCTGGCTACGCTATATGTGGTTTTGCCTGCATTAATATCATCATAAAGGCGCTCGAAGAACAAGAGGAAGAAGACTTGTCCTTGGCGCGAGCGCGCGCTCAATACGCTACAGCTGGCTACGCTATATGTGGTTTTGCCTGCATTAATATCATCATAAAGGCGCTCGAAGAACAAGAGGAAGAAGACTTGTCCTTGGCGCGAGCGCGCGCTCAATACGCTACAGCTGGCTACGCTATATGTGGTTTTGCCTGCATTAATATCATCATAAAGGCGCTCGAAGAACAAGAGGAAGAAGACTTGTCCTTGGCGCGAGCGCGCGCGCTCAATACGCTACAGCTGGCTACGCTATATGTGGTTTTGCCTGCATTAATATCATCATAAAGGCGCTCGAAGAACAAGAGGAAGAAGACTTGTCCTTGGCGCGAGCGCGCGCTCAATACGCTACAGCTGGCTACGCTATATGTGGTTTTGCCTGCATTAATATCATCATAAAGGCGCTCGAAGAACAAGAGGAAGAAGACTTGTCCTTGGCGCGAGCGCGCTCAATACGCTACAGCTGGCTACGCTATATGTGGTTTTGCCTGCATTAATATCATCATAAAGGCGCTCGAAGAACAAGAGGAAGAAGACTTGTCCTTGGCGCGAGCGCGCGCTCAATACGCTACAGCTGGCTACGCTATATGTGGTTTTGCCTGCATTAATATCATCATAAAGGCGCTCGAAGAACAAGAGGAAGAAGACTTGTCCTTGGCGCGAGCGCGCGCTCAATACGCTACAGCTGGCTACGCTATATGTGGTTTTGCCTGCATTAATATCATCATAAAGGCGCTCGAAGAACAAGAGGAAGAAGACTTGTCCTTGGCGCGAGCGCGCGCTCAATACGCTACAGCTGGCTACGCTATATGTGGTTTTGCCTGCATTAATATCATCATAAAGGCGCTCGAAGAACAAGAGGAAGAAGACTTGTCCTTGGCGCGAGCGCGCGCTCAATACGCTACAGCTGGCTACGCTATATGTGGTTTTGCCTGCATTAATATCATCATAAAGGCGCTCGAAGAACAAGAGGAAGAAGACTTGTCCTTGGCGCGAGCGCGCGCTCAATACGCTACAGCTGGCTACGCTATATGTGGTTTTGCCTGCATTAATATCATCATAAAGGCGCTCGAAGAACAAGAGGAAGAAGACTTGTCCATTGGCGCGAGCGCGCGCTCAATACGCTACAGCTGGCTACGCTATATGTGGTTTTGCCTGCATTAATATCATCATAAAGGAGGCGCTCGAAGAACAAGAGGAAGAAGACTTGTCCTTACTGGCGCGAGCGCGCTGCTCAATACGCTACAGCTGGCTACGCTATATGTGGTTTTGCCTGCATTAATATCGTATAAAGGCGCTCGAAGAACAAGAGGAAGAAGACTTGTCCTTGGCGCGAGCGCGCGCAATACGCTACAGCTGGCTACGCTATATGTGGTTTTGCCTGCATTAATATCATCATAAAGGCGCTCGAAGAACAAGAGGAAGAAGACTTGTCCTTGGCGCGAGCGCGCGCTCAATACGCTACAGCTGGCTACGCTATATGTGGTTTTGCCTGCATTAATATCATCATAAAGGCGCTCGAAGAACAAGAGGAAGAAGACTTGTCCTTGGCGCGAGCGCGCGCTCAATACGCTACAGCTGGCTACGCTATATGTGGTTTTGCCTGCATTAATATCATCATAAAGGCGCTCGAAGAACAAGAGGAAGAAGACTTGTCCTTGGCGCGAGCGCGCTCAATACGCTACAGCTGGCTACGCTATATGTGGTTTTGCCTGCATTAATATCATCATAAAGGCGCTCGAAGAACAAGAGGAAGAAGACTTGTCCTTGGCGCGAGCGCGCGCTCAATACGCTACAGCTGGCTACGCTATATGTGGTTTTGCCTGCATTAATATCATCATAAAGGCGCTCGAAGAACAAGAGGAAGAAGACTTGTCCTTGGCGCGAGCGCGCGCTCAATACGCTACAGCTGGCTACGCTATATGTGGTTTTGCCTGCATTAATATCATCATAAAGGCGCTCGAAGAACAAGAGGAAGAAGACTTGTCCTTGGCGCGAGCGCGCGCTCAATACGCTACAGCTGGCTGCGCTATATGTGGTTTTGCCTGCATTAATATCATCATAAAGGCGCTCGAAGAACAAGAGGAAGAAGACTTGTCCTTGGCGCGAGCGCGCGCTCAATACGCTACAGCTGGCTACGCTATATGTGGTTTTGCCTTCATTAAAATCATCATAAAGGCGCTCGAAGAACAAGAGGAAGAAGACTTGTCCTTTGGCGCGAGCGCGCGCTCAATATGCTACAGCTGGCTACGCTATATGTGGTTTTGCCTGCATTAATATCATCATAAAGGCGCTCGAAGAACAAGAGGAAGAAGACTTGTCCTTGGCGCGAGCGCGCGCTCAATACGCTACAGCTGGCTACGCTATATGTGGTTTTGCCTGCATTAATATCATCATAAAGGCGCTCGAAGAACAAGAGGAAGAAGACTTGTCCTTGGCGCGAGCGCGCGCTCAATACGCTACAGCTGGCTACGCTATATGTGGTTTTGCCTGCATTAATATCATCATAAAGGCGCTCGAAGAACAAGAGGAAGAAGACTTGTCCTTGGCGCGAGCGCGCGCTCAATACGCTACAGCTGGCTACGCTATATGTGGTTTTGCCTGCATTAATATCATCATAAAGGCGCTCGAAGAACAAGAGGAAGAAGACTTGTCCTTGGCGCGAGCGCGCGCTCAATACGCTACAGCTGGCTACGCTATATGTGGTTTTGCCTGCATTAATATCATCATAAAGGCGCTCGAAGAACAAGAGGAAGAAGACTTGTCCTTGGCGCGAGCGCGCGCTCAATACGCTACAGCTGGCTACGCTATATGTGGTTTTGCCTGCATTAATATCATCATAAAGGCGCTCGAAGAACAAGAGGAAGAAGACTTGTCCTTGGCGCGAGCGCGCGCTCAATACGCTACAGCTGGCTACGCTATATGTGGTTTTGCCTGCATTAATATCATCATAAAGGCGCTCGAAGAACAAGAGGAAGAAGACTTGTCCTTGGCGCGAGCGCGCGCTCAATACGCTACAGCTGGCTACGCTATATGTGGTTTTGCCTGCATTAATATCATCATAAAGGCGCTCGAAGAACAAGAGGAAGAAGACTTGTCCTTGGCGCGAGCGCGCGCTCAATACGCTACAGCTGGCTACGCTATATGTGGTTTTGCCTGCATTAATATCATCATAAAGGCGCTCGAAGAACAAGAGGAAGAAGACTTGTCATTGGCGCGAGCGCGCGCTCAATACGCTACAGCTGGCTACGCTATATGTGGTTTTGCCTGCATTAATATCATCATAAAGGCGCTCGAAGAACAAGAGGAAGAAGACTTGTCCTTGGCGCGAGCGCGCACTCAATACGCTACAGCTGGCTACGCTATATGTGGTTTTGCCGGCATTAATATCATCATAAAGGCGCTCGAAGAACAAGAGGAAGAAGACTTGTCCTTGGCGCGAGCGCGCATTCAATACGCTACAGCTGGCTACGCTATATGTGGTTTTGCCTGCATTAATATCATCATAAAGGCGCTCGAAGAACAAGAGGAAGAAGACTTGTCATTGGCGCGAGCGCGCGCTCAATACGCTACAGCTGGCTACGCTATGTGTGGTTTTGCCTGCATTAATATCATCATAAAGGCGCTCGAAGAACAAGAGGAAGAAGACTTGTCCTTGGCGCGAGCGCGCGCTCAATACGCTACAGCTGGCTGCGCTATATGTGGTTTTGCCTGCATTAATATCATCATAAAGGCGCTCGAAGAACAAGAGGAAGAAGACTTGTCTTGGCGCGAGCGCGCGCTCAATACGCTACAGCTGGCTACGCTATATGTGGTTTTGCCTGCATTAATATCATCATAAAGGCGCTCGAAGAACAAGAGGAAGAAGACTTGTCATTGGCGCGAGCGCGCGCTCAATACGCTACAGCTGGCTACGCTATATGTGGTTTTGCCTGCATTAATATCATCATAAAGGCGCTCGAAGAACAAGAGGAAGAAGACTTGTCCTTGGCGCGAGCGCGCGCTCAATACGCTACAGCTGGCTACGCTATATGTGGTTTTGCCTGCATTAATATCATCATAAAGGCGCTCGAAGAACAAGAGGAAGAAGACTTGTCTTTGGCGCGAGCGCGCGCTCAATACGCTACAGCTGGCTACGCTATATGTGGTTTTGCCTTCATTAAAATCATCATAAAGGCGCTCGAAGAACAAGAGGAAGAAGACTTGTCTTTGGCGCGAGCGCGCGCTCAATATGCTACAGCTGGCTACGCTATATGTGGTTTTGCCTGCATTAATATCATCATAAAGGCGCTCGAAGAACAAGAGGAAGAAGACTTGTCCTTGGCGCGAGCGCGCGCTCAATACGCTACAGCTGGCTACGCTATATGTGGTTTTGCCTGCATTAATATCATCATAAAGGCGCTCGAAGAACAAGAGGAAGAAGACTTGTCCTTGGCGCGAGCGCGCGCTCAATACGCTACAGCTGGCTACGCTATATGTGGTTTTGCCTGCATTAATATCATCATAAAGGCGCTCGAAGAACAAGAGGAAGAAGACTTGTCCTTGGCGCGAGCGCGCGCTCAATACGCTACAGCTGGCTACGCTATATGTGGTTTTGCCTGCATTAATATCATCATAAAGGCGCTCGAAGAACAAGAGGAAGAAGACTTGTCTTTGGCGCGAGCGCGCGCTCAATACGCTACAGCTGGCTACGCTATATGTGGTTTTGCCTGCATTAATATCATCATAAAGGCGCTCGAAGAACAAGAGGAAGAAGACTTGTCCTTTGGCGCGAGCGCGCGCTCAATATGCTACAGGTGGCTATGCTATATGTGGTTTTGCCTATACGATACGCCAAGCGACGACGACAGCATACGACAGCCGGACCCCCTAAAGTACTCCCCACTTAAACAGTATGGCCGCCATGGTCCAGGGGTGGATCCAACCGCTCACTTTAGGGGTCGCTTGAAGTAAAACCGGAGAGGGAGGGTCCGGACTTTTTTGTTTTTAGTAGTTACTATGAGGGAGTTTTCGCATAGGGGCACCAAAGAACTTCGCGTGTGCTCGAAGGTGAGAGGGTCGGCGGCGCTTTGGACACTCCCCTAATCTCGGTCACTCTATAGTCTTGGCTGAGGGCCGTCGCTTCAGTGGGTGCCGTCATGTTTGTATGACGCTAAGCTTTCGGGGGAGGCTTTGGGGCTCCCGCTAAAATCGAGAAATAGCGTCCCCAAACGCAAAACCCAAACCCCGTATGGGTCTCGCGCATGCGCAGTGGCCTCGACGCTATTTTTTGGGGGGCCCCAAGACGATTCGAAAACTCACAATTATCACAAAAACCCCACCACAGCATACATGCTGTTGCGCGTACCTGCGAGGACAAAGAAGACGAGTGAACATGCTGGCCGCCCCGAGCTGCATGCAGCTATAGGGAAAGACGACGGCGCTGAGATATTCAACCTGTTGCCCGCTCCTGTGCTCACCTTCGCGACCTAATGAACGGCCCCTACAGCCGTAACGTCTCCTTCGCACGTAACAATATACTGTTACTGTGCTGATAGGGGTCTGACTCATTTGTTTAATGGGCTTTCTAATTGTAATAAACTGGAAGAATTAAAACAAATTACGGACTACCACGCTACAGATATGGGCACCTTTTGCTGCGCTAAGCTTTCGTTAGGAACGGGGTCGAGTGGCCGGTGCGAACACGAAATGGAGGCACTAAAGGGAGAAGGGGGGTGACAGGTTTGGGAGTGGGGCTGCCCCCCCCCCCCCCCTCTCTTGTGAGTAGAGTTTTTTAGACTGACCGGTATTCCGGTAACGGAAAGGCGTAGCGTAGCGTACGTAATACCGGATAGCGTCTGTAGTAGCTGCCACCACTTCAAGTGGCACTATCTATGGAGGATAAAAAACAACTAAGAAACACGTAATCTATATCCTCCGAGATCCCAGAAGCACCAATCGCAAAGCCTAAAGCATCGATTATTTGAGTGCCTCTCTCGAAAACGGTGCCGAAGCGACGCAAATACTTTGCTGTAGAAGCTTCAGGACATGAATTTAAAGCAAGAAAAACCATCTGTTCGGAGCTAGCGAGCTACAGTGCGCACGACGACCACTTGATAGATTCGAGGTGGACGGCAACCGCTCTAGGCGGCGCGGCCATGTTTGCCGGGCACGCGCATGCGCAGTTCGCAACCAGTATCCCGGCACGCGCAAAGCATTTTGCGTATAGCGGTGTGCCGGATAGACTAAAATCCTGCTGGAATTACGCCCGCAGGTGCTGGTGCACAACAACAACCAGCAGCAGCAGCAGCGCAGCGGCGACCGCTGGGAAGGCGGCGGTGACGTGTCCCTGCTCAACGTCAACCAGACGGTGAGCTGCGTCACGGCCGACTGCCTCAAGCCCGGCGCCAAGGAGGACGTCCTGCTGGTGGGCACGCCCACGGCGCTGCTCGCGTACGACGTCGAGAACAACTGCGACCTCTTCTTCAGAGAGGTCGCCGACGGCGCCAACAGCGTGACCGCGGGATACCTGGGCACCCTTCGCAACCCAGTGGTGCTCGTGGGCGGCAACTGCTCCATCCAGGGCTTCGACCACGAGGGGGGAGGACGTCTTCTGGACGGTGGGCATTCCAGGCGCGCACGTCGCGCCACTCATAGGTCGGCAAACTCCCTCATGAGTCGACTCACTCAGACTCAGATCGAGTCGTAACTCTCAGTGAGTCCGGGTGAGTAGTATTTTCGTGAGTCCGAGTGAGTCCGGTTGAGGAAAATATTGGTGAGTCTGAATCCGAGTGAGCCCTAAGGGCAACATGTATTTCTTGAGCGAGTGAGTGAGCTCCACCTTTTATCGCCGACCTATGCCGCCACTGTATGCCAACGGAGTGTTTTTAAGGCGAAGACCTTCTGACCCGAAGGACGCGGGTTCAATCCCGGCTGTGGCGGTCGCATTTCGATGGAGTCGAAATGGTAGAGACTGTAGTGCAGTCAGGTGTCATCTCAGTGCATGGTTGTGCTTACAAGCGCCATCTCTGACGCGCGATAGAAACAGCGGACGGCCTCGAAGATGCCCTACGGCTGTCATGCGCCGGAGGGTATGTGGAGAGAGTGACACTCACGAGCTCGGGTCTCCGGTGGCACGGGCTTCAAAGGTTTCAAGTATCCAGGAGGCGCGCGATCTACTTGGGGGGCATTGGACGCTCGAATCGCATCGCGGTACGACGCATATAGGGCGTCGCCCAGTCATGTAGCGCTAGAGCTTTCAATAAACTAGTTTTATTATTCAACTCTACAGCGCATCACTATAGAACAGAGACCCGTGCACTGTACGATGTCGGTGCACATTAAAGAACACCAGATGGTCGAAATTTCGGGGAGCCCTCCAGTACGGCGTCCCTCATAACCATATAGTGGTTTTGGGACGTAAAACCTCAGACATTATTATTAAGGCGACAGCCTTTGATGGCTTATCCAACGTGAACAGGATTAAACCACATATAACACAGATTATGAACGAAAATTGGGTGTCCTCTTTAAGGCGAAAGCCTTAGATTCCTCATCAAACACGAAAAGTTGACCGTAGGTCTCGGCGTCCGGGACGAGTGATGCAAAAAAAAAAAAAAATCACGCCATATCCACGAAGTGAATGATGATGAGTGGGCGAAGCTCCGGAGGTAATCTGGTAATCCGTCAATCTCCGTAAATTTTGCCCACTTGATCATCATACAAAGACCTGACACACAAACGCGGGGGTGTGGTGTGATTATACATACAGTATATACACAATGTTTCATTATTTACATATTGATAAAGTATATACACAATGTTTTATTATTTACATATGGGGTAGATGATGATTTTGCTCAAGAGCTTTACGGACCACAAGGAGGGGGGTTCCCCTGATTTTGTTTTCCTCATATATGACGTTAAGCTCAGGGGAACGTTTGTTGTCGGTGTTGCCGTTTCGCCTTTCGAGGGCGAGAGCGCGTTCACGATCGTTTTCATCCATGGCAGAAAGTCAGCGTCATCGTTATCACGTGTAGTGGGTACATTCCGCTATACGGTGGCTACGACGCACAACGCGGGACTAACCCATGCCCTAAGGAGCTTGGCCCCTAAAATCATCGCGTGATGACGTCGCCATATGACGTCGAGATGACCTCATATGGCCTCCTATGATGACGTCACTGTGACATCATCTCATGACATCGTAGCTTGGTCAAAGGTGGTTCGATCCCGGAGGCAATGCAAAACAGGCGAGGTGCCTCCGATCTTGGAAGCAGAGCAAAACCAACAGAGGGGCAGAAAGCTTTCGAAGGCTGGCGGGACAGGATCGACTGAGAAGAAATAGAAACTTCCCCATCTCTCGCTAAAGGGAACCATGTGTGGATGCGAAGCAGCGGGGAGATGGCTGGCTTGAGCGTGAGAAACGTCGCCGCTCCCGCTTCGCGGCAGCGGCCCGGGCGCTCATCGCGGCGCTGCACAGGAGAGAGAATGAGGCGCGCGCGCTCCGTTATTTTCGTACCGCGGAAATACCATGGCGCCCCCCAGCGGAGTATGCAGCTGTCGCACCACCTCTCGTGCGCGCCGCTCCGTAGAGTAGAGGATTCCTAGAGGAGAGGACGGGGGGGGAACCGTAGGAGAGGAGATAGAGGGGGGAGGGGACGCGCATGCGCTGTGGGCGTGTGGGTCGCGGGCGCCGCTCCGTGGAGTAGATTCCTAGTGAGAAAGGGGGGGAAGTAGGAGAGGAGAGAGATGGGGAGGGGACGCGCATGCGCTGCGCGGGTGTGGGACGCGGGAAGGAGGGACGGACAAAGCCCCCCGCAAGCACATGCAAGCAAGATCAAGGAATGGAGTCAACCTGGGCGACAGACACCACCGGTAGTGCGTGTTATTCTTTGCTTGCACCCACTACCTGCCTAGCCATTGCTAAGCAGCCACTCTGTGCTCTCGGCCATGACTCTCGTGACTGTGGTGGTGGTTGACGGCCTTATTGTACTACAGTGTTCTGGTTCGCATAGTGGGTGCTTCCCTACTTCATGAAAGTGAGCGGACGCGGGACGCGTTTACCTTTATGTTATAGTACTTGTAGAGAGTGCTTTTGGATAGAAATGCCAGCCATTGATGCACCTCAGACTTTTTCACGGCACCCGAAACGTAGGTTGTCTTGTTGAGTAGTCGTCTTTTCAGGTGAACGTTTACGCAGTATTCTTCATCAACACTTCTGGGTAGTGATGTGACCATGGTGTTAACATCCACGGGCACGTTAACCACGGGCCCCACGATTCCGTACTGTCCGCCTCCGTGCATCAGACGGCGTAGAGACATGAATGGAATGCGTGGCGATATGAGTCGTTCACTCACTTGGTTGAGTTTTGGAAGTTCGTGTGGCTTTGGAGGGTACGTGTACCCATAGCTGCGACTCAAAAATGGCAGCTTGATTTTTATCAATGATGCCCGACACGTAGCACAGACGTGAAAGTTATCAATGATCTCTCCCGGAAAGGCATTCGCAAGGAGAGGCAGGTGTACGTTTCGCACAGGTTTCACATCAGTCTGAAACCACAAGCGGTCGCATACATCGCACACAGCACCAAACGCAGGAATCGGCGTTTGAACTGTGCGTTGGCTGGGGAGAATGTGGAAGGGTGTGTGGAACCGTCTCTCACCTGCACTTGGATGCTTTGTCGGCGTCCTTGTCGGGAATGTGCTTGACGCTTTCTTGACGCCTAAGTTGTCGGGCAAGGTTCTCAGCAGCGCGAACCTGTGGGTCTTCTCGACGAAGTCTCGCTGCTCGGTTTTCTATTTCACGTATGTTAGGATGTCGTCGGCGAAGTTGGCTGGAGAAGTTCTCACGTGCCCGTGCTTCAGGTTCTCTGCGGCGAAGTTGACGAGCGTGATTTTCAACTGCGCGGATATTAGGCTCTGCACGGCGAAGTTGTCGTGCCTCATTTTCGGCTGCACGTACTTCGGGGTTTGCACGTTGTAGCTCTCGGGCTTCAGCTTCTGCTGCACGCACCTGGGGGGTTCGAACGGCGAAACTCTCGAGCCTCATTTTCAGATGCACGCACGAGAGGGTTGACACGGCGAAGTTCTCTGGCCTCGTTTTCGGCGGCGCGGACCAGAGGGTTGACACGGCGAAGTTGTCGGGCCTCGTTTTATGCAGCACGCACCTCAGGGTCTTCGCGTCGGAGCTGTCGGGCCTCGTTTTCGGTAGCTCGCACCTAGGGGTATGAGCGTCGGAGCTGTCGGGCCTCGTCTTCGGCGGCGCGCACGTGAGGGTCCGAACGCAGAAGCTACCAGCCTCATTCCCAGCTGCACGTACCTCCGGATTGGTGCGGCGATTTTCACGTGCCTCATTCTCCGCCTGGAGTACCTCCGGGTCGGAGCGGCGATGTTGTCGGGCCTCATTCTCCGACGCACGCACCTCCGGGTCGGCGCGGCGATTTTCACGAGCCTCATTCTCCGCTGAACGTACCTGCGGGTCGGAGCGGCGATGTTGTCAGGCCTAATTCTCCGACGCACGCACCTCCGGGTCGGCGCGGCGATTTTCACGTGCCTCATTCTCCGCTGAACGTACCTGCGGGTTGGAGCGGCGATGTTGTCGGGCCTCATTCTCCGACGCACGCACCTCCGGGTCGGCGCGGCGATTTTCACGTGCCTCATTCTCCGCTGAACGTACCTGCGGGTCGGAGCGGCGATGTTGTCGGGCCTCATTCTCCGAAGCACGTACCTCCGGATTGGTGCGGCAATTTTCACGTGCCTCATTCTCCGCCTGGAGTACCTCCGGGTCGGAGCGGCGATGTTGTCGGGCCTCATTCTCCGACGCACGCACCTCCGGGTCGGCTCGGCGATTTTCACGTGCCTCATTCTCCGCTGAACGTACCTGCGGGTCGGAGCGGCGATGTTGTCGGGCCTCATTCTCCGACGCACGCACCTCCGGGTCGGCGCGGCGATTTTCACGTGCCTCATTCTCCGCTGAACGTACCTGCGGGTCGGAGCGGCGATGTTGTCGGGCCTCATTCTCCGACGCACGCACCTCCGGGTCGGCGCGGCGATGTTCACGTGCCTCATTCTCCGCCTCACGTACCTCCGGGTCGGAGCGGCGATGTTGTCGGGCCTCATTCTCCGCCTGGCGTACCTCCGGGTCGGCGCGTCGATGTCCTCATTCTGCGCTGCACGCACCTCCGGGTGGGGCGGCGGTGTTGTCGGGCCTGATTTTCGGCAGCACGCACCTGAGGTGCTGCGCGGCGAAGCTGTCTAGCCAGATTCTCGGCAGCACGGACCTCAGGGTCTGCGCGGCGAAGCTGGCGGGCCACGTTTTCAACAGCACGCTTTTCGGGGTTTTCACGGCGAAGTCTTTTGGCGTCGTTTTCTCGAGAACGAACCGAACTGTCCGCCCGGCGTCGACGGCGAGCTGCGGTTTCGGCTTCTCTCTGCACAGCGGTCTGTTGTGCCCGACGTTGCCTGGCTGCAGCCGCGCGCGTAGCTCTGCGATTTGCCTCGTCAGCAGCGGTCCGAACCTTGCGAGGAGGCGCCATCACGTATAACGAAGAACCAATTCAAGCGGCTGTTGGGGCCTTTACGAGGCAGCGCTCCATAATGATGATGCCGTAAATGATGAAGAAGAGTTTTGGTCATAATGATGTTACTGACAACGGTGCAAGCGTAGTTATTGTGGCATAGTGGGTACTGCCCACTTGGCGAAATGATCAGAATTGTGGCGTGGTGGGCAACTCCTACTTGCCCCGAGTGTTCATGATACCTCTGTAATGGGTGCACAGCTTCAAAGCATGCACCTGTGTTATTTCAAACGACTCCTCGTTGCGCAATGCACTTTGCCTGGCGTGTAGGGTTTATTTTGCCAAGTAATAATACGTTTGGTAATGTGGTCCCTTGGCCAACCTTATACATGTATACGTGTTTTCGCGAAGATCTTTCAAGCACAGGCGTGGCTCAGTGGTAGAATACTCGACTGCCACGCAGAGGGCGTGGGTTCGAATCCACGCAGAGGACGGGTTCGAAACCTGCTCGGTGCTGGTTATTTTTTTCTCTATTTGCGCAATAGTGGTTACGGACACCGGCGGCGGCGGCGTGACGAAAGATGCGGCGGCCGGTGGGTTGGCAGGCAGGGAAGGAGGCGCGACAACCGAAGTGGATGGAGTCGAGTCCTGCGAGGTCATCTTGAAAGCCGCGAGCGAGCGCCCGCTGCGGAGTTCCGTGGCGAGGACGGGGATCGCACAGCTCCACCAAATATGTTACGGGAAAGACAGACTCCGGGGACACAGACTTGAGGGAATGCGCATATATGTATTTACAGCTGGTTAGGCAAGCGCTGCCAATCGAAGAGTAGAGTAGCAGAGTAGAGTAGATCCTTGAATCTGTGGCGCACACCCACGCTGGGGGGATTGGCCAAGAACCGGATAGTTTTGTAAAACTATTTAATGAAAGGTTAAATCTGGTCTATTTAAAAGAAATAAGAATGCAACAGGAAGAAATTATTAATGGAGTGTAATAATGAACTGGAAGAAAGCGATGAATTTAATTTAAATTAACAAAAAAGAGAAGCAGGTGGGAGAAGTTTGGAAAAGTATAAAGTAGGAGCAAAGATTGATTTCAACGCTTAAATCTCTTTGAACCTTTTATGAACTCCTGCAGCGCATCAGCAATGTTCCCGTCACTATGGCCCAGACCCAAAGCCCCAAAAGAAAGGACATTTTGCGCATTTAAATCTAACCTAAGGAGGCGGAAAATGGCACCTAAAGTATTTTTGCGCAAGCAAGAGTATCTCTTACAAGAAATGAGAAAATGCTCGGTTGTCTCAGGAACTCCGCAAAAAGAACAATGAGGGGAAGCTGCCAGACCAGCTCTGTGTAAATATAAATTTAGCGGTGGAGTCTGACAACGCAGTCTCGTGAGTGCGACTTCCATTGCTCGAGTTTGACATATTTTACTATTCCAGGGATAAATTAAGTGCTGGAATTCTGATGTGGCCGTTATTGCAGGTGCAGAAAATTCATGTAACATCAGTTTTCTTCTTAATCTAGCCCCTATAATAAATTTGGATGCCGGCAAAACCTCAATAACAGGCCCATTTAAAGATGACTTCGCTAGAGCATCTGCCATTTCATTCATGAATAGGCCCTTATGCCCTGGAATCCATACCAGCCTGATCAAATTAATGTGTGGGGGGAACTAATGCTTTGAAAGCAGTCAGAGCAGGTGAGTCCTCATTTACAGTAAGGGAGGAACATACTGATAGTGAATCAGTCAAAATTACTACAGAACTTATTGATGCCGTTAATTTACGGAGAGCTAGAATTATCGCTAAAAATTCTGCTTCGAAAATGGGCACAAAATCTGGAAGGCGCAAAGAAAACGACCAATCTAGGGTAGGAGAAAAAATACCAATTCCGCATTTCTCTTCACTTTGTGAAGCATCAGTCGCTATGATCGTTTTTATTGGCATATGTACCAGGTAATCCCTTAATATAGCTTTTAAAAATCGGTCGGGCATTAATTTTGCATTTTTCGGAAAGATATCGTCAAACTGTATTTTAATAGAATTGTTTTTGTTGCTGATGAACGGCACATCATTAATTTTAACGCTTAATTCGTCTAGAAGGCGCTGTATAACGAGAATTTGAGGCGTATGAAATCTCGGCCAGTCATTTCCAAAAAACAAGTCAGGACGGTCAATAAAAATTGTTTCTAAACGCCTTACAGGGGATTCATACAACCTGAGAAATGACTGTGCTGCTAATAACTTAAAACGGGTAGCAAGTGAGGGAAGCCTAGCTTCCAGGTACAAGACCTTGATAGCTACAAACTTAGGAAGCCCCAGGCACAGTCTCAATGCTTGTCTCTCGAGGACTACAAGAGGATGGATCTTGTAAGCAGGCGCCCCGGCGTATAAAATGCACCCAAACTCGAGCACAGGGCGAATATACATGCAGTACACTGAGAGAAGAGTTTTTCTCCGCATACCTACACGACTATTGCTAATTTTGCTTAATAATCCAACCACTCGTCCACCCTTTGCTGCGATGTATTCAATATGTGGTTTCCAAGACATGGATCGGTTGTAAATCACACCCAGATATTTCACATTCTCTACTTGTGGAATACTCTCAAGATGGTAAGAGAGTGAAATGTAAATAGGGTCTTTCAATGGGAATGTTAAAACAGAACATTTTCTGACATTTAAATACAGATATATACTATCAAGCCAACTTTCTACGGCTGATAGGTATGATTGTAATATTTGGAATAGCTTATGAATATCCTCTGCTGATGAAAAAAATGCAATGTCATCAGCATATACATACGTGTGTACGTCCTGATGTCGTGGAATAGAACTCATCAAAATATTAAATAATACCGGGGAAAGGACTGCCCCTTGAGGAACGCCTCTTGTTTGCACGTACGTAGAGGACGAGATGCCACTTTGGGAGCAATAGAACGTTCTGTTGCGTAGGAATTCCGCAATCCATGATTTTATATAGTTCGGAAAGTTAAGGTTGTGTAGCTGATTAATTAACACTATATGCTCAACGCTGTCATATGCTTTGGCAATGTCGAGATTAACTAAAGCAGCATATTTTCTTTCACGCTTAGCTAATTTAATGCGACTTTCAAGGTCTATATGGGCCTGCCATATAGAACATCCTGATCTGAAGCCAATTTGCGATGCATTGAAAATTTCTCTGTCATTAATGAAATTTGTTATGCGTATGTTTAAGATTCTCTCGATTAATTTTACAAAATTCGAAGTTAGTGCAATGGGCCTAATGTTATCTAATACATACCCCTTACCCGGTGCTTTAAGTAATGGTATTATCTTAGCTATTTTCCACTCTAACGGGAGCCATGCCATTCTTATTGAATAATTGATTACATCCAATAGGTACTCTTCGGATTCTTTATAGATCATTTTCAGCATGGCCGACGTAACTCCGTCAGGGCCAGGAGCCGCTGATGGAAGGTTCGCTATCACCTGTGATAATTCATCCCCGGAAACATCTGTGAAGTCATCCTCACTTAAAGCATGCAATGGTGGTGGTGATAGTTGGCAAGAAAAACGATGCTCCAACCCCTTACCAATTGCTTCCAGCGAATCTTTTATTTCTTCGGGAGACAAAATGATAGAATCTGCACTGACGGATTGCGGAATCATTTTCTTTTTACGTAGGTATCTATATAATGCCCTTTTATTGTTGGATTTAGAAAGATATTCGAATGTCCGAATGTCGTAATCTTCTTTCGCCTTGGCAACTGTACGTTTAAAAGCACCTGCGCAGAACTGGTAGTCTTTCCAGTTTTGAGGGCACTGATTGTACAATAGCCTTTTCCAGGCTGCCTTCCTGCGCCTATAGTCTCTCGAACAATCATCATTCCACCAAGGAGAAGTAGAGTTCTGCCTAACTGACGAGACCACAAATTCAGATTTCTCGCGGGAATTATTCAAAACAGAACATATGCTCTCAGCCTTCAACTTCGTGCTTTTGTCCGATAGAGAAGCCAGTGAAGAAATCAAGGAATTTTTAAACTTCGAGTAATTTATAAACGTACGAGCATTAGAGATTGATGAGGCTACCGGACTTACTATTTCGAAGGTAACCGGCAAGTGGTCGCTATTTGTAGCGCAATCAACCACTGCCCAAGACGAAACATTAAGATTGGAGCTTGTAAAAGTTAAATCCAGCGCTGAAGAAGTCTGAGCACTCACGTATGTTGGACTTCCTGAATTTAGACATGTAAAATGATTATCTTGGGCCCAATCCCACAAATGGCTGCCACGCGCATCAGTTGTTACCCCCCCATGTGACATGATGGGCGTTGAAGTCTCCTGCTAATAAAATATTTCCTCGACACGTTGAAATTACAGTATCTAATGGCCGAGTGTCATGCACGCCTGAAGGAATTCAAGTAAGCATTTGCTACTGAAAAAGCCTGACCAGACGGGAGATTTATGCTAATAACTAAAATTTCATATTCCGGGGAGAGTAACTTTAACGTCAATTTTGCTTTATGGCAAAGTCTGTTTGAAATCATTGTGAATATTCCACCACCTCTCGTTGGGCGGTCTAGTCTGAACGAACGATAATTCCTAAAGTAAAAATTGGTATCTTGAACAAGCCAAGATTCTTGCAATAAAATTAAATGAGGATTTAACTTATCACACAAGCAATGTAAATCAGTAATTGCAGCAAATATAGAGCGACAATTCCACTGCAAAACTCTCAGGGACGCTATTTTGGCGGAAGAATTGTTGCGGAGACAACTTTCTCCAAAATGCTTTATTTCAGAACTTTACTGGGCGGAGTCTTTTTTGGTTTAGATTTAGGGGAAGTAGGAGAAGCGTGGTTCAACGGGGACCGGCTGCGTTTTTGAGCCCGAGCATCCAACTCGACATCAGTAGACACATTTAAGTCTAACACATGTTCTTGAACGACATGCGGCGTATACTCTGAGGAGCCCTGGATGTTATCACCAGTATTCACCACCTCATTACATACTGCACTAGCTTCACTGGCAGTCGGTACGTTATTGGATTCAGGATTACCCGGTGTAGTTGGGATTAGAAGTTTAGCAATTTGGTTGTTGACGACTTGAGCTATACATTCGGAGATGCTAGCTACTAATTGGTCCATTACTCTAGCCATAGCTTTTCCTACCGCTACCTCAACTGCCTGGGCTATATTAGTCTCCGTACATGATTGACGTGCTGTAACGCCAGCATAGCCATGCACTCTCTCCTTAACAGTAGCAATGGCTTCCCTCCTAGAACATCTCCTTTTGTCTAGAATTTCCAGCACCTGTATTTCCTCATGTCGAATCGGGCACTCTGCAAAGTCAGCTGCGTGTTGTCCCCCCGCACAAGCAACACAGGTCATCTTGGGCCGTACATTCTAGATCTGAGTGGCCTTCCCCACATCTACAACAGCGCTCATCTGATTTGCAGCCACGAGAGCTATGCCCAAACCTCCAGCAGTTCCGGCATTGCAATGGGCGTGACGCTAGCTGATCAACCCTAAAAACTAATGGCCATGCTTTAATTTCAGAAGGGCATGATGTACCCGCAAAAGTCGCAATCACTGACTCAGTCGGGACTCGCTTATTGTCTACCACTCGATTACACCGGTAGACTGCCACCACACCTGCCACAGAAAGCTTCTCAAGAGTCTCCGTAGGGCTTAGTTGTGCGTCTACACCGCGTACGATGCCTTTGGTGCAAGCGAGATGTGGTGGAATATGCGCACTCACCGGGATCGATGCAAAAGAAGAGCATTTTAGGAGATCCTTTACACATGTCTGGTCTGGCGATCTGCATACAATTCCACCGCGACCAAACTGCCGCACGTCGGTAATGCTCTGGTAGTTCGGGGTCACTGCATGGAGATGTTCCTGTATCGCCTTAGGGTTATTAAGCTTAATGAAATGCCCCCCCAAGGGCACCAGTGCGACGGGAACACTGCTCACGCCACTGCGGAGAAACAAGTCAAGTGGTAAATCATCACTGTTCAGAGAGGCCGTCCACAGGGAACGATCCTGACCCGGAGAATTCCGAGACATCAGTGCAGCCTCAAGTAAAGAACGTAGAGAAAACGACACTGATCCTGCATGGATTGAAAAAGAACACAGCAGATACTAGTCGAAAGGTAAAACTATCCGGTACTCAGCCACCCAACTAAGACCTCGAACGCGGGCGGGGTCGAACTCGGGAGCTTCTTGATGCCACTGGTACGTAGCAATATAAATACAACTGCACAACCCTAGGATTCAAAATTTATTCCGTAGTTCTCCCACGGCACGCGACATTATCATATCGTGGTTTTGGTCAAGGAAACGAGAAACAGCGACAGGACAAAGAACAGACAGACCAAGCGCTAACAGCCAAAGCTTTATTCGGTACATGGGAACGTATATACGCACATGCGTCATGAAAGGATGTGCGAGAGAAGGCAACAGTGACAAGACATCTGTAACAATTCTATGTAGTGAACTGAAAAGGAAGAAAAGAAGACGCAACCATAAAAGATATGAAAGTTTCTTGGTGAGGAGCGCTATGGAAGGTACACTCACGCACATATCACCTCTTTTATCGATGCAATAGGTCTCGTATATATCACGAGGCCTACACCAGAACACAGCGAGTTCAATGTGTGCCGCCATATTCAGGCAGCACGTACGTCGCGCCATCTGTGGCATGCGCGGCGAAGCAACACCTTGAACTGCCAGGCTAGCAGACGCTCCGCAGTTCAAACGCGAAACTTCCCAAACCGAGTACGGCTGTAAGCATGTCTCGCGCTTTTCCTCGTCTGGAAATTCGTGCTGTTTTCTCGCGAAACGTCGAGAAGACCTTCCTCGACGGTCCGGAATGTCTACAGCACGTGCACTGCAGACTGCGGAAGCAACTTTATCAGGTATGTACTATAGCGATGCAAAGAAACGTGAACAGCGCAAAGCGTTGCTTTCGACTCGGTCGAACTGCGACATGCCTTGACTGTCGCTAGGCAAAACTTGCGCTTTCAGCCGGTGTCACCGTAGCGCTAGAATCTCGATCCGGCTTGCGCTCATGCACCGCATATGTTTATCATTTGCCAGTCATGCCTGGCACTCGGAACACGTACACACACGCGGTGCAAAAGTGCCAGCCAGAGCAAGATTTTATAGTGCTATACGGTGACGCCAGCTGAAAGCACAGATTCGCCTAGCGACAGTCAAGGCATGTTGCATCTTGGATAATGCGCTTTTTATCGTACGGGGACGGACTGACTAAACCACAAACACAGAGCGCAGGCATGTTGCAGTTTGACTGAGTCGAAAGCCACGCATTCCGCTGTTCACGTTTCTTTGCATCGCGATAGTACGCGGTTACATTTGAACTAAACGTGCGCAGTTTGCGTGCACGCGTGAGTCGTAATATCTCTTACTATTGGCGTGCGGCCTGCGAAAGAGTACGGCAATGATTTGGTGCCGCATACTACAGGCATACTGCACGCAAATTACTGCCGTAAAGCGAAATAGCTGGCGTCGCGCTTGAATACACCCAGTAAGTGTACTTACTCGTACACTTTTACTGGGCTCGTAGTTTTTTCCTTTTGATTGCAATTATCCACTGGCGGCGGAGCTGGACGTTTTTCGTTGCGGATGAAAATCTGTGCAATCTGAAGACAGCAGGATTCCCGCTTCGTGTTGTGATCTTCTAAGACAGTGCTGATAATTGCGCTGATTGTTTTCGCATCTAAAGACTGCGCAGTAGTGCCCAGACGACTTCTTGTAAGCGGGAGCGGCGTGAATAGGCGCTTTCTCGTATTTTAAAGCCCCAGAGACACCGCGTGCCATGTTAACTTGGCGCAACAGATACACGCCTTGGCAGTTCAGAAAAAAAATGGCGTCTGGGTGCGATAGGCGTGCTCTGGTCTATTGGCTGTGGTGTTTCTCGTTTACTTGAGCATGCACCAACCTGCCCAAGTAAGCATTCTAGCGGTGACTCTAGCGACACCCCGTGTCCACGAATCTCTTCGTGCCACTATGGCAGTCATGAGGTGACATGTCCTATGTCATGACCTGTGATTCGTGTTAATCGTACACTTGCTACATGAGCACACTCTAGTGTACAGCCGGGTAACCATGGCGTCACGATGGTATCTTGCCATGTATGTATGTCGTGATAATCTTGTCACGACCTGCCATGTATTCTCGCAGCCCTATTCCATGAAAACGTTGGCATATACCTAGTTAACGAAACGGCCATAAGAACGTATAGGAGGTTGGACGGACGTGACCAGTGCGACCGGGCAGGCAGGGATGTGTATGGATTGGATGTATGTTTGTAAAGAATGCTCGCGAACAGGACGGAGCACAAGACGAGATGGACACAGTACAAAGATGGGACGTCCCTTTAATTGTGCTGGCGAAGCCTTTCGTTGATGCATTTACCTGAATGGGAGCGGGAAAACGTCGGTTCACCCTTCGTCTTCGCAGGTGACTGGCGACAACGTGCGGGCGCTCGCCTTGTACGACTTCAACAAGGACGGCCTGAACGAGGTGAGAGCGTCGCACATAAACGCTTCTCCTCCTCTACAATGAGCGTGGCTGCTGCAGCTTCTCGTCGGCTCGGAGGACTTCGACATCCGCGTGTTCCGCGGCGACGTGATCGTGGCCGAGATCGGCGAGAGCGAGGCCGTCACGGCGCTCTGCCCGCTCACGCACGAGTGCTTCGCCTACGCGCTCGCCAACGGCACCATCGGCGTCTACCGCGCCACCGAGCGCCTCTGGAGGATCAAGGTGCGCCGCCCCGTTTGGCCTTCCAAAGTGCGCTCTGCTAACACGAGACGACGCAATGAGCGCAAAAAAGGCACAGTTTCGCCACTAGCGCGAAGCAATGAATGCGATAGCAAGAAATTAGAATGTCACGAAGAACGACAAGCAGCTCGACACTTGCACCGCGCCGCCGCAGCAGGACAAAGAAGGGCGCTCGAAAAGGATGCATAGGTATACACAGGACAAGCGTGAACTAACAACTGTCATAGTTGTTGTTGTTGTTATCCTCTGGACATGGCTCATACCCATTGGAGGGGATAGGCCAATTAGTGGGTGAACTTATCCAATGATATCCGAAGTTTAATATACGCAGACGCTATAGGTAATAGAATGCTTTGACATAATTATTGATAATAAACAGTTCCAAGTAAGAATTTAGCTGTATACTCTTCTGGTTTCGCTGACGAATTCCTCAGTGGCGAAGAAGACATCCCTATGGCTGTATCCCAGAGCAGTGGCCCCAAAAGATAGAATAACAGGTTCTGATACTTCTAGGCCCAGTTTGCGAAGAGGTGGTACTACTATTCTTTTCCGCAATGTCGTGTACCGGCGGCAGGATAAAAGAAATGGCCAATAGTTTCCTCCTCATTACAGGACAGTCTCTTCCCCCCATGTGTATACACATGGGGGGAAGATACTAAACCTGCTCTATGCAAGTAGAAGTAAAGGGAGGTAACGCGGCAACGAAATTTTGTTATGGCCACTTCCATCGTTCTTGACTTGGCTGTCATAGTTGTTACGTGTTTGTATTTGAGCAACGCGCTGCGAGAGTCCACAATGCACAAGCCGACGCTGCTGTTGTTGTTGTTGCTGCCTCTGACATGGCTCATACCCCAATGATTGATGATATGATAGTGTTAGACTTTTCGACGCTGTTTGATATTTCTTTTTCTTTTAAACTGCGGCACGTGGAATGACCCCTCTGCGTGTCCTGCCACGCGGTGGCGTCTGACGCCAAGTGTGCCCGGCGTTCTTTTTTTTTCTTTCTTCTACATCATGAGTGGTACGGAAGGGGGCACTTTTTCGTGCGCGTCTCAAGGGCAGTTGTGAATTTGAAAGAAACTGTAAAAGTGTTGCGTGATAGAAAACACGCTCAAGCTGTTCCGAGATCTGCGTACCGCGAGCGGCAAATTGTGCATATGAATAGCTCGCCGTTATATCGCCGGCACAAGCATGGCGCGTGGCTGTGTTGGCTAGCGCAGCAGGCTGCGCAGCGAGGGTTCGCTGGTTCGAATCCCCGATCACATGCTTTGGAATATTTTTCTGCTGATTTATTTTTCTTTATGCCTTTTTTATATATATAAATACATATACATATCCGGGACATAACGGCGACGGCAAAAATCAGCCGACAGTGTCCATATAATTGCTATCCCAATAAAACTGAAAAAGCTTCCCCATCTCCCGCTAAAAGGAACCATCTGTGGATGCGAAGCAGCAGGGAGATAATTAGCTTGAGCGGGAGGAACGTAGCCGCTCTCGTTTCACGGCAGCGGTCCGGGCGCTCGTCGCGGCGCTGCACAGGAGAGAGAATGAGTCGCGCGCATTCCATCATTTTCATACCGCGGAACTACCGTGGCGCCCCCCAGAGGGGTATGCAGCTGTCGCACCACCTGTCGCGCGCGCCTCTCCGTAGATGATTCTTAGAGGAGAGGACGGGGGGGGGGGGGGGGGGACCGTCGGAGAGGAGAGAGAGGGGGGAGGGGACGTGCATGCGCTGTGGGGGGTGTGGAACGCGAGAGCCGCTCCGAAGAGTACAGGATGCCTAGAGGAGACAGGTGGAGAGGACGCGCATGCGCTGTGGGGATGTGGGGCGCGGGGGGCCGCTGCGTAGAGTAGAGGATTCCTAGAGTAGAGAAAGATGTGAGCGCATGAGAGGAGAGAGAGAGGGGGGAGGGGACGCGCATGCGCTGTGGTGGTGTGGGACGCAGGAAGGAGGGACGGACTAAGCCCGCTCCAAACACATGCAAGCAAGATCAAGGAATGGCGTCAATCATGGCGACAGACACCACCTGCCTAGCCATCACTGCTAAGCAGCCTCTCTGTGCTCTCTGGCCATGACTGATGACTGTGGAAGTGGTTGACGGCCTTCATATTACTAGTGTTCTGGTTCGCATAATGGGTGCTTCCCTACTTCATGAAAGTGGCCGGACGCGGCACGCGGGACGGACGCGGGAGGGACGCGGGAGGGACGGACATAGCCCCGAGCATAAGATGCTTCGCATCTAAAACGTGGCTCCGTGAAAGGGGTGTGTCAAACAAGCATGTCACATTCAGTAAACCGGTTGCCGTTTGCGCTCACTGCGTCGTGTACTGTTAACAGTGCCGTGTTAACAAAGCACACTTTTGCAGATGAATCAGCACCAACTAGCCCACCTTATAGCTCTTCTAATTGTTTGTCCTCAGCGTTTCCGGTGGTGCTGAACCGGAAGTAGCGACTGCGATCTTTTTTCGAAAGCCTGCCATTAGGCATAGTAAAGGTGGTGTCATAAATACACATGCAACTTTACTTCGTATATAAAGTCTGATAATGACCGGTGGTAGGGTCCACGGAGTCGAGGTCGACTTCGATCTGATTAGCTGAGATCGGCGAGATCAGATATGGGTCATCCAGCGAGTACGGGAAGCGGCTGGGAGACGGTGTCTCTCCACCGCCTCTAGAACGGTCTAGGCCCCGGCATCAATCCGATGGTTTCAATAAAGTTGTTCACTCACTCACTCGATCCAGGCCGCCGCATTGCATTGCAGGCGAAATAGTAGACGCCCGGGTACTGTAGATTTAGGTGCACCTTGAAGAACCCCAGGAATGCACAGTATTATGCAAAACTATCAGAAATTTGGCTATCGATAACATCGATAGTTTATTTTGAACTATCGATAGCGTAAAGAAACTATCGATAGTAGTACCATGGCCTCCGAGATAGCGCGCCGGCGGGTTTCTCTCCGGCCGTCCCAATCGCGCGGAGAGAGAGTAGAGCACTGCACGGGCTCGGGCCTGCCCGAAAACCCGGGCCCGGCCCGGCCCGTGGGCCGGGCCGGGTAACGTAGGTTTCACGGCGAGCCCGGGCCGGGCTCGGGCCTGAAGCTCCGGGCTTAGGGCCGGGCCCGGGTTTGAGGTGCCGGGCTCGGGTCGGGCCGGGCCTGGACTTTTCTCGATTCTTGAAGGGACACGAAATTAAGACACTGCAGTGGTTTAGACTAATAATGTGTATTCTGAGAATTTGAATATCATTCCTTTCACCACCGTAAGTTTATTCACACAGGAAAAAATCAAGGCCAACGTTATATTTTAGAATTTCGCGCTGAAATCTCCGCGCGTGGCGTCACGGATTTCAAACTGTATTCGTCGTATTTTGGGGGGCGCTGGATCTTCAAAACTTCCTGGAACTTGGTATGTTAAGTCTATGGGCCACTTACAGGTCAAGTTACTTCATTCTTACCGATTAGGATCTACGTAGACGCCATCGGAATCTATAACGTGACGACTTCTGCTGCGTGAATTTCAAGGGCGTCGCCACCCGCATTTCCGCGCTTGCCAAGTCTTGTCATGGCGAGCGTGGTTATTTTGGAATTGTCAAACAGTAGTTTACTGATAATGAAAAAATTATTCTTCTCTTCAGTGTCTCTTTAAGTTTATTCCGGAGAAATGCACATGTTTCACATTTTATCTCGAAAAAAAAAATGTTTCTTTTATGTGGGGCAAGCTATTTGGAGTTCCACAAGTACTGACCTCCTTTTGCTTCTTGCATATGGGGCTGCTTTGTTTATCTGAAACGGGCGAGCTAAAAGTAAATAGGCCAGACGCTTACATAGTTAACATCTGGCTATTCTGGGCTTTATTCACATTCTTTATTTTATATCCCTAATGCTATTCTGTGATCAGAGTAATTAAGCCAATATAATAAATTTATAACTTATCATCGCAAGAGCTCTAAAGCTGGGAAACGATCTTGACTATTTCAGCCCTCCCCTAAAACGAATGGACTGACCGGAGTCTCGTTACATAGGATTCCTATAAAGGCGTTTGTTTTCCATGGCTCTGTCACGGCTCCCAGTGGTCATGTCACGCGAGATGGACATGCACAGCCTGCTATGTGCGCCCACATTGTTAGCGTTTGAGCTTTCGTCTTGCTCAGCTATAGCAGGGGTCTCAAACTCGCATATAACGGTCTGCATTCACGATAATTTAGTCCCGCAAGCATTGGCGTAGCGAGGGGGTGGCACACCGGGCACGTGCCGCTCCCCCCCCCCCCCCCGAAATTTTTTTTTCGCCATGGCACACAGAGCGAAAAATGACCATGTCAAGGAGGTGCCCCTCCCGAAATCAAGGTGGTGCCCCCCCCCCCCCCCGCCCCCCCCATAAAAATTTCTGGCTACGCCCCCTGCCCGCATGGGCCAGGGCAGGGGGTAGGAGGGGGGGTGGGAATAGGCTGTACCAAATGTCACCTGATTTTGTCATTTGAAATACATTTCTCATATATCGGTCATTTCTGAAAGGTATTTGGTGGCGAGATTCCCATAACATATCTATACCTATCTCCAAAATGACTAAAATCTGAACGCCGATTCTGAAATATAGACTTTTCTTTCACGGTTATGTATGAACGCATGGTGGACGCATGGGGTGTCTCACAAGAAAATGCTTTAGACCTGCCATGCCTATGTAGCTTAAGGAAGTACTTATAAAGAAAAAATAATCGGACGAAGACAGCCGTGTGCGGGCCGCGTGTTTGAGACCCCTGCGCTATTAGTGCGAGAGATACATGATACTGCCGCAACAACGTTGGAATGTGCAGGAATATCATAGGTCCATTAAACAAGGCCTCCGGCAAAGTACATTTGCGTCGGAATGCCTGTCTTGAAAAAAGACAATTACGACTTCCGTGCCATGTGATTGATGTCACTTTACCTGGAACCATATAAGTAAGCGTCGAAAAGCTTATTCGCGCCTTTAATACCGCACTGGAACAAAGCCTGAAAATATATCGAGATCTCTTCGTCCTCCTCCTGTCAGTCGTACAGTCCAATGACCACCTTCTATACCAGTACAACATCGATAGGAAGGCGTACACCATTATAATACGAAAAAAAAAAAAAAAGAGACCGCGGTGCAAAACATGCATAACATACACTGCTGAAAACTGCAAGGAGAAACCCTCAAAGAGGAGTTTTATAGATGGCATTGAAGACTGGCACGACGTTCAGGGGGCGAGAGAAATGAACGGATGAGCTGGACAGCTATGTTCAGTGTGCAGAAGTCCGCAGAGACATCCTAAATTTGCTTAGGTGGTGGAAGTTAGAAAGAAAGACAGGCGACGCCTTCACAATTCGCAAAACATATGTACTCCCCTGCTGGCGTAAGCAGCGCGAGAAACTTTAGCGCGGCAGGATATGTGATGCAACAGCGCATAATTTGATTTTTCGCACAATGACATGTGAAGAAACAAGCTGTAAAATATGCCACAAACAACTGCTAGAGTGTATATACTAGCAGCGGTGGGAAAGATTAAAAGAATGCTATGAGAAATATAGATATATATATTTTTTGCGTTTCGACTGCTTATACGTATTTCTAAAAGTAGACGGGGTGCGCGCGGTTCATTATAATATTTGTCTAGGTTAGTGTAGTTACAAGAACGTAATAAATTTTGCTTTCTTTCTCTATTTCTCATGCTGTGGCAAGGGGCTACTATGCTGAAGACAGGCGCTATATCATGAAGGGTGCACGATTGGCTTTGTCGTTAGAGCATGCTTTAAATTTTAATTCACCGCAATGTAAACAAAGGGAAGAGAGCGTTCTGTTCCTTGTGTCCTCTGGTTTTATTGCGCGATGTATTGAAACTGAACTCATGCTGCAAAATCACTTTCCTTTCTACAATATCTGCGGCGAAACGCTCTTGATGCTCCCCATAATTGACGTTTCGGCACCCAGAACGGGAGCCTTGTTCACAACGATTGTGAAGGCTCCCACTATGGGTCCCGCAACGTCAACGCATTTTTACTCTCTTGTGGTCGGTGTCCTCGTATTTTTATTCAATGATTCTTCCCGACCCCAGACCGGTGTCCGTCCAAGCCTTGATTGCATCACCATAGTGTTTGCAGAAAAAGTAGGCACAGTGTACCACTGCCAAGCAAACATTCATTGCATCCAGTATATCAGCTCAGCTGTTTCCACCGTGAGCCCCTTTATACAAGAAATTACCATACGTTAAAGTATAATTGTTACCGAAGCATGCGCCACCAAAGTGTACACATATGCCACTTAAAACACCTTGTCTATTTCGTGTTCGGGCGACACCACCTAGATTATTGGCTCGGGCCTCGGTCGGGCCCGATCTGCGGTCGGGCCGGGCCGGGCCGGGTAGGCGAATTTTTTCCTCGGGTACGGGCCGGGCCCGGGTCTCGCTTTGAATCACCGGGCTGGGCTCGGGCGGGTAAGCTTAAACAACTTCCGGGCCCGGGCCGGGCCCGGGCCGAAAATCCAGGCCCGTGCAGTGCTCTAAGAGAGAGTATAATTTCAGAGGTGGGCGCGGCCCGCTCCTCCTCCGCACCGCGGCGTTCGCCGCTGAGGGTCGGAAAGGCTGCCGCGCTGTTGGCGAGGCTTGCATGAGGCGAGGAAAAATGCTTTTGAGCTTTCACAGTCCCGAAGTCGAGAGCGCGGGAGTAACGCAAGACAGAGAGCAAGGTGAACCAACAAAATGTATCAAATCACGAACCCACATGCTGTTTCGCGTCTTTTTTTTTTTTAGATGCGAAGCATCGTATGCTCGGTGCTTTGTCCGTCCCGCGTCCGGCCACTTTCATGAAGTAGGGAAGCACCCAATATGCCAACCAGAACACTCTAGAACAATAAGGCCGTCAACCACCCCCCACAGTCACCAGAGTCATGGCCAAGAGCACAGAGGGGCTGCTTAGCAATGGCTAGGCAGGTGGTGTCTGTCGCCCAGGTTGACTCCATCCCTTGATCTTGCTTGCATGTGCTTGTGGGGGCTTAGTCCATCCCTCCTTCCCGCGTCCCGCGTCCCACATCCCTACAGCGCATGCACGTCCCCTCCCCCCTCTCTCTCCTACGCTCACCCCCTTTCTCTCCTCTAGGAATCATCTACTCTATGGAGCGGCGCCCGCGTCCCACATCGGCACAGCGCGTGCGCGTCCTCTCTCCTGTAGGAATCCTCTACTCTTCGGAGCGGCTCCGGCGTCCCACATCCCCACAGCGCATGCACGTCCCCTCCCCCCTCTCTCCTCTAGGAATCATCTACTCTACGGAACTGCTCCCGCGTCCCACACCCCCCACAGCGCATGCACGTCCCCTCCCCCTCTCTCTTCTCTCCTACGGTCCCCCCCCCGTCCTTTCCTCTAGGAATCCTCTACGGAGCGGCGCGCACGACAGGTGGTGTGACAGCTGCATACTCCGCTGGGGGGCGCCGCGGTAGTTCCGCGGTATGAAAATGACGCAGCGCGCGCGCCTCATTCTCTCTCCTGTGCAGCGCCGCGATGAGCGCCCGGACCACTGCCGTGAAACGAGAGCGGCGACGTTCCTCCCGCTCAAGCTAATTATCTCCCGGCTGCTTCGCATTCACACATGGTTCCCTTTAGCGGGAGATGGGGAATTTTTTTCAAGCGTACTGACACGAAGATTTTCAGTTGCCGTTTTTATTTTCTGCGTCAAATGAAAGGCCAAGCCCTCAAGAGCCTAGAAAATGAACTGCTAAGCGTGAGTGCACCCTGAAAACGTAAGTACAGTGGGTTTTTGAAAGCTAGTTTCGGTTCCCACTGTGCCCTGACGTCACGACACGGTATGAGCTTCTCGTCGCGTGCCCGTGCAAGATATCGCGACGTTTCCACGGCCGCTCGGCACCATGGTAGGCCTAACCGTGACTCCGTTGGTGACGCACAAGCAGCCATTTTGAACGTTTTGATGACGCACGAGCGGCCATTTTGGATGTTTTGGTGCCTGACGTCATCACAACCAGCCAGACTCGGTAGGTGCGCCGCGGGAAAATTGGCAAATAAAATATCTTGCTGAGCCTCGCTAAAAAAATCTTGCTGAGCCTCGAACTTGCTCAGAGCCGCCTCCGTATACAGGAGATTTGTATGGCAGTGTAAACACCTCCGAAAAATTGTGTCACCACATCTTTAAAGGCTCACTGATGCAAGTAGTTCTAGGGTATGGGACTGAGCTTGTTCGCATGGCTTCATGAGAGAGAGAGAAAAGCGAAGGAAAGGCAGGGAGGTTAACCAGGTTGCACCCGGTTTGCTACCCTACACGGGGGAAGGGCCAAAAACGAGGCACGACCAAGCGCTGACTGCCAACCTGTTTGGTTCTTTGCGTACGTGTGCTCCTTTATCGCGCTGTTTCGCAATCGTGAAGCAGTTTTAGCTTTGTCGAATAACCGCGATTAATTGTCATTCGAAGAAGCTGCTTCCCTACGGACCCGATGCCGCGAAAGTGTACGAACCTGTATTTGTACCAATACATACCGACCCTGTCCTCATTTGGGCTTACTTTTTCCATCTGCACTGTTGGCAAGGAAGGGACCGCGAACGCCGAGCTTATTCTAAAAATTAAGGCCCTAGTGGTGCCAAGCCTGGAGGAAGTGCAGAGCTGGGCAGCCTTCGTTGTCCCTCTTCGGTTTTCTTTTTCTTTCCTCCTCTCTTTCCCAGTTTTTTCTGTCTTTTTTTTCTTATATATTTTTATTTTTCTTCCTATTTTCTCCCTTCCTCTCACATTCTATTTCTCGCTTGCTTCCTTTTTTTTATTTTCATACGTGGTTTTGCCTGCGTTACGCCAAGGGACGACGACAGCATACGACAGCCCTGGCCCCTAAAGCGCTCCGCACTTAAAGGGACCGACAACTGCCCAGAACATGAAATGAGATGACTCCATTCATGAAAAGATTGTCCGCTGCATTGACTCAAACCAACCCTGTTTTTTTTCGTGAGAGGTGGATTTATATTTTTATTTCTTCGTTGAAAGTCGTGAAAAATGACCTTTGGCGCCTCTGGCGGCAAAAACATGAACGAACCGATGTACCTGGCCACGTGACCATTGATTGCTTGTTGCGGTCTACGATATTTTTGTTAGTATTGAAATAGTGTTCGTTTCTTTATATTCGGAGATATTACTTCATAAAAATATACATAAGGCCTGCGTTAGTAGTATGCATTAAAGTGGCGCTGCATTCGCGTGACGTAATGATCCCATGCTCGTCAGCGCGTTTTGAGCAACTTTTCAGCGTGTTCATGCAACCGTGAACGCAGTTTCCAGGTCGCTAAGATTTTGGAGCGACACAGTTTTTCTACCTTCATTTAGTCTCAGAAAGTACGCGCACTGCTACTCGCCGCGGCCGTGCATATGCGTAGTGACGTTTTCGGTGACTTGGCTTCGCTCGTGCGTCGAGAGAGTAACGACGCCCAGAACAAAGGCGCAGGCAACCTTGGGCGCGGGCACACACAACGCGGTACAAACACAGGGAAGGTATGTCATCTCATTGTAACAGCTTGGTATTTTCAAAAATAGCTGAAAAGCTCAAAATGAAGGTGGTTAAGCATAGTTACAGGAACTCCAGCGAAAGCACAACGACGACAGCTTTCACAAATCGCAAGCAGTGCTGGCGGCATCGCTATCAATTCTCAGCGTTGCTGGAGGAAAGGTACATGTGTTAAACGTTTAGAGCCTTTCAGATCGAAAAATACTGCTTGTAAAATAACTGCGTGCTTTTGAGATTAACTACTGCAGCTACAAACGCTACGAAGGGTGAGCTTTCTGTCGCGCCGTAAAAAAATAGGTCGAGAGAAATCAGTTGTCGGTCCCTTTAAGAACAGTCTCGCTTTACGCTTCTGGTGACGAAACACGATGTCTTCGGTTAAAGCGGCACCGTGTTCAACGAGATGTGGGGCATCCTGGCTGGAATTTCGAAGTATTTAACTTTTTAAGAATGCTTGCCGCCCACAGATTGCATGTAATGTGAATGCGTCGTTCAATTTGGTTTAAGAATCTTTTTTTTTTCTTTTTTGAGTGCAGTCCAAGAGTCAGGCGGTGTGTCTTCACGGATACGACATTGACGGCGACGGGAAGCCAGAGCTCATCACAGGCTGGAGCAATGGCAAGGTCAGCGATCTATTCAATTCCTTTCTTATCCACGTGAAGATGCGTACATCAGTTATGTTTAGGGCTCCGTCTTTTCGGAGTTTATTTTTCTTGAAATTCCGAGGGTGTTTTCTAGGAGTTTCTTTTTTTTGGGGGGGGAAATTCGGCGTTTAACGGAGTTTATTTCTCGTAAATCTCCAATTCTCCGAAATTCGGTGTTCAATTTCGCATTATAAGTTGTTGCAATGCCGTCTTATTAATTTTATTTTCAATGAAAATGCGTTTCATTGTTGCTGACAATCCTGTTTTTCCATCCTTTCGTATTTTCTCACCTCCTGTTCATTTAGCCTGTTGTTAAATGTCGGCTGTTGATGTGCACTGCTGTAAACTCGCCGAAGTGCACCTCTGGGGGGGTGCAGGCGCTGGTCAAGTTGCCTCTCAGCTTTTTCTGCCAGCCTCCCTCATACTCTTGGTGAAAAATAAAGGACCTATTATTATTATTATTATTATTATTATTATTATTATTATTATTATTATTATTATTATTATTTCTCTCAATACGATATCTGAGCACGAAAGCATGTGAACACACCAAGTGTATTTTAGATGTCTGGGAGGTTTGAACGCGCAGCCACATATACATACAAGCACAAATACTTGGATACAAAAAAAAAAAAAAAAAAAAAGAAAAGAAAAGAAAAGAAACCATGTTTGTTCGTATTAAAACCTTAAAGGGGTACTGACACAGAGATTTTGGCCTCGCGTTTTCATGCTGCAATATGTTCCTGGGGGGCCTGTTAGTGATAACACGACACATCGTTTGCTGCAGCGCGCGCCGGATAATTAATTAGAGGCTCCTCATTACCGACCAGTGTCAGTTTCGGTTTCAAAAACAAGCCTCCGGGTGCAACTATCACCACCTAGCGGGTGTAGCACTCGATCACGTCAGCACACAGAACTGTGACGCACTTCCGCACGGTTCGCGTCATCTGCTGGAGCGAACGCGGCAAAAATAAAAAATGGCGGCTATTACGTCATCATAACTTGTTGCAGCGTGGTCACGTGAGGGAAGTAGGGGGGGGTCACCTAGGTCCCCCTTGCGAGTGTCAGTAGCGCGAGGGAGTCGATCGCTCACGCAAACTTCAAAATTAATTTAAAATGCCTTCCAAGCTATATTCGCTGTTGATATTTTACAGATGATATACACATGTTCACGGGAATCGAACCCGCCGGCTGTCTCGGCCGCGAAATTTTGTGTCAGTACCCCTTTAAAGCTTGTTGTAATAGACGCAAGCATACATCACGAGGTTGCTGCCGCTGATGGAGGTGCGCTTCTTCCGATTGATGATTGTCAGCTTTGAAAATTCCCTTTTAAAATCGGAGTTAATCGGGTAAATCCGAATTGTCAAAAAATTTTACCGGCGAGTGATTATCGGGTTTTTTCGGATTTATCCGAAAACACGGAGCCCTAGTTATGTTATAAAGGCAGGGCCTCGTAACCAGCGTTGCCAGATGCTGCCCAGCTAACAAGCGAATAATCTTCACAAAAGAAGGCCCGGAAAAGCGGCGCGACTTTCGCAAAGTAGAAGCGACATTTAATGAATTTTCCCATTATCATGAAATCATCATGAAAAAATGTCTCTCGAATACGAAGCGGTGTCGGAAAACTAACGTTTAATTATTTTGTACAGCGAAAATATGTGCAATATGAGCGAAAACACATATTCGGTTGAATGCCATTAACGTCACTCGTCGATTGCCCCAACGTATGTTTGACTTCAAAGTAATCCACAAACGCGCTATCGGTGAACGTGATGATCAATAAAATATTTGCTCGAAGAATGCAAATAAGCGACTGGGCGAAAAAAGAAGCCCAAATGGCAACTCGCATAGGAGGAGTTGTGAAGGGTTCTGCTATGCAAACACTAGAGCGCGCGAGGAAAGACGCCAGGAATATGGGACATTCTCTTCAGAGAAGGAATGTGATGAAGAAGAATTCGTTGATGGGCTAGTTGCTAGATGGCTTGATATATACTGAGTATTTGCAGCGCTAAGAAACTATAGGACGAAGGAGACACAAACGACACACACTTATTGCGCTGACTTCCAACTGATATTTATTGAAAAGCACGAAACCAGCTTATTTATACATGCGCTCATGTTATCAACACTCGAACACGCACAATCGCAGATGACTCGCAAATGTGTTCCCAAAACCTAGGGCCCTCCGGACGAACAAAGCGGCGCGGTGTATAAGGTCAACTTCATGGACTGTGATGCATCGGTGAGACGGGGCGACGACGTCGTACTCGCCTCAAGGAGCACGCGTTGCAAAAGCCACGCATGCATCACTTGCACTGTCTGACAAAAGGACACGTGTTCGATTTTGACAATGTGACGACACTGGCACGGGAAGAACGATGGGGCCTAAGAAAACTTGTAGAGTCATGGCTCATTCATCGTAATCAAACCGCAAGTTAATCGTGGCCCCCCTGCCGGACGTTTACGGCAAGGTATAAGTAAGATGTATTCTTTCATCGGATGTCATTTGTGTACTGACGACATAGCTCGGCACACTCACTCATGAGTGCACTCAACTCACACTCAACTCACCTCATTTGAACGTGGTGAGTTGAGTATGAGTGAGTACTCATGAGAGTGAGTGTGAACGTGAGTGAGCACTCATGAGTGTGAGTGGTCGTGAGTGTGAACGTGAGTGAGCACTCACCCTTTTTGACTCCACGTGCTGTGCAATATAATAATACTGCCTCATCACTAGTGTATAATGCCATATCACCTGCGCGTGCAATCTATTTTACTGTGTGTAACCTCACTTCACTGCCACGAGTACCAAATGTGCGCGCATGAATCTATGTCGACTGTGTGTGACTGCTATTTTATTTTGTCTATCTTGCTATCGATAACTTGCACGAAAATATCTCATTTAAGCGTGTTTATAAGGAAACCCACCACGATGTACTTGTTACTTTGACAAAGTCTGGTCCACCAGACGAAACGTTAGTAGGAATATACAGTGCCAAACCAACGAAAGTCGTATTTTCTTTCTTGTTCATAATTCTATCGGGGTCCGCGTGATTCTTTTCCCACTACTATATATATATATATATATATATATATATATATATATATATATATATATATATATATATATATATACAGAGAAAGAGAGAGAGAAAGATGCGTATTTGCTTCTCCAGCATTTTAAATGTTGTCTTAGTTGCATGATGGCGCTGTTACAGCACAAAGTCTGTTAAAGGCCAACTCCGGCGATTTTTCGAGGTCAATGGATCTCAATGAAATTCGCTGGGTACGTTCATTTGCACATTTCCGTTATTTATGCCAAATTTCAAGCTTGAGAGATGCGCTGATTGTTTGAAAATGAATTTTAAAGATTGTCTGCAACCGCCCACCCGGCTTCCCACAATCATTGGCAACATTGCGTGTGTGACGTGTTGGTTTGCCGGTGGACGGAAGTGACGCAGACGATGGGTTCGCTAACTTTGGCCGCTACAGCGTATATTGTGCTGGCCACAAGGCGACGGTGTCTGACCGGCGCTTCGCTGGTTTGGCGAGCGATTTTCTGTTCTCTGTGGAGGAGCGTGCGGTATTCTGCGCCAGCGGGACCAGCATGCCTTGCACGACTTCCGGTTCGTAACAAACTGCTACGTCATACGTAGACAGTACACTCGCTTGGGTTTCGGTTTCGGTGTTGCGCCTTTTTGCTTATTAAAAATTATTTTCGAATTTGCTGAGCATTTCAGCTATCGGGCACGTGACAAGAGTGTCTCAGGAACATAAAAGCACCATTACCCTGACCCGGTCAAAAAATCGATGGAGTTGGCCTTTAAAAAGTGTGATCTAATGAAACGCATAGGTTTTGTTTTAATTTACACTTTTCATCGTTCACAGCACCTGTCCGGTGAAACGTGCCCGCTTGCCATTGCGGAGGAAACAATTAAAGGTCTTTTACATAGGGCTGCCCAAGTGAACTGACGAAAGTATATGCAACTCTGGAAACGCAGTGCATTCTTTAGAACCCATTCGCAAAAGTGAACGTTGTTTAAGTGGCATTCTAGTACCACGGCGCTTTTTCATCCAGCGGCCGTGCTAGTACTACCGAAACTCTACATTTCGCGCTTAATTCTACTGACATGACGTTGCTGCATCACACGTTTCCGGAGAAGAAGGCCCTCATAATTTTCCTCTCCAGCTGTTCACCTTGAACAATGGTTCCGCCAGGATCTATCACGCACCGCAATCGTCATGCATTTTTGCATGATTACTGGAAATAAATCTTACTACGACTTTGGAATATGAAAGCTTCATGTGGGAAAGTTCGCATACTTACGTTACAATCACTAGATCATTTAAGTTGAGTCATGTGAAGAAGCCATTTAGACAACACAAATTTATTACTGAAGATATAAATTATAATAGAAAATAAAGCACTAAATTTAAACCTGGCTATATTTTGCTGTGCATTTGTATGCTCCTGTTTTTCAGCTCGTGTTTGGAGATCCGTCTACATAATCGATCGAGCAGAACTCACTACAAATGTCACATTTATATTAGTTTCGAGAAGCTAATTGATCAAAATCTGTTGAAAACGGCGATCGAATCAATTTTTCATGCTGTGTGCGCAGGTTTTTTTTTACCCGCTATATTTCGCCCTGTTAGAGTAATCTCGCCCGCGAAATCTGCCAGCTTACTATTGAAGAAAACGATAGCGAAGAGTAGCGTTAAGCCTAGCAGACTTGCATACATGTATGAGCTTTGTCATAGACACAGTGATCAAGTTTACCTGCTGGCAGTGCACATTGTAACGCAATACTACGTAAGTTTGTTGTCTACCCACCAGACAGTTTTATCCACCTTTCCACCTGACGTCCCACTAAAAAGTATACTGCTACGCTTTCTTAGAAAGTGCAACCAATAGCTTTTATTTGCATGAAAACTAAGCAAGCGTTCACACTGATTGCGAACATTAACAATGCCTGGTGCATGTATTGCTGAGATGAACTGCCGGTGAGCGAAATTATGACCTCTTTCTGTGACCGCAAACGAGTGACTAGAACCAGAAGTGAAATGTAAAATTTCCTTTGGAATATAGGATGCTACCTGATGCTACTTAGACGACGCGATGTTTTGAGAATGAGCCCCTATCATACTGTTTCTTTTCCAGAGTTGTATAAACATCCATTCACGTGCTTTATGAGATATTAACTTTTTACGCAGGACCTTTCAACACCACTTATCCCAAAACATTACGCTACTGAGTCACGAGACAACGTAGCTCACATAGACAGCTGCGGTTCTATGGAATACACATTAAATATAGATTTTTTATTAACTCGTAATACTCGCATCTATAAAAGACAAAAAAATTACAAAGCAAACAAAATTTTCAAAGCGCGAGCCACCGCGGTGGTACAGTAGTTACGGTGCTCGACTGCTGACGCGAATGATGTGGATTCCATCCCGGCCGCGGCGGTGGCATTTTTATGGAGACGAAATGCTTGAGGCCACTGTAAGTGCGCGAGCCTCTTTTATTTAAGTGCTTGTTAAGGAACTGAAGCGGTAGAAATTTTCGTGCCTGATAACCATACCGTAGTTCTGGGCGCGTCAGACTCCACAAATTATTATTATTAGCAGTATTTCAAAACGCCGGGCTAACTGAGCTCGAAATAACAGCGCGGTAGAAATGGAACTATTCTAGCCAGATCATACATATGTGGCGCTTTTCCTCTAAAAAATCCAGGTACGCTTTAACTGAAACTGAAAAAAAAAACACAGCTTTTTGCTACGGACAATATGGTCGGGCAAGCTCCAACATTTTTTTCGCTAGTGCGCTCATGTCACCGAAATACCTCAAATCTATATATTGCGGCTAAAAACTATAGGCTACTATCGTCAGTATTCCAGAGTAAAATTTGTATTTGGTGTTTAGAGACTGTGACATTTCATTTGGGCTTGACTTAGCTCGTAAAAGAAGTCTACATCACAGCAAATGAACGATAGAGCAATATTTTGCGACAACATTAACACCATGCTCGTGCTTCTGTCGGTGCCGCTTTTTGTTGCATTGGCGTAACGACGATAACTAGACTTGTAGAGCGAGTGGTCCTACCAGGGAAAATGCGTCATTCTGGACTGCCGGCAACGTTTTTAAATGCGAATGCATTTCATAGTCGGGCTATGTCAGGCATCCGGCGTTGGCGTTGGCGTTGTCCGCGGAGGAGGAGCAGGAGGATAGGTTGAGGAGGTGTGCGCGCCGGCAGGTGTTAGATGTGAAGCATCTTATGGCGAAGCTTAATCCGGTGGTGGTGGTGTACGGCGTGACCGCCCTTACTGCGCATGCGCAAACCCTTTCAAAAAAAAAAATAAAAATAAAAAAACCTCCTCTCTCCCTCTCTCTACCCTAGGCATCGCTCCCCGCGGCAACCACACCCTCACTGCGCATGCGCCTCCCCTCCTCTCTCCCCTGCTACGCTCCCCCCTCTCTCCTCTAGGCATCCCTGCCCGCGCCGTCCACACTCCCACTGCGCATGCGCGTCCCACCTCTCTTCTCCTCTCCTACGCTCCCCCCCTCTCTTCTCTAGGCATCTCTGCCCGCAGCGTTCACACTCCCACTGCGCATGCGCGCCCCCCCCCCCCTCTCTCTCTCCTCTCCCCCCTCTCCCTCTCTCGCCTCGCGACGCCGACACAGGCAGCGTCTGCTAGCGAGCTTCTTGGTTGAAAAAACCGACTGCTCGCGCTGCACAACCGTTCACTGGCCACCCCGTATATATGGCAATGAATCTTGACCTCCAAGGTGGTGCCGGTGGGAGGTTTCTCCTGTGCGTTGTTCAACAATAAAAATTCGCAGCGTGCGCGTTAACTAAAAGCGGACTGCGGCGGAGCTCGGCGGAGCTATATATGAAAAAAAAAAATTAGAAAAATAAATAAAAAAAATTAAAAAAAACAAGAAAAAGAAAAAAAAAGGCTCTGCGCAGTGCTCCCGACCGGGCTGCAGAAATTAGGCGCCTTTTCCTTCTTCGAACCACAACCACCATATATAATTGGAGTGAAGCACGCGCGAAATGCATTCGCATTTCCTCACGATTCCCTTCGGGGAGGTGGGGGGCATTTTTTTTCGTTTTTGGCATCTTGAGGGCCTTCAGAAAAAGACTTAGTTGTTTGTTTGTTTGTTTGCTTGTTTGTTTGTTTGTTTGTTTATTTGTTTCTTTGTAGCCTGAAAACTGTTTCAGCTCTTCTTCATCTTCTTTTTTAGCTCATTTGATTTCACGCCGTTTCGGATCGCTTCTTCTTCAAGGAATAAAGTGGTGCCCAGTATCGTCATTTCAGTTGTCTTCTATTTCAAATATACCGTCTCGGAGTGAAAGAAGTTCATGATATGCAGCGGAAAGGTTGTCGAATAAAAGCAAAATAGGAAAGCTACTAGGACCTAAACAAAACAGATTGGACCCGGTCACGTTGGTTGTTTTGGTCCTGTCTGCTGAAGCAGCACTGATTTAATGGATCTGACTCAGTTTGATCCAAACAGATAGAGAATTTCGCTGATTTTTTAAAATTCAATACTGCCTTTTTGAGTTCACGTTACGATGAGGAATTGTCCCATTTTGCTTACAATACGTTTAAAACAGAAATATACTTTGACACGTCTTACGCTCCCGTGAAATTTAGCCCTTTTCTGATTTGGTTCTCTAAAAAAAGACGCCACATATATAGCAAAAGACAGTCATCATGCTTTGGCCGAAAGAGGGCTGGTCGAAGCACTATATCACCGTTAGAAGGAAGTAATTTTGGCAAAGCAGGATTGCTAGTACATTATAGTCTCCTTAGCAGCGTCGTCGATGCTAAGGAGTCTTATCCACTGGGGGGGGGATGCACCCCCCGCTGATCGGCGTACCCTAGCGGCCCAAATTAGTAGATGCATGCCTTTTGTTCTAAGAATATAGTGCATAGCCGGGACAAAACACGCGGCCCGCAAACCCTTTGCTAGCAGCCCGCGCCTTTAGACAGAATAGCCTTGCGAATTGGCTAAATAGTATTCGCATTATTTTCTCGACTACTACGTATAATAGCTTTTTGTTCAGGCAAGCTACAGAGACGGGACTGGTCTCAAGTGTTTTGTGCGTGTGGATTCGCTTCTCGGACAGGAAAAAAAAAAATGGGTGTGTTCCAAAGATTGACCTCAAAAATGTCAGCTCACTGGCAACGATGAATACATCAGAGCAACTTTGAGGTAAGAGTGGTCAGTTAAGAAGCGAATAAAGGGTGCCCTCCCCCAAACCTTACTTATCCACTGGGGGGGATGCACCCCCCGCTGATCGGCGTACCCTAGCAGCCCAAATTAGTAGATGCATGCCTTTTGTTCTTAGAATATAGTGCATTGCCGGGACAAAACGCGCGGCCCGCGGACTCCTTGCTAGCAGCCCGCGCCTTCAGACAGAATAGTCTTGCGAATTGGCTAAATAGTATTCGCATTATTTTCTCGACAACTACGTATAATAGCTTTTTTTGTTCAGACAAGCTTCAGAGACCGGACTGGTCTCAAGCATTTTTTGCGTGTGCGTGAGGCACCCCATGAGCTCATGATAAGTTGCAACATCACCGTGAAACGAAAACTCCATATTGCACAATCGGCGTCCAGATTTTAGTCATTCTGAAAATCAGTATCCATATGTTTCCCGAGACCTGACGTCAATTACCCTTCTGAAATGACCCATGCAGGAAAAGACTTCTTTATTCTTCAAGAGGCAACTTTTGGTGACATTTTCATTCAAACTCTCTGCCCCCCCCCCCCCCCCCCCCGGAATCCACCAGCGCTCGTGGGACTAAATTTCATTACTGCTGCCCGTTAGCTGAGGTTTGTTCGAGGCCCCTTCTATATATCTTAATCCAGAGCGTCCTGCGTGTCAACAATAGTTACTCCTTCGCGGTGACACGGCTAAAATGGCAATACAAGGCACTACGCCTTCTTTTGTAGAATATTTCTTACGGTATCATGCGCTGCACAGCCAGATACAGGACCGCCAGGGGTCGGCAATGTTCACACTGAAGTGTCTTTTCGAATCATCCTGGATTTAAAAAAAAATCCAGGATGATTTTCGGTGCAGCTAGTTCTTTTGGTCGGCGATACATCACAATACGAAAAAATTTCGGGGGGGGGGGGGGGCTGAAGCCCCATAAGCCCCCCCCCCCCCCCCCCCCTGGCTACGCCCCTGGTAAGAGGTACTCACAAATATGTCTGGTTGGTCATGACATGAATAACGTGAAAATCCCGTCGCGTACGTCGTCAAACTCATTTCTCCAGACACGTGTGGCTCATACCCGTGCAACACGGGCAGCGGAATGCGGGTATGCGCCACAGGACTTTGGCAATTTATATCTACCCAGGAGCGGCGAGTACAGGTATTGCTAATTTTAATGCGAGAGCGTTAAGAAAAACGGACATCGGTGGCGTTGACACTGGTAATTTATAAAGGCGACAGCATTAATAAAAACGGACATCGGCGGCGCTGACGCGAGGAATACAGAGAATAGAAATCAGAGTCCTAGCAGGAATCGAACCCAGGCATTCTGCGTGGCAATCAAGCATTCTACCACAGAACCACGTCAGGTCTCGAAACTGCTTTGGAAGAACACCCTATGCAGACGTAATGTTGGTGAAACGTATATTGTGGTTCACTGCTGGCTATCTAACTTTATAAACACTACATACATACTCCTATGACGAAGAAGTCATGTCGGGTTAACGTCAGTTGTATACTTAAGCGCCATGCACTGTAGTTGGTTTACGCAGCACTATCCAGGGCTACCATCCTTGCAAGCACAAGCTCTACATTTCAGCTTACGGCTTCTGGTGTTGGCAATGCCCATGTTTCGTTACACAACTGTAAACAACTGGTTATATGAAACATATGCGATTGTTCAACATGTCTGTGCGTGCAACATTTGTAAATATCTTTAGCGTCATTTCATGACGTTTTGATGAAAAACCCAGTATCCTTACCTCCGGACATAGGTCGGCACGTTAAGGGAGTACTCACTCAAACTCACTCACCACAATTTTTTCAGCCTTCGCACTCACTCACGTTCACACTCACGTCCACTCACACTCATGAGTACTCACTCACGTTCACACTCACCTCCACTCACACTCATGAGTACTCACTCACGTTCACACTCACGTCCACTCACACTCATGAGTACTCACTCATACTCAACTCACCACGTTCAAATGAGTGTGAGTTGAGTGCACTCATGAGTGAGTGTTTAACGTGCCGACCTATGGAGCTCGGCACACTCACTCATGAGTGCACTCAACTCACACTCACTCAAACTCACTCACCCCAATTTTTTTAGTCTTCGCACTCACTCACGTTCACACTCACGTCCACTCACACTCATGAGTTCTCACTCACGTTCACACTCACGTCCACTCACACGCATGAGTACTCACTCATACTCAACTCATCACGTTCAAATGAGTGTGAGTGAGTGTGAGTTGAGTGCACTCATGAGTGAGTGTGCCGAGCTATGCCTCCGGATGCTTCGCATAACATCGACTGCCATGGTACTTGGAATCTGCCTAATTTTTTTTTTATTGTTGAGTAAAGCCAGTGATCAAAAACGTTGACTAACCTATATAATATTTTTTTT